>OX382238.1:20152655-20752655 GCA_947507525.1 Apamea epomidion
ATGCAACGCTCCGGGTCCGGAGGTCCGAGGCGGGGATCAAACACGACAATATTGTGAACACCAATACACTTATAAGTTCAAAAAGAGCGATTATTACTATCAGCGACGCTCGCGTCGACGCATCAGAAAGCTCTTTATAATATTATTACCATTTTACACGTATTGATTATTCATATACTTACAGAGAAAAATAAATATATTTCAAATACGACTTTATTTTGTTGCGTTTCATTAGTAACTCAGCTGATTTTAGGCCAGTTTTTTTGTTGTTTAACACAATACCGCATGATTCCGTCTCCAATATTATATATTCCTTTTTATGTCTGGATCTATATATACGTATACGATATACTATATGTGGGTTCATATGACTCCAAGCGTACGATACCCGCTCTAAACAATATCAAATATATCTTTACAACGTAAATATTTGTGACTAGAAAACAAAGCTTACAAAAACATATCTGCCGCTAGATTTTACTAATATACTAGATAAACATTTATTTTTAAATATATATTCCTTGTGCGGACTTTTTATACAAATTATCTGATTTAACTAAACTATGGACGAGCCATATATCATTATTAGTAGAATATCAGGTAGTGGGTGATGCTTTACAAGCGATATGTATCATATAATAATTATACCAATTTTACATTCGTACGATGACAATGTTTGGTCAACATACTCGTCTGCTCACGCGCACTTACACAGTGACTCTAGAAGCACATCAACTCGTGCGCTCTTCTCTCTACATTAATTGACTTAAATAAGGAATCGTCATCAATGTAAATTATATATAATATATATAAATTCTCTAACAATGAATATAAATTCACATTTTGATATGTATGAGTTGCAACACTTCGTAATATTATTTAATATATCTTCACTACAAAATAATACAGCTTAATTCATTTTTACATCAACTATTAAACATACATCTATTGCTTCAATGCATTTTATGACTACACGATAATATTTATTTATTTAATATACTTTATATCAGTTTGCGCTTACGTCGTCATTAGTAAAAGAAATCATTCGTTTCTACAGCGTAGTATGAAACATGCGACATTTACAAAATGGTTTGTTTAATAGGAAGATATTGATGATATGTTTCGTTTCGATCGTCTTGAGCATCACTTTCTAGTCGTTATTTCGAAAAATACTGAAGTTTACTGTTCCTTACTTCGATGTAACGATCTTACCGAATTTAAATGAAAAATAAGAAATAGTAAAATTTTCGGAAAATATAATCCCACGATGGTGCGATTCCGTGGTCCTGCAGCATGGCGCCAGTCGAGATGTCGATAAGTGAACTAATAAATATACTTATCGTCTCAGAAAGCCGTTTGCTTGCCGAATGGCTGCACCGGCGGGGGCGCGCTGCTGCTGCCGAACAGCGGGGTGGGGCCGTCGTTGGGATCATCTAGATCATCATCATCGGGCTCGAGGGCAGGGTTGATCCTGCCGCACTTCTCATCGGGTCCTACGAGGGTCGAGGCGGCGCCGTACAGCCGGCCCGGCACTCCTCCGAGGACGGACATTTGCTCGCCGGCCTCTGACGGCTCGTCTACGCGGCGGATATCTTCGGGGATATTCACAACACAGTTGAAGTAGTCAGACTCGGGGCTCAGGTAGCCGCCGTTGAACAGGAACCTGGTGGAACACATAATACATGACATTCTATTCTAAAACATAGAAAGGTCATACATATTATTTCCGATGACGTTAACAAACAGCATATTAGAACGTCAGATAGGAAACATGATATGTTCCGACCCAGATTGCTTCCTAATTGTTTGAAAGTCAAGCAATCATACACATAAAGACTATCCACTGTTTATCGATCAAAGTACTTGCGATTTACGTGCAATAAACTTAGCAAAATCCACTTTTGCATGCTATCTTCTCCTAAACACCAAAATACGCTTGTAGCATGAATGCATTCATACAACAGTTCAACATTTATTAATCCACGACCCTATGATCGTCCGCTAACATCTAGGTACGTTATTAGACTTAAGGTGGATGCTCCAAGGTAGCCCGCGAAATTAAAATTTTCTTACGTTTTTTGCAATTTGCTGGTCAGTACTAAGTTGTACGTTGATTAAAATATGATTCGCGGCCGTAACAAATATGTATTTACAGAATTATAATCATTAGAATCAGTAATACAACTTGTTAAGTTAGCATAATCCTAAAATGTCAAGATTTCATAAAATAGTAATTCAGTAGGATTACTTGACCTTAGAGAGTTGTGTTGATGACTTTAATGATTATAATTCTGTAAATACATATTTGTTACGGCCGCGAATCATATTTTAACCAACGTACAACTTAGTACTGACCAGCAAATTCCAAAAAACGTAAGAAAATTTTAATTTCGCGGGCTACCTTGGAGCATCCACCTTAAACGTATTTGACAATGCTATATGCTCATAGACACCACAGATAACTTATCACATCAGTTAAGTAGAAGTCATGAACTCCTCGCCTAGTTATGTAAATAGTTATTATAGTCAGTTAAATCAGGGCTTGATCATAAATTAAACTTTAGTTTCGTAATGATTGTTTTGTAACTCTCCAAGTCGTTCCATCGTATCAGTAGTTGATACTCCTAGTGGTATATGTAAGACGGCCATAAAACAGATCGTAAACTATTGAAGAAGAGCTTCCTAGTAACTGCATCAAAGACTTCATCACACTTATCACACGGGATAGTGAAGAGTACATAAATTTGTTCGAACATTTTATATTAGACATGTTCGAACAAATAATGTAATTTCAAAGAAGACATGGTGAAATGAGATAATCGAAAAAAACTGTAAGTTCGATGGCAATGTGGAGAATAGATGAATGGCGCTAGTATGAAGTTACAATCGTGACGTCACTTCTGTGTAGTGCCGGCTCTGTCTAGCAGTTATTTTTTAATGTTTATAACTTGGCAATTGTTTTAGCTTTTAGACTTTTATAATATTGTTTGCAGAATTTACACACAAATATTTTTATGAGTTTAAAATAAAAATATTGTCATCATCCCTATTACGTGGCCATGCGTTAGAATTACATCATCTATGTGTACAAAATCCGTGTCCCGAATAAGTAAACAATGTACTAATGTTGTTCCTCTCGCGCCTCATACAAGTCGTGATACACAATCACTTTCCACTCATTACAGATCATTGTGAGCGGCTGTTCGTCTGTGCGTCACGACTGCAACTGATGTGTTTGTCGATGATTTACTAATGGGCATCTGGTAATAGTCCCTATCCGAATCTAATAGTTTGCTTTTGTTTCCTTTGCTATTAAACCTTACATCGTTGATTGAGCCTGGGTTTGCTACAATTGTCTAGCAGTTTTATTTTAGCATGAAACGTACTCAGGTACAAAAAACATAATATAATAAAGATGAAGAATAGTATTGCTGTTTTCTCTGGAACCAGTCTGATTTGATAAATTATTTTTGCATTTGACAGCGCAATGTTTGAGGAAAGCTATAGGCTAACATTTACGACAGGAGCCGAGACAAATGAAAAACAGTCAGAAACAACAGCAAAAACGATGTAATAGCGCGGGTGGGCGATGTGACGCGATGTGACGCGACGCGGTGGGTAAGAGGCCAACACTTTACGTGGACGAAGTCGCGGGCAGAAGCTAGTTACCTCATAACTAATAAGTAGGAACGTTTCGTACTGCTATTGTTAATGTTTCGTACTGCTATTGTTAATGTTCCTACTGCTAAAGCTCTTAAGATGTTGTATGGAATGTGGAGCACACCCTTGGAAACTTCTTCGATATAAATCAAGAGTTATTTTTATGTTGAAAATCCCCGATATTTATCTCATTTTTCTCATCTTGTTCCTAGGGCTCCGTAACATGTGATTGAATTAGGGACGCAGCATCCATCCGGGCTTTAATAATATTATGCTGCAAAAACTCTTTGCAGAATTTAGACTAGAATTTTCTAAACATCCGTTTTCCACGGAACTAGTAAAGAGTGCATGAGGAAATATTTTGAAGGTAAATATGGGTAAATATTTATTATTATCATGCTTTTGTATATAGACGTAGGCAGAAATATAAGCTAGTGAACTCGTAATAGAATGTAAAGATTGAACTTCTTCTTTTCTTTTCGTGTCGATGGTACTCTTGCTCGTTGTTTTTTTTTAAATATGTTTTGTGCCCAGTAGGAGGCCACGTTGATTGTGGCATCAGTGGCATTATTTAAGTCATCCGAGGAGCAGATGAACGAGCACTTAAGACACTCCAGTAAGTGGGGAATGGTCTGGTCAGAAGCACCTCACTCGCACTGGGTGTTGGATGGGCCAGTAATCCCCGACTTTGACAAATTGTGTCTGCAGCGGCCTACTTTACAAAAAACAGCTAAAAAAGGTAAATGCTGACTGACAGAGAATAATCAATAAAAGAAATCGGTAAACCAGTAAGTTCTAACGTGTTAGCTCTGACCATTGCTTTGAATAATCGATTATCCACTGACGTTATATCACAACACTTTAACTTCGATGTATTCAGTGTCAGAGACCAACAAGTTAACAATTCACTTGGTGCCAATAAACCTAGAAACCCTAATAGCCAACAAACACCTCATAATGGCCAAATATCATAACCATACAGTGATCAAATATCATAACGTTCAAATTCTAGCACTTCCTCCATCTTAAGTGATAATTGTTGCGAAACATCTGTTGTGTGGATGTGTTAGCAGGTGCTTATGACACGAATTATGTAATTTACTTGATTATAATGTTTATTAATTGTGAATGGAAAGATACTAATTATATTGACGTATCTTGGTAGTCACTAGCTGAATAGCAGTAGGTTATCTATCCCCTTGAATGACGTAACAGACTTCTAAGACATCGGAATGTTTAAAGTTGCACTAACTTATTCTGTTCCGCTTACCATCTTACATCCCAATACCTACTTGCGCCGGTGCCACTATAGAATTTATTGTGATTCTAAAGTCGAACTGCAATCTAGATATTGCAATAAAAACCGTTGGATTTATTATTGAACTCAGCATTTGGGTTGCACGTAACTAGTACTTGAGATCTCTGCCAAATATGTTCGTGTAAAAGACATTTTATGCGCTCTGTGGTTAGTGCTCACGTGCGTTCACCAAAGTAATAAAATGTAAAGAAATCGAACCTGCAACCTTTTAGCCACAACTCCGATACCCTTACCGTTAATAGCCCAATAGTACCTCTATTTGAATCCTATATGAAGTCACTTAACTTCATTACCAAACCAAAACTATTTCTCAATTAACATCCGCATCGAGTAGCTCTAACATATACTACAATGTTAAACCGACCTCATTTTACGAACCCTCTTAGTCCCTGAATACTAAATCCAAAAAGCCTGACCCCGTGGCCTTAATGTGGTGCCTACGAACGATGGGCCACTATGAGCCACGATGGGTCATCCACGCGAACGTAACATGCGACGACGAGGCTCTCGGCTTAAGAGATACTTCTGGGGACACAAGTATGTTTAATATCTCTATGACGGCCACAATTTATATTAAATTGTAAACGTACCTGTAAATAAAACCGGTCAAGTGCGTGTCGGGCCACGCGCAGTGTAGGGTTCCGTAGTTTTTATAACAGCCAAGTGCGGGTCCTATTCGCTGACTGATAGTTTCGTACCATGCTCTAACTAAAAGCCAAACATGACTACCTACCTAATTTGACTTCCTATACAAATCCTCACCTGATCCGACAATTTTGCACGGAAAGTTTTAATTTTTTGTTTTTTGAGATTTGGATAAGACTTGTCATAGCCGGTGTAGCAACTGTTTTTTTTTTATAAAACTTATTTAAGAATGAAACAATAGCGCGATACAACTGACGCTTAGCGCCATCTATCGACATTTCTATGGAGTTGTTCGAAATTTTCGAGTCTAATACAATTGGTCGACTATTACTCGTAAACTTGTAAAGCCCACTTGAGTGTGATAGTTTTCCTTTAAACTTCGTTATATATAGGTACTACTGCCGTGACATTTGAATTTCTGACTACAACCGTTTAGTTGGTAGAGGGGGGGACACTTGACTCTAACGAAAATTGGTACTTTAAAGCTTGATAAGTGACGAACGGTTTACTTTATCAAAAAACGGTCTTCCCAAACCCCTAATATTTGAAAGACCTATGCAACGATGTCCCACACTATGGGAAGGACGAAAAAAAAAATTATCATCCCCACTTTAGATGTAGGGGAGGTACCCTAAATAACTGTTTTTTTCAAAATTTTATTTTACCACTTTTTTGGAATCAAAAAAGAGAAAAAGAGCCAAAACTGTAAGGGTTCCTTGTTGACTACGGAACCCTAAAAACATGTCGATTTGTTCCAAGAGATTGATGAAAATATGTTAAAATGGGAATTAAATGTTCGTTAGGTTCTGAACATAGTTATAACACCACACACCAAAGCGAGTAATGACAATACGGCCAGCTACTAAACTATAATAAGTATTCACAGAGGTACAGCGAAATGCGAAATCAATTTGCTGAAACATTGAAAGGGTTCAAAACTACTTTAACTTAATAGCTGTGTAAATACCAACCCAGGCAACAAGTTTATAAAGAGCTCGTTGTTGAGCTCGCTACCCCGAAAGTGAACAACTGTCGAAATTATTAATACTCCCGATGAGGTCCGACCTAACTTTAAGGAATATTTGATGAAGGCTGTCAAACATTTGAGCCAACGTTTCAATTATCTTCGACTCAAAGGCTAAAAATGTATTTCGAAAATACATTTTTAACGAAGAGCCGTCGTTCAGAGCTGTAACTTTATGACTATCACTTTATGTACATATGTAGACTCTGACAGTAGCATGAATTAGATCATTATGAATTCGATGACATTTAGATTCCCGATGCCGATCACTTTCTTCTCGCAAACTCGACTGACTATAAGTAATTTATTAGTTGGTGTAGGCACGATACGAGAATAGCCCATGCCAAGGTTGGTAGAATCACTGGCAGCCCAATAATATTACAAATATCCAACACTCATTCTATATAATATTGTGCACTCACACTGATATAGAATCGTCTACTTGTTCAATAACATTATTCCATAAAGTCGTTGTCTGTAATCATTAATATTATATTATATTACGATGTGTCGGTGATTTCCTCACCAGTCGAGTTTGAGCACTCGAAGTGAATTGAATCAATCAATTTGTATGAACGATCGCTGTAGGGCGTTCTCTACGTCTCATTCAAGTTTGAATATTTGTGAAATAAGTTCGAAGCGGCTGTGCTGATACCTATATGTTTTTTTGATTATAGGTTCTTGTAATGTGCGTGTTCTACAGGTACACCTCAGTTGAACCCAGTAGGGAATACAGGGGTGACCCTGTGTTATGTGTGTGAGGGGGTGAGTGTGTGTACGTGAGGGTGTGTGTGTGTGTGGGTACTTTTTGAGTTTGACACTGAACAAGATGCTATTCCTTGAAGATAAATCAATAGAAGTAGTTGGCTTTGAATTTTAGAAGACATAAGAATGACAACATAATATAAATATTAACAACGACACGTAGCCTGACCACAACTAATCTATAAATACGCTCCTGCAATAAAACACATTTATAAATACGCTCTTGCAATAAAACACATTTATAAATACGCTCCTGCAATAAAACACATTTATAAATACGCTCTTGCAATAAAACACATTTATAAATACGCTCCTGCAATAAACCACATTTATAAAATCCAAAAAAGCAAGTCATACTCACACAGACAACCATGACACAAACGCCAGCGTGAACAGCGACATGCTCATCGCCATGGTCCGGAACGGAAACAGCTGCACCTCGTTGACCGGGTCCCAGCCGGGGTAGTGGATGAGCGGGGGAAGCCCCAGCAGCTTCTCGCCGCCCGAGAGGCGCACCAGCCCCGCCACCACGTAAGCGGCCAGGGACCCGTACGTGTTGCAGTGCTTCTTGAAATGCACCACCATCAGCAGTTGCGGGAACAGGATCACGTACACCAGGTCGGAACACATTGACCTGGAAGATTGGGTTAGGTTAATCGGAATCTTTAATATATATCGCTTACTGTGTTTGCTGTTCTACATGAAGTTGGTGAACAAAGGAATCCCCTGCCACTGATGTCACATAATTGATTGCTTTATCATGTCCAGTTAGGTTAGGTTAGGTTACAACAAATTGGGGAAAACGTGACTTGTTTTAGAAGTAAACAGATATACTCTGTGGGAATAGCCCCGTCTCCGCATTTATTTTAATGGATTTCCTACGTATTGAGATAAGTACTTGGACCGCATTTGTAGTCTGAATAAATAAATGATTATTATTATTATATTCTTGGTCTCCTCTAAATAGTATACGCTCAGAGCAATTTGCTTTACGACATCTGCAGATAGTTTCGGAAGACGCGTCTTGGAATTACTTAAACACCGGAAAAGGTGCCATCATAAACAAAAACCAGCACATCGTTGAAAGGACATTAATAACAGCGACACTTGAATGTGCCTCAATCATTCCATATATTTGCTTACCGCAACACCTATATAGCCTATTAAATGTATGGCAGTAGGCTCATTGCGCTGTGTTCGTTTCGAGGCACATCGTCCTGAGTGTGGGTATAATTAGAGCGTCGCCCTGCTTGCTGCGCGGCCCTGGCTTCATCACGAGCATGGATTGCGCATCGCACTGTTTATGATACCATCAACTGATCAATTGATGGCTTGAACAACCGCAGCATATAAATGAATGCTAATAGTGCTCCAATATAAATCGTGCGCCGATATCAATTGATGCAGTGTTACGTAATGTTTAATTTGGTGAGAAAATGGCCGACTGCTGCGGACGAGATGGCACAAGGCTTTTTTTTATTTATTTTGTGAACAATTACATTATTATTCCACAAATAACCCTTTATAATGTACATACGAGATTATATAATGACTGGCTCGCTTGTTCACATACATTCTGAAAAGAATGATGCTAGAATAAATTATGTAAATCCCAATTTCAACGAAAACACTGAATCAAAGCATAACTTGGTTTCAAAACAATCAGAGAACGATACAGTTGTTACAGAAACGAAATCAACACTAGAATCAATAAAGTTTAAATAACGCATGCTACAGACGGCCGTGCCGTACTGGCTAATAGAAACTATATAGAGCCCTCGTTATAACTAAAGTACAGCTAAATCCGGGAAACAACGCTAAAACTTTTAACACAACATTTAAAATGCAGCTCAGTTTCACGACAAAGCTATTTTAAAAATAAACAATTTCATCCTCCGCCCGAGGCAGAGTAAAATTAGTTGGGGGTTTAAATTTTCAATTCACCCCCACACACCCCTTTCTACAGGCTATACGGCATCCAATTTCGATGCAGGTGTGAGCAGACAGATCCAATCGACCGTGTGCCCGCGTGTATCCTCCGGATATACATACCTGTAGGGTGTAAAAGGGGACGAATAGGGTTGTAATGTGCAGCTGGCAGGATTTTGTTCTTAGTCTTTATTCGAGTTTGAGGAAATCTTTTTCGGGGTTGCGAGTGCGGTGACTTTTGTGTTTAGGTATGGAATGTATGTGCTTAGTTTCGTTTAAAGAAAATATACACTTGCGAACAACTTTGACACAAAAAATATGTTTTCCTACATCTTTAACGTTAATTTGGAAATCAAAATAAATTACCCATAAACATGTTAAACACCACCGAAGGTCAAGATGTTCTTTTGTTGTGTTGACAACGTCTGAAGCTCTGGACTTATTAGGCCACTGGAAATTAGTTCTTTAGAAGAACCAATATTGAGATTAATTAAAAATTCAAAAGTATTTCTTGACAACCCTACACACATGTAGAGGTAAAAGAGTATGAGGGAGTTGGTAGTGAGGATTAAGTTTCAATTAGCAACTAATCCCACTGCGAGAAGTAATCCCTTTGCATAGCGGAGCCGAGCAGAGCCGAGCGGCTTCGGAACACTTCGTCTGCAGCAAGAGTTGTGTTACAAAGTTTTGTTAAAGTAAAATATGGGTTGAAGAAAAGTAATCAAACGCTCGATACTCGCTATAAAAGAATTTGTAAGAGCTTAATGGGTTTGCCATTCTGGAGCGTTACCGTATTTTAAATTAGTTAGTTGCCTATACTACCCATTATCTGAAGCTCAATGCTCATATTTAAGAAACGTTTAAATTCAAGTCGTATTCTCACTAAAGCGTCAAAATTACAGAAAAAATATTCTGCTAAACCAAACGAACTAGGCTACTCTAAGTTTGCGATCTGAATGTAAAAGCTGAATTTTAAGATCAGTCAGATACCTTTTTTTTCAAATTTTCTTAAGTTTTTTGCGATTTGCAGGTCAGTGTCAGGATGGATGCTGAACAAAATATAATTCGCAACTGTAACAAGTAGGTATTTACAGAATTATAATCATGAAATTCATCCATACCTACTAACTAATAATACTACCCTCTAACTTGAACTTAAACTTACTTCGACTTTAGCCCTAAAACTAAGCCAAAGCTTATTATGATGGGATTGGGTTCACGACAATAGGCAGTGCGGAGAACTGAGATTGAATTTATGAAATCTGGGTCGCTAATCGGCTAAAATATTGATCGTAAATGACATTCCGGAAAACTTGTAGCTGCGTACATAATCAACTTAGCCTATTCCAGTCCGCTGGACATGCGCATCGCCCTATGTCCAGTTGAGTGCGTGACGCGTTTAGTCCCGCTAGTTTAGTCAACGTCTAGTCCCTAAGAGCGGCCGATCTCGAAGGTCCCTTGCCACACCACACTGCCCCATTGCACAGACATAATAACACCATCATAAAACATTACTCTATTATAATAATAGTCGATTATCATATATTTTCGGTATCGGCCATTAGTTGGGCTCATCGCGATGTGTGTCAATGGTGTGATGATCGTAATCGCGGTGTGCAACACCATCGTCAGACACGTTGTAGTTCAAGTGTCAGTGTCTGTCTGTGTGTGAAAATGATTGACTGATTTTCAGTGACACGCTCTAGATCAAATCAAATCAAATCTTTCAAATTCTGAGCTAGGATGCTTACTATGATCAATAGAGCATACTTATTAGTCGGAGGACTGGCGGCCAGTTGAATAGATTGCATAAACTGGGGAAAACGGAGGTGGACACGTTCTCATTCCATTTTGGCGATTTGGGCGCCTACTTTTGAAAGTAAAAAGAAGAGTCTTATTGGGTGCCGTTTGCCGCAAAACATCAAGCTGCACCTAAAAACTTCATCCAAAACCGGGACGTTTTCTAAGTGTATAATATATAATATGATACATACTCATATGATTGCGACCGCGGCCGACGGGCGCGGGCAGCGATTATTGATTGCAACAGACACCAAACACTAATGAGAAATAAATGTTTCTGTGTCACTCGAGTATTACACCGTGATCTACGAGACGCTAGGACATTGATACGTGCAGTGTTGCCGTGCTGTGGACTTCACTTGCTTCTAGTGACCGCACGCAATCTATCTTATAAATAAAAATGAAATGCTGTTCGTTGATAGCTTCACTTCCGACCGGCTGGACCGATGTGGTTAGTTTTATCTTCGTAATTGTCCGAAATCGGAGAAGTTGTCCGGAAAATTCGAGAAAAAATGGAAAGTGGTGTTTTCCATAGGATCTTTATTATGAATTATTGAAGTTTTGATAGGACAACGTCTGCCGGGTCAACCGGTTTGTAATAAAAATGTACTTGTTTTCAAAGTAAATCTTTCTGAATTCAGACCTCCCCAAAAGTCAAGTTTTGTTTGGAGAATGTTTATAAAATAACCTGTAGGAATATCCCTAAAATCCAACTAAAACAGAATTTAAATTAGTCACAAATAAAATTTAAGGAATTATAACATTTTTATCAGATTTTTCTGCAAATCTCACCTCCAAAATAAATGTTTTGAGTCAAAAGTGTTGTCTTTAGCAGGAACCATTTTGGTGTGGCATATAGGTCCCTGCTAAAGACCACACTTTTGAATGTTCCCACGCGCACGTGAAGCTCTTGGACTAACAAAGGTAAACCGATATTTAGACGCGACCGAGGATCGAGTGGCGAGCACTTGCCGATGTCGAGTGGACCACGAGTGCCTGGTGTCGGGTCAACGTGGCGAAGGGGACTTGTTTTTACAGGACGGGATTTAAACAGATGCAGGCCTGTTGAAATTTGAAGTTGTTACAATGAGTGTGTCGCTGAATTTAATTCAAGTTCGGCTTTTCTGTTGCTGTAGGTACAAGTACGACATTTTTCATTTATTTTTGCTGAATGGGCCCCGCTCGTGTCCTCGATCACGCTTGATGGAAAGTGATGGATGAGGTCTATGATGGAACCAGCTAGCCCATAAGATGCCTGTACACTCTTGCTTTGGAGGCAGACGGGTGGACGGGAACCAGAGGCGCTGAGTATGACGGGTCGGGATATCAACCAAGTGCGGATGGTACCCTACAGTACTTTTTTTTAAAACGATGTTAATAAGTTTATTTAGCCAAAAGAAAAGTAACATTAATCTTAACAAACATTGTACACAGTAATCATTATTTGGCAGACGGTAAGGTTAACTATCCGGTGGCAACGATACCTACCAGTGGGAAGTGTATCACGGTTGCGTCGATCAGATAGACAACTTTAGATGGAAGAATTTGTTAGACAATTCATCATTTACCAGTAAAACGGGGTGAATACGGATGCAGGGGTGAATCGGGACGAAACTTTAAAATGGATTTGTACTTTAAAATAATATAGTTGGTTGCTAACAAGGACACTTAATCTTTAATTTAAACCAGTAAACACATTAGAGTCTTTTCTGGCAACAAACTATATTATTTCAACGTTAAAATCCATTTTAAAGTTTCGTCCCGATTTACCCCTGCATCCCTATTCACCCCGTTTTACGGTATTGTCTTAAATTCTGTCCGTTTCTTTATCTATGATATCTACCTAATCTACCTATTAAAAGACAGTGATCATTTCTGTAGGTTTAAGTAAAAGTAGAAAGTACAGCTTCAGAAATTTGCTCGCAGTTTCCTGACAGGTGCTGTCTATATACCGCCGCGCTATAAGAATTTACGTCATGAAACTATGCAGCGAAACAATACAACACAATCAAGTTGCACGAAATAGAAGATAAGTAAATATCACAACAAAGATCAAAAGATGGCTAAAATATCGTCCTATATAATATACTACTGCTGCATAGGTTTCCTATTATAATAATGTGTAGCGTCCGTGCGCCTGCTGTTTGCACCTGAGCATATCATTTAGGTTCCACATGATGCTATTTCCGCGATGCAAACGTTTTGAGCTATTCTATAAAACTTTCTACACTTGTATCGCTTATCCTAAGCATAGCCAGCCTGTAACGTTCCCACTGCTGGGGACACACGCCTCCCTTCGGTGAGAGGGAGTGTGGGTTGATAGATGTCGTATGTCTTCGAATTTCGTTCTAGGTCAAGCCGGTTGCCTCACGATGTTTTTCTTCGCCGTTTTGAGAGTAGTGGTCAGGAACAGGAACAGTTGCACGGCTCGATCGAAGGTTAAGCTACGGTTTCTGCGGTCGTTTCGTAGATGGGATAATAATATGCAATAGATCCTCCATTGCATATCCCCCCACATGTGACCCCTCCGTGCCTCGGACTACACATTAAGCCGTTGGGCCCTTCTGTCATTCGTAGATCTTTGACAGTGGTTACGGGAAGAAGCGCAAAAGTTTGACGACCAGTCTTACCAAGGCATATTGTGTTACCCAGTAACTGGATTGTGGAGGCAAATAGGCAGTTCATGTAAAATGCTGGTATTGAGCTGCATCTGATTGCCGAACTCGGCATAGTTGGGAAAAGGCTCAGCAGATTGATATAAATAGATCACTTACCACAGTCCGTATATGGAGGGTATGGTGAGCGCCATGAGCGTGGCGAGCGCGCCCACGATCAGGATGGACACGCGCATCACCCAGATGATCTCCATCTCCGACGCATTCTGTCTGAAGATCAGCTTGTATACGTTCCTGAGGAGAAGGCGGCTTGGTCAATGATGGTACTAGAAGATCACTTAGCATAGCCGAACTAGCACGATTATTAGTACCTTAGTCCAAAACGGAAAATAAGCGCCAAATATCTTCCACGGTATAAAGAATTCAATACTCAATTATTTATTGCAGTCCACAATGTGTACTTAGAGAGAGAGAGGAAACTTTAAAGCTTAGCACATCTATTCTTAACTATATCTAATGTTATTAGGGTTTTTTATAATATGTGTAATTATGTATGTTGTAAAAACCATCTAAAAAACTAAGTACAGTCACGAGCAAAAGTATGTATACACTCGGCTTTATTCAAAAGCGATTTACTCCTTTATTTTTGAATGGAATTTTATGTTGTTACGAACATAGCATTTTCGAACCCATAGGTTTATGTAATGTGTCGTATTTCAACGTTGCATTCGTTATTTCACGAAAAAATCGCAATTGCAAGTTGTTAAGTGTTGACATATGGTGTTTGTTGGTATGGTGCTCGTGACTGTACATATTTACCTGGCAAACATGGAGCTGGCACTGAGCACGCTGGAGTCAGCCGAGGACATGACGGCTGCTGAGACGGCTCCGAGACCGAAGAATGACACAAAGTCAGGCGTCAGATGCTGCAGGACCAGCGGAAGGATCATGGACGTCTGATCCGAAGTTAGCTCGCCGTCCGGTGTCAGGTCGCCGCGGTAGCTTGTCTCGTTCCATGCTAAGGGAAGATAATTAATAGATTAATGGAAATATAAGTCTTATACTCTTTCTTTCTTATCGAGTCAAATATTATGTCAGATGAGGTGGGCACAGTAGGTGGGCACGCCTATCGCGGCATCAGTGGGGTTTTTTAATCTTGTGTTAAGAACTATAAATAAAAAAACTTTTATTGTCCCGCATGAATAGGTCGGCGAATAAATGACGGCTGACAGGGGAGAGTCAAAGAAAAAAACTACCTGTCCGACTCTAAATAGCAGAAGACCTATGGCAGGAAAAAGAAAATGACTAGATACAACATTTTATCCCAACCAAGGTCGGCTCATACTGTATTTAGGGATGGCAATCACAGTCTTTAAGATGTTTAAAAAATGAGAGAAGTACTTACCGGTGCCCTTAGCAATAGCTCCGATGAGCACAGGCGGGATGGCCATGATGATGCAGCCGAAAGCCGCCACGTACGACAGGATCTGCGCACGCCCCGCCGTCTTGCTGCTCAGCACACGTTGGAAGTATACCTGGTTGGAAGAATATTGGGTTCAATTGGTACAGTGAAGGGTAGTTCTTTTGATAAAATTCAGGTTTGAAGACAACAGTCACTTATTTCCACACATGTGCAAAATCCCATTCTTTACACACAAGTACAACATTTATGGCATCTCCAATTACAGTATGTACAAAAAAATACTATAAATTAGGTCCTTTAAGTACCTTTAGTAACTCACTTCATTTGTAATAGTTTTATGTGAGGTTTCATTAGCAAAAAGTTACAAAGGCACTTTATCTACAAAATTGCATGACGCCTGAAACTAAGACAAACTTTCTGGATGGCGGTTTTTCAATGACACGTATAAGTGACTAACGAGGTAAGACTGGCTATGTTCCTCACCTGCCAAGGGATCCCTCCGAAGATCAGCAGCAGTCCGTAGTCGACGTAGAACCAATAATACTCGGGCTCTATGCGGCCGATCCAGTCCACCTCCATGGAGCTGAGCGGCTTCACGTGCTCGTTGGCCCACGCGAACGGGATGCACATCCACAGACCTGAGGGTGTGCGGGCAACTTCAGAACATGGTCGGCATCAGGTGACCGTAGGTGATTTGTGCGAATTCATTAGTGCGAGGCATTTGTGATGATAACAATTACCGTATAACTAAACATTAGATACAATTACATTCTGTTAAAATCACACGTAAATCAATAAGTAGTACCTATATATATACCTATGTTTGCTGTGTGAAAAATAACTTCTAGATATGTCGCATACCGACGGTTTAGTTAGGAACTCGCCTGGTTTTATTGTCTTAAGTAACAGTACTACAACTACTACACGCTAGGGGACTAGTTAAACCTTTAGTTGTGCGATAGAGACAGGTGTCACAGAGCACTACATTGACTAATTTATAGCACACAAATAAATTCTTCTTAGTTAATGTAAGTATCTCAATTGCTATAGTTGCCTGATCGTCTAATAGAGAGCTATGTCATTTCAAATGGCGATTTTGTTACATATTTAGATTTGATTCTCGACGAATGTACTGCACCTTTGGTCCTCCAAAATGGGTACCCTGTTGTAGCTCTTTTAAGAAGTAACGGCTTACCTATAAATATACAGAACAGCTGTATGACGTCTGTGTATGCGACGGAGTACAGTCCTCCGAACAGCGTGTAGAACACCGCCACGCAGGCGGAGAATATCACCGAGGTGCCCTGGTCCATGTCGATGATCACCGCCAACGTCGCACCTACGACAAAATGGTGAAGTTAGAAAAATGGTGAATATCACCGGTATCGTCGCACCGATGCCATAATGGTGATGTAAGTACAATGGTGAATATCATCGATGCATTATGCGATGCGCCTCCATCATGCACCGAGTAGGTACGCGCCAGCCCCAACAGCATCCTGAAAACCATAGCGGACAGGTGGGATAGCCCCATACTGGGACATTGCATATGCCTTCATGCCAGTGGGGCGTAGGTACCTAATTAGATAAAACCATTTTTCCGGGTAGCTATAAGTACTAACATTAGTTCTAAGTTTTATTTTGTATACTAACCAATCAATGGACTTTTTTTTTTTTTTATTATTGTTGGAAATGTTATGTCAATTATTATTATTTATTCAAGATCAATTTGCGTCCATGTTCCACGAAAGAAAAGTTCGACTTATTTCCCTGGAGGTCGAAAAAAACACATGCTATTTAAGAAAACGTTATGTATTCTGAAATAAAAATATACATTTGCCGATATAAACGTAACGGTATAAAAGAAATCCTATCTCCTTGAACTAAACTAACACACATCGGCCGCGTTACTGACGTCTGACATTTGAAACACAAACGCGAAGCTGACGTCAGACGAAATAGACCACGATCGAAGATTCAGAGTCACTGTGACGTCACAGACACACTGCTATCGATTTCAGAACTACTCACTAGGTAATAGGGGAAACAAAGAACTCGTCATTTTAGATTAATTTGATAAAGTGTATGTATGATGTTGATCATACAAACTCAGAAATATTTATTTTATTTACACCTACAATCTACTTAATTCTCAAAGGACAAGACGTTCTTAATCTTAGAAAGAACGTTTCTCCTAGATAGGCATTTAAGATAACAAGGTCACTTAGGTACATCTTAAATGCCTTACATTCCCTAAAGGAATTTTAATACTGAAAAGAGCAGTCACCTACAAAAAGTTACTGAAATTTCACGGACTTAATGACCTGCCTTCATTAAAAACAGCTATGTCCGGAATTAGTCTAATTATTTCAGCGCCAGCACGCCATTAGCAACATTAACTAAATTGTTTACGCGCCATTCCTGTCTCGAACAATTAGCTGCTGAAGAATTAAGAAAATGAAGTCTTAAAAGTTGGTCAAACCTCGAATAGCTCAGACATTATTAAGAGCCTAAATAAAATGGGAATTTCTCCGGTACTCCTTTTCAAAATAATAAGGTTTGGCCAATCAAGAGTTCAACCATTTAAGTACTGTGTATTATTTATTGTCTTTCTTCATTACATTGTTTTCTTATTGTATTCATTATATTATGTATGCTTTTATTACATACCGACTTAATGCGTTACAGTTCTCCTTAGCAAACTCTTACAGGAATAGTTTTGGTACGTACTCTTTATAATGAGAATTAGCACTCCAGTGACCCAGCGACTTGAAACATTCAAAACATATCCCATATATTAAAAAAATCAGGGGACGTCATGGAGGAATATAGAAATGGCGACTCGCTTCCAGACTCCAGTCGAGACAATGAAGTACGAACAATTTATGAAACAGTGCGACACCATTTCCCGTTTCAGAGCCTAACTCCGCCACTTCCATACAAAACGCCCCAGTTCCGAAGAGACAGGTAAGCCGAAGAACTCGTGTATCCCCAACTTCGGGGGACGAGGTCATACCTCGAGCCATCCGCCTAGCGATCCCCCAGGGCTATCCCCCCCCCCCCCCCCCCCCGCCATATCGATTCGATACGGGTTACCAAACTGTCGTGACTGTGCTGCCAAGAGACAAGGCGTGAGCTGACTTGGCACAACACTGAGGCGCAGTAATATAAGGTACGTATTGAAATTGTTATAAGCTCGAAGGACCTTGGCCGAATTTTCATATCATAGTAGGTAAATAGGCCAAAGAGCCGGGTGGCTGCCCCAGACACATCGCTCGTGCAAATTCAATGGAATTAAAGAACCATAGCCGATCAGAGACAAACTTAAGCATTCTAATATTAACGATGCCCGTAATTTCATTGTGATTTTTTTAATGGAAGCGTATGTGTTCGAAAAGGGATCCAACAGCAGGGTAGCACTGTAGCGGTATCTACAACGCGTCATACTGACGTCACGCAAATCCTGTATCTCGCAAGCAGAGTTTACTGCGCAACTAGCATACTTACAAAATTCCCGACATCAACCGTTGGGCAGTTGCCCACCAGACACAGCACCCGTCTGATCGGAGGATCCTCGCTTTTCCATGGAGTATGAGTGAGCTTCTAAGGGTCTAATAAAATTATCTATACTTAGCCCTGTACAATTTGTTCGTTTGTCTTATCTCTAAGACCTATAGCTACAGTTGATTTTTTTTTTTTTTTTTTCTCTTTATTTAAATTAGGGACTTTTATATAAAATACATGACAGTCCCATCGTACCTTATCACAACAATATCACAAAGAATCTATCTAAATACCTCTTAGACCAAACATCAACTTAATCAGTAGACTTAAAACGAAGACTTACAAATCTAAAAAGACTTTTAGCAGCGTCAGACAATGGCACAGACAAAATCTCATGAAACAATCCTATGTTATTTTTATTTAATTGTAGATCTTTTATTAATTTTTCCCTCTCAGTCTGAAACCGGACACATTCCGTCAACAAATGCACAACGTCTTCTACTTTACCACAAGTCTCACAGTTTGGAGAGATGCACTTTTTCATGAGGAAACCAAAATTGTTGAGAGGCATGTGTCCAGATCTCAATCTGAGAGCAGTTACCAATAATCGCCTACTTAACTTACCATTAATAAACCAAGGTATACGAGGAGGTTCAGAAACTATCGTCTTAAACCAAATACCTTTAGTTTTAGATATCATATTAAAATATTCCACCCAAAGTTGATTACATTTATCCTTATATTTTGGCAACATTTCTGAAAAATTCGGTTTAATGTCCAAAACATTCCTTCAAAAATTCCTTTATTTGCCAGCTTATCAACCTCCTCGTTGCCTTTCAAACCTATATGCGAGGGAATCCATTGCAGCCTCAGATCCAAGCCATTACTGGGTAACACATCTATTTTTGAAATAATATCATAAGCTATCGATGCACCTCTGTGACCAGAGGCGCATCGAGCTATATGCTGAAGAGCACTTTTGCTATCCACACATATGAGTACTTTTCTGCTATCGATGGTCCCAGCATATGACAAAGCTTCCGAAATCGCAACGAGTTCCAACGACATAATGCACAAAGGAGAACTTATTTTAAAACATTTACTATTTTCTGGTCTAAGGGGATCATAGAAGGCAGCGCCTCTTCCCTCAGCAGTTTTGGACCCATCAGTGTAAATAACATAATATTCACAATATTTATCTCGTAATTCAGACACTGTAGAAACATATAAATAATTCGGATCATATGTCCTCTTAGGCATTTTGATTACCTCCAGCCTTCGAATAATTAAACTATGAATATTAATTTTAGTAACCCATGTTCTTAAACTAAACATTTCTAAAAGGGGTTTAGTGTCTAGATTTTCTTCCTTCACTTCCCTATATACTGTAGTCAATAGTGGCATTTCTTTCTCTGACCAATATCTGATGTGTCCCAAACTGCCAAGTTCAGCTAATAATTTGTTTGTAACATTACCGACTATGGAGCAAGATTTTAAACAAAACTTATATGCTAACCACTTTCTTCGCAAACACAGTGGAGGAACACAGAGCTCACTCTCCATGACGTGAATTGGCGTACTTCTTATAAATCCGCCCACTATTCTTAGTGCCTGATTCTGAACTTTGTCTAATTTATACTGGTGTGACTTAGCACTATTACTATAAAAGAAAGACCCATAATCTAACCTACTTCTTGTAATTGCTATATATATTCTCCGTAGGTGGCTCTGATGCACACCCCACGAAGAGCTTGCAAGAATTTTTAACATATTAATGTATTTTAGTGCCTTTTCAACGATTTCATTTATGTGTTTATTCCAGCGTAAAGATTTGTCAAGCCACATTCCTAAATATTTATAAGTAACTACAACACCAAGGGGATCATTGTTTACTATCAGGCTCACCTGTTGTTATCTTCGACCTTTATTGAAAATACAATATTTTGACTTACTTCCAGAAACTTTTAGACCCAACTCTTCCAATATATCGGCAAAAATATTTAATGAATATTGAATTTTCTCCGCACATTCAAGAATGTCCTTACCGGTTGTGTATAATACAAAATCGTCCGCGTATTGACATACACTTATACTTTCAGTAATAACTTGACAAATCTTAAAAGTTGTAATGTTAAAAAGAAGCGGTGACAGAGGGTCCCCTTGAGCCAAACCGTTTCTCGCAAATCTAACTATCCCATCATCACCGCCAGAATCACTAGTGATTTTAAGATGCCGTTCACTAAGGAAGTTCCATATATACTGGCAGATACTTCTACCCACATTCAAATTATCAAGAATCATCGTCATTTTATTTATTAAAACATTATTATACGCACTTTCGATGTCCAAAAAGCAAGCCAGAGTAGGGAGGTTTTTTGAAAAGCCAATTTGGATTTGCGTCACCAGGCGTGCTAAACAATCAAGACAAGATTGACCTCTTCGAAAACCAGTAGTAAACGGTGATAATATCCCATTTCTTTCCACAAACCACTCAAGTCTCTTTGCAATCATCGCATGTAAAATTTTGCATAAACAAGATATCAGAGATATAGGTCTAAGTTTACCACTGCCATTCGAAGACCACCCCGCCTTCGCAATTGCTATGACTTTAACTTCACGCCATTGGGATGGGAGATCACCAGACCTGAGTATCATATTATATAACCGTAACAAGTATAACACCCCGATTTCAGGTAAGTGTGAGATCATAGAGTAAGTTTGCACAAGTCCGAGGCCATGTCCTTCCATGGGCCCCGGTACGGGCCACCTTCGGGATCCCAACTGATGGTAGGAGGGGTTCACATCGGCGTCGAGAATACGATGAGATACCTGGGTCTCGTCCTCGACAGCCGGTGGAACTTCGTCGAGCATTTCCGACGTTTGGCCCCCAAACTGGAACGGACCGGGGCCGCCTTAAAGCGGCTCCTGCCCAACCTGAGGGGGCCAAACGCCTCCTGCCGGAGGCTTTACGCGGGGGTCGTGCGGTCAATGGCCCTTTATGGGGCCCCGGTGTGGGCGCGTTCACTGCGGCTTCGAGCCGCACACTATCTGAACGCGCCCCAAAAGGTGGTTGCCGTAAGGCTTATAAGGGGGTACCGCACGATCTCGGGCGAGGCAGCAAGCCTCCTTGCCGGACTGCCACCATGGGATCTGGAGGCGATAGTCCTCGCGCGCCTGTATGACTGGCGCGCGGAGGCACTACGTCGGGGGGAAACTCCGCACCCGCGGCAAATCGCGGCGGAGCGGACGGACCTCCGGCGCGATCTCATGGTGGAATGGAAGGCGCGACTATCGCAACCCAGCGCAGGGCACGCCACGATAGCGGCGATAAGACCCCTCTTTGAGGAGTGGCTAGAGAGGCGTCACGGCGCTCTCACCTACCGCCTGACGCAGGTCCTCTCCGGACACGGATGTTTCGGGAGGTTCCTGCACATCATCAGGCGGGAGGAGACGCCCGGGTGTCACTACTACGAAGATCGCCCAGAGGACACGGTGGAGCATACGGTGGAGGTCTGCCCCGCTTGGGCAGAGCACCGCCGTGTCCTCGTAGAGGCGATCGGCAGCGGCAGCGACCTCTCGCGTCCGGCCCTGGTGCAAGCCATGGTCCGGGGCGAGAGGGAGTGGGAGGCGGTCACCTCCTTCTGCGAAGCAGTCATGCTAGCGAAGGAGGTGGCGGGATGGGCAAGGGAGAGATCCTCACGCCTCAGCCGCCGAGGGAGACGCTCCGGGCGTCGGGAGCCGCGTGACGACTCCCGGCCACCGTAGGCGCGGGCCTGCGGGCGGAGAGCAATGGGTAGCTCTCCGTCCGATCAGGACCAGGCCCGTGCCGGACGGCGCGTATGTGTTCCACGTGCGCCTCAAAGAGATGTCATCGTAGTTGACGGGGCCCGACAGGGCCGAAGCCTGCCGGGGTAGCGGGATCGTCCGAAAGGGTTACCGCTGCCCTGGTACATAAAGGGCTAAGGAAGGAACACGGGTGGGTTTTAGTCAGTAAGAGTCTGTTTGATGATTACCCATCCTCAAAAAAAAAAAAAAAAGTGATCATATCTACACCTGGAGCTGTATCTTTTTTTTTAAAACATGCGCGCATCTCACTTACATTGAAATCTGTCTCTAAAGATTCATTAATAGACAAGAAGGATGGCGATGGTTACATTACAAAATCCGGAGTAAGGGTGCGCAATAATTTTGTTTTCGCTTCTTGAGAGACGAATACTTTAGATTGTTCCTTCATCCAACGCATTTTACTCCACATCTGAAAAGCCGACATTGTATGATCAATACCATCACAGAGAGTTTGCCAGTCATTAAATTTGGCTTTACAAATTGCTAGCTTTACATTAGACGTCTTTTCTTCGAGTAAATTTAAATTATTAGGAGTAGGATTTTTTCGAAACTGAGCCAAAGCTAGTCGTCTCTCAGCAACTAATCTCGAGATCGACTGAGACCAATAACCCTTTGGATTAAAATTGTTATTCGGATTATGACACGACTTTTTCATGGGAATGCTTTCATCCGCAGCACTATTAATACCATGGATGAAATGATCATATAACTTCTGAACATCCGTTGTGTCTACAGGAACAGATAAATGTTTAGACACAAGTGTTGCAAAAGAGCTCCAGTCTGCTAATTTAAAATTCCGAGATTTAGAAACGTGTAAGACATCTCGATAACGCATTTTAATCTTAATAAATAAATGGTGGCTTCCCAAGTTCTCGCTTATGACTGACCACTTATAGTTAATTGCTATATCAGTCGATGAAAATTAAATATCCGGAGATGATTCCTGGAGATAGCTATTGACGAGTTTTGAACGTGTAGGCTGTCCATTATTAAGTGAAATATATCCAGATTCCAAAGCTGATTCATAAATTTGTTTTCCCCTGCAATCATTCTTGTATGACCAGTTAGTGTGGTGAGCATTAAAATCTCCCACTATCAAACATTTTTTATGAAATTTAGAGAATATATTGTCCCAATCCCTTTGCGTAGTACGTACAGAACTAGGACAGTAAACCAAAAGGATATGCTCGATACTGCCGCAATTAGTTAACCTAATACATAAAGTTTCGATTCCAGAATTACTAAAACTAATCGGTATCTCCTGCGCCTTAATTGATTTATGTGATACAATAGCGACACCTCCATATGAGTCCTCCCTATCTTATCTATAAATGTTATATTGACTTATATTAAGCATTAATTCAGGGTTTAACCACGTTTCACAAATTAGGGCGACATGTA
This sequence comes from Apamea epomidion, assembly GCA_947507525.1. Classification (NCBI taxonomy): domain Eukaryota; kingdom Metazoa; phylum Arthropoda; class Insecta; order Lepidoptera; family Noctuidae; genus Apamea; species Apamea epomidion. The sequence goes on from OX382238.1 coordinate 20,176,589, forward strand.
CTCGTTCTTGTGATAATAAAAGTTGAAATTCTTGCAATTTAGGTTTTAAGCTCTGTGCATTCCACTGCATTAAATTTAATACAAAATCCTTAGAATTAGCCATATTTAAATAAGTTAAGTATTTTCCTCAAAATATCTACGTCCTTAATTACTTTAACAATATAACTTACAAGCTCATCAAAAATAAAGTTACATACCAATTTAAGTTTCTCAATAAAGCTAGATTCAGAAAAATACACATTATCTAATTTTTCTAAAAAAAATTTGTAGTCTAAAGATTTTGATTTTTTGTCAGGTATAGTCTCTTGATCTTGTTCGAAAGTCACCTCATTTAGCTCTTTATTTTGTTTTTGTGAGTTCTTTTTTCTGGCATGTTTATTCCTTGAATTACTTCCTAAAATTGGAGATGTCATTGAAAGTTCCGCATTATTCTCTTCGGTTATTTGTTCATTGGTTTCCTCATAATTTGAATTGTTTGTGTGTACTAACACTTCTGTTACTAAATCACTAAATGTGTTTTTACTGTTATAACTTTGTGATTTTTTAGGGGTTTGTGATTCTTGGTTATTCATTGATTCCTCTGATTCTTTTGTAATGCTATTTTTACTTGGAATGCTATAGTGTGACAAATAAATCTCAAGGGCCTGTTTATACGTGAAATTCAGTTCAGACATTATGTTCCTAATCTGTTTCTCTTTTAAAAATAATGGGCACTTTATCTTGTCCAATGCCATATGTTTCCCTTTACAATTAGTACATGTATATAGTAGCGTTTCGCAATTCTGGTGATTTCCAGCACATTTTGGGCAAATTACTTTCTATGTTGGACACGACCGACTTAGGTGGCCAAACTTCCAACAACTGGAACACTGCGTGACTGGAAATACATACGGTTCCACTTTAAACTGGCACCCGTATCCACGAATATACGGGGGTAAAGTTGAACCCTTAAACCCTAAGCGAATAGTCTCACTGTCTATCCATTCTCCTCTCTCAGTTTGTTTCTTTAACCTTTTAATAGAGTAACATCATAATCACATGTCAAATTGTCGCGAATATCTTCTTCAGTCATGTCCAAATCCACGTATCTCACAATACCATAGGAAATCGTGATTTCATCCATTAACCGACAGTTGTAGTCTAACTGTTTGAATTTTTTAGAATTAACTAACTTCTCAGCTTCCTGTCTATCCTCGAAGTAAACATAATTTTTGTAAGGGTTTTTATATTGAATTCTTGAGATTTTTTTAATATTCTCGGATCTCAATAGCTTAGCCATACCAAATTGTTTTGGTAATGTAACTTTTCCTGTAATGCATACTATATATGTGATGCTATTAATCATTTCAACATCTGTTTTATGTGAGTTATTACTAATTTCTCTTGTTTTATTAATCGCCATTCTTTTGTTGTTTTTCCTCACAGTAATAAATCCATCGTCCTCTTCTATAATTTCCTCACTGTCCTGTCTAGGCCTCTTCTCAGGGGTAATTATCTGCCCTTCTTGCTCCTTCAATCCGCTTTCCTCTCTTCTCTCAATGTTTGTCTCAACTTGTTGCTCACTCATCTTATCTATCTCCTCAACTAAGTCATCAACTATATCATCTTCACTTGAACTACTAATTCTGGCTCGTATATTATCCATTATTAAAAATAAACATGATAGAATAAAACAAATAAAATATGTAGGGTACACGGAAAATAAACTAACCGCACCAAACAACGCTCGCTTGTCTAACGCGCAAACAATACGGCGTCTCGCGCGCGACTGATTAAAATTATATAAACTAAGCAAAAATTAACTTTAATTAATAAAACTCCTACAAAACAAAGGAAAAACTTCACAGAAGAAATAAAAACTCAAGTGTTTTCATTTCGTCAGAGCAGATTTCCCAAAATAAACGCGAAGCACAAACAGTCACAAACTATTAGTTAAACATAACTTCAGTCAGAGTCCCTTAACCTCAACTAAGATAAACTCTGGCTACTTGATAACGAAGTTGATGATCCGTTAACAATTAAGCAGTTAACTTAATGAGTTAAGTGGTGTTCTCGCTGGAAGAACGCTGTAAGTCAATTAGAAAGGTTCAAATTCTGCGATCCGATTACTGAGGGTTGAGGGAGCTAAACTAAATGCTTTCGATTAACTTTCATTGTACACGAATCTTTTTAATTTCAGGAATGAATTCCCGTTAACAAAATTAAAAGAATTTTAAGGCATCTAACACGGTTACAACAAGTGATTTATACGAGTCTACTTAGGCTTTAAGGCCTAAGCTTTAGTTATAGGTTATAGGTTAGGTTATAGGTTCTCAGCGCGGGCTTTCAGGGGGAGAAAGCCAGAGAAAATTATATACTTACCCTACCTTACGACTATATTTTTCCAACGCCATATAATTTTATCCAAGGAATCATTTTGAATTTTTGACAGTTCTTCTATACAAAATCTGTCGGACGTCAATTTTATACCACAAATAAAAATGGTCTGTCAATTGAAAAATCAGCCCTAAATATAATTGTGGCAATAGCTGTTTCAGATGTGCGACAGATGGTATGAAAAAAATTGGGGGGCTCTAGAAAAATAAATATTCTCAAAGTGGGTGGGTGGTGGGTAAAATAAGGATACCATAGGTACTCACCTATGGTTCAAGCAATGTACACTCAATACAACGATACGAGTCATTTGTTGCTTGAATTTCATTGCATGCCGCGGGCAAGAAACTGGCATCGTATAAATAGGGACTGGACTTGTAGGTACTGGACTTGTAGGTACTTAGAACGAAAACAAATAACAAGTTCAATTATGACTAGGTACGTGTGCAAACGTATCAATCAACTAAACGTAATCGTTTCATGAGCCAGCTACGTAGGAATGACGTGTGTGCAGTGTGGTGTACCTACACAGAGCGCGGAACTGCCCAGTTGCAGTGTGCTTTATTTTCCTTCATAAGTAATCATATTGATTCTTATTACGGCCTTTATCTATTATTTCTGCTGTTGTTTTTGCAATGATACCAACTATTGGCTGTCTATATGTAGGTACCTGCGAGTAGTCTGGAGGGTAGATAGGCAGTCTCTCCACGTAAAATACCGATATTCAGCTGCATCCGGTTAGACTGGAAGCCAACTCCAACTTACCTAGTTGAGAAAAGGCTAGGGAGATTGACCAACGAGTAGTCTATTATAATTACAAAGATTCCCAGATTCTGTTTCCTAAACATACTTTTTAGGAAACAGAATCTGGAAATCTTTCTAATTATATTATACTGACAAGACTAGACTTTTGCATATTGTTTCTGTTACGAGGTCTTTTAGGAAGATTGTATACAGTGTGGCAGGGACATCGACGCGCAAACTGCAAATATGAATTCAGCACATGATTCTAAACACCCTCGCGTAGAAATGTTTCGACAGTAATAAAAAAAAATATGCGTTAGTGTTATAGTAGCTTATGAAACTATTAAATAACCGAGAACACCTAGTGCTGTGCAGTGTCATACACTACTGACCCGACTACGTGACAGGGCAGGGTTATGTTTCTAAGCGTACTTAACTATGTTCTTTGCATGTGGAATTCCTTATACTCTCGAAGAATCCTTACGACCGGATTGATTTTAATACATGAGGTGTTTACTCGTTTAGGTCACGCGAAGGTTATAGGCTAGGTTTTGTTTTTGTAATAAACAAAATGGCGGATTTTAAACTCGACTGCAAATAAGATTCAAAACTAGTTCGTTTTTTCAAGCAGTCTGATGCAGTTGGTGGCATCAAATCTTAGAATGAACTAAAATAACATATCTACTACTTGTCGGGTTTTTTAATTTTTTCAATCTTATCGCATGTGTTTTCATCAAAAAACACAACAAACAATATCGTCAATGGAGCGTCAACCCAAATCCAACATAGTAACACGGTACCTCCGTGTTACTATGTTGGATTTACGCGCCACAGCAACCGATCATTCTATTCGTTGACGGCGAGCAAAATCCATGAAGTGAAAACTCTTTGGTCAACCTGTACATTAGTAGAAAAAGTTTTTTTTTTTTGTTAATATTGCCATACCTACGATTTTCTCAGTTGACGTTCCAAATTCAAATCTCATTAAAGACCCGCTGGTCATATAAGGCATAAGGCATTAATATTGTACTGAATTTCATTATGACCGGGTCATACTGAAATTAAGTACAATATTATTGCCCGGCTAGAGCCTAGGGCTTAAATTATAATACTTGCTTTAGGGTAGGTTTGCATGACATATAACGTGACGTTAGCGAGCAGCTAGGTGGTGTGAAATCACACTAATCGTTTGCAATTGCCATGACTATAATTATTAAAACTTGATACTTACACGTTACTACTAGAAAAGCAATGAGGTACTCAAATATTAAAGACATCCCATAAGAACGTTTTCCTGTAGCTATAACGGTTAAGGAATCTGCTCGTACCGCCCCGTCTCAAAGTTATCACTACAATATGCTACAGCGTTTCACATACATGAAACATTACCTACAAACACCGCCAATTACTCCCGAATTTGATATGTATCTGTAATTAGTGAAACTCAGATTGCTCACGGCAGCCGCGGGCCGGGTGCGGTCGCCGCGGTTACACAAGTGATTAACTACTCGTAAGATAGTTATTTTGCCAGGATTACAGTCCTAACGGCCTCAATATCCGTTATCTTTCGCTTGTAAAGGTAACGTTTAATTCAGTGCTACAGTTGGACGAAGACGATTCTGAAACACCCGCGCCTGTAAAAGATTCCAAGTTTTCTTGTTTGTTTGTAACTTTTGTAAGATTTACTTTAGTATTACGAAAAAACCGCTGTCGAAATACGTTTTATGCTTCTCCTTTACCGCTAGAAATATCGGCTGAAAGTCTTGTTTGTACTGTTACATTAAAAACCAATAGGTACTCGTACTTATTGATTTTCTTTTGAACTGGCAACACATTCAATCACCCAAATGCGTTTATATTTGAGTGATTGAATATGCTGGGTATAAAGGTAATTGAAAAGGGCCATAGTGTTAATAAATATTAACCTATTGTCATATTCCTGCTGCGACAGATAGTATATAACATTATATTTGTAGTTAGTTTAAAAAAAGGCACAATCTCCCCGCTTCCTCCTCCAATGCATACGACTTGAGCGTTTCGTTGACTTTTAATTGGCTTGCAGCTTGTCCCGGGGAACGGTTTGCACACAACCGCGTCAAAGACACCGCCTCGGGTTATCTGAAGGCCAATTCTCGTAATTTAAAACGTTTAAAATCTAGTCGCAGTCTCATCTCGGCGACAAACAAATGTCAAAAACTTGTCAAAATGTAGGGAAATTAAAGGTATTTTTGACAGATTGAGACTGAGATCAAACTGTGAACGTTCTTAAAATTACGAGAATTGCCCCTACTACTAATTGACCCTACTACCTTACGAGGAAACATTTTGTCTGTCAGTTTGTAACAGTTATTAAAACAAAGTCGCTGCTCCGGGACATCATTTGATACTGCGACTCAGGTACATATATTGTTGAAGAATGGCGAACAGTTTTTGGAAGTACTAAGTTGCACCTAACTAAAACTTCAGTAGAACAAAAGCTTGAACTTGTATGAGATGCAAACCTTATATTTCAATTAATCGTTTACCGTTATGAATGTATTTACTACTAATGAGAACGTATTTATTTAACAACGTCAAAGGTAATTAATATATTTAAACAGATAGGTACTGAGGTCATCCTACAGCGATAGTAGAGTCAAAGAAAATCCGCGAGGAACAAGATACCTACTTACTTCCTTTGTTGCCGACAATAGCCGCCCTCATTTACTGCGATCAATGAACGGCTCTTCATCTGAAACTGTCGCCTTCGAACATTTGTTTCTTTCTTCCTTTCTGCTCAAGTAGTACAACTCAATGAGAGTATTATATATTACTTCAATTTAATTTGATTAGATTCTATTCATGTCGCGCAATTTTTTTTTGTCTGTCTGTTTATTCCGGCTAATCTCCGTAACTTCCCGGATGGACCGATTATGACGGGACTTTCACTTTTTTTAGAAAAAAAACCAATATTCCATTTCCCACCTAAACCACCTAACAGATTTCGATAACATTTAGCAAGGAGACAGATGGTATCCTGGGAACGGACATAGACTACTTTTTGTCCCCGGAACACGTTCCCGTGGGATAATTTCCTACATTCATGTGGCGAAGCCCCGGGCAGACACAAATTTGAAATAAATTCAAAGCATAATCACCGCAAATTAAGAATGACGGATCGCGCTAGGACACAGATAACGCACACTAATACTTACGTTTAGTTTTAGCTCTGAAAATTGCGTAGTTGCCGAGTGACTCGAGAATGCTGGTGCGCGTCATCATCTTCCTCATCAGCCTATAGCAGCCCACTGCTGGACATACCCCTGAGCGTGATCGGCACTTAATCTCCTAATTTTGCTAGTCATGTTGGCTTGGGATCAGGTAGACTGACTCTTTGTTTGACAACTCTCTTGCGCTCACAAGTCGAGCTAACCCTTAATATCCGAAATTATTTAAGATATTTAACAAAGCTCAGGTGTGTCCGTTATTTTAATTTAATTTCAGTCGAATGTCATGATTTATAAATAGAACACAGAAAGGAATTTTACGAGGCTGTTGGTTCTTAGGATAACAATGTATGGCACCAGAGCAGTGTCCTTTAGAAATGGACACAATCCGCTTTTATATTGACGCGGCTTTTATTACGTTTCCATAGAGACGCCAGTGCAGACGTAATAGGCAACAAACGAGGCACCCCCCATAAACCCGCCGCATCCATAATGGATGACAGGAGGATGACGGTCCTGTCTACTGCCATACAGCGGGACAGACAGCGCCAGGGGACACCTAACTAGCTCCGAGATATGAACAGCAGTTGTCCCAAGTTATTCTCGCTTGTCTAGGAGACTGGCGAGAGACTAATTTTGATTTGTTCGTTCGGAATAGATATAGGCATATAGGTAGGCAATAGTATAAAGGTTATTCTATAGTAACAGAATAAAAAAATACAAAAAACTCTGTAAGTACATGTGGCGGCATCTACATCGCCACATGCGAACTACGCATACTGACGTCACGCAAAATCCTGCATCGCGCAAGCAGAGTTTACCGCGCTACTAGCATGACTACAATGTCCCGACATCAATAATCGGGCAGTTGCCCACCAGACACGACACTCGTCTGGTCGGAGGATCCTCACTTTTCTATGGAGGATAAATGTACTTTACACCCTGCTCCTCAAACCTCTATATACATATTCTGCTGAACATAATAGAAGACGGCCACAGTCAGCGTTCGCGTGAGAACCTCACAATCACCAATATTTACCACGCTTCACCCTATTATGAGTACATAGGCGGGGATCTTCGCAATGTTCAGAATGTACCGACTTTCAATGTGACCGTGTGCTACTATCGCACAGAGCACACGTCGCTTCACATCGCTATGACAGCCAGTAAAATATTACTGCAAGTGTGGCCTCACATAATAATGCCTCATTTTCAGGACTGTCAACAGCGAGGGTGGAATATCGAAATAGGTAACGTTGCTGTGTAATACCGGCTCAGAATTGTGGGTGTCTAACATGATGACGTTTGAGAATGAAAATAATGTGAACTATATAATATCGTAGTACCTCATATTCCGTTTCGGGAGTACCTGAACATCACCTGGTAATTAATAATGTGTTTACCCACCCTCTCCCCGCGTCTTTCTCTCGGTTGCCCTCAATCTCCTGCAAGCCTACCTAGAATATTTGTCCACACGGCTAACTGAGCAGCCTACAGCCTATGTACTAATGTTATTAATATAAGGCGATATCGGTACATAAGATGTTATTATTGCTAGATGTCTGCAGTTTAGAAAAAAATGTCCGGATACATTACTTACAGGTCAGAAAACGAGAGATGAAGATGGACATAATTAGAATTGGTCATGAATATCGTAAATGATGTATCTAAGTAGCTATTACCGACTGGTTTTGTAAGGTAACGGTCGCTTTAAAATGACACGCTCGACAGCGTGCGGTGACGTCACGATGTATTACCGACACGCCTCTGGTTGCCAAAACGTTCATTGCCGCCGTCGCACCTGGCGATCGGGCGGCGTTAGCGACGTGAGAGAGAGAGAATCAAGAGAATCAAGATTTTTCCAAACCCGAAAGTAAGTGGTAGTTCCAGAGATTAGCGCGTTCAAACAAACTCTTCAGCTTCATTCTTGGTATAGATATAGATTTTCATCATGCCCTGTTGATGACGACCTTAGAAACGAAACATTATTTGTTATAACATTCCAGAATTAGACACAAGAACCCTCGCTGTGAGCTGAACACGCGACGTCCTCATTTGTATAGAAATAGACAAAGACTAAGTTCTAGTATTTGTAAATAATAACCGGCCAAGTGCGAGTCGGACTCGCACACGAAGGGTTCCGTACTAGAAAAACACACGTAAAAACTTTACATTTCAACTGTCTACCTATTACGGTACATGAGATACAGCCCGCTGACAGTCAGGCAGTAATAGGGTTCCGTTAGCACTAAAAAAGTTTAAAACCATGCCCGATTCGGTAGGCTACCTGCCTAACTAACCTGCGGGGCAATTGTGTAACACACTAACAGCAAGAATGGCTTTCATTTTGATAATTTAACAACATTCATTACGTTATTTACGTTGTTGAGCAGACAAATTTTTCGAACATACTAAGCAATGGATTAGCAATATCCTAAAAACCGATTCAGATTCTGACTAGTGATTCTGATAGTATGTTACGCAATCAGGGTGTTGGCCGGGGTGTAGGTCGTTAAAATTAAATAGGAATTAGTAGTTAATGTTCGCCCTTGGGCAGGGCAGCGAGTGTGTTAAGTTATTCAGTAGACAGCCCTCCATCGTTCAATATCTACATGATTTATTGAACCAGTACTTTTCACGATCTTCGGGATTATTAGATATTAGAGGGGCTTGTGGCTAAGTAATAACAGCTGCACGGGTCGATCGATCAGGTTGAGATCAGGTCCGTGGATGGGTTTACATACCAAGACCCCTCCGCGCTTCTGAAAGCACGTTAAGCCGTTGGTCCCCGCTGTCATTCGTGGATCTTTGACAGTCGTTACAGGTCGTCAGTAGCCCGAAAGTCTAATGACCAGTCTTACCAAGGGGTATCGTATTACCCAGTAACTGGGTTGAGGAGGTAAGATAGGCAGTCGCTCCAGGTAAAATACTGGTATTCGGCAGCATCCGGTTAATTGGAAGCCGACCCCAACATAGTTGGGAAAAGGCTAAGCAGATGATGACTTGCCACGGTGTTCCGGACGACGGTCACGCAGGACAAGAGAGAGAGAGAAGTAAATGTATGAGTAAGCGAAAAGGCAACTAAACAAACTAAATTTTAATTTAATGTGTTCGCCGCATAAATCAAAATGGCCGCCGCATAAGTTTCAGTGTAAGCCCTGCGTGTGTATTCTTGTTGACCCAAACAAAGGTCGGTAAAGGTATAACAGGTAAGTTTGCAAACGGATAGGAAACCTTATTGAAATTGAGAGGTTCTGGTTTCATCTTAGTAAATACGATCATTCTTCATTTTGCGTACTGGGTTGGTAACTATGATGGCGTAGGTGACCTAAGCTTAAGCTCATTTTGCCTCAATTAGTATGTAACCTAACGCCGCCAATAATGAGGGAAATAATAAATTACTCGCTTAAAGGCAATTCATTAATAGGTAATCATTCATAATCAGCCCGCCATATCTACGTACCTACGGTTGTGTGAAAACTATAAAATTGTTTGTATGTTTCTACAAATAGAATGATTAAAGTAATGTCGAATGATTAAATTTTTGTCCCTTTGTCTGGATGTAGATATGTTCCGGATTCGGATGATTTTTTTCCGGACGGCTGAACGGATATGGATGAAACAAATTTCATCCAAATCCATCCTTGTTAATTCTGGTCATAAATTATCTATGTGCCAAAGCACACGGATAGTTTATCGTGGTAGTTCCGTGGATGTTTTTCCGACATCCACTCGGGCAAAGCCGCGGGCAAAAGCTATTAAATTAAATTTGATAACCAGATGAGTTCAGTGGCGCCCATAGGATGCAGCAGTGTGCACTCTGACAAGAACGATCCAAACCAACCCTCGAGGTCACCGGCTCTTATAAGAGAGACAGAATAATACATTATGGCCAGACATAATCCTTGTCAGGCCTTAAGAGGATCGTGCAGATTGGTGTCTGAAATGGTCTATGGAGGAAAGAACCACACTGATTTGAGTAGACCTGTCCAGTCAGTCAGTACATATTTGTCAGTCAAAAATATCTAAAGGTACACAAAGTGAACGTTCAAAACGCACAATTTAAACACTGCATTACAAAGAATCCTTTCCCACAGACGAATTATAGCAACAACTCCAAATAAAATTGTTTTCCTAATTAGAATACTCTTTTGTTTAGTCAGTGACGGTAAACAAAGAATCGAGTAATTAAATGAAGTCGTAGCTATGTAAATTAATGTGTTTTAGTACAATATTATGTAGGTAAATATAGCCTTTAGAGGGAAAGATTTGAATTGAATAAAAAAAATGTGTTTCAAAATAACATAAAAAAGTTGTTGGTATTATAAAGGAGCCGGTAAAATAAACATTTACGATTATACGCTTATTGTTATTTAAAAATGGTCAATCAGAAACAGCGGAAACACATTTTTTTGAAGCTCCACTTTCCTATTACATGTGGTTACACAGACAGTCAGTGACACACAGCCGCCATGACGATAATGGAACAGATTCGCACCACGCACGCGCACGCATGTGCATACGTTTTGCAACGAGCTCGCTTATAACTCTCGGCCTCTTAAGGTTAGCACGGAAAAAAATTGTTGCCAAGAAAGTTTGAACGGGTAAAACAGACTGATATAATATTATAGAAACTGCTGTCTAGAAAAAGATAAACCTGATCACATAATATCATTGTAAAGATTACGAATAGATACTTCGCGACGAAACAGTGCATGCAATCGTCAAACGCTAGTCCACGCGTCCCCGCGATCCCACGTTGGGCGCCATTTTTAACAATCGTAGGTAACTTTGTCTTATCTATTCTGTGACTTTGTTCCATTTTCCAAGGAAATCGGGGTTTAACTGTAAATTGGTTATACTCATCATGGAATGATAAGACGTGAAGGAGTACGATAGTGAAGAAGTAGTTACGATTGCATCCCACGCTGGGCGCCATTTATCTGACGTAGCATTCGTTTAAAAGAACTGCCACGAGTGAGTTGTCTTGTAGGTATAGTTATTACTGTGACGTAAGTATTATGACAAATAAAGATTAACCAACATGCATAGTCGAGGGAGCAGCTATTTACATAGGTACATAATTATATCAGTGCAGGTACATAATTATATCTGGTAAACTTACATCTGGGTATGTATCTAGATCCTAAAAGTTGCTGTGTTCACGATACAAATCTCTTGGGAGCCGATTCAGACAGTTCCAGGTAGATACTGGTGATCAAAGAGATTTGTTCGCAAAGTTCAACGCGTAGGATATATCAGAAGACTAGAAACTGTAGATGTCAAAGGTGAACCCGGCACACCCGCGGCCGTGGGCGGGGGACCACGGGACAAATCTGACTATTGGATTAAAAATACACCCACGCCAGCTTTGTTTTGCTTCGCTTTTATTTCTTTAATACAAAACAACGCGACATTTCTTTTATAAAGCGCCGCAGAGGATATTGTACGGTTTTGTAGACGTCAATCAAGTTGAGGCAAACTCGTTGTGTCTATATTTAGTTTTTTTACGCCCTTTGTCAGTTGAAATAAATTGTTTCTCTTGAGTAAATGACAGCACAACCGGGTGTGGAAAATTACCCCACGGTATACGAGTATGTTATAAATTGTTTTCATACTAGAAAAATGATGGAGATTGAAAAAGTTGTCATGTAAAAACTCATGCCTATCATCGATCAAACTGCCTAATTAAAAAAAAATTGCTATAGTTCCGGTTCCGGTAATCGTTCCGGCCAGGCCTTCGGCGTCGTCTGCCGTAAGCGATCGACCTACAAGTAGAAACCGTAATAGTCGCACACACAAATCCGTCAGATCTGACGGATTTGACGGTCGAACTGGCCATGTCGACCACCAATTGGAAATAGAAATGGAACCGTAGACCTAGCTTCTGACGTTTCATAAGTGCCCATGTAGGTTTATGTGTAGTAAAATATTTTGATTGATTGATTATAGGTAAAGTAGCCTTTAGCTTTAGATATACTTAGAACTGACTGCCTAATTGGTCTAGTGGTCGCAAGCGCTACCGCTAAGCATGAGGTCCTGGGTTCGATTCCCAGGTCGAGCAAAATATTTATATGATTTTCCACCAGGAATTTCTCAGTAGCAGCCCTGAGTCTGGATGTCTGCCAGGTCGATGGCAATAGGCTCGCCCCTGTTACATGGGACTTAAACATAACTGGCGAAATGTGGTGTAGGTACTACAGGAATACCTCTGCCTAACCCTTCACGGATTACAGGCGTGATGTTATGTTATAGTTAGGACTCACCCAGCGCCGCCAGGATACCAGCTGCCCAGAACACCTCCCCGCAGAGCGCCGGTAGGAACAGGAGCCCCCCCATGCGGCTGCCGAACGAGTCCTGCAGCGGGTCCAGCATAGTGACGTAGCCCTGCTTGCGCATCGGGTTCGCGAAGAATATGCCGCCTGCGCAAACAACACATTCTCTTATTAATCTGTCACACATTACATTTTCCTGCCTACCTACACATTCTTATTTAAAACTGTGGTGGATCGTGATCTTTTGTTTTTAATGACGAATTGAGACCGTGACGAGTCGGCCATCACTCTCTGAGTGCCCGCTACGAGGAGCTTGTGGCGCTCGAAGGACCCTGTTTGTTGTTTTGTGAAATGCATTGAAACAAGATGGCGGCGTTCATTCCGATTATGGCCGCGCGCCAAATGAACCTTGTAGCGCTGTCCTACCTATGTGACACGAGTGGTGTGCTCACGAGTGATGTAGATAGATCATTGATAGGTACTTACCTACTTACTTAAATTATATTTGTTTTTAAGCAAAGATTCAGAATTTTTATATTGTCTTGAATTGAATGAATTCAATATAAATATGTAGGTAGGTATCCGGGTTTACGAGTCTTCTATGCCTTAAGTTTATATGATTGGTTCATGTAATTTTGTTGAATTAATCATCTTTTATTACTAAATGTGATGAGTTTGAGCAGACTTGGTTAGATAAAATCAAGAAAAATATTTTGATACTAACTTAAATATTGTCCGTAGCTATATTTACGAGTCACAACCGTCATTCTTTGATAGTTGTATGAAAATGTTACTCGGAAAATTGACGCAAAGTGTGAATTTCGTAAACCACCAATTGCCCTGACTGCTAGATATGAAATCGACCATTTAACTTTGATTTGTCAGACAATTAATACTTAGTTACGGTTAGAGAACTGCATCAATATCTCACCGAAGACGAGCGACAGCGCATATCCGAAGGGTGCCTGACACCACACCAGCCCTGATGTGTAGATCGCCTCCGCTGTTCCGTTGATGTAGCCTCCGCCCACCCACGTTGCTGCAACAAACATCCACGATAACACAACAGGACACAAAACATTAAAAAAACATTTAACACCGGGGACGACAGACGCTGGCCACGACGTCATACTGCCACCACTGCTGGACAAGTACACTGGCACAGACAGGCCTCTGTTTTTCGTTTACTGCCTAATATATGTAGGTATGTATCTACTTAATACTAGTAACTTTTTTTAATCATATTGTTTTTGGGCACCACTGACTTTTGTGTCTTGGTGTGACTACCGGGAAATACGTACATAATTATTATTTATATACATCTTTAAGATTCCGTCTGAGAACTAGTCTTACCAATGGGTATAGTGTTACCCAATGGCTTGTGAAGGTCAGATAGGCAGTCGCTCCACGTAAAATACTGGTATTCAGCTACATCTGGTTAGACTGGAAGCCGACCCCAAAAATAGTTGAGAAAACGCTAGGTAGGTGATGATGGCTTCATTAGATTCCTTCAACTAATTGGCTATTTGATTAAACTATCTAATTCTAACGAATCATTAAAAAAGGACATTTGCATTAATATCATGTAACGTATTATTCTACTGACCCTATGTCATAAGCGTGATAAGCTTGTAATATGAAGGTTACATCACGTTAACTGAAGCGCGTAACTTGGACAAGTTAGCTCATGTATTATAAGTACACGACACGCCTGAACAAGCTCGAACTTAATGGTCTTCATAATTATATCCTGTTGTCAGCTTTTAATATACACATTTTTAAGTATTCTGTCTAATATTGATTGCTCACAAGATTGCCTTAAGTTAGCAATCAATATCAGATATAATAACACCTAAACATAATAATTGTGTACCCGAACATTCCTGAAGAATGCCTTCAACATAACAACATAGACGAATCAGGTGTTAAATTATTAATGTTGTGACGGATTCAGTAAATTGATTAATTACTTGCAATTATTAAATTGATTATTATACCACGTGGAAATGTATACAGGGTGGCATCGACGCGCAACCTGTCACCATTAATTCAGTACATGATCCCGAACCCTCTTTTTTTTTTGGAGAAATGCTCATGCATTCTGCACTACCACGGGGAGATAGTGCAGTTGTGTGGAACTCTAACCCACTAGAACTCCACGCCCCACGGTGTCCTCCTCTGCCGCTTACGGCAGGGCAACGACATGGGCATGCGTTAGCACACATCCGTGAACCCGCCGCGGCTGTCCGTCACCGGACCCTCCTTTAGGGAGAGTACTCCCCATCACCGGCGCACCAGAACACATAGCACGCCGTGACCACCCCAGGGACCAAACCAGCACATGGGTGCCAGACGACCCCGTGTCTGGGCACCCTTGGTCCCCCTGCGAAGGGTCAGGTCATTGGCCCCGCCGCCTGCCAATTTTCGGCCGCAAAGGATAGGGAGAGCGGCCAACGTCATACCAATACTCCTCCTCCCCTGCGGCCCCACCGCGTCTGCCATCAGACAGTGGCGACCCCGTCAAGGCCGCGGAAGGTAGGGAGAGCGGTGCACCGCAATACCGGCACTCCACTCCCGCCGCGGCCTCCAACCCTCAGCCGTGATACCTCCCATATGACATCGCGGCCCGCCTCAGTTGCGATGTCGCCCAAGCGGCACCGCAACCTACTTGTTGGCCGCTACGTTGTCGGCTTACTGGCAAAGCCCTGGCGAGCGGCCCCTACTCGGGTTCCTCTTGGCTTCACCGGGGGTGATCAAGCCACGGCTACGGAGCCCCCCGCCTCGACAATGCGGGAACCCACCAGAGGGGGGATCCCGAGCCCCTGCGTTGAAATTTTTAGTCGGTTATTAAAAAAAAAATTAGCTGTTCCATACAGTTTGACCACGTAGGACACTTTTCTATGAAACAGCAGATCTTTTTTATAACCGACAAAAAAAATCTCCACTAGGAGGCCGATTTGTGCGTCGATGTCCTGTCGTCGATGTATACACGAGGAAATTAATAATGAATACCAAAATAGATTTGATGCCATGATTACACAAAACAATTGAGTACTTTACAATGAGACACTTGACAATTTACGGAAAACACACAGCACTTGATCTAGTATTGAAAGCCCTTTAAACAATAGAAAAACCTAGTTTTGCAAAATAAGTTAAACTCTACTTTATACTCATGCCTTTAAAGTCTAATACAGAATTTCTGAAACTGCAGCAATGACTGGCAACGTTAGGACGTTAGCTGCAATCGAAACTAAACTGTGTGAAATGTAGTGAAGGTTACTTATCGCAAAGTACCTATATTTATGTAAGAATATTTAAAGTGGTAATACTTATGTAGGTTCAAGTACGGGCAATTCCAATACTCAATACTCAATTCTTTATTGCATTCCAAAATCTAGGCTTAGGTGGTAAATATTTGTCAAAAGAAACAATCATGGACCCTGTCGGGCACAGCAAAAGAAAGATATGTGGAGAAGAGGACTTATCTTTTACGTATCTATCTTATAATCTAACTTATTCTAAACATACCTTTAGAACAATAATTAATTTATAATAATAATAATATAACATTTTACTTATTATATACTTGCACTTGTTGTGTGTTTCAAGGATTTATCATTTAAATATTCGTTGACACTATAATAACATTTTCTTATAAGTAGCTTTTTTAATTTTTTCGTAAATAGATGGAGTTTTTTTCCAAACACGACGGTCACTCAGATGTACCCAACCCGTCAGGGTGGTAACAAACACGACGGTCACTCAGATGTACCCAACCCGTCAGGGTGGTAACAAACACGACGGTTACTCAGATGTACCCAACCCGTCAGGGTGGTAACAAACAGGACGGTCACTCAGATGTACCCAACCCGTCAGGGTGGTAACAAACACGACGGTCACTCAGATGTACCCAACCCGTCAGGGTGGTAACAAACACGACGGTCACTCAGATGTACCCAACCCGTCAGGGTGGTAACAAACACGACGGTCACTCAGATGTACCCAACCCGTCAGGGTGGTAACAAACACGACGGTCACTCAAATGTACCCAACCCGTCAGGGTGGTAACAAACAGGACGGTCACTCAGATATACCAACCCATCAGGGTAGTAACAAACACGACGGTCACTCAGATGTACCCAACCCGTCAGGGTGGTAACAAACACGACGGTCACTCAGATGTACCCAACCCGTCAGGGTGGTAACAAACACGACGGTCACTCAGATGTACCCAACCCGTCAGGGTGGTAACAAACAGGATGGTCACTCAGATGTACCAACCCGTCAGGGTAGTAACAAACACGACGGTCACTCAGATGTACCTAACCCGTCAGGGTGGTAACAAACACGACGGTCACTCAGATGTACCCAACCCGTCAGGGTGGTAACAAACACGACGGTCACTCAGATGTACCCAACCCGTCAGGGTGGTAACAAACACGACGGTCACTCAGATGTACCAACCCGTCAGGGTAGTAACAAACACGACGGTCACTCAGATGTACCCAACCCGTCAGGGTGGTAACAAACACGACGGTCACTCAGATGTACCCAACCCGTCAGGGTGGTAACAAACACGACGGTCACTCAGATGTACCCAACCCGTCAGGGTGGTAACAAACACGACGGTCACTCAGATGTACCAACCCGTCAGGGTAGTAACAAACACGACGGTCACTCAGATGTACCCAACCCGTCAGGGTGGTAACAAACACGATGGTCACTCAGATGTACCCAACCCGTCAGGGTGGTAACAAACACGACGGTCACTCAGATGTACCAACCCGTCAGGGTGGTAAATGTGAAGTGTAAATCGTCAGCTTACCGGAGCGAGTAATATGAACAAAACATATCGGAACGATATCCTTTGTGATTTGTAATTAGAATAATAATGTCACAATAGTCACATTGCTCCACTGTTTCTAACCTGGGAGCCCAGAACATCATGTTCCCCAACCATGGTTCGACTCCAACGTCTCCGACCATACCTAAAGCCCTCTGGGTAGGTATAAAAAAGTACTAACAGCAAAACGACCCTTCACCGAATGCAGATGAATATCAGTATTTTACATGGAGTGACTGCCTGTCTGACCATCATAATCCAGTTACTGGTCAACACGATATCCTCGGTAAGACTGGTTGTCAGACTTTTGGGCTTCTAACTACCAGTAACGACTACCAAAGATCTACGAATGACAGCCGGGACCAACGACTTAACGTGCTTTTCGAGGCACGGAGGAGTTTCAATATGTGATGGATGCCACCCATCCGCGAGCCGACCGCGGCAAGCGTAGCTTAACCTTCGATCAGCCCCCGCGGCTGTTATCATTTAGCCACGAGCTCCTCGAGGTACAACAATTACTATATTATTATCTCTTAATTTTATGGATGTACAATTGTAAACCGATCCCTTACCAGTCATGGTGAATATCCCGACGAACAGGCCGATGGACCGGCCGGCCAGCATGACCTCCTCCTCGGAGTCATTGCCGGCTGGCTTCTTGCGACCTGCCCAGATGCCCACAGCCAGGATGAGCACGTAGAACAGCACGATGGACACCACGCCCGCTATGTTGATCATGTTGACTGATGCTGCCTCCTGCGCCAAGAGAATGATCACTTGCTATCAACCTCTGAACATGCTTGGCCGAAGGTAAACGATGTCCAAATTTAGGTTATAGATAGTAATGAAGAGGAAAATAATATTGATCATTACATGATGCTGCCTCTAATAATATTGATCATTACATGATGCTGCCTCTAATAATATTGATCATTACATGATGCTCCCTCTAATAATATTGATCATTACATGATGCTGCCTCTAATAATATTGATCATTACATGATGCTGCCTCTAATAATATTGATCATTACATGATGCTGCCTCTAATAACAAAACGTCGCAGTTACAATCTCATCTCAGCGACAATGAATGTCAAAAACTTGTCAAAAGTGTAGGGAAATTAGAGGTATTTTTGCCAGGTTGAGACTAAGATCGGACTGTGAACGTTCTTAAAATAGAATTGCCCCTCTGAATTCAAGCCCCATAATTGTAAAAAGCCAGCTCCAAATCAATATTTGACAATGACATCTGCACAAACTATAAGCCAAGAATAATAATGTCACAAGAATATTTGCCATCGAGCAGGTGCCGCCAGTTTACCGCGCGTGCGTCTGATGAATGCGCCCCAAAGCAGTTGATTTTCATTGAAATTCTGATCGCATTGAGTTCCATACCGAAAGATTTGAGGTTAAATAATAGCTTCAGTAGAACAATTAAACACTAGTACCTAAAAAGCATTCTCAAGAAATTGGAGTAGTCACAATCCGTTTGCTCGACTCCTCATGTGACCGGGCTCAGCTATTTTTAGGCCAAGGAATCAGCATTACCATCCACCGTGAAAATGCTGCCAGCCTTGTGGGCACTTATCCCATTGACAGCGATGCGATTGTTTTGATGGCCAATGACCTCTTCCCTTTCTTTTTTATGTACCTACTTGCACATAATATATATTTTAATGTTAGCTTGTATTGTATTTAGCTTGTTAGCTTGTATTGTATTTAGCTTGTTAGCTTGTATTGTATTTAGCTTGTTAGCTTGTATTGTATTGGGAGCAGTGGTGGCCCAGTAGTAACGGCCGTGACTTACGAGTTGCAGGTCGTAGGTTCGAACCCAGACAGACGCTTTACTTTGTGTAAATTATTTCATAACCACTGCTCTCAAAACGGTGAAGGAAAACGTCGTGAGGAAATAGGCATGTCCTAGAAACAAAAATTTTAAGACATGTGACATCTACCAACCCGCACTGGGCCAGCGTGATGGATTACAGGCCACTCCCTCTCACCCAGAGGAGGCCTGTGTCCCAGCAGTGAGAACATTATAGGCTAACTATGTACGTATGCATGTTGTATTGTATTTAAGATGACCACCTATTGATTGAAATAAAGGTCTACGTTTAAAAAAATGAAAAATAAAAACATTCGTTTTAGGGCAAAGAATATGTACAGCATCAGACTGCATTAACCATTTTCCGGTTGCAAAGCGAATATTCCCTCATGACCGGTTCTTGGAGAGGTCTCTTGTATACCTATAGTTATAAGGTCTAGGTAGTTATCATTTTATAACCAATAGTCTGCCAGTCGTGGATACACAATTAGTAAACGTAAATGGGTTAAAATAATCAAGATGGTAGTTACTGTGTAGCCGAACGGTTTACTATTAACATGCAACCAATCATGTTTCCATTTCGAGTAACGGTGGAGTTTCTTGCCCATTCTTCTCCATACAAAAACTACCTTTTGGAAGGGGCGACTAGAATCAATTTTATTTTAATTTTATTTTTGACGTTTAAAAGTGCCTTTTATGTGCCTATTTGAAATAAATGATTTGACTTTGACTTTGATTATTGATGTCTCTGCTTTCTTACTGCCCGTTTAACTTGTAATTAAAGGTTTTCTAGCAAACATTGCAAACATACTGACTATGCATCAACAATTAAGTATTTTAAAACTTATGTGTATAGTAAAAAAAAACTCCATGCAAAAAGGTAAGACACGGTATGTACATAATCACAGTTTAACACAAAAAAGGCACAATAACTTCCATTTACTGCTAAATGTACAAGCTACACTGATAAGATATTATGCTACTTTCGGTTTTTATTTTACGGTATGAGACAATGAATATTGTGAATAATAGTCTGTTTTCTACACGATTCAACTAGCACACAGAATAGATAGACCTTTAACTTTCTTCGCTATTAAGTACTCGTAATATAGTGTGAACATCATAGAAAGGTGTTTAAAGAGCTATAAATACTCACTTTCCGTTCAATGAAACGCTATGTGTGGCCACACGACGCACTGGGCACGTCACTAGGCTCCCATGTGTCCCACCAGCATAGTTCAACTACACACAACACTGTCCCCTCACTAGTCCGAGGTGTTAATGCTCAGCCTCGGACGGCAACTGTCGCCCCATCGGAGGGAGGTTTTCTGCGAAGGGCTATT
Organism: Apamea epomidion; assembly: GCA_947507525.1. NCBI lineage: Eukaryota > Metazoa > Arthropoda > Insecta > Lepidoptera > Noctuidae > Apamea > Apamea epomidion. Next base: position 20,197,202 of record OX382238.1, read on the forward strand.
CCTGGTCCTGAAGCTTAGCCCGCACATGGGTGGTTGCCGGACATGAAGGCACGTGGTGTGGCCTTATGTAATGTGTGGCCGCATCGTCAGGGTCTGTTCACGTGCTCCGGAGCTGACAGGAGCGGCCGAGCTGAGGCGAGCCGCGCCACGCGATCGATCCCTCTGACGTCATCGGCCGCCCGCGAGCCTCTGCGCATGTGCTGTGATAACTCCGACCTTTCAGCCTCACAACTCTGCACTACACCCCCAATCCATTTCTCTCTAACTACCTACGCCTTTCTTCCGACCACCTTATATACTCTGCAATGTACACACGTTCGGGGAAAGCATCGGCGCTATATAAAATGGGGGTGTAACGTAACGGACCGGTACCGACGTACCTAGTCCCATTGACAAATTGATTGATGAGTGGAATTTGTAATTGTGTCCTGATGAGCCTTCAAGTCCTCAAGGGCGTCTTATTACCTATACGAGTAGAACCTGCCACTGGAAGCCATTGCTGATTAATGAAGATATAATTCCGCCTACTTACCAGCTCTGTATTGAACAGATTAATTACATAACTAACAAGCAATATAACTCGAAGATTGGCTTAATACAATTACGTCTCTACCAATTAAAATAATTAATTCTATCTGAAATCAGCGGGCTCGATAGCTCAAATAAGATAATAATAACTTTGCTTTAGCATAATAGGTCGCGGCGGCTGGACGCTATGTCAGCTTCGATTACATAGACTTTCGTAGTGATTTGTAGCGCCTTTGGGAGCGAGCAATCTTATAATAGTAGGTATTATGTTAATATTCGGTAATTCACAATTAAACTAAATTAATCCTTTGTTTTCAGTTGAATGTCTCCTTCTCAAGAAGTACGCTTCTTGAGATAATACTTTCGTTCTACTTCAAAGCGTCTTAAATGTAAATATGTTCGTGCGCGGAGACGTGAACCTCGTTTTATAGTGGGAAAGAAGTTCTAAATTCGAATTTGAAAATAATCCTGCACCATCCTGACAGGTGCAGTGCCATTACTGTCAAACGTAAATTTTTGTGTGCACACAAACAAATCATTGAAAATAATAATCACCAAAATACATATTTTAAATTTAAATTGAGTGTAGTAACGTTTACGAGAACTGAACATATAGAAGCTAATTAGGAAATTCATCGAAATGCATGAAACGGTTAGTAACGGTGTGATTAAATAGGTAAATACAGTACAACTTTAATATCGCTTACCTCAATATAACGACATCCTCGATTTAACGAATTCTTCGTAATTCCCTTGAATTGTCCATAATAGTCAATATACCTTTACATTGCGAAGCTTTTTTGCGAACAACCTCATTATAACGAATTTTCAACTATCAAAATAAAGTGTAAACCTCTAATTAACGAATTTTGTCAACCCAAAACCTTTATATAACGTTCCCAATAGTATGTGATTCAGTCGCGACAGGTTTCGACACGTTTTTACCTCTTTATAACAAATTTTAGACCAACCTAATCTCAATATAACAAAAGTTTAAAGAATTACTTGATATAAATATAACGAATATTTACTTGTTCCCTTCCGATTTGTTACATCCAGGTTGCACTGTAGTAAGTTGTTACATCCAGGTTGCACTGTTGACTGTAGTAAGTTGTGTGCAAATGTGTAGGTATTGTTACATCCAGGTTGCACTGTAGTAAGTTGTGTGCAAATGTGTAGGTATTGTTACATCCAGGTTGCACTGTAGTAAGTTGTGTGCAAATGTGTAGGTATTGTTACATCCAGGTTGCACTGTAGTAATTTGTTTGCAAATGTGTAGGTATTGTTACATCCAGGTTGCACTGTAGTAAGTTGTGTGCAAATGTGTAGGTATTGTTACATCCAGGTTGCACTGTAGTAAGTTGTGTGCAAATGTGTAGGTATTGTTACATCCAGGTTGCACTGTAGTAAGTTGTGTGCAAATGTGTAGGTATTGTTACATCCAGGTTGCACTGTAGTAAGTTGTGTGCAAATGTGTAGGTATTGTTACATCCAGGTTGCACTGTAGTAATTTGTTTGCAAATGTGTAGGTATTGTTACATCCAGGTTGCACTGTAGTAAGTTGTGTGCAAATGTGTAGGTATTGTTACATCCAGGTTGCACTGTAGTAAGTTGTGTGCAAATGTGTAGGTATTGTTACATCCAGGTTGCACTGTAGTAAGTTGTGTGCAAATGTGTAGGTATTGGGTATTACCTATTGTAATTATTAAAGACAATATTAATGCTGTTCCTTGCGGGGCAACTCATCGCACCCATTAGGTTCATTCAACATTACAGAGAATATTTATTTACTAAACAAAATAATATGGTACACACATGTGTAATAGCAGTGCTTAGAGCAGTGCTGGCCCAGTAGTAATGGCGCCGACTTCCGAGTTGTAGGTCGTGGGTTCGAACCCAGACAGGCGCTTTACTTTGTGTAAGTAATTTATTTTATCACCATTGCTCTCAAAAACGGTGAAGGAAGCCGGCATGTTTTAGGACCAAAAATTCGAGGACATGTGACATCTACCAACTCGCACTGGGTCTGCGTGGTGGTTTACGGCCCGCGTACTCTCACCGAGAGGAGGCCTGTGTCCCAGCAGTGGGAACATTATATGGTGATTATGCCTATGTGTAACGGGGTACCCAGTTTCTGGAGTTTATCTGTTCAATAATGCTATTAGTTCGATGTCTTGTTTCGGTAGATATTGAGCATAAATTGATAACTTTGTCGAATGCGTGACCTCAAAAACCAGGCGTTAACGCCAGGTATTCTTTAGCAGTCCATGTTTGTGAACGTGACCGTACCCGACATAGATCTATGGTACCCGACACACGACTTGATAACAGTAATAAATAATAATAATAATAATAATGCTAGCAACACCAACGTCAACGTCAACGTCTCTTTTGTCGTCTCTTCACAATTTGTTATTAGATAATTTTTAGAAACAGTTTATAAATTCATATATATGTGCAACCATATCAGGAAAAACCAAATTTACTAAAACATACCTAATTTTAAACAAATACAATGAATAACCTACACTTGCATCAAAAACTGCCGAACCGGAGGTGACATCTGTCATGTCACCTCCGATAAAAACGTGAAAATGAAATATTGAAAATGTTGACGAGATTAGCAGCTCGCCGTGCACGCCTACCACCTCCGGAGTCGTCGCTCAGCCCCGCCCTGCCGCCGCCGGAATCCAGCCCCATCGAGAGTGCTGTGACACCGGCCGTAGCAGTTGCGTCGAGCTCGAGCGACGAATATTTTTCCCCGCCGACGTCGCCAACACCTGTACGTCGGCAGGGGAGAGGCCGGCCACCGAGGAGCTTGGGACTTAGGGGCCATCCGGCCCCGAGCCGGGTCCCCGCTGCCGGTGGTTGTGTGCAGCGCATGAGATGGACTCAGTCTATGAACGAGAACGTCATGCGCGCATAATACGGGTCTACAGAGGGGGGAACTAACCTCACTGCGTACCGTGATAGGTTGCTGTCTCTGTTCCAGGAACTGGAACCAACCGTCAACGTCTCGGCCCGACGACTGTCGGATCAGGTGCGGGTCATCCAACGCAATCACAGGTTGGACGACATAGCACTTGATAGGCTGCGCTTAGAGGTACTGAACAACCAAATCGTCTCGACTCTGGCACAAACCGCGGCACAAGCGTCAACTATTGATGCCATCCCGCCGCGGTCCAATCGTGTTGAAGAAGATGATGATAGGGTTGACACAGTAAGTAGCCAGTACAACGTCCGACTGAGGAGCGCACTGGAAGATGCGTTTCGCGAGTATAGAAAATAGGGCGCTAGTGTGTGCCTTGGACTCGCAGCTCAAGAATTTCTTCGAGAGCAGCGAGGATCTCGTTGATACACACTCGATCTTGTATTGCGCGGCTGTGGCGGCATGTCGTTTAGCTAACGTCAAGTTTCCAAATTGTGACGCAGCTACTCGACCAAAACCAGCCGTACCAGCCTGGCGATACAGGATCGAGCGTCGTATCGATGGGGCCAGGGTACTCATCGGTAAACTATACTGCTTCAGAGAGGGCAACACACGACCACGAGTGATGCGCTTTGTAAGACAGGCATTTTCGGGGACTGGAATCAACCCTCGGGAATACATGTCCAATGTCACAGAGCGCATCGACTTCCTGAAGCAGAAAGTTTGTGCATGGGCGAGTCGTATTCGGCGGTATAAGCGGCGGGTTGATCGGTACACGCAGAATCGCATGTTCCGGAGCGATGAGAGGTGGGTATATAGAACTTGGGAGCGACCTGAACAAAACGTGATGGACGTGTGCCGCCCGGATGATGCCACCACTAGTGCATTCTGGCGCAGCATCTGGTCGGTGCCTGTCTGTCACGCTGAGGGTGGCTGGATGCGCGATATCGAGCGAGTGTGTGGAACTATACCAGAAATGGAACCAGTCATAATTACGCCATTAGACGTAGCCAAAGCAGTCCGTCCGTTACCGAATTGGAAATCACCGGGACCGGACGGACTGCATAACTTTTGGTTAAAATGGCTAATTAGTTCACACACTTGCCTGGCATCTCAGTTCCAGTCATCCTTAGAGTCTGGGTCACTACCACAGTTTCTAACAACAGGCGTTACCCACCTGCTCCATAAGTCAGGTAGTCCCGCGGAACCCAAGAATTATAGACCGATCACGTGTTTGTCGACGGTTTATAAACTTCTTACATCCATTTTGAGAGCGAAAATTAACACACACATTGACAGTTACTCGATTATGTCTGCCTCTCAAAATGGATGTAGGAATGGGTCTCGCGGTACTAAGGAGCTACTCCTCATAGACATGGCCATTAGCCAACAGGTTCGCCGATCCCGCAAGGATATGTCGACATGCTGGATAGATTATAAGAAGGCCTACGACTCGGTGCCACATACATGGCTCATGAGGGTGCTGGAGTTGTACAAGATAGATGCAACTCTACGCACCTTCCTTGAGTCGTGTATAAGACAGTGGAAGACGGTCCTTCGCTATCCAGGGTGTCGACAGATCCAGGGGAATGATGAGCCTGTATGGATTAAGCGGGGAATATTTCAGGGCGACAGTTTGAGTCCACTTTGGTTCTGCTTAGCCCTGAATCCTCTAAGCACACTGCTGGAGGACTCAGGTCTAGGCTATCGGTTGAAGAGAGGTGGTCAGGTCATATCTCACCTCCTCTACATGGATGATTTGAAACTCTTTGCCCCTAACAAATTGCATCTGATGGAGCTACTGAAGGTAACTGAAACTTTTAGTAGTGCCATCAGGATGGAATTTGGTGTGGACAAATGTGCAGTCATGCATGTAAAGGGGGGGAAGATTATGGAATCCGAGGTAATTCCACTTTCGGATTCCATACACCTTAGATCCCTCTCCTCATCCGAAAGCTATAAGTATTTGGGTATGTCGGAAGCGTTAGGCATCAACGATGCTGACATGAAGCAATCCTTGAAGGAGCGCTTCTTTTGTCGCCTGAAGAAGATATTAATTAGTCTTCTTTCGGGCGGAAATAAGGTGCGCGCCTTCAATGGTTGGGTAATGCCGGTTTTGATGTACTCTTTTGGCATACTCAAATGGACTCAGACTGAACTCGACGCCCTAGATAGAAGGGTCCGTACACTGCTGACCGCAAACCGGATGCATCACCCACGATCATCGGTGATGAGACTGTATATCCCGCGGAAGTGTGGTGGTCGAGGATTTTTAAATGCGAAAACCCTCCACAACCGCGAGGTGTGCAGTCTCAGGGAATATTTTTTAAAAGCCGAAGTGGGTATGCACCGTGATGTGATCGCAATGGACAAGGGGCTCACCCCGCTCTCCATGGCGAAAGAGAACTGGCGCAAACCTGTAGTACTTACTACCGATGACCGCAAGAAGGTATGGCAAAGCAAGGAGCTTCACGGGCGCTTCTATCGGGCTCTTCATGAGCCCGGTGTAGATTTCTTAGCGTCCGTATCCTGGCTGCGTTTCAGTGACCTCTTCGGGGAAACTGAAGGTTTTGTCTGTGCAATTATGGACGAAGTTATCTTGACGAATAACTACCGGAGACATATTATGAAGGACGGGACGGCTGACGTGTGTCGGGCATGCCACCGTCCGGGTGAGTCCATCAGACATATTATCTCTGGTTGTTCTCGTCTGGCTAACAGCGAGTACTTGCACAGGCATAACCAAGTAGCCAGGATTATTCACCAGCAACTTGCTTTGAAATATAAACTTGTCGACTCAGAGGTACCGTATTACAAGTATGTGCCCGACCCAGTTCTCGAAAATGACCATGTCACGTTGTACTGGGATCGGTCTATCATCACTGACAGGACTGTTGTCGCCAACAAACCTGATATAGTGCTGATAGATCGATTAGTGCGCCGCGCAATGATTGTTGATGTTACCATTCCACATGACGGGAACCTCGTGAAAGCTGAGAAAGATAAACAAATGAAATATCTTGACTTAGCACGCGAGGTTGTTGACATGTGGAATGTGAGCTCAACTGTCATTGTGCCGATTGTCGTATCGGCCAATGGCCTGATGGCCGACAGCCTCGATCAACATCTATCGAGGCTCTCGTTAGGCGGTTGGATCAAGGGCCTGATTCAGAAGGCAGTACTCCTCGATACGGCTCGCATTGTGAGGAGGTTTCTATCTCTGGAGCCCTAACCACCGGTAGCTTGGACCCTGCTCCCGACACCGGTGGATCACTATTTTTTTATATTTTTAAATGTTTTTTTTTATTTATTTTTTTTATTTAATCATACTAATATTTAAAAATGTAACAAAATAAGACGACTAAATAAATAAACGACATAATAATAAGAAGGCCTATGACTCGGTGCCACATACATGCTCATGAGGGTGCTGGAGTTGTATGAAGTTGATACTACTCTGCGCACCTTCCTGATGACGTGTATGGGGCAATGGAGGACGTTCCTTCGCTATCCAGGATGTCGAAATATCAAGAGGAATAGCGAGCCGATAAGGATCGAGCGAGGTATATTCCAGGGCGATACATAGTTTGAGTCCGCTTTGGTTCTGTTTAGCCTTGAATCCTCTAAGCACGCTGCTAGAAGATTCAGGTCTAGGCTATCAGCTGAGGAGAGGTGGTCAGGTTATATCTCACTTCCTCTATATGGATAACCTAAAACTCTTTGCCCCCAACAATTTGCAACTGATGAAGCTACTGAAAATTATTGAAACTTTCAGTAGCGCCATCAGGATGGAATTTGGTGTGGACAAATGTGCGGTCATGCATGTAAAGCGAGGGGAGATTGTGGAACCCGTGGGAACCCAACTTTCGGATTCCACAAACCTTAGAACCCTCTCCGCAGCCGAAACCTATAATTGGGTATGTCGGAAGCGTTGGGCATCAATGTTACTGACATGAAGCAATCGTTGAAGGAGCGTTTCTTTGGCCGCCTGAAAAAAGTATTTAATAGTCTTTTATCAGGCGGAAACAAGGTGCGCGCCTTCAATAGTTGGGTTATGCCGGTTTTGAACAAATGTACTCTTTCGGCATACTCAAATGGACTCAGACCGAACTCGAACCCCTCCGAACTCGAGGCCCTGGATAGGAGGGTCCGTACGCTGCTGACTACAAATCGAATGCATCACCCACGGTCATCGGTAATGAGGCTGTATATCCCGCGAAAATGTGGAGGTCGAGGCTTTTTAAACGCTAAGACCCTCCACAATCGCGAGATTATTTATTTATTTATTTATTTATATATCAATTGCTTGCTGCACTTACAGTATACACCAAAGTGCGCAACAAGCCAACAACATAACATTTAACTAAAAAACTTCATACAGACATTAAACATAGATTAACTGCTAGACGTAAATATGTCAACTTCCGGCTCCTGAGCAATCAGGGCATTCAGCAGATTGATCGCCTGGGTTGTGGGAGCATAACGAGCAGTGAGAGTATGCACTGGCGGCGCCGCGAATAGGCCCCGCGAGGCACAGGCGCGCGACACCCGCAGCCGGTCCGGAGCAAACAATGAACAGCGAGCTAGTGTAGTCGCGTCATCAATCTTATTATTGAGCAATAAGTAGTAGTGCATCAACAGCGCACACTTCCGAGATATGCAGTCTCAGGGAATATTTCCTAGAAACCGACGTGGGGATGCATCGAGATGTGGTGGCGGTGGACAAGGGCCTCACCCCGCTCTCCTTGGCTAAAGAGAACTGGCGCAAGCCAGTAGTGCTTGATACTAATGATCGCATGGAAGTATGGCAGAGTAAGGAGCTTCACGGACCCTTTTACCGGGCCCTACATGAACCCGATGTAGATCTACTAGCGTCCGTAGCCTGGCTGCGTTTCGGTGACCTCTTTGGAGGAACCGAAGGTTTTGTCTGTGCAATTATGGACGAAGTTATGATGACGAACAACTACCGGAGATTTATTGTGAAAGACGGCAAGGTTGACATCTGTCGGGCATGCCACCGGCCGAAAGAATCAATCAGACATATTATCTCCGGGTGTTCTCGTCTAGCTAACGGAGAGTATTTGCATAGACACAACCTTGTAGCCAGGATAATCCATCAGCAACTTGCTCTGAAATACAGCCTTGTGGAATCTGAGGTGCCGTACTACAGGTATGTGCCCGACCCAGTTCTCGAAAATGGAAATATCACATTGTACTGAGATCGATCCATCATCACTGACAGGACTATTTAGTTGCCAATAAGCCTGATATAGTGGTGGTGGATCGATCAGAGCGGCGCGCAATGATTGTTGACATAACCGTCCCGCATGATGAGAACCTCGTGAAAGCCGAGAAAGATAAACAAATCAAGTATCTTGACTTGGCTCACAAGGCAAGTCAAGATACTTGATTTGTTTATCTTTCTCGGCTTTCGGTTTGTAGATAAACAAATCAAGTATCTTGACTTGGCTCACAAGGCAAGTCAAGATACTTGATTTGTTTATCTACAAACCTCGACCAACACCTGAGGAGGCTCTCGTTGGGCAGCTGGATCAAGGGCTTGATTCAGAAAGCGGTACTTCTGGTAACGGCTCGCATTGTCAGGAAGTTCCTCTCTCTGGAGCCCTGACCGCCGGTAGCTTGGACCCTGTTCCCGATACCGGTGGGCTACTACTTTTTATATTTTTTAATGTTTTTTTATCCTTTTCTTTATAAAAATATTTAAAAATGTAATTTGTAAGTATTTAAATGAAATAAAGGAGATAATAATACTTAATATTTTATTCAGTATTAAATTGGTGAAATAATCACATAAAGTCTTACTTAACTTACAAAGGTATAATAATGTCAGATGCCTGTACTAGGTACTGTATCACAGGCGGCATGAGCATACTTTATGGTAATTGTAGGATAATCAAATTCTTAACAATATTTGACATTAGAAGTCTTAATATAATGACCAAATTTAATAATTAGTTATTTTATACCTAATTTACTTAAATACTATTTACCTTTTATTAAACATCAAAATAACAAAAAGTCTTATATACGTAATTATTTAGTTTGCATAAAATAGTTTCTTGCACTTTATAACCTACATAGGTAAACACACATGATATGATTTTGCGTCAGAGAATGAGAAATTGGTAAGTGGGGTAGTCAATGTTGCACACAATTAAATCACGTTCGAGGCAATGTGTTTATTCGAGGTTTGCTACACGCACCTAATGTGCTTAAACATCAAAAAAATCGAGTGTTTGTAGGCCAGCGTAGTGTTTAGCTGAGTCAGGAGCAGGCATTCATCACGGAAGTCTGGCATTAAGCATGACGCTCTAGGCGCCCTCGTAATCGATAGAGTTGATGTACCTGTATTCGGCTATGTTCCTAGCAGGCACTCAGCATCTCCCGGTTTGTGGTTATTGGGCTTTTTAAAGCGTGAGCAAGTTGCACATTTCGGTGTGTCAGCTTTCTTCGCGCACTCTGACATCGGGTATCCTTCTTCACCGCAGTGACCGCAAGTAGATTTCAGCTCTCTGCATGTTTTTGCTGCATGACCATATTGTTGGCATTTGTAGCATCTGGTAACCAGGGTGAAGTCCCTAACAGGGCATGACGTCCAATTTATAAAAAGCCTTCATTGGGATAATAGGGCTTTACGTATATTGGCTGTAACTTCAATGACGTAGTTACAGGTCGACGCATCTTTTTTCCCAGATTTGTGGCTTAATTTAACCATGCTCAAAAAGGACTCCACAGGCATTGCTGGAAACTTGTCGGCTACGTCCTGTTCATAAATGCACCTGAAAACTTCAGTTTTAGCTAAAGTAGTCGGCACACCTACAACCACAATCCTAGGTTTGCCCTTGCTTGGTTCTTCGGCGGTAAGTCCGGATGTAGAGAGCTGGACTGCGTGCTTGAGTTTGTCAGTGTCATGTTTGGTCTCTGTACTAATAATAACGCCTCCATTTTTGGTCTTTCGGACACCACGTACATGCAACTTCATTTGATCAGGGCGAATGATTTTTTGCACGAGGACTTTTGTTTCGTCACTTGACTTCAATTTATCGTTAGGATAAATCGCTACAGAGCTTAAATTGTTCGGTCGAATGAAATCATTTGCTCCCTTCTTCACCATATCGGCAAACGAAGCATTTCCCGCAGAACCAGAGTCCTTGATCGTCTGCTTGAGCTGCGAAATATGTTTCGTTAGGTCGCGCTTTTCCTGAAGGGCATCAACCGCGTTAAACGCGTGAATGGCTTTCTGCTTGAGCGACTGGTATAGGACTGCCATTTGTGAGGTTCCAGACCCTACTTTACGGCACAGGGTAGAAATTTTCATTTTCTGCTCCGAGTTGAGTTTGCCATCCGCGGCAATAGCGCAAATTTCATTAAGTGCTGTTCAAAGGCTGACATAAATTTTTTAATCTCGGGCATTGTAACAACATCAGGCGTGACCGACTCAAGGGCTGGCTTCCGCGACGTCGTCTTCGACGGCGAGGAGGGGCTGTTATCCATATTTGTAATTTTTTACTAATTCGTGTCCATTATTCACTGAAACTTCACAATAAGCAAATTTACAGTTGCATTACGTTGGTAATGCACTAAAGGAGGTCACTATTTTTAATGTAGGTGAATTATTAAATATTGCTAACGAGCACGTCTGTACACTGCGAATGACCACGACGTAATCCATCCGGTGAGGAAGATGTGCTGCAATAATGAAGTAATACTGCAATAGTCTTATATTGTCTTGTTGTGCTACACAGATAGTCCGGCTCGCAGATGTATGGAAGACCTGCAACAAGATCCGCGCGGCTGCCTTCCGCGTGGGCCTCAGCCTGTGGGATTGGTACCGGCCGCTCGACCCTGAGGGTAACTCCCTGATATCAGGTACCGCTTAATGCTAACATGCTTGTAGAACACCTGACACACTTGTCGGAAGAGATTCTCCAGCCCTAGGCTGTCTTGTCACATTCGAAACACGCATGATTACTGATACAAATGCGTGCACTGTCTGGACAGAATATGTGTGCTTCTTTCCTCAAAAGACCATTTCAAACTAATCTACATGTTCTTCACATGATTTGACTAAGATTATGTCTGGACTTTAAAAGAGACTGACCCCTGAGTTTGTTTCGGTATTTCTTCTCAGGGTATCTAGCTAGTCGGTTAGAAAACACCGATCAGATCTAGTTTTTTAAATATTATGGACGTGTAAAAGTGTTTATACAAACCTCCTTACCATGCTTATGGGGGAGGCCTATGTCCGTCAGGGGACGTCTTTTTTCTGAATGATGAGACCGTTGGGGGAAGTTTTTATGTTTTCAGCCTCCAAAACTTAATAAACCAAGTAGCCAATTTTTTAAAAGTTAAATAGTGTTACTAATAAACTATATTGTGATGCTGATGATAATGGAAAATAGTTATGTATAGTGAAAATAATTAGTTACGGAATGTGCGTTTACAGCATATCGTTGTACAACGGTATGCTGTAAACGTACGAGTACGTACTCAATAACAACTCTCGCATTGTTTACATTGTATAGTTGGCTGGTCTCTCTGACTAGATATATTTACATTGTATAGTTGGCTGGTCTCTCTGACTAGATATGTTTACATTGTATAGTTGGCTGGTCTCTCTGACTAGATATGTTTACATTGTATAGTTGGCTGGTCTCTCTGACTAGATATGTTTACATTGTATAGTTGGCTGGTCTCTCTGACTAGATATGTTTACATTGTATAGTTGGCTGGTCTCTCTGACTAGATATGTATTGTATAGTTGGCTGGTCTCTCTGACTAGATATGTATCTATTAGGAAAATTACTGTATTACCTAAGTCCTACATCGATCCAATACCAAAAAAAAAAAAAAAAATCATTATGAATATGATTGTGTGATGGTTTCAGAGTCGAAGTTCGTGTCGATCTTGGCCGGGCCGCTGCGCTCGGTGGTGGGGCTGTCGGACTCCGAGATCGCGCAACTGGCCGACTACTTCCGCGCGCAGGATGGCCGCGTGCTGTACCACCAGCTCTGCCAGATCATCCATGGCGAGGGTGAGCCGCGTTCCTTCGTCAACGACATACATAACGTCACTCCTGTATTCCCCTAAGAGTTAAGCAGAGGTGGAACAATAGTACCCACATTTCTGCAGTAAGTCCCGTGGGACGAGCCTGTTGCCATCAACATCATGATTTCCTACTGTCATCTACAGTAGGCGTTAGTAAGGTACATCGACTTGTGGTTTTCCACAAGTCGATGTAAGAAGTAAGCCAAAGCTTATCGACTTGTTCTGCCGCTTTCGGCACAACAAGTCGATAAGCTTTGGCTTAAGGCTTATCAGCCACGATAACGATCGCGCACTGTAAGCTCTGCTCCTGTATTATTGCACCAGTCGACAGTTATACTCATAAGGCTCAAATATGCTAATTACCTGCAATCCTACCCAGAGCAGTTTTTGTAAGTTATCATAAAATATGCCTCATAGATTTTTAAACATCGTTTACAATTATGTTAGTGACGAATTCTGGGTTAAGAATAGTAAACTAATCGAGCTACGCCTTGCTGACTTATAACGTACTAACACAAGAATAGTAAACTATTCGACCTATGCCTTGCTGACTTAGAACATACCTTCACAAGTCTTTCAAAATCAAATTATTTTATTCCAATAAACCTACATGGGCACTAATGAAACATCAGTAGCTAGGTGCGCGGTTCAGATTGGTCGTTTCGAACACTTTATGTATCCGTGACTTTCCACATTATATGACCACCAGAAACAGTTTTGTCTTTGCATTTTATATTTCGTACTTAATGCCATCACAGTTAGTCCGGGAATGTATCGCAGCACTTTGTCTTTTCAGAGAGCCAAATGGCGGCCAATCAATCACTTTGACACTCTGTTAATAATTATCTGACCATTAATCACTTACTATAACATTGTGACCTGCGTTCACTATGCTCTATGATATGAGCACCTATTTCATAAGTTATGGCTAAAAAAAGAATGTTAAAAGACCGGGGGAAGTTTATTGAGAAATTAAAATCATGTCGGTGTGGTCAGAGTTCCAGATGTTTTATATATATATATATATATATACACAAGGCTGCATGGATATGACAGAGCTCACACATTGAGGCAGAAAACGTTTGGTTTTATTTAGCAACAGTAACCAGGTCAAGCAATCAATACGAGACGGCGACCCGCCCCGAGCAGCCCCTGCTGACGGCCATGCCCGGCCCGCACGCTCTACGCAAATAGAATCCTTTCGAATTACCTCTTAGCCCTAATTATTTTATAATAATAAATAATGATAACGTTGACGTCGTGGAGCGGTTTGCGCGCTCCTGAACTCTGGGTCTGTGCCAGTAGAGTTTACTTTGCCGAAACAGGTCTAAGGTGAGGAGCCAGACCAAGAGAGATACATAAACCCGCAGGGCAGCATGTACTGAGCTGTTAGGCAGTAGCGACCCCATGGACCTTAACTCCCGGGAGAAGTGTTGTTGCTCACCTCTGGCTTGTCTTTATTGGCCGGCTGGAGTGATCAATGACGAGGAACCGAGCTCCCACCTCATTATTGCCTTCATGGGCTGGCTGGAGTGGAGATTCGCAAGAGCTAACGTGCTCGGAGGAAGAAGTATTCCAGTAAGACCTCTCCACTTCGCAAGCACCTCAGGACATGTTACCCCCTTATCGCTACGGCACTCTGTGCTTGCGACGGTTTCCGGAGGCCCATGATTAAGTGTGTAAGTCACCCCCTGCCATTTTATCTGTGAATTTTATATTATCCTTGGTCTAGCAGGGGAGATACAGTCCTTCTATAGTTCAAGGTAGCCGATCCGCTATAACCACCTAAACTCATAGCCCAATATATTTTGTTTCCATGTTCTGCAATAGTCCTGCACCAACCGGGGGTTATCCTGGGTGCACTACTTGGATAACCGTCGGGTGGTGCCTCCTCATCATTTAAAATTGTCTAAGGGGCCTCTGCAAGTTGGCTGCGGTCCCTTGTACGCCCTCCAAAGATCCGGGACTCAGGTTCACGAGATATGTCAAAGATAAAAAATAATAATCCTACTAATATTATAAACGTGAAAGTTTGTATGGTTGGATGGATGGATGTTTGTTACTCTCTCACGCAAAAACTACTGAACGGATTTGGATGAAATTTGGCACACAGATGGCTTATAACCAGGATCAACATATAGGATACTTTTATCCCAATATTCCCACAGGATCGAAACTTGTGGGCGCAGCTAGTAAATAATATAATAGACTAGCTGTGCCCGCGACTTCGTTTGTGTGCATGTCAGATAACAAATTGAATTTCATGAGTTTATATATTTTTGCGCGGAACCCTAATCTTTTTTGTTAATAAAAGTAGCCTAAGTTACTCCTTATAATATCAGCTATCTGCCCGCACCTACCTACCTACCGAATAGTCCCATACAATAGATTTAGCAGTTTCGTGTCAGCAGGGTCGTAGATTAGCCGGAACAAACAAAAAAATTTTAAAAAAAACTTGTAAAAAACAAGCTTTTATTACTTGTTAATAAAAAGAACTAAAAAGTTAAAAATAATTTAAACCTGATAAGAAAAACCCAATTTTTTATAAATAAAAACGTGTTACATTTTGATGGAACATTAAAGAACATTTAGCATATTACACCTTCATTATTTTTCTTTTGCAATCACAATGTAACACGCCTTTATTTAGTAGGTACCTATATAATGGTATTTTTCTTATCAGGTTTAAATTATTATTAACTTTTTAGTTCTTTTTTTTTTTTAGTTATATAAACTAGTGCTTGACTGCGATCCCGCCTGATGGAAAGCAGTGATGCAATCGTTGATGGTAAAGCGCACTAATTTATTATGAGCCTATTCACTCTAGCCTTGAAGACACTTAAATTATAATCGGACGGGAAGACCGCTGCAGGCAAATAGTTCCAGTCCTTCGATGTACGCGGTATAAACGACGAGGCAAAACGCTTTGTCCGGAGTGCGGCGGTGTCAACAACTAAGGGTGGACACTCGCCGTACGACGGGTTGTCAGATAATAGAACGGTGATGACGGAATTAAGTCATGTAATTCCCGCGCACACTCTCCAGAATGCATCCTGTAGAATACCGAAAGGCTGGCTACCCTACGCCTGTGCTCCAGGCTTTGTAGATTGGTACTTACCAAATCTGGATCACCAATTAGCCTCTTCGCACGCCTCTCCACTGTAAATCTTTTTATTAACAAGTAATAAAAGCTTGTTTTTAAAAAGTATTTTTCTCTTAATTTTATTTTTAACTTATTAGTATTGATGCGAGATTGGCTACGTCGTAGTTCGTAGCACGTGGCAGTGGTTTTCCGTTAATGAACGAACGAACTTATTTTCCCAAAAATGGGGTCGCATATTCACGTCCACCAAACCACCACCACTCACCACCCATCAAGACCGGTCCACCCATCAAGACGAATCAAACTCGACGCTGTTGTGTCGCTTAATTACTGAGTTCCTATGGCCACCTTCCAGCTCCATCATCAGACCCTGGTTACCATCTAGCACCAAAGTACTCGTCAAGACGAATCAAACGAGCCCAAACTCTATGGGGGTTATGTCGTTTAATTACTGAGTTCCTATGGCCATCTTCCAGCTCCATCGTCAGACCCTGGTTACCATCTAGCACCAAAGTACTCGTCAAGACGAATCATACGAGCCCAAACTCGATGGGGTTGTGTGGTTTAATTACCGAGTGCCTATGGCCATCTTCCAGCTCCATCATCAGACCCTGGTTACCACCTATCACTAAAGTACTCGTCAAGACGGATCAATCGAGTCCAAGCTCGATGGCGTTGTATCGTTTAACTACCGAGTTCCTATGGCCACCTTCCGGTTCCGTCATCAGATCAGCGCCATGTCATCCTCCCCCGACGCGACAACATTTAATAAAAAAAATTCATACGTACTTACGTAGGGTCATAATCTCAAGGTCATTTTTTGCTTTTTATATGGATTCACGTTTATACCTTTTCTGTCACTATTTTTATTATTTTATGTCGGGGTTTTTTTATGTTATAAGTACCGTATTATATTATACTTTCATTATCATTTCGTTTATACTTTCATTTAGTTAAAATCTATTATTTTGACATTACAAACTGTCATTTATAAATTTTATTTATTTACCATTTATGTACACACATATATAAACAGACAATGAAAAACAGAACAGAAAAAATAGGTACAGAGGTGATGCTTATTTCATAAGAAATCTCTTCCAGCATACCTGAGATAGGACAATAGATACAGAGATGTAGACAGCGTGTGATAGAGCAAAGGAGACAAAAAATAATACATAGAATCAAAAAAAAACAATTCACTTAAAAACTAAACAAGAATTACGAGAATATATTAACATATATACAAATAAACATACATAAATACTTCTAAAATAAATATTACAAGAATGATAATAATTATATCATACTCAAAATAATAAATACATACACAACTATGATGAAGTGGACAGATAGTGTTCTTTCACTCTTCTTTTATAAACCGCAATAGTTTGGCAGTCCCTAATGAAGTGAATGAGTGTTTGATGTCCCTATTTATATAGAAGATCAAAGATATTTTTTTTGTCTTACGTTCGCAAAAATGGCTATCCATATTAAATTACGAGACGCTAAATGATAATGATCTTATTAGTCACTTAATATTGTGGTAAACAGTGACATAAAATAGACAATATTTCCATATCTCAACCCTGGGCTATCGGCGGAGCGTAAAATCGTCAGTTACTCACACGGGCATGTCCTAATTCCAGCTCCAAATTATTCACACGGGTTCACTCGCACCTAATTGACTTGTAACAAGGGAGCTACTGTCAAATGTCATCCCAGGAAAAGCTGTCAGAACTGCCAACACGAGTGGGGCATATTCTCCATGTCAAATAAGACATGGAGGCGGATCGAGAGCATTACATAATAATGTATGTAGTGTGTACTTGGATTTTGTTTTTGGATGTATTATATTTTCGCGATAATTCGACGCCTAAGTACCTACGAGTATTGCACCATTCATTAAACTTAGGAAAGTATGAAACATTATGTTACACTATCGAAGACTAGACATGTAAATCTTCCAAATCTTCTACTCCATAGACACGGGCGGTCGCGACAAGACTTCGGCGGACTGCATCCTGGAGGCCTGCCCGCCGCCCCCCGAGCCTGAGTGCCACAAGCTGGACCAATGGCAGTTGCGGCGCCTGTGCTGCCTGCTCGCCACCATCGCTGCCAGAGACCTGCCGCTCAAGCCTTATTTCCAGGACTACGAGCTGGTATGTTCTCGTGCTCAAACATATGACCTGCTATGAGAATATATGGATTGTAGCCCCCTAGTTAGTAAAGGGTGGGCCATTTAAAATTTAAAATTTGAATCGGCTATAAAAAAAACTACTGATTATTTTTTCAAATTTCTTAATTTAGTGGAAAAGTTGAACTTTGTCATTTAAGAATGGAACACAATATCATTCATTTGATTACCACGACTGGCTCGGCAGTACCCCATCCGATCAACCCAATTTTTCAGTACATTTTCGATTGTTTCGGCTTGAATCTCTTCAATGGCAACTTCGATTTCATGTTTCAACGCTTTAATTGTCTCTGGATGGTTTGCGTAACATTTGTCCTTAATGGTTCCCCACAGAAAATAATCCAAAGCACTCAAACCACAGCTCCGAGGCGGCCAATTGACATAATTCGATAATTAAGTTCGATTTTCAAAAACAGTGCGCAAAAGATCGATGGTTACGTTGGCTGTGTGACATGTGGCCCCGTCTTGTTGAAACCAAATGTCGTCCATGTCATTCTCTTCAATTTTTGAAAAACGAAAACGAATGCGTAAACGCGTCGGATGGTCACGAGGCTTCAGTTCTTGGACCAATTGAACTTTGTAAGCCTTCATACCG
Organism: Apamea epomidion; assembly: GCA_947507525.1. Classification (NCBI taxonomy): domain Eukaryota; kingdom Metazoa; phylum Arthropoda; class Insecta; order Lepidoptera; family Noctuidae; genus Apamea; species Apamea epomidion. The sequence goes on from OX382238.1 coordinate 20,215,624, forward strand.
AGGTCTTTATGCAAAATTCTTAAAACGATGACGAGTTGATGTTGATGGATGTTCTTGCACATTCTGAGCCACAGCAGCAATGTTTTCGGTTGAACGCACTGGACGAGAACGTACACGGGTTGCTTTGTCCAATAACCAGATGGCCCACCCTTTACATGTAATTTCCAATGCTTTATGTTAGGTTCATAGATAGAATATAGTTTACTGTAGTCACATCCAAAATATGTTCGTCAACTTAAGGGTCTTTTTTCACGATAGAATCTGCTCTACCACCTTAGCATTATACTCGTAAGTCAATACCGCAGAATGGCATCTTCACAACATGTTTCACCAAATTAAAAATATGACATTGATGCCGATTCTCTTGTACACCGAACTAATCAACAACTTTATGTAATTACCCATATTAGCAAATAAATGATTTTGAATTTTAATTTGAAAGTAACTAAACTATCACTAAAATTCCTTACTTTTGGCTACGAGAACCTTAAAGCAATTCTGAAAAAAAAAAACTCAAAATTTAAAAATAACGGTGACACAACTATAATCTAATTTGACAATCGCGACTCCACGTGGTACTTATTTGTCTACCCCATGAAATTTATTTTAGAGCAAGTGGATATGGATTTTATCTAAATTTTGTATGGAAAATATGAAAAATTATTAGCTACACGTTGAGTTTTAGGGGTTTATGGGTACCATAAACGGAGTCGAAATTTTTATTATTTATGCGATAGGAAACACCATTTTCGAGATATAAGCAAAAGAAAGGAAAAAAAAAAGATACAGTACTGTTTTTGCTCCCGAAGTCGATGTGTTGGTGTGAATTTTAGTTCATGACAACTAATTTTATTCTACACCTTTTTAATCGCGACTAAAAATAGTCAGATTTGGGAAAATTTTAGGTGAAAAAAGTCAAATTCAGAATAGCAAAATTGCCATTTTCAATAGATCAATAACTCAGTGCCATCTTAGTGCTGTCAAACTAAAATATAGTTAAGTTGTGTCACTTTAGTCAATTTCAGAATAGAAAATCGTCGTTTGACAGGAATAAACTAAAGTTTGGTGATTTTTAGTCTAGTTTAGAGGCATTTGTGACAAGACAACCGGCAACACGCACGAACTCTGACTATAAAATTAAACATATATATTACATATAAAAATGGCCAGGGAATTAAAAAGGTTTAGGTTAATTCAGCTCGAAATTGGTCAAAGTTGTTTGCTACAGTCAGAGATGTGCCATAGTATGCAATAGAGCAGTGGTACAGCAGTGGTAGAGCAGTGGTAGAGCAGTGGTAGAGCAGTGGTAGAGCAGTGGTAGAGCAGTGGTAGAGCAGTGGTAGAGCAGTTGTAGACCAGTGGCCGCGACCGCGACCTACGAGTTGTAGGTAGTAGGTTCCAACCCCGACAGGCGCCTTGCTTTGTGGAATTTTTTTCTTCACCACTGCTCTCAAAACGGTGAAGGAAAACATCGTGAGGAAACCGGCATGTCCTAGAACTAAAAATTCGAAGACATGTGACATCTACCAACCCGCATTGGGCCCGCATGGTGGATTACGGCCCACTCTCTCTCACCGAGAGGGGCCTGAGTCCCAGCAGTGGAACATTATATACGCTGATTATGCTATGCAATAGTCTGTTCAATGCTGTAGCTTCTAAAGTATGATGTGTCCTGTCTTGATAAAGGAAAGAATTGGAAAACTATCGAAGATATAAAAGGCTTGACTATACACCATCATTTTAATAAAGCTCTTTTTTGTACAGAACCATAAATATGCTTGGTTGACCAAATGAGCGTCAACCAACATTACAAGTAGACTTTATATTTGACAACAGATCAATCAGAACACTAGGTACGTCGACTATGTATAACATACTGACACTTCCCACCATGCCACCGCATGCGGCAGGTCGCTAAGAACGACGGCAGGATAACGTTCGCTCACTTCGCGCGGATCCTCAACTACATCGGCGTGATCGTGACGGCCGAGGACTTCAACCTTCTGGTGCGGAAGTTCATCAAGGACTCGTACACCATCGACTACGTGGAGTTCCTCAAGGCCGTGGACGAGGTCAAGAAGCACGGCATCCAGGGACTGGGACAGGTAGCGTGGGACCTTCACACTTTTGTTTACAACTGTTGGCGCAACAGATTCCACAGCAGCATGTCTGATTGTCTGTATCGAATATACTCATATTCATATTTTTATTTGCATTCCATAATGCTACATGTTTGTTCCCATACTGTTTAGGTATAGCTATATTGTGTCACCAGCGTCAGCAGCATCTGTCTAGCATTCATGAATTGGACCTTTTGGCGCAGCCGTGAGACGCACACTGTTGTTGTTGTTCAAACATTTTGTTTTTTTTTTATTTGTGTTTCGATTTTTACGAACTGTTACAGTTTCTTTATGTCAGCACCTATGTTTATAACTGATGGTTGACATGTGTCGTACAGGAGTACCTCAACCCGAGTGCTATAATCGACACGACGCTGCCGAAGCTGGTCCGTCCGGAGGTCGAGGCTGGTCTGTCAACCGACCCCCTTGGCTTCCAGGAGACATTCCACCCGGCACTTTCGCAGCCACGACCCTCAAGGCAGCTCATCGAGCTCATGTTGAGAGTCCAACAGCATGTCATGCAGAGACGCCTCAGGGTCTCGGAGTTCCTCAGGGTTAGTGACAGTAGTACTTATAATGTTCTGGTTGTTGAAAAGAACTAGGAAAGGAATTTATTTTAGTTGACGCAATAAGTAAGTGTACAGTTGAGTACATCGTCATGGAAGCGTCGCCGAAACTAAAAGGAAGGGAACACACACAGGTAATCCAATACTCGCACTTAAGATAATTAGCAATTAAATATTACATACAAGCTATTAAAAATATGCAATTATGGGTTAACTTGGGAACGTACCCTGAAAGATAATTTCGAATTCTGCAGTGGTAGACAAGTATACCTCACATTTTGATAGAACCCATTATATTACTATTTATTTATTTAGCAGTTTATCTACACACATTATAAACAGACAAGAAGAAAGGAACAGAAAAATACGTACAAAAGAGATGCTTATTTCTAAAGAAATCTCTTCCAGCACACCTGCGATCGGAGAGAAGATAGAAAGGTCATCTCTTTCTATTTTCTGTCCTATATATACAAAACAAAAAAATATTCACTGATATAAATTAATAATAATAATAATAACGGTCAGATGCAATTTGTTAGGGGCAAAGAGTTTCAAATCATCCATGTAGAGGAGGTGAGATATGACCTGACCACCTCTCTTCAACCGATAGCCTAGACCTGAGTCCTCCAGCAGTGTGCTTAGAGGATTCAGGGCTAAGCAGAACCAAAGTGGACTCAAACTGTCGCCCTGAAATATTCCCCGCTTAATCCATACAGGCTCATCATTCCCCTGGATCTGTCGACACCCTGGATAGCGAAGGACCGTCTTCCACTGTCTTATACACGACTCAAGGAAGGTGCGTAGAGTTGCATCTATCTTGTACAACTCCAGCACCCTCATGAGCCATGTATGTGGCACCGAGTCGTAGGCCTTCATATAATCTATCCAGCATGTCGACATATCCTTGCGGGATCGGCGAACCTGTTGGCTAATGGCCATGTCTATGAGGAGTAGCTCCTTAGTACCGCGAGACCCATTCCTACATCCATTTTGAGAGGCAGACATAATCGAGTAACTGTCAATGTGTGTGTTAATTTTCGCTCTCAAAATGGATGTAAGAAGTTTATAAACCGTCGACAAACACGTGATCGGTCTATAATTCTTGGGTTCCGCGGGACTACATGACTTATGGAGCAGGTGGGTAACGCCTGTTGTTAGAAACTGTGGTAGTGACCCAGACTCTAAGGATGACTGGAACTGAGATGCCAGGCAAGTGTGTGAACTAATTAGCCATTTTAACCAAAAGTTATGCAGTCCGTCCGGTCCCGGTGATTTCCAATTCGGTAACGGACGGACTGCTTTGGCTACGTCTAATGGCGTAATTATGACTGGTTCCATTTCTGGTATAGTTCCACACACTCGCTCGGTAACTGAAACTTTCAATAGTGCCATCAGGATGTAATTTGGTGTGGACAAATGTGCAGTCATGCATGTAAAGGGGGGGAAGATTATGGAATCCGAGGGAATTCCACTTTCGGATTCCATACACCTTAGATCCCTCTCCTCATCCGAAAGCTATAAGTATTTGGGTATGTCGGAAGCGTTAGGCATCAACGATGCTGACATGAAGCAATCGTTGAAGGAGCGCTTCTTTTGTCGCCTGAAGAAGGTATTAATTAGTCTTCTTTCGGGCGGAAATAAGGTGCGCGCCTTCAATGGTTGGGTAATGCCGGTTTTGATGTACTCTTTTGGCATACTCAAATGGACTCAGACTGAACTCGACGCCCTAGATAGAAGGGTCCGTACACTGCTGACCGCAAACCGGATGCATCACCCACGATCATCGGTGATGAGACTGTATATCCCGCGGAAGTGTGGGGGTCGAGGATTTTTAAATGCGAAAACCCTCCACAACCGCGAGGTGTGCAGTCTCAGGAAATATTTTTTAAAAGCCGAAGTGGGTATGCACCGTGATGTGGTCGCAATGGACAAGGGGCTCACCCCGCTCTCCATGGCGAAAGAAAACTGGCGCAAACCTGTAGTACTTACTACCGATGACCGCAAGAAGGTATGGCAAAGCAAGGAGCTTCACGGGCGCTTCTATCGGGCTCTTCATAAGCCCGGTGTAGATTTCTTAGCGTCCGTATCCTGGCTGCGTTTCAGTGACCTCTTCGGGGAAACTGAAGGTTTTGTCTGTGCAATTATGGACGAAGTTATCTTGACGAATAACTACCGGAGACATATTATGAAGGACGGGACGGCTGACGTGTGTCGGGCATGCCACCGTCCGGGTGAGTCCATCAGACATATTATCTCTGGTTGTTCTCGTCTGGCTAACTGCGAGTACTTGCACAGGCATAACCAAGTAGCCAGGATTATTCACCAGCAACTTGCTTTGAAATATAAACTTGTCGACTCTGAGGTACCGTATTACAAGTATGTGCCCGACCCAGTTCTCGAAAATGACCATGTCACGTTGTACTGGGATCGGTCTATCATCACTGACAGGACTGTTGTCGCCAACAAACCTGATATAGTGGTGATAGATCGATTAGTGCGCCGCGCAATGATTGTTGATGTTACCATTCCACATGACGGGAACCTCGTGAAAGCTGAGAAAGATAAACAAATGAAATATCTTGACTTAGCACGCGAGGTTGTTGACATGTGGAATGTGAGCTCAACTGTCATTGTGCCGATTGTCGTATCGGCCAATGGCCTGATGGCCGACAGCCTCGATCAACATCTATCGAGGCTCTCGTTAGGCGGTTGGATCAAGGGCCTGATTCAGAAGGCAGTACTCCTCGATACGGCTCGCATTGTGAGGAGGTTTCTATCTCTGGAGCCCTAACCACCGGTAGCTTGGACCCTGCTCCCGACACCGGTGGATCACTATTTTTTTATATTTTTAAATGTTTTTTTTTAATTTTTTATTTAATCATACTAATATTTAAAAATGTAACAAAATAAGACGACTAAATAAATAAACGACATAATAATAATAATAACTTTATTTCAGACCAGGGTCCATAGAAAATAAGAATTACAAATATAATTAATAAAATTAAAATTAAATTAAAATTAAAACAAAATTAAAACAAAATTAAATCAAAATTAAATCAAAATTAAATCAAAATTAAAACAAAATTAAATCAAAATTAAATCAAAATTAAATCTAAATTAAATCAAAATTAAATAAAAATTGAATCAAAATTAAGTTAAAACATTCCAAATTAAAATCAATTAAAATAATTCAAACAATCAATCTACGTAACTGGATGACGCACGATGTGTCGTCATCCAGTGCCACATTATTGGGCTGTCCATCCTGCCGGCTATCGTGGACACTAGGCTGTTGGAGCTATCGCGTACTCGCCGCATCAAGGATGCTATGCGCGAACGGATAACTGCATAGAAATCTGGCACACCAGCTTCCGCGAACATCCCCGACGCACTGCAAAATCGCGGTAGCCCCAACATAACCCTGAACGCGTTATTATATTGGATACGCAGAGCACTGAACGAGCTTTTTGTGTACCTGACCCATAGGGCACACGTGTACAGAGACTGGCAAAACGACCTAAAAAGTGTATCTTTTACCTCCTTGGTACAACGTGCAAACCTACGGGCCAGCATGTTACATCTAACCGCCAATGCTCTGCGTTCCCTCTCCAAGTCTACATCATCAGACAGACTGTGACCCAATGTCCCAAGTACTTAAACTTCGTCACTCTGGTAAGCGGAGCGTCCCCTAAGATAACAGGTGGGACCGAGTCATAACATTTGTTCCCTGCTTTAAAAACTAGGAGCTCACTCTTGGTAGCATTGTACCTGAGACCGTGGGCCACCGCATACTCCTCACAAATACTAAGAAGCCTCCTAAGTCCACCGATTGATGGGCTCAGCAACACCATATCATCAGCGTAGCTGATGTTGTTAGCACAATGCCCATCAATGAAGCAACCGACATTGGTATTGCTAAGCTCACAGATCAGCTGGTTAACATACAGGTTGAAAAGCTTGGGTGAGCTGAGTCCCCCCTGCCTCACCCCGCATTCCAACCTGTATGCATCCGACAGGATACCCGCCCACTTAACATGGTTGTATTGGTTGTTATACCAATACTTAAGCACCTCCATGAGATCCCTACGCAGGCTTGTGGCAGACAGCTTCTTCCACAGACAGCCATAAGACACCAGGTCGAAAGCCTTGGAGATGTCCAGGAAACACGCATACACAGGGGTCTTCCTATTAGCATAGTATTGAACAGTTTGCTTGAGACAGAGAATAGCTGTTTCCGTGGATAAACACGACTTAAAACCAAACTGGGCATCGTGTGATGATATATGCTTATCCAGCTGCCGGTCAACCAAACTGTCCAACACCTTCGCAATAATAGTCGCCAAGGATATAGGCCTGTAATTGCTCAAGTCACTCGCATCTCCCGTCTTATTTTTAGCTATGGGTACTATTATAGTTTTAATTAAACATATAATTTATTTAGAAATGATGCGGTAAGGCAACGTTGCGGTTTAAAAGAAGATGTAGTGACCAAACTAAACGCACTCTTTGAAAATGTTGGAAAACAGTTTGTTTAGATGGTTTTGTCAAGTTGGGGGATGAATGAAAGGCGACAAAAGGCCATGTAGTGACCATGTTCTTCAGAAAGGTCAAGTGCTCAGTACTTGCTACCAGCGTGCGTGTATGACCAAATTTATGAACGTTACCGAACCAAATTAAATGAGTCCGAAAGGATCGTAGCAGGTGGCGTCCTGTAATTTCTGACAAACGCCATGTGAACAGCGTGTGTTTATGTATGTGTGTAATGTGTACATACGTACATCTAAATAAAAGTCTGTTCTCTGAAGTGTTGACGTTGGCCTGCCTGGTCGCAGGACTACGACCCGCTGAACTCGGGCCGCATCGCCCCGCAGCAGTTCCGGCGCGCGCTGGATGCGCTCGGGCTGGGCGCCGTGCTGTCGCAGCAGGAGCTGCTGTGCGTCGTGCGTCACTACCTCGACCCTAACGACAGCGAGCGCGTCTGCTGGCGTACCTTCGAGGATGACTGCGATCAAGGTCTGTCTTGTAATATTAAGGGCCAGTTTCTCGAACGAAAATTTAAAGCACAATCAACGTACAGCGTCAACTTATAAATTGTTAAATATAGCCTTATACTGTCCTTATATCCTGTCGAGTGGGTTAACCGTTTTTTGACAGCTGCCTTAGAACGTAACTATTCCAGATTACGTAAAAGTTAACTTTAAAATGCGTAATAAAATAAATATATAAACTGCATTATACATATTACTGCATTATCAAAAATAGTCAAAACTCATAGGCCAAAGTAAAAAAATGTCACTCTCAAGGGTCTTCTGTTATTGCCCAAAGTGTGGATTACTCAATTCAGACATTTTGCAAAAACGGCTATGAGCTAAATCTCAACAAAAACTTACTCTCAACCCAATCAACTCAGCCCATCGCAGTCCACTGCTGGATATAGGCCTCTTCTAGGCTGCGCCACAACACCCTGTCCTCCGCATTCCGCATCAAGTCCGTCCCAGTCACCTTCTAAGATCGTCCGTCCAGCTAGCTGGGGGGCGTCCCACACTATGCTTGCCGATACGCGGCAAACTTACTGTACTGATTTTTATATCTCAAGGATTGGCCACCAAAACAAGATGTTAATGTTTTATTTAGATTTTAAAACCTTGTAACGCTTGTTAAGCAGACGTGTTGACTTAACTTTAAGCATCGTTCATAGGTATCGATGTATGAAGACGATAACATACAAATAAAAAAGATTTGATAATATTTTTAGGTAGTACTTTTAGCTGAAGTTGAGAAAATCTGTATTTTTTTTAGATATCAATCCCCATTACGTCCGCGGAGTTTCGCTAGCTTATTTAATTTGAGCCTGTATACAGCGTGCCAGACATTAATTTAACACAATCATGTACCTATATCTACGGTTGCGCGTTTAGGTTTTATGAACTTATATTCATTACAACCTAAGTATTTATAACAATTTTCTAAAATAGCATCTTGGAGCTACCTGTAGACATTTTCCGGGTTGACGGATCATATGTACACAGTCTGGCCATAAATACTGTTACAATTAAAAATAAGAAAGATATTACATTTGAATTTGGAATCTGTCATTTTTATACGATTGTTCATTGAGTTTTCTAATTTCGGCGCCAATACATTGAACAATATTTTGCGATATTAAAATGGAGTGGGGTGATAAAGAGAACCGAATCGCTGTGATTGCATTACACAAAGTTGGTATGGAGCCAAATGCAATTTTTAAAACTCTCCATATGCTTGGTATTAGTCAAATGTTTGTGTACCGGGCTATTAATAGGTACAATGAGACCTCCTCTGTTTGTGACAGAAAAAGATCTGGCCGTCCACGTAGTGTTCGTACGAAAAAGGTGGCCAAAGCATTAAGGGAAAGAATTCGAAGAAATCCTGTCCGAAACCAAAAGATTTTATCTTGGGAGATGAAGATAGCACCCAGAACCATGTCACGTATTTTAAAAGATGACTTAGGACTTGCAGCCTATAAGAAACGCACTGGTCATTTTTTAACTGATAATTTAAAAAAGAATAGGGTGGTAAAATCGAAACAACTACTGAAGCGGTACGCAAAGGGAGGTCACAGAAAAATTTTGTTTACGGATGAGAAAATCTTTACAATTGAGCAACATTTTAACAAACAAAATTACCGTATTTATGCTCAAAGCTCTAAGGAAGCTTCCCAATTAGTCGACAGAGTGCAACGTGGGCATTATCCGACTTCAGTGATGGTTTGGTGGGGTGTTAGCTATGAAGGAGTGACTGAGCCATATTTTTGTGAAAAAGGTATCAAAACATCGGCACAAGTGTATCAAGATACCATTCATGACAAGGTAGTTAAGCCCCTTAACAACAGCATGTTCAATAACCAAGTATGGTCCTTCCAACAAAACTCGGCGCCGGGTCATAAAGCTCGGTCCACGCAGTCTTGGTTGGAAGTGAACGTTTCGGACTTCATCAGAGCTGAAGACTGGCCGTCGTCTACTCCCGATCTTAATCCGCTGGATTATTATTTATGGTCAGTTTTAGAGAGTACGGCTTGCTCTAAACGCCATGATAATTTGGAGTCCCTAAAGCAATCCATACGATTGGCAGTGAAGAATTTTCCCATGGAAAGAGTGCGTGCTTCTATTGATAACTGGCCTCAACGTTTAAAAGACTGTATTGCAGCCAATGGACACCACTTCGAATAAGCTTTTTATATTTTAAATTGTTTTATATTTATGTATTAAACTAACACACTGTAAAAGTAATAAATATTTATTAGCAATAAAAAAAATTTTTTTTTTCTTCGTGTCAATATTTATGGCAAGACTAGGTATATGTAACATCGCAACAATGACGATGATGATTAAACGAATATCGTCCAAAGAGTAGGCGAATTGAAGGAAAGAGAGAGTCCTCTATTTCGGCGTGCGGCGCAGGCGGTAGTTTTCAAATTACGAATTATTTTATGTTGTTATAATTTTTTTATTACTGGCCACTAGCCCTACCCGCGTGTTAAATTAATGTCACCATTGCGGTACGTTGTATAAACCATCAGTCCATCAATTGTCGCGTGTGGTGGTCGTTCCACAGTGTTCACGATCAAGGAGCTGGAGAAGCACCCGGACGCGGCGGCGGGCGCGGCGCGCGCGGCCGTGCTGGCGCTGCCGGCGCTGGGCGCGGCGGCCGAGCGCGGCGAAGGCGAGACGGAGCGCGACCTGGACGCCGCGCAGGTCGCGCTGCTGCGCGTGCGCGCCGCTTGCACCGAGCGCGCCATCGACCTGCGCCCCGCCTTCGGCGACCACGACGAGTTAGTGCCGAGCCACTGTTTATTTATGTCTACCAACAACTGCTTGCACTCTTCATAATCACCATTCTCTTGCCCTTTTCCCTATTTATTCGTGGTCGGCACAACATGTCTTTTTCTTCCATACTTCTCTATTAGTCGTCATCTCGGTAGTCACCCCCTTTCTAGCCATATCATCTTCCACACAGTCCATCCATCATTTTTTTGGTCTTCCCCTACTGGCTTTACACTGCAGGCATCTTTAAAAATACTTGCATTTAAAAGTTAAACAGTGCAACAACGTACTTAAGGTAAGCACCACATGACTTGAATCTATTGGCGCAAGCTCCGGGGGGTGTGGTGGGTGTTGGAGACATTCCAGTCGCAGCTCCTCTAATTTACCTCCTATAATTTAAAAATTGAAACATTAACGTAATTGCATTTGTTACAATGATATTTATGAAAAATATTAGGTGTGAAATTACACTCGTGGACAAATTTAGAGGAACGTAGCAAAAAGTGTGTATAAAACAAAATAATAATAATAATAATATCCGTCCGTTACCGAATTGGAAATCACCGGGACCGGACGGACTGCATAACTTTTGGTTAAAATGGCTAATTAGTTCACACAGTTGCCTGGCATCTCAGTTCCAGTCATCCTTAGAGTCTGGGTCGCTACCACAGTTTCTAACAACAGGCGTTACCTACCTGCTCCATAAGTCAGGTAGTCCCGCGGAACCCAAGAATTATAGACCGATCACGTGTTTGTCGACGGTTTATAAACTTCTTACATCCATTTTGAGAGCGAAAATTAACACACACATTGACAGTTACTCGATTATGTCTGCCTCTCAAAATGGATGTAGGAATGGGTCTCGCGGTACTAAGGAGCTACTCCTCATAGACATGGCCATTAGCCAACAGGTTCGCCGATCCCGCAAGGATATGTCGACATGCTGGATAGATTATAAGAAGGCCTACGACTCGGTGCCACATACATGGCTCATGAGGGTGCTGGAGTTGTACAAGATAGATGCAACTCTACGCACCTTCCTTGAGTCGTGTATGAGACAGTGGAAGACGGTCCTTCGCTATCCAGGGTGTCGACAGATCCAGGGGAATGATGAGCCTGTATGGATTAAGCGGGGAATATTTCAGGGCGACAGTTTGAGTCCACTTTGGTTCTGCTTAGCCCTGAATCCTCTAAGCACACTGCTGGAGGACTCAGGTCTAGGCTATCGGTTGAAGAGAGGTGGTCAGGTCATATCTCACCTCCTCTACATGGATGATTTGAAACTCTTTGCCCCTAACAAATTGCATCTGATGGAGCTACTGAAGGTAACTGAAACTTTTAGTAGTGCCATCAGGATGGAATTTGGTGTGGACAAATGTGCAGTCATGCATGTAAAGGGGGGGAAGATTATGGAATCCGAGGGAATTCCACTTTCGGATTCCATACACCTTAGATCCCTCTCCTCATCCGAAAGCTATAAGTATTTGGGTATGTCGGAAGCGTTAGGCATCAACGATGCTGACATGAAGCAATCCTTGAAGGAGCGCTTCTTTTGTCGCCTGAAGAAGGTATTAATTAGTCTTCTTTCGGGCGGAAATAAGGTGCGCGCCTTCAATGGTTGGGTCATGCCGGTTTTGATGTACTCTTTCGGCATACTCAAATGGACTCAGACTGAACTCGACGCCCTAGATAGAAGGGTCCGTACACTGCTGACCGCAAACCGGATGCATCACCCACGATCATCGGTGATGAGACTGTATATCCCGCGGAAGTGTGGGGGTCGAGGATTTTTAAATGCGAAAACCCTCCACAACCGCGAGGTGTGCAGTCTCAGGGAATATTTTTTAAAAGCCGAAGTGGGTATGCACCGTGATGTGGTCGCAATGGACAAGGGGCTCACCCCGCTCTCCATGGCGAAAGAGAACTGGCGCAAACCTGTAGTACTTACTACCGATGACCGCAAGAAGGTATGGCAAAGCAAGGAGCTTCACGGGCGCTTCTATCGGGCTCTTCATGAGCCCGGTGTAGATTTCTTAGCGTCCGTATCCTGGCTGCGTTTCAGTGACCTCTTCGGGGAAACTGAAGGTTTTGTCTGTGCAATTATGGACGAAGTTATCTTGACGAATAACTACCGGAGACATATTATGAAGGACGGGACGGCTGACGTGTGTCGGGCATGCCACCGTCCGGGTGAGTCCATCAGACATATTATCTCTGGTTGTTCTCGTCTGGCTAACAGCGAGTACTTGCACAGGCATAACCAAGTAGCCAGGATTATTCACCAGCAACTTGCTTTGAAATATAAACTTGTCGACTCAGAGGTACCGTATTACAAGTATGTGCCCGACCCAGTTCTCGAAAATAACCATGTCACGTTGTACTGGGATCGGTCTATCATCACTGACAGGACTGTTGTCGCCAACAAACCTGATATAGTGGTGATAGATCGATTAGTGCGCCGCGCAATGATTGTTGATGTTACCATTCCACATGACGGGAACCTCGTGAAAGCTGAGAAAGATAAACAAATCAAATATCTTGACTTAGCACGCGAGGTTGTTGACATGTGGAATGTGAGCTCAACTGTCATTGTGCCGATTGTCGTATCGGCCAATGGCCTGATGGCCGACAGCCTCGATCAACATCTATCGAGGCTCTCGTTAGGCGGTTGGATCAAGGGCCTGATTCAGAAGGCAGTACTCCTCGATACGGCTCGCATTGTGAGGAGGTTTCTATCTCTGGAGCCCTAACCACCGGTAGCTTGGACCCTGCTCCCGACACCGGTGGATCACTATTTTTTTATATTTTTAAATGTTTTTTTTTATTTTTTTATTTAATCATACTAATATTTAAAAATATAACAAAATAAGACGACTAAATAAATAAACGACATAATAATAATAAATAAATAAATAGCTAGCAACACCAACGTCAACGTCAACGTCTCTTTTGTCGTCTCTTCACAATTTGTTATTAGATAATTTTTAGAAACAGTTTATAAATTCATATATATGTGCAACCATATCAGGAAAAACCAAATTTACTAAAACATACCTAATTTTAAACAAATACAATGAATAACCTACACTTGCATCAAAAACTGCCGAACCGGAGGTGACATCTGTCATGTCACCTCCGATAAAAACGTGAAAATGAAATATTGAAAATGTTGACGAGATTAGCAGCTCGCCGTGCACGCCTACCACCTCCGGAGTCGTCGCTCAGCCCCGCCCTGCCGCCGCCGGAATCCAACCCCATCGAGAGTGCTGTGACACCGGCCGTAGCAGTTGCGTCGAGCTCGAGCGACGAATATTTTTCCCCGCCGACGTCGCCAACACCTGTACGTCGGCAGGGGAGAGGCCGGCCACCGAGGAGCTTGGGACTTAGGGGCCATCTGGCCCCGAGCCGGGTCCCCGCTGCCGGTGGTTGTGTGCAGCGCATGAGATGGACTCAGTCTATGAACGAGAACGTCATGCGCGCATACTACGGGTCTACAGAGGGGGGAACTAACCTCACTGCGTACCGTGATAGGTTGCTGTCTCTGTTCCAGGAACTGGAACCAACCGTCAACGTCTCGGCCCAACGACTGTCGGATCAGGTGCGGGTCATCCAACGCAATCACAGGTTGGACGACATAGCACTTGATAGGCTGCGCTCAGAGGTACTGAACAACCAAATCGTCTCGACTCTGGCACAAACCGCGGCACAAGCGTCAACTATTGATGCCATCCCGCCGCGGTCCAATCGTGTTGAAGAAGATGATGATAGGGTTGACACAGTAAGTAGCCAGTACAACGTCCGACTGAGGAGCGCACTGGAAGATGCGTTTCGCGAGTATAGGTCCACTCCAACCGAACTTAGACCCCGAATACCACGGCTACCTATGCACAAAAAAAATAGGGCGCTAGTGTGTGCCTTGGACTCGCAGCTCAAGAATTTCTTCGAGAGCAGCGAGGATCTCGTTGATACACACTCGATCTTGTATTGCGCGGCTGTGGCGGCATGTCGTTTAGCTAACGTCAAGTTTCCAAATTGTGACGCAGCTACTCGACCAAAACCAGCCGTACCAGCCTGGCGATACAGGATCGAGCGTCGTATCGATGGGGCCAGGGTACTCATCGGTAAACTATACTGCTTCAGGGAGGGCAACACACGACCACGAGTGATGCGCTTTGTAAGACAGGCATTTTCGGGGACTGGAATCAGCCCTCGGGAATACATGTCCAATGTCACAGAGCGCATCGACTTCCTGAAGCAGAAAGTTTGTGCATGGGCGAGTCGTATTCGGCGGTATAAGCGGCGGGTTGATCGGTACACGCAGAATCGCATGTTCCGGAGCGATGAGAGGTGGGTATATAGAACTTGGGAGCGACCTGAACAAAACGTGATGGACGTGTGCCGCCCGGATGATGCCACCACTAGTGCATTCTGGCGCAGCATCTGGTCGGTGCCTGTCTGTCACGCTGAGGGTGGCTGGATGCGCGATATCGAGCGAGTGTGTGGAACTATACCAGAAATGGAACCAGTCATAATTACGCCATTAGACGTAGCCAAAGCAGTCCGTCCGTTACCGAATTGGAAATCACCGGGACCGGACGGACTGCATAACTTTTGGTTAAAATGGCTAATTAGTTCACACACTTGCCTGGCATCTCAGTTCCAGTCATCCTTAGAGTCTGGGTCACTACTACAGTTTCTAACAACAGGCGTTACCCACCTGCTCCATAAGTCAGGTAGTCCCGCGGAACCCAAGAATTATAGACCGATCACGTGTTTGTCGACGGTTTATAAACTTCTTACATCCATTTTGAGAGCGAAAATTAACACACACATTGACAGTTACTCGATTATGTCTGCCTCTCAAAATGGATGTAGGAATGGGTCTCGCGGTACTAAGGAGCTACTCCTCATAGACATGGCCATTAGCCAACAGGTTCGCCGATCCCGCAAGGATATGTCGACATGCTGGATAGATTATAAGAAGGCCTACGACTCGGTGCCACATACATGGCTCATGAGGGTGCTGGAGTTGTACAAGATAGATGCAACTCTACGCACCTTCCTTGAGTCGTGTATGAGACAGTGGAAGACGGTCCTTCGCTATCCAGGGTGTCGACAGATCCAGGGGAATGATGAGCCTGTATGGATTAAGCGGGGAATATTTCAGGGCGACAGTTTGAGTCCACTTTGGTTCTGCTTAGCCCTGAATCCTCTAAGCACACTGCTGGAGGACTCAGGTCTAGGCTATCGGTTGAAGAGAGGTGGTCAGGTCATATCTCACCTCCTCTACATGGATGATTTGAAACTCTTTGCCCCTAACAAATTGCATCTGATGGAGCTACTGAAGGTAACTGAAACTTTTAGTAGTGCCATCAGGATGGAATTTGGTGTGGACAAATGTGCAGTCATGCATGTAAAGGGGGGGAAGATTATGGAATCCGAGGGAATTCCACTTTCGGATTCCATACACCTTAGATCCCTCTCCTCATCCGAAAGCTATAAGTATTTGGGTATGTCGGAAGCGTTAGGCATCAACGATGCTGACATGAAGCAATCGTTGAAGGAGCGCTTCTTTTGTCGCCTGAAGAAGGTATTAATTAGTCTTCTTTCGGGCGGAAATAAGGTGCGCGCCTTCAATGGTTGGGTAATGCCGGTTTTGATGTACTCTTTTGGCATACTCAAATGGACTCAGACTGAACTCGACGCCCTAGATAGAAGGGTCCGTACACTGCTGACCGCAAACCGGATGCATCACCCACGATCATCGGTGATGAGACTGTATATCCCGCGGAAGTGTGGGGGTCGAGGATTTTTAAATGCGAAAACCCTCCACAACCGCGAGGTGTGCAGTCTCAGGGAATATTTTTTAAAAGCCGAAGTGGGTATGCACCGTGATGTGGTCGCAATGGACAAGGGGCTCACCCCGCTCTCCATGGCGAAAGAGAACTGGCGCAAACCTGTAGTACTTACTACCGATGACCGCAAGAAGGTATGGCAAAGCAAGGAGCTTCACGGGCGCTTCTATCGGGCTCTTCATGAGCCCGGTGTAGATTTCTTAGCGTCCGTATCCTGGCTGCGTTTCAGTGACCTCTTCGGGGAAACTGAAGGTTTTGTCTGTGCAATTATGGACGAAGTTATCTTGACGAATAACTACCGGAGACATATTATGAAGGAAGGGACGGCTGACGTGTGTCGGGCATGCCACCGTCCGGGTGAGTCCATCAGACATATTATCTCTGGTTGTTCTCGTCTGGCTAACAGCGAGTACTTGCACAGGCATAACCAAGTAGCCAGGATTATTCACCAGCAACTTGCTTTGAAATATAAACTTGTCGACTCAGAGGTACCGTATTACAAGTATGTGCCCGACCCAGTTCTCGAAAATGACCATGTCACGTTGTACTGGGATCGGTCTATCATCACTGACAGGACTGTTGTCGCCAACAAACCTGATATAGTGGTGATAGATCGATTAGTGCGCCGCGCAATGATTGTTGATGTTACCATTCCACATGACGGGAACCTCGTGAAAGCTGAGAAAGATAAACAAATGAAATATCTTGACTTAGCACGCGAGGTTGTTGACATGTGGAATGTGAGCTCAACTGTCATTGTGCCGATTGTCGTATCGGCCAATGGCCTGATGGCCGACAGCCTCGATCAACATCTATCGAGGCTCTCGTTAGGCGGTTGGATCAAGGGCCTGATTCAGAAGGCAGTACTCCTCGATACGGCTCGCATTGTGAGGAGGTTTCTATCTCTGGAGCCCTAACCACCGGTAGCTTGGACCCTGCTCCCGACACCGGTGGATCACTATTTTTTTATATTTTTAAATGTTTTTTTTTATTTTTTTATTTAATCATACTAATATTTAAAAATGTAACAAAATAAGACGACTAAATAAATAAACGACATAATAATAATAAAATTTATTTACTCAAGACAAAGGATTGTGGAACACGTTAAAATACAGTTTTACAAAATATATGTACTATTTCTACAAACGTGTGGGTGAGCACTGCTCTCCTAGCTAGGTTATGGAAACCTGTGTTAAGGAGAAGCAGTCCGGTCCCCTAAGGTACAAAGACGTAAAAGTTGCATAGTGCTTCTGATGTTACTGTTACAATTTTGAAGAATTGAGTTATACAATTAAAAGTTTAAGACACATTTTGTTATCGTAAAATAAAAAAAAATAAAAAATAAGTTAAATTAAATTAAATTGAGGTAAATATGAGCGTGTGTGTGTGTGTGATGGAGTGTGGTGTGTGTGTGTGTGTGTGTGTGTGTGTGTGTGTGTGTGTGTGTGTGTGTGTGTGTGTGTGTGTGTGTGTGTGATTGGGTGTGTGAGAGTGTGCGAGGGTGTGTCCGTGTGTGCTTGTCGAAGTTCATCACATTATGTTAAGATCTTTTCAGTTTCGTTATATGACTTATCTTGGAGGTACGATTGTATAATCTTTTTGCATTTGTAATACGGTAGACCATAGATTTGACACTCTTCGTTTAATTTGTTGTAAAGAAACGGACCAAGAAAATGAAAAAATCTCTTGACAAAAGTTGAGCGTACGCGCGGCAGGGTGCATATCCTATCCTTTCGACGTTTAATACGTTTTTTATTTTCTATTACACGGTATGGGGTGTTGCGGTGTTGCAGAATGACTGTCTGTAATATGAAGTGTTGCCGAACATTTAGTACTTTGCAGTCATTGTAAAGTTGATCGGTTGGAAACAGGATAGGACGAAAAGTGGCTACCTTTAATATGGCCCTGTGTGCTACTTCTAGCGGCTTGAGGGTGGTTTTAGCTGCGCCACCCCAACAAGAAATGCAATATGTTACGATGGATAGGCAAAGAGCGAAATAGACATTGCGTATTATAATGGGATTGGTAATATGCCGGAGAGTTTTAAATATGTATATCAGTTTGCGAACTCGTCCAGTTAGCAGACCGACATGAGACTTGAAGTTTAGATTCCTGTCCAAGACTATTCCCAGGTATCTGATGCTTTCAACAGAGGTTAAAAGAGGACATTGACAGTTTGAACCCTGTATTTGTGGGTGACCAGTGTGAGCTTTGATCAGAATTGGAGTCTTTGGTTGAGAGACCGAGCTGTTAGAATAAGTCAGAAATTTGGTTTTGGAGGTATTTAGGGTTAGAGTGTGGGAACTAAGCCAATTTAACGCCACGTCAAAGCCAAGCTGAGCTTGATGCTCTAGTTGTGACCAGGAATCCGCGATGAAGGTTATTGCTGTGTCATCTGCAAAGGATATTACCTTGGCATTAACGATATTGAGATTACATAGGTCATTAATAAAGATTAAGAAAAGAGTGGGGCCCAAAATGCTTCCTTGTGGTACCCCATAGTCAATTGAAAGCTCGTCGCTGTTGTGGCCATCGATCCTGACTCTTTGCGAGCGATTGGAGAGGTAGCTGTGGAAAAGATCCAGTTGTAGCCCCCTGACGCCTATTTTCTCAAGTTTGATTAAGAGTGTGGAAACGGGAACAGTGTCGAACGCTTTCGCGAGATCTAGAAATATAGTAAGAACCTTTTTATTTTTATTTATATGATCTATAACAAAGCTGGTTAGGTCATGAACTGCGTCACATGTTGACTTATTTTTGCGAAAGCCATATTGTTGTTGCGAGATTATCTTGCAATACTCCAGGTAACTTACCAATCTTTTGTTTATCAAACGTTCAAGAACTTTGGATAAAGCGGTTAATACAGCTATAGGACGGTAGTTATTCGGCAAGGTTCCGTCACCCCCCTTGAAGATTGGATAGATTATTGCCTTTTTAAAGGAAGTTGGAAAAACGGCTGTTTCAAAACAAATATTGAATATATGGCATAAAACAGGCGCCAGGGTCGTGGAAAATTTCTTTAGAATTGTAGGTGAAATGCCATCCCAACCAGTAGCAGCGTTTGGTCGCAGTGAATTTATGGTGGATATAACTTCTTCTGGGTCAGTTTTATCCAGGACAAAGGATGAAGTTTGTATAGAACTGCTTTGTGGGATAGGTGGTTGTTGCGAGGGTCTCGTTTTTATAATGTCATCTGCAAGTTTCTTGCCAATATTGACAAAAAAGGAATTCACATTGTTACATGACTGTGCGGGTGTTGGTGATGAGGATAGCAGTTGTGTGCATGAGTGTGTAGTTTTTGTGGTGTTTGTTATTCGTTTTATAGTATCCCAGAGTAATTTTGGGTTATTGGTTGCCTTGTTGAGTTCTTCCGCATCGAAGAGTCTCTTCGCCTGTTTAAGAATTTTGTTACAAAAGTTTCTGTATCGTTTGTAGGTTATGTTTAACGTTTCGTTATCTGGAGACTGTTTGAGGTTTCTGTGCATGACATCTCTGTTTCTCATGCACCGTAACAAGCCAGGAGTTATCCAGGGTTTAAGAATCTTCTGTTTTGCAGTTACTTTTTTAGTTACAGTGTTTTCGGCTATGGCTGAAGTTAGTTTCTCAATTAAATTGTCGGTAGCGGAATTTGCGTCTGTAGTACTTAGAATGGGGTCAAAGTCTATGTTCAAAATTGAAGCACCAAGTGCCTCATAATTGATTTTTGTTATGATGGACGTAGTGGAGACAGGGATACGTTTGCTATCCAGACAAAGTAGTGAAGAACCATGGTCGGTAACCGTAGACTCATAAACAAATGTGAGTGCGGGCGACCTTGTTCTCAGGAAAATATGGTCCAGACAATTATTGCCCCTGGTTGGGAGGGTATGAGCTGGAAGAAAGCCATGAAAAGCGAGACAATTCAAATATTCGTGGGACCGTGTATCAAGAGAAGAAGGCTTGATGTCGAGATTTAAGTCACCCGCTATCACAACTGTTCCTAGGCCATGAAGCGATGGAAGTATGCGATTAAGGGCAGAGAGGAAGTTCTGTATGTTGTCTGTAGATGGTGAGCGGTAGATACAGAGTAAGGCCACGTCAGGGTTAATTTTTATTATTAATCCTGAGGCAGATTGGTAGAGGTCTGGTTCCTCACCGACCGCTACAATTTCTGACTTAATATAGACCACGACGCCATCACTTTGGTTTATGTGGTTGGTTGTTTTAAAGATCGTATAATTTGGAAGAATTGGAAGAATTGAGTTACTAGAACATGGAAGCCAACATTCTGTCAGGACTATTACATCACAGATAAGTGAGATACGTTGCATTAGAGTTTGTAAGTTTATGAAGTTACAATTTATTGATCGAATGTTTTGTGAAAAGACTTTCAGGTATTTATTTGGGTTTATCAAAACCGATTTAGTTTGTTCCGGAGTGCAGGTATGCGTCACTGATACAGAGAGTTCATCGATGTTATTGATTAAGTGGATTGCGTTATTAGCCATTTGTAAGATTTTATAGTTGAGAAGGCGACGACAAAAGTTTGCAAGCTGTCGGTATACGTAATAGTGGGGTGCTTGAGGTGATGTGGATGTGTGTGCGTGTGTAGAATGTGTGATGTTGAGACTGATTGTGTGTGTTTTGCGTGATTGTAATTTGTTATGATTTCTGAGATTTGTTCGTGTGTTTGTAAATCGTGAGCGCAGTGTGTGAGAGTTGTGTTTGTTGTGTTTGCGTGTATGATTACCTCAATGGTGCAGTACAAATATGTTATGAAAAAATCAGTTAAAAGCAAAAGCAGTAAAAACAATGTTAAAATTAAAACGAAAATCAATATTAAAACTAGAGTGAGTAGAAAACTATGGAATTTGACATCTAGTCATTTCCCTAGCTCATTTTTATCAAGGTCTGCTTCGCTTTTGATCAAGAAATGTTTTTTTCCCACGGCTTGAGAAATAAAATGTCATGGATATTTGTGACAATTAAGTTCATTAATTTGTATTTTGCCTATTATTCGTTGATTTAAAATTGCAATCGTCGAAAAACAAACGATCAAATGACAAAAATTAACTAAAAATTTAAAGCAAAGAAACATTTTTGTACTTAACATATTATTCATTTCATTTATAAATGCTTAGGAAAGACTATAACGTGGGATATAATCAGTACCTAGCGTTGCCCCCTCTAGATCTTCGAACTGCTTCCAGTCTCCTTGGCATACTCCTAATCAAGTTATCAACAAAATCTTGAGAGATTGCGTTGTATTCTCCAGAGTTTAAGATCTGGTCCTATAGTCAGATTGAACAAAGTGGCGTTTTCGTATACATACACAGTCTGGCCATAAATACTGTTACAATTAAAAATAAGAAAGATATTACATTTGAATTTAGAATCTGTCATTTTTAACCCCCGACGCAAAAACGACGGGGTGTTATAAGTTTGACGTGTCTCTCTCTGTGTGTGTGTGTGTGTGTATGTCTGTCTGTGGCATCGTAGCTCCCGAACGGATGAACCGATTTTAATTTTGTTTTTTTTGTTTGAAATTTGAATTTGTCGGGAGTGTTCTTAGCTATGTTTGATGAAAATCGGTACAAGATGGCCGCCGCCATAAAATGGCGGATTACATATTTTTTCACAACTCCCTCAATATGGGTATCAAATGAAAGGGCTTGACTAGTAGAATACTATACACTATGACAAATTTCAAATCCAAATTGGCCACTACCACAAAAGGGCGAATTACAAAAACCTGATTATAAACAAAATTACCTGAATCTTAAAACGCAAGAAAATAAAAGAAATGAAATAACAAGGAGCCCCTACAAAAAGCATGAAATAAAAAATTTAATTTAAAATTCAAAAACCAAAACCCAAACGTTCTGTTAAAGTTAAAATAGTAGCGGTCCCCCGACAGGACAATATTTAATCAAAAAATTTCATACGTACTTACGTAGGGTCATAATTTCAAGGTTATTTTTTTCTTTTTGTTGGGTTTTACGTTGTTGGGGGTTTTTAAATTTTAAATTTTTATACGATTGTTCATTGAGTTTTCTAATTCTGGCGCCAATACATTGTACAATATTTTGCGATATTAAAATGGAGTGGGGTGATAAAGAGAACCGAATAACTGTGATTGCATTACACAAAGTTGGTATGGAGCCAAATGTAATTTTTAAAACTCTCCATACGCTTGGTATTAGTCAAATGTTTGTGTACCGGGCTATTAATAGGTACAATGAGACCTCCACTGTTTGTGACAGAAAAATATCTGGCCGTCCACGTAGTGTTCGTACTAAAAAGGTGGTCAAAGCAGTAAGGGAAAGAATTCGAAGAAATCCTGTCCGAAAGCAAAAGATTTTATCTCGGGAGATGAAGATAGCACCCAGAACCATGTCGCATATTTAAAAGATGACTTAGGACTTGCAGCCTATAAGAAACGCACTGGTCATTTTTAACTGATAATTAAAAAAAAGAATAGGGTGGTAAAATCGAAACAACTACTGAAGCGGTACGCAAAGGGAGGTCACAGAAAAATTTTGTTTACGGATGAGAAAATCTTTACAATTGAGCAACATTTTAACAAACAAAATTACCGTATTTATGCTCAAAGCTCTAAGGAAGCTTCCCAATTAGTCGACAGAGTGCAACGTGGGCATTATCCGACTTCAGTGATGGTTTGGTGGGGTGTTAGCTATGAAGGAGTGACTGAGCCATATTTTTGTGAAAAAGGTATCAAAACATCGGCACAAGTGTATCAAGATACCATTCATGACAAGGTAGTTAAGCCCCTTAACAACAGCATGTTCAATAACCAAGTATGGTCCTTCCAACAAAACTCGGCGCCGGGTCATAAAGCTCGGTCCACGCAGTCTTGGTTGGAAGTGAACGTTTCGGACTTCATCAGAGCTGAAGACTGGCCGTCGTCTACTCCCGATCTTAATCCGCTGGATTATTATTTATGGTCAGTTTTAGAGAGTACGGCTTGCTCTAAACGCCATGATAATTTGGAGTCCCTAAAGCAATCCATACGATTGGCAGTGAAGAATTTTCCCATGGAAAGAGTGCGTGCTTCTATTGATAACTGGCCTCAACGTTTAAAGGACTGTATTGCAGCCAATGGACACCACTTCGAATAAGCTTTTTATATTTTAAATTGTTTTATATTTATGTATTAAACTAACACACTGTAAAAGTAATAAATATTATTTGCAATAAAAAATTTTTTTTTTTCTTCGTGACAATATTTATGGCAAGACTAGGTATATCATACCTTGAAAGGCTTTTCTGTCTTTTGTACAAGCTTAGTCAGGAAAAATAGGGCTGGGGTGGGGGCGGCATTGTCCGATTTGCACGCGGGTGCTGTAGCAGCTAGCGGCGGGCCTGGTCAGCAAGACGACCTGTCTCCACAAGCAACACCCGCTCACGAGCGGCTCCTCGCTAAGCTAGTTAGCCGCTGAAACTTATTAGTAAACAATCGCAGCCAGTCGTACCTGCTACCCCTGCCCCTTCCCCGCAGACACAACAACGGGCACGTGTCGCGCGCGGCGGTGCGGCGCGTGCTGGCGCGGCTGGGCGTGCTGCCGAGTGCGGCGCAGGTGCGAGCGCTGGAGGCGCGCTACCTAGACGACTGCGGCTTCAGCTACGTGCGTCTCCTCGACGAGGTGACCATCATCTTCTTGCTTATCGCAGCTTGCCGTATTATGCGTGGTGAGTCTGATTCCTCAGAACTTGTTTCTCGGCTGCTAAGGATTTTTATTCCTGTTGTGCCCAAACACCAACTGAGGACGCGAAGACACCCGTTATTTGGCTGTACCTTCAGCTCGCTCAGTGTCACGCACTACCTCGCCTCTCGCTCGGGCACTTACGATGCTCAATGCTCTTCTGACATCAACACCGGAGACAGGAGTAGGACTAGTTCGCCAGGAGACGGCTAGATGTATGTCGCGAATGTTTAAGATTCTTGGATGAAAGTTTGATACCTACGTACCTAAATAATTGCACTTTTTTCTTGCTTGCATTTTATCTTTACTTTGTTTCTAGTTATGTCAATTTGTTTCTTTCCATTGTTAAAATTTAACTGTACAACGCCTTAGATATATATCCCATGATACACGGTTACCACTCTAATACTTTTAAGTTCCCATCGTCCATCCGTTCGGTAAGCAATGAGCCCTACCTACTGCCACTTTAGATTAACAAATCTCCGGCCTATGACGGTTAGTGAATATGAATATCTCCTCATTTCGGCTTAACAAAGCCCTATCAATTGCCTTTTGCGCCTTGTTATCAGGTCCAGCGAAAGCTTCACGTGTATACCGCTGCAAGGTTATTTTGGGGCGTAGCCAAAATCGGAACTAATGCCGCTATCTTTTTTTGCATTTTAAGTGACACTTCACAAAACAGTAATGCACATATGCTGTCATTCGATCGCCAAAAGATCCTTGTAGCAGTGTAGAGATTGGGCTTGTTTCAGATGGAGGAGCGCCCGGTGGAGAGCGCGTTGGTGGCGGGTACGGCGGCCGAGCTGCGCGTGGCGCCGCACGCGGGGCTGGACCCGCTGCAAACCGACATCGTGCAGATACTCGCCAAGATCAAGGGCAAGGTCACCACCTCTTTTATTATGTCTGTTCCAAAAGTATCTGGTGAAAATTCCCTGGCAAGTTGTAGTCGGGCTTGTAGGTGAGCTGTGGTTAATTTTGGACCATTTGCTGGTCGATGTGCAGTCAATCCTGCTTCAGCCCTTGTTCGAACTGTCTACCGAATTACACTGACATGGCGTACTTCTTGAAGCTGGTGTCCCAGTTCACCCGCGTTCAGCTGTCGATTTCTGTCGAACGGAGTAGTGACTCAAAGGGCTTTGAAGGTCCGTGGCATACCTACTTGTCCGCCATTTTGTCTTTTTTTTTCTTCAAAATGGCAGCCACGCATTAGATTACATTAAGTAGATCGATTTGTATAGGTTAATATATAAATCGATATCTGACATTAATGCAAACGAAATTATCACTTTGAAAGTTTAAAGTACTTAATCGAACATCAGAAGAGAAGAAGTTCAATAAATATGAATGTCACGTGATCGATGCTAATTTATTTTTACTTAAATAATTATTTTATTGTTATTATTTTAAATTTGAAGGTGTTGGCCATATTGTTTAATTGGCATGTCGAATTAGTATTTAAGAAATGTAAAGGAGACCATTCATATTGGGCCCAAAATCAAAAGTCAGTAAAATAAAAGTTTTTAATCTGTTTGGGACATCATTTTAAGCATTTGGTACTATGGCACCAAAACTGTGGAACCATTATTGTAGCGGCTATATATATAAGTTCAAAAATCAGATTTCGCGTACATTTGACCTAAATATATCATTTGAGTACACACGTGGTTAAGTCTAGTGAGTCATTCTAGACAATTTTTACTACAGGTTTGTCATCTAAGGGCTTTTCCAACGCCAGATAATTTTATCCGAGGAATAATTTTGAATTTTTGACAGTTCTTCCATGCAGAATCTGACAGACTTCAATTTTTTTAAATGGACCCAATAATATGCATTCGCTGTGGTGAATCTGTTGGGAATCGGCGGAGATATACTTGGGCTTCGCGAGAGAACCAATATATTGAGATTGCACAAATTATTTTATAAGAAATAATTGATCAAGAGGTATGTAGCTGTTTTATAATAACGTTACGGCAATTTAATAATATTAATTATTGAGTAAAAAAAACAATAAATGAAACAAAAAACACTATTACTTTTTAGATACCACTCACGGAATTTATTTGTCGCCCTTGTTGGCAAAAAGCGAAAAGAACGTAGCGACATCGGATCCGAGAAGGAGTTCAAGAAGAAGGTGACGAAATTCCTGAACCAATTATCGAGCCAGACAACGAGTATAATCCTGCTATTGCCCGGCCGTGGACAATAATGCTTCCTGGTTATGTGCGGACCCCAGACACTGGACATACTTGTGTTTTCCAAAACTGTGAAAACACATCTAGACCCCGATTATCAGATGTTATTGTTCTTCGATGCCTCATTAGTTACAACTTACTGTTATGCGAAGAAAATCGTGTCTGTCGTGAACATCTTGAGCAGAACGTATGTCATGAGGTTGCAGTGCAAGAAAACCTTATTCAAGTATTATCTGCTAATCACGTAGTTCAGGCTATGTCTGTTATGAGCAACATATTATTGTTATTGTCTTTATTGTTTAAACTTCAATGAGTATGAGACTATTGATGAAAGATAATTCCACACTTGGAACAAACGCATGCACAGTTTAGAGATATTCTTGAAAATACTCCAAGCCTCAATCACAACACAAATAAAAAAAATACTGGCAGCCGTGTTAGTTAAACTGCGCACAGGCGAATCAAACACGCGACTTGCAGTTATATTCAAGACCAGTGAGTCTACTTTCTGGAGAATGTTAAAAGATGGACTCAATAGCTTCCTTCAAGACTTTGTAACATTGCACATGGGTTAACACCTTACTGTATCCGATGGTCTTTTTGGTAATCCAGAAAGTCTGCTCACTAAGAGAAAACTAATAATAATTACAGATGGGACTTACATTTACATATAAAAAAAGTTCCAATTACTTTTTTCTAAGAAAATACAATAGCAACCACAAATATAGGAACTTAGTAAAACCATTTTTAATCGTTTGTTGTGGCGGCTACATCATTAATGTGTCTGGACCATATTCAGTTCGTACCAATGACGCCACAATAATGAGCAGTATCTTAGAAAATGTCGACGAAGATGATGATGGGATGTTTAGTTGTTATTATTGTAGACCGTGGGTTCAGAGACGCTGTCCATAACATGGAATCGCATGGCTTCACAGTGCAAATGCCTGAAAAAAAGCACCCTAGAGAAACCCAATTAACGACTGAACAGGCAAACAAATCTCGCCTTGTGACCATTTGCCAATGGGTGGTGGAAGTGATCAATGGTCGGTCCAAACGAGATTTTAGGCTTTTGAGAAATGTTCATGTCAACTGCTCCATAAACAACATGTTCAACTATTATAAAGTCGCTGCGGCTGTACTTAACGCATATCATATTTTTATCGAAGAGAACGCCGCACAAATATTTTTAGAGATCATCAGAGAAAGGATTGAAATGCCCAACAGGTTAGCGGATCTCGTTTACAGGTACAATTACAATAGGCGAAGAACTATGTTCCGATCCGTCTCCGTTGACTTCCAGAGCACAACGATATACCAAGGCTCACAGAGGAAGATCTAACGTTGTTCAGTCTTGGCTCCTATCAATTAAAGCAAGCAAGGAGTTATTACACTGAGCACATTAAAGCCAACGGCACATTTACGATGGAGTTAGGAGACGCTCTGCCAGAAGTACATATAAGAGAGCTAGGAGAAAATGTGGTCGTTTTTCGACGAAGAATTCGATCCCGGCGCGGCACTGCCGACAGCTATTACGTTTATGTGGCTTTTGACAGGACATTGGAAGGTCAAAATGCAGTCAGCCACTACTATTGCACATGCAATATCGGAAATGCAGTCAGCCACTACTATTGCACATGCAATATCGGAAATGCAGTCAGCCACTACTATTGCACATGCAATATCGGAAAGAGGAAGTAGGATGTTGTTCACACGTAATTTGCGTGGTGTGATTTTTAACGGTATGAACCTAATGCGAGACGCCCTCCATCTATAGAATTGGAAGATGATCTAGTTCGCCCTTAGAAATTGTATTAAATAAGTCCATGTACATACTTAGATGACATGTTTACATTTGTTTCGAACTTATATAGCTGCTAATATGATGGTTTGGTGGTAGGTAGGTAGGTGGTAGTAGGTAACAACGTTACGCAATGAATGTTGTTTAACTTATAAAATGAAAGCCATTGCTACTGATTGTGTGTTACGCAATTAGCCTGCAGGCCAAAGCGCCAGGTTCACCCGCGAAATGTTTTAAATATATATTTGCTGCCGCCGCAAATCACATTTTCATAAACATATATCCTGACCATAGATACATGAAAGAAGTTTTTTTATATTTCTATGATCCTGACAATAACATGCAAATTACAAAAAACGTACGAAAATTTCGCGCTATTAGCTAATCTCTTTTTAAATTGTATGTCATTCATTATAACGAGCGTGTTGTGTATTGTACTGTGTTGCAGATGGTACGCGAGGGTGTTCGGCCGCGCGAGTTCCTGAAGCAGTTCGACCCGCGCAACGAGCTAGTGATCCCGCGCGCAGACTTCTACCGCGGCCTCGCGTCCGCCGGCCTGTCGCTCACGCCCATCGAGATGGACACGCTCATGGAAGTGTGAGTCTTACTGCTGTACCTTTACGATACAACACATTTTTTGCGAAAGTTTGTAAGTTCAGATAATATAGTACTCGTTCCACTAAGATGCACTAAGTAGTGTTACGAGCTTCGGGTTCGTGACAATAAAAACTGCCGATATAAATGACCAAAAATTACACTTTAATTAAACAACACTAATAACAACTCAAACACACTAATTATAAAACACAATTGCACTTAAGACGCACTTGAAGATCGCTTTTGATGTATTCGCTTGTATCGCGTATCCAACACTGTCCTGATCGTTTTTTTTTTTGTTTTTTATAAATGGCATCTCGTAGTTGACCTTAAGAGGTCGTGACTACTTAACCGGGCTATCCTGTGGTTGCCTCAAGAAATCTTAAAACCTCAAGCCAGGGCATAAAACTAATTAAAACTAAGCGACTGCACGCTAAGGGCACCCCCTGTGGGGCACGAACCTCGGCTTACAGCGTCGCTGGGAGAGGGCAGCAAAGGGACAGGCTGGATCGAATTAGTGCTTTGATGAGCACGGCGTTTCCTAGGACTATCTCTGAGAAGAAAGGCCGAAACAAACTCAGAGGTCTCAGTCGGGGAGCTTAAAGCTACAGGCTCAGCTACGGCGCGGGCTGGCACAACAACGAGCAAGGGTCGGGGGGAGAATTTACTTGGGGACGTCGCAAGGGACTTCGGCGGCGAGGTCGGAATGTCTGAATGTCTATTGCTCTTTTGGAGGAGGGTTATGGGGTCATCGGGGTTAGTGAGAACGTGCCTTGGACGGCGAATTTAACTGATTTTAGAGGGGGTGTAACTAGCGGCCGCGACAACCAGAGGGTTGCGATGGTTGGCGGCTGTGTTAAAGAAACGCTTGGAAAGGCGTTCCATGAACTGCTGGATAGTGGGGATTTTGAGGTCAACATGGAGGATCTCATTTCGAACGATCCAAGGGGAGTTGGTCGGGATCCACTGATCCCGACCAACCTCCCAAGACAAAAGTCCAGTGCGAGGAGCCAATCGAATGATGATTGGTCGATGGTCTGAGGAAAGTTCATGGACTATTTCTAAAGTGTTTAGACACTTACACACCTACGGTTAGCCGTAGGTTGACATTTTTCAGGAGCGCCACGTCCAGAACGTCGGAGGCGTGGTAAGGGTTGTGGGGAAAGTGAGTGGGAGTTATGGGACCAAGGACATCGAAATTGAGCAATAGGCAGAGGTCAAAAAGGTGTATGCCTCTGGTATTCATCGTGGCACTGTTCCAGCCCGTGTGTGTGGCGTTGAGGTCACCCGCTATGATAACGGAGTCACTCAAGCCAAGAAGGATAGAGAGGTCGTCTGACAGAAGCTGGTAGTTTTCTGCAGCGGGATTAGGAGGGAGGTAGGCCGAAACTAAGGTGGTCGGCTGGTGGCCTGACATGCCGGAGCTAAAGCGGTGGGGGCGGCTTTAGGAGCGGGGTGGAAGCCTTAGCGGCCACAGATTGTAGCGCGGGGGGCAAAGTCGAGGGTCCACCCTGGCGGGGGTGGGTGGGGTAGGCGGCTGGGAGGCTGCCATGAGAGCGGGGAAAGCTCTCTGGTGATTCAGCTGATTCCAAGGACTAGGCCTTTGGGAGCTTAGTCGCTTGGGGAGCTAGGCCGGGGGGCAAGGGGCGGGGCTTCCCTTTGTTGGCTTGGCCAATTTGGGGGAGGTCGACTTAGGGGCCTTTGGGCAGCCACGGTAATAGGCTGGGTGGCCGGTTTCGCCGCACAGAACGCAGCTGGGAGGTTCCGTGCATTGGGAACGGTCCTTGGGGCGGGGGCATTCTGCCGTGCAGTGATCGCCCAGGCACTTGACGCACCTGGGTTTGGCATGGCAATGTGCCTGGGAGTGGCCGTAGAGCTGGCAACGGTGCCGCTCTTGCTGGGTTTTTCAATAACAAGGCCTGTGAGTCCACAGATCGCCTTGATTTTAAAGATAGGGTGATACATTTGCCCCTCTACAGGGGGACAGACCACGAGGATCATGTCGAAGGCGACTTGACCTCTGGCTCGGTGCATTCGGTGAACGTCGGACACAGGGATGTTCTGTGGCTTGAGGTCCGCCTTGATGTCCGTGACGGAGATCTCTTTGAGGACCCTGCGGATCATTGGCGTTCCTCCGGGAGGGAGTAGGTGTGAAAAGACACACCTCTCTGCCGGAGAACGGCACCGGCGTTGTGGCTAGCGGTCGGGGTGGGGGTAGCGGCGCGAGAGGCCAGAGAGGCGGGGGCGGAGCCCGAGGCCTCTTCAGTGTCCATGGACACTGGAGAGCGAAGGAAAGCTGCAGAGCAGCTAGTTTGGAGCCATATTTGGAGAGGAAGTCGCGGTCCTTGAGGAGGACCTCCTTTAAAAATGTAACTATGGCAGTGTCTGCCATAGTCGGGGACGGGGAAACGGAATTGAATCCGTGGTTTGCCCTATACCTAACTCCCCGGGTGGATGGGCCCGGGGATGTGTACCCTCCCTGTCGGGTGTAGACACAGAGGTAAGTGCCTATTGGTGAGCCCTAAGCTTGTAAACCCGTCGCCAGCCTTATTGTGCGAACGGGGCCCTGACCGGGCGAAGGGTGTAGAGACACCCTAAAGACACCAGGTGTGTAGCTGTGGAAGGAAAACTGTCACCAGCACCGACTAGGAGACCGCCCAAGGCCGGAAACTGAGACCTGTCCAATTGACTGCCTAGCCCTGATTCCCTGAAGAGGTTCGGCGGATGTGATTGGGACAACACCCCATTCGGCTTCGTTGGCACCGTAAGGTTTCCACCGAGGACCACGAAACTGTGGTTTTAACCTAGAAGGGGCCTAGTGAATTTAAAACACAACCGCGGCGTTAAAGAAATAGTAGTAGCCTTGAAAAAGGCAGTTGGTGGGATCTTATATTCGTTTGAAATTAATCAATCGAAAGATCGGGTGTAGTCGGGGCGACTACAAGAGCGCCGTTACGTAAACGCAACGAGGGGGACGAGGGGCACTAAACCGAGAGCGGAGCGCTTTGGGAACGACCGCTAGCGGCGAGTGTCGAACGTCGAATCCTGTCCCGGTCGTGGCTAATCCCGGCCTTATATAGTGCCGCAGATAGTTCTAGGACCTCCTATTGTAGAAACATCTAGAATGTTCGAGTACATACCGGCCCCGGCTGACCAGATGTCCATAGTTCTAGAAAGTTCTAGCATCGAAATTTCTAGAAGGATCTTGACTCTATTAGTTTTGCTACTCGATGCTAGATGGCGCTAGTGGTAACTAGGCATTAATTGTGGCGCGCAACAGTAGTTATAAGTACCAGGATAGAGTGGAAGGCGACTATTTCTCTCAGTTGTTGATACCTACACAGTCATAAGTTCACTATATTTAAATTCGTTAGTCATGTTATTTTATTATGCTAAATTATGACGCGCATCGTTGGTCTAAAGTAGGTTACAGAGTAAATGACCGGCGATGAAACCCTACACTAATTGTTTTGTCATAAACTGTCAACTAGCCTATTCTTTGTGTGCGTGAAGCACAGGGCCGGGTTTGTGGGGGGTGCGTATGTGTGGTCATGTGGTGATGAACTGATGATGTAGGTACCCACGGTCTCAGAAGTGTGCATGCCCTTACTGACCTGATATTAGCTGTACTTGTGACGCTGGTGAGGTGCGCCAGGTTCTGCGCGCCGGCGCGGCGGCGTGTGGTGGAGTACGAGCGCTTCTGCGGCGCGGTGGGCGAGGCGCTGACGCAGGCGGGGCTGGAGCGCGCGCCGCTACTGGCGCCCGTGCCGCACGTGCCCACCATCGACTCGCCGCTCAACTTCCTCAACTTCGAGGAGCGGAACATCGTCTCCGGCGCGCTCAAGAAACTCTCCAAGTTCCCTGACCAGCTCTCCAACATACTGGAGGTGTTTGAGGTGAGACGACGCTTTCGGATTTCAGGACATACTTACCTACTTTTATTAAATTAGTAGTTATACCTACATTGTACTTGTGCCTGGGATGGGAGATAGTATTAAAATAAGGTCATTCGATGGGCTCGCCCCCAAGTACCTTCTCGCGGAGTTCGAGTGCAGAATTTTGGGCTAAACATAATATTTGAATTTTCACAACCTTATTTGCCATCGTATACGCTAAGCAGTAGACCTACTTAGGGGACTTGTAACCAACACTCTCTTTACTCAACCTACCTTTTCGGAGAATATACAAGCTTGATATAATGTACTTTTATGAGTTGTGAACAGTTCTGTAAGCTTATTGTGGTACAGGACATGGACAAGGAGAACTGCGGCACGATCCCGCGCGTGTCGGTGGAGCGCGCGCTGTGCCGCCGCAACATGCTCGCGCTGGTGTCGGCGCGCGAGCGTGACCTTGTCTACAAGTGCTTCGGCTACGCGCGCGGCTGCGGCGAGGAGGTAACCACATACACTCACACGCACGCACATACACTTGAAAGCAATAAAACCGCACAACTTGACTTTTTTCATTTAAGGGTGTTTTTTCCATGAATATTAATTAACATTGTAAAAATTGTAATGCTCATTGAATGTTTATTTCAGTACCTTTCTAATGATATCAAAAAACAGTACTATATAAAATACCCATATGGGAGTTTAGGGCACAGAATTAAAAATATAAACATAAAATTACCAAATTTCGCTTTTGAGAAAATGAATATTAAACATTTTCCTCCCCTAGCCCTAATTACAGCTCTTAATCGGTTTTTCATGG
The DNA here is from genome assembly GCA_947507525.1 of Apamea epomidion. NCBI lineage: Eukaryota > Metazoa > Arthropoda > Insecta > Lepidoptera > Noctuidae > Apamea > Apamea epomidion. Next base: position 20,248,976 of record OX382238.1, read on the forward strand.
ACCGTATTAATTTTACAACAAAATCTTGAGGTAGGTATAGGTTGGACACTCCATCGCAGTGATTCCAACATCTTCCATGTCGTCGCAAACTGTTCGGCCGACATAGAGTTGCCATGCATAAGGACTCGCATCGCCACTCGTTCGATGTCCAGCGCGCACAGGATGGATGAAAAGCACTACATGAAGTGATTTTTTACTCCATTAGTGTAATTGCCCTATGGCGGTCCAGTGTCAGAATAAATAAATAAGGAGAAACTCTTGTCCCATAGGCCACGCAAGCGGCCTCATATGTCAATCGAGCACTTCTTCGACGTACAGCTGTACAGCTGTCAGTCCTCTCGATCTCGAGCCAGTATTCACCACAGTGACGAATAAAATGTCAGTTTTAGAGTCAAGCATTATCTGCATTATGCATGCACCCCAAAACATACACGATCCACCTCCAAAAGTAACATGTTTGCTTATCAAACGCAGCATTGCGGAAATCGTTGTAACAACCTCTTCGATGAGCTGTGTCCCCGACAAGCCCGACTTTGTACGTGTAATGTAGTTCGGATGACAATACTGTAATTTGGTATCTTCGAGCCGATCTGGTGATGGAGCCAGGAGGTGTATAATGGAACTCTTCAGTGGCTACTTGTAGGACCCTCCAGATTGTTAGTAGCCCCTAATCGTCATAACTTCGTTGACTTTATACTAATTAACTTAATGAAGAATATACGACACGCAAAAGTTAAAAATAAAAATATGTAACTACTTACTCGTAGATTAAAGACTGCAGCCCCATGTGTGTATAAATAATATGTAGTTTTAAAAAAACTAAAACGCACGCTTTCATCACGCACTAAAAAATGATAAAATAATTAAATTGACTTAGTATGTGATAGAAGCGTGGTTTTTAGTTTTTTTTAAACTACATATTTCTGCAGCCAAATGTGGGACTACTAAAGGTACACAACTGCCTAACCCTTCAGGGAACACAGGCGTGATGTTATCGTATATTTGTTTACTAACACTAAGATCAAACAACTAAATACAACAAGTAATACCTTTTTGTCGCAGGTCAACTACCGCGCGCTCTGCAACGCGTTGTCAATACTGTATGCGACGGCGAGCGCACAGCCCTGCTGAACCCTACTGATGCCTGTTGAGCTCTGAGCCCTACTGATCCCTACTGAACTTGCGGTTATCATATTCGCTTCACTGTCATGTACCATAAGTTGTCTGTCCCGTCCAATCAACATTGTGTTTAAATAAAGAATATGAAATTTATTTAAACAAATTTTATTTATGTTTCAAAGTTATCGGTAAAAAAGTTAATTATGAGCTAACAAATCCAAATAGTGACAAATTATCGGAGTACAAATAATTATAATTTGATACAAAACTGCTCGACATCGAAATTCACAAAAATAACTATAACATCCGGCTGATTAACATTGTTAACTTAAGCCGGCCATTCTTAGTATTAAATATTCTAAGGACATAATGTTGATCTCAATATTGGAATCATAATAATTCATAGATAAGTTTATGCTAATCCAGTGATGACATATTAACATTATTTACGACCCCAAGGTATATAATTTCCCCAACTGAAAACGCTTGGCTCAGTTGTAGTTGATGAACCCTCAGTTATAGTTGATGTTCCATCAGTGGTACTTGGTGTTCCCTCAGTTGAACTTGTAGTTGAAACATCAATTCCTGTAATCGTAGCATCGTCGTCGGATGTGGTAAGTGTGGTAGGGTAAGGCGTTGTTCCGTTATGGTGGGGTCGCGGGGGGCGCGGGGGGCGCGGAGGGCGCGGGTGATGCTGGACGCAGTTCACGTTTTCGGGCCAGTCACACGCCTGCAGCTGCGGGTTGAAGTGCCGGCCGGCGGGACACTTCCGGCATACTGGGCGCGCGCCGCCGCCGCCGCTGCAGTAAAAGAACAGGCTGCAGTCGCGGCCGTGCGGCGCCAGCGAATCGCTGCTGTTGAGGCGCGCGCACGCAAGCCAGCCCTCCACGCGGTTGGCGCAGCCCTGGGGGTAGCGCTGCTGATGACCAGCCTCACGGAACCTGGGGGACACACAACAAGAGTTAAGCCTCATTTGCACGGTGCAAGTTTCTGGAACGTTTAGGAGAAATAATCGCATGCCATGAAGCACGTTTAATTATTGCCATTCAAGAATCGCGTGCAAGTCTTTCCATGCGTGCGATTTCCTATGGCATACAATAATTGAATGCAAGTTTTGCCCTTCAATAATTGCATGTAATTCAATAATTTTAAGGACGTGCAATGCACAGTTGCACGTCCTTGAAATTAAAATTCATTCAAGTAGGCATGGGGCTTGAAGTTCTGTCCCCGGTTTGTCTGTGACAGCTACAGTGTTACATGCGAGTAATGTTACAAGTTGAACTGGACGACAGTAACAGTTTCACAACATATTAGTTTAACTTCTGGTGTCCCTTGGAGCTCTAAAAAATCTAGCTTCTAAGTCAACGCAATAAAAATATACAGCCAATTATGCGACATATTTTAACATCGCATATAAATCAAAACCTGGGTACCTACTTCCCATTGACCTAGAATCATGGAATTTGGCAAGAAGCAAGGTCTCATAGCACAAAGAGGTAAAAGGAATAGTCCGAAAATCGTACAAGTTGTTAAAATTAGTTGTTAGTTGAAGTTTGTTCTTGGAATAAATTCACACAACTACGGAACCCTTCATTGTGCGTGCTCTTACACGCACTTGGCCGGTTTTCTCATTATGTGATTATTTATTAAACAACCAGGTACCTACCTAATCGGTTTTAACACAACTTCGGACACACCTGCTGACTGTGTAACGTTGTATTTCCTACTACGAATGTAACTTTCAATCCCAGAAATTGAAAACCGACGAGTTCGTACTTTGAAGACACAACAATTTCCCAACTTGTAACACCCACCATAGCTAGCTAGCTCTTTGTACCCACCTTTAAGCCTGGAAATTGCATCTTATGTTTGGTTTAGCACTGAAATTATTTCACTGAACCAACAACTAGGTTGCAAGTACAACCTACCTACTGCTAAAAATACCTTTTAGTATGAGCTACATATGTAGGCTTCTACGACTGAGGGACTGAGGTGCTAATCTTAAATCAAAGCTACGGCACGATTACGGACCCCGTAGGGCACAGCACAGTTCAGGAATGTTTGCAGCTTACCAAGAGCTATTATTTTGTGTCTTGAAAAAGAAAATCACAAGAAGTAGCCAAGCAGCTACCACTGGAACGTCGTGGTAACAATGAGTTGTGAACCACTACTGCGCCCAATTCCTGGTTAAGCTCGCCTTTGTACCAACATGTACACCAGTAGGTCCATTATCCTTAGGTGTAACAACACTGTTATAAATGTAGTTTTATGTGTGACATGATTAAATAAGTTTAATAATGCAGTTTCTTCAAAACAAAGTGCAAGAACAATAAAAACTAATTAAAAATGATAACTTACCTGGGTGGAAGGTCGGAGGGGTCAGCTAGACAGCTGACCAGCAGACAACTCAGTACCAGCAGCTTGAACATGTTGACGATGTAAACAGCACTGTGCCGGTCTCGGTGTAGGCTCTCTACTTATTGCACCCGTCGAGTGGCGCTGACTCAGTCGCGCACTTGATCTGATAAACACACTTGCGCGAATACTGCTCAGGAAAAACCGGAATCCACCTAAGCCCAAATAATTGGGTACCATAAGAAGATTAGCGATGCCAGGTTTTTAAACAAGCGATAGAAGGGCCGTTCAGAGAAGCCTTCCCTCCCTCGGTAGACATTTGCTGTTGTGGTGTTACCACTTGCTAGCGACATACCACTCATACACCCTAGGTATTAAGTGCCTCATCTGTTTAGAATCTAATTTTTTAGGGTTCCGCACCTTCAGGAAGCTATTACCTACTTACTATCTTTAGAGTCATTCGGGGCAAAAGGACGAACTTTTTCTTACTTTTCTCCACTGTGCCAAAACTACACTGGACCGCAAAGACGCGGGTCGGATATAAAAAATGCGATAACTTTCTACTAATATTATATACGTGAAAGTTTGTATGGATAGATGGATGGATGTTTGTTACTCTTTCATGCAAAAACTACTGAACGGATTTAAATGAAATTTGGTACACAGATAGTTTATAACCAGGATTAACATATAAGAAACTTTTTATCCCGATATTCCCACGGGATCAAAACTTATTCGGGTGAAAATGCGGGGCGCAACTAGTTTAAAATATTTGAGGAATAAAAGTAATAACTTACTCAAATGGACTCAGACCGAACTCGACGCCCTGGATAGGAGGGTCCGTAGGGTCTGCTGACTGCAAATCCACAGTCATCGGTAATGAGACTGTATATCCCGCGAAAGTGTGGAGGTAGAGGCTTTTTAAACGCCAAGCACCACCACAATCGCGAGATATGCAGTCTCAGGGAATATTTCCTAGAAACCGACGTGGGGATGCATCGAGATGTAGTCGCGGTGGACAAGGGCCTCACCCCGCTCTCCTTGGGTAAAGAGAACTGGCGCAAGCCAGTAGTGCTTGACACTAATGAACACATGGAGGTATGGCAGATTAAGGAGCTTCACGGACGCTTCTCCCGGGTCATACATTACCGGAGATTTATTGTGAAAGACGGCACGGTTTACACCTGTCGGACATGCCACCGGCCGGGAGAATCAATCAGGCATATCATCTCCGGGTGTTCTCGTCTAGCTAACGGAGAGTACTTGCATAGACACAACCTTATAGCCAGGATAATCCATCAGCAACTTGCTCTGAAATACAACCTTGTGTAATCGGAGGTGCCCGACCCAGTTCTCTAAAATGGAAAAATCACATTATACTGGGATCGATCCATCATCACTGACAGGACTATTGTTGCCAATAAGCCAGATATAGAGGTGGTGGATCGATCAGACCGGTGCGCAATGATTGTTGACATAACTGTCCCGCATGATGAGAACCTCGTGAAAGCCGAGAAAGACAAACAAATCAAGTGTCTTGACTTGACTTCTGAACCAAGTCAAGATACTTGATTTGTTTATCTACAACCTCGTGAGGCTGTCGACATGTGGGATGTGGACTCAGCGATCATTGTGCCGATAGTCGTGATAACCAATGGCTTAATAGCCAAGAGCCTCGACCAACACCTGAGGAGGGTCTCGATAGCGGCGGTAAGACCCCTCTTTGAGGAGTGGCTAGAGAGGCGTCACGGCGTTCTCACCTACCGCCTGACGCAGGTCCTCTCCGGACACGGATGTTTCGGGAGGTTCCTGCACATCATCAGGCGGGAGGAGACGCCCGGGTGTCACCACTGCGAGGATCGCCCAGAGGACACGGTGGAGCATACGGTGGAGATCTGCCCCGCTTGGGCAGAGCACCGCCGTGTCCTCGTACAGGCGATCGGCAGCGGCGGCGACCTCTCGCGCCCGACCCTGGTGCAAGCCATGGTCCGGGGCGAGAGGGAGTGGGAGGCGGTCACCTCCTTCTGCAAAGCAGTCATGCTAGCAAAGGAGGTGGCGGGATGGACGAGGGAGAGATCCTCACGCCTCAGCCGCCGAGGGAGACGCTCCGGGCGTCGGGAGCCGCGTGACGACTCCCGGCCACCGTAGGCGCGGGCCTGCGGGCGGAGAGCAATAGGTAGCTCTCCGTCCGATCAGGACCAGGCCCGTGCCGGACGGCGCATATGTGTTCCACGTGCGCCTCAAAGAGATGTCAGCATAGTTGACGGGGCCCGACAGGGCCGAAGCCTGCCGGGGTAGCGGGATCGTCCGAAAGGGTTACCGCTGCCCTGGTACATAAAGGGCTAAGGAAGGAACACGGGTGGGTTTTAGTCAGTAAGAGTCTGACACTCCCTTCTGCTCCACCCAGAGCGGGGGGTCATTTGATGATTTCCCATCCTGAAAAAAAAAAAAAAAAAGGAGGGTCTCGTTGGGCAGCTGGATCAAGGGCTTGATTCAGAAAGCGGTACTTCTGGACACGGCTCGCATTATCAGGAGGTTACTCTCACTGGAGCCCTGACCACCGATAGGTTGGACCCTGCTCCCGATACCGGTGGGCTACTATTTTTTATACTTTTTATATTCTAATATTTAAAAAAAAAAAAAAAATCGGTTCATGTGTTCGGGAGCTACGATGCCACAGACAGCATACACACACACACACACACACACACGAACAGACACGTCAAACTTAAAACACCCCGTCGTTTTTGCGTCGGGGGTTAAAAATATAATTTATATGTGTTTACAATGAAATAAAGGAGATAACAATAAGTAAGAAAACACAGGATACATTCTTAACCAGCGCGCAAACTGTAACCATGAATTCAGCACATGATTATCATGTGGTAGACCCAATTAAAATGTGTAAAAATAGCATACTTGATACCGAAACATATTTTTCGAAATCTAGTGAAAATGGTAATTTTTACTAGGTACATACTTTTATTCAAAATAAACTTCATAATCTTGAACTTTTATGACACAAATTTTGTCTTATATTTTGTTTTTATTATTAATTAACCTAAATTAACTTAATTACGTAATAGCCACTTTTTGCATGGAACATCATTCTATTCTGTATCTGGAGACGGGCGTTGTTACCTGCGCTACAGTTTATACTTATACGTATTGCAGCAATCATCGTTTTACTTGTTAGTCTTGTGTTATTGTTCTAAAATAAACTTCTGTAGGGTTCCTTGTTGTGAAATTAAAGCCCCGTTAAACTTGATGATATTTTATTGGCAACTTAACTTATTTTACGTTACACGTTACAATTTATATTATATCATAAGGCAACCCTAAGTGGAGGGATGAAAGGGACTGCGTGGCTATCTCCCTTCAGACCTCCCCTAGCTGGCTAGTTTCCTGAAGACAGCTAGGCTATCGAAGCAGGGAACTAGTCGTACTGAAGATCAGAGCTGGCTGCGTGGCTACCGAGCTCAGAAACCTCTAGCTAGTGACTGACGATTTGTTCTTTTTTTTATTTTTTATAAATGGCATCTCGTAGTTGACCTTGAGAGGTCGTGACTACTTAACCGGACTATCCTGTGGTTGCCTTAAGAAATCTTGAAGTCTCCAGCCAGGGCTAAAACGAATTAAAACAAGGCGACTGCACGCTAAGGGCACCCCCTGTGGGGTACGAACCTCGGCTTAGGGCGTCGCTGGGAGAGGGCAGCAAAGGGACAGGCTGGATCGAATTGATATTAGTGTTTTGATGAGCACGGCGTTTCCTAGGACTATCTCTGAGAAGAAAGGCCGAAAGAAACTCAGAGGTCACAGTCGGGGGATTTAAAGCTACTGGCTCAGCTACGGCGCGGGCTGGCACTTCAGCGGGCAAGGGTCGGGGGGGAGAATTTACTTGGGGGCATCGCGAGGGACCTCGGCGGCGAGGTCGGAATGTCGGTAATTTCAAATTCAAATTCAAATTCAAATCATTTATTGTTTGTTACATGTCAATAGAGATGTTATAGTTATAGTTGTAGTAACAATACATTGTTACTACAACTATAACTATAACATCTCATCATCATAAATATTGTACACCTTATAGGTATGTTACAACATACCTATAAGGTGTAAAATATTTATGAAGCTTTGTTGTTTACTTGCGTTAAATAAAAACTATTCTTACAGTCGATTTACAAATATTTTACATTAATATAAAATTGTACTTTAATAAATTATTATAAAATTTAATTAGAATTAGTCACGTTATACATTATTTAAAGTTCATTATACATTAGTCAATTTATAAATTATTCAAATTATACATTAAAAAATATTATACATGTCAAATTTTACTACATAAACATAAAAAGTCATAAAAATTTGTATCTGTGTAATGTGCTGGTTGCCCTATCGCTCTCCTGGAGGAGGGTTATGGGGTCATCGGGGTCAACGAGAACATGCCTTGGACGGCGAAGTTTACTAATTTTGGAGGGGGTGTATTTGGCGGCCGCGACAACCAGAGGGTTGCGATGATTGGCGGCTGTGTCAAAGAAATGTTTGGAGAGGCGTTTCATGAACTGCTGGATAGTGGGGATCTTGAGATCAATATGGAGGATCTCGTTGCGAACGAACCAAGGGGAGTTTGTGGCCTTTCGGAGGAATCGGTTCTGAAGGGTTTGCATCCTATGGATGTGGCGGGGCTTGGTGTGAGCGAAGACTACGCAAGCGTAAGTAATTATGGGACGGATGCACGCTGTATACAAGCGCATTTTGCACTTGAGTGACAGCTTGCTGCCTTCATTGAGGATGGAGTGGAGACAACCGAGAGCGAAAGCGGCGCGCGAACGGACCGTCTTTATGTGCTCTGAGAAGGTGAGGTGTTGATCAAGGATAACACCAAGGTATTTGGCTCGCTTTTCCCAAGGGATTGGCTTGCCGAACATGGTGATGGGCGGAGGGGGGTGGGTTGGAGTCTGGGTTTCAAATAGAGAACCGCTTGACCCTTATCGGGGTTGACTTCGATACGCCATTTCCTGAACCAAGCAGCCAACTTGTTGACTGCGGTTTGGAGACGAAGCCGTATTTGGATGTGGCTGGGACCAGTGTAATAAATGGCTGTGTCGTCTGCGAACAGAGCCAGATGGGTCTTAGCGTCTTTTGGGATATCGCTAGTGAACAGCGTGAATAGGAGTGGGGCGAGTACAGAGCCCTGGGGGACTCCTGCTCTGATGGGGTGGGGGGATGAGAGCGTTTCTTCGATCTTGTAGCGGAAGGTGCGGTTTGACAGGAAGTCTCGTAGGATGAGAACGAGCCGGTCTGGCACACCGAGTTGGTACAGCTTGTATAATAAGCCATTGTGCCAGACTTTGTCGAATGCTTTCGCTATATCGCGGTAAATAACACCTGTCATCATACCGCGCAGGAATCCTGAGTGGATATGTTCGGTGATGCGGTGGACTTGTTGAACACAAGAGTGTTGGGTTCGAAAACCAAATTGCTCATCAGAAAGAAAGAAAGAAAAAAAGTTTATTTTGACACAGTTCGTGAAACACAAAATACAAAATTAATAAAATTAAAACAATGTTTCAGACAACAATAGTGTGCGCATCAGGAAAGAGGCCCTTTGTTTCGGCATAGACCCTGAGACGCTTGTAAATAAGCCTCTCGTAGAACTTTCCGAGGACTTTGAGCAGACTGATGGGACGGTAGCTCGTCGGTTCAGACCTGGGCTTTCCGGGCTTATGGATGCCAATGACGGTGGCTTCTTTCCACGATTGTGGGAAAGTGTTGTTGCCCATGGCGCCATTGAAGATGGTGGCCAGTAGCAATATTAGAGGGGCTGGGAGGAGCTGGATCACTTTGTTGGTGATCCCATCCGAACCGGGGGCCTTTCTGGGTATGAGACCTTTGATGATATCCTGCACTTCGTCTGGAGTGACGGGAGGCAGAGGATTATCAGGGTCTTCGACGGGCGGGAGGGAGGCTCGACGTTCGACTTCCGCGTCGACCTCTAAGAGGTGAGCTTGGTCTACTGGTTGAGTGCTGGGTGAGCATTGAGCTTCGAGGCTGATGGCCAGGCACTCGGCCTTTTCGTCATCATCGAAAGCGATGGTTTTATCTGGGCTGACCAGGGGTGGTATGGTGATTACTTCGCGGGATTTGAGTCTCCTTTGAAGCTCCCAGAAGGCCTGATGAGTGGGCTCTAGTTCACTTAGCATCTTATTCCAGCTAGCTTCACGCCACTCCGATAAACGTGACTTTACAGAACGCTGCAAGTTTGTTAGCGTCGCAGGGAAAGCTACTGTAGGCACGGACAGCCGCGTTCTTCTCATTCAGCAGTTCACGCACGTCGTCAGGCAACTTCCAGCGACGGTCGTCCGTCACTAGAACTTCCCTAGAACAAACGTTCATGACTGACTGTACGTGTTCCGTGAATGAGTCGGCCGTCGTGTCTGCGATAGAGCTGAAATGACCGGGGATGGTGTCTAAGTGGGGGGATGTGGTGGATTTCAGGCATTCCCTTACTTTCCTCCAGTCCGTTACCACTTTTGTCAGGGGAGGTAGGTCAGGGTCGGTGAGTCCAGTGCGAGGGGCCAACCAAATGATGATTGGCCGATGATCTGATGTGAGCTCTTGTACTACTTCTAGAGAGTCTAACTGTAGGTTGAATTTCTTCAGAAGCACCACGTCCAGAACATCAGGGGTGTGGGAGGGGTCGTGGGGAAAGTGAGTGGGAGTCATGGGGCCTATGACATCGAAATTGAGCAATGGGCAGAGGTCGAAGAGTTGTCTGCCCCGGGCGTTGATCGTGACACTGTTCCAAGCAGTGTGTTTGGCGTTGAGGTCGCCCGCTATGATAACGGAGTCACTCAAGCCAAGAAGGGTAGAGAGGTCATCAGACAGAAGCTGTGGGTTCTCTGGAGCGGTTGAGGGAGGAAGGTAGGCTGAGACTAGCGTGATCGGCTGGTGGCCTGTCATGCCTGTCCTGTGGCCGGAGGCCGTTAGCATTGAAGGATGCCAACTTGAGGGATCGGGGTTTCGTTCGCGTAATGATGGCTTTATCCATTACGGTTTTGTAATGAAGGAAGTGAGGGTTTGCGTAATCTCTGGATACGCGTTGTATATCGCTTGGATGCGATAGAGATCGCCGGAGGCCTTAGCGGCAGTGATCTCTTGTGCCATTTGCTTGGCACGGGGAGTAAGGAAGGTCAGGAAGGTGCTGCTGATCACATTAAAGGGATCGCGACCTGATGACTGGATAGAGGTGGTGGGAGGGGGGGAGCTAAAGCGGCGGGAGCGGCTTTAGGAGCGGGGGTGGGGGCCATAGTCTTAGTCGCTAAATATGATTGTAGCGAGGGGGGGCAGAGTCGGGGATCCGCCCTTGCAGGGGTGGATGAGGGAGATGGCTGCGAGGTTGTCACAAGAGCGGGGAAAGCACTCTGGTGATTAAGCATATTCCAGGGACTGGGCCTGTGGGGGCTTAGTTGCTCGGGGAGCTGGGTCGGGGGGTTTTGGGGCGGAGATTCCCTCTGTTGGCGGGCCTCCGCACGCTTGGCCAACTTAGGGGAGGACGACTTGGGGGCCTTAGGGCAGCCACGGTAGTTGGCTGGGTGCCCTGTTTCGCCGCACAGTACGCAGCTGGGGGGTTCCTTACATAGGGAACGGTCCTTGGGACGGGGGCAGTCAGGCGTGCCATGCTCATCCAGGCACTTGACGCACCTGGGTTTGGCATGGCAATGTGCCTGGGAGTGGCCGTAGAGCTAGCTGGCAGCGGTGGCATTGCCCGACGATGCCGCTCTTGCGGGGTTTTTCTATTATAAGGTCTGTAAGACTACAGATCGCCTTAATTTGGAATATCGGGTGGTATGATTGTCCCTCTGCAGGGGGACAGACCACGAGGATCATGTCGTATGCGACTTGACCTCTGGCTCGGTGCATCCGGTGGACGTCGGACACAGGGATGTTCTGTGCCTCGAGATCCGCCTTGATGTCCGTACGATTTGTTCGAAGACGGCTCTGCTTATAAAGGCGGATTGGCTGTACATGTGTGCACAATCTCTACACGTAGTCATCTGTAGTGGTGGTGCAGATTACTCGCGGGGTGGCGCTTGCGCAGATTGTTGCACACGAAGATTATAGATGTCGTCACTTGTCTACAGAAATCGTTTGTTAATTCTAATTTAGGATGCCGCTCATCATAGTGTTTTGGATAGTTTACACTAGATGGCGCTGTATGTTTGTTACACTTCCTTTTTTATTTTTATTGATTGATTGCTTTATTTCATAAAGCTAGCTCCAATATTTTGGAAGTTATTGAGGTTTTTGTAACCGACCCGCTTCTTTACGGCCCACCCAAGCAACACAGATTGACTGAAAGATCATTGTATAAAAGCATTACTGGAAACTTCAAGCTGACATAGTTGACTGTTTAATATCTGGATAAGCGCTAATACAGGTGTTATTCAAGCAATTTGGGCACAAAGTAAAATACTTTAAATTGTATAATAGCAATATAGCAGTTGAAAAAATGTACAACAAGCTAAATATCGTCTGTATAAACGCTGATTTACCTTTTAAACAGCTAATACAACTCCTTTAACAAGTTTAAATTGTTCAAATTCAGTCAATCTTTCAGCATTTTGATTATTTTGTGCTTGTATGGATATAATTTGTAAACAACATTAAAAAAGTGATGAGATTATAATTATAATTTCACCATTGTGACTCTCACCAACACGCCATATTCTGCAATCGGTGAATTACTGAATTTCGGAAAGTAAACTTTTGTTTCTTATATGATCTGATATGAATATGGTGATCTTCTGGTGGTTCACTGAGCTGCATGTCAGTGAAGTAGCTCTGTGACTCGGCCGGGGAACATGATGTCAATGTAGTGTCGTATTGCCCTTTCTTGATTTTTATATTGCTGTTATATGTATATGTCGCATCACTGGGTGGCCGAGATGCGAAACATCGGGTCTCCTTCACGATCCGACATAGTTTAGACACTGTAGCGGGTACTTGAACGGAAAGATAATTTGAAATTAAAGTAACTTTAATAAACCAGCGATTAACAACCGAAACACACGTCTGTCGGAAACAAACACGTGCGTTGGTACTGAGCGTTTGCCAGACTGTTGGAGCTCGACCAAAGACTACAATATTATACTGGCTAAGCTCGACTGTTGACTCTAGACTGTCGCAACACTCGATCTCTCCGTTATTCCTCGCTGCCTCCCCTCCACCGACGATGGTATCCAAGCGGTAGGGCTCGCTTGCGTTTCCGATCACATGATTATTCGTTTATAAATTAAATTGTTAGATGGCGCTGTCCGCTGTACTGTGACGCCTAACGTACTAACAGTTGTGTATGTATCTACTAACAAATTGAATTTTATGATCTGAAGAATAAATTAATTGATTTGAATATATGTCATAATTAAGGAACTCAATTATTATTGCATATGTAATTTTATTGTGAATATACATATATCTATACTGTATTTTTTTAAGGGCCGCCGTATAAAGCTACTATTCAGGAAGTAAACTAGTGTTTTATAATAGCCTGACTTGGATGAGTGAAAAATGTTCAATGTTTTTATGAATTTCAGTGCGCAAAAACAACGTGGCTAATTCTGTGCACCGTTGAAGAAGGTCCATTAATAAATCGCCGTATTTAATAAGATATTGTATTGGTTATATTGTTATCAAAGACGTTATGTTCTGGCGACGTCGATGTTAAATATAAACTGCTCACGCAGCTATTTTCTTGTGCCCAGTTATCATGCTATTAAAAGTGGTTTAAAAGGAACATATTTGGATAGCAGTTCTACAACCACCCATTACAATGCTATTAAACAGCCTATTAGGGTGTAGCGGTATCTACTACGCCACATCATGCGAACAACGCGTCATACTGACGTTACGAAAATCCTGCATCTTGCAAGCAGAGTTAATTACCGCGCAATTAGCATGCATATAAACTTCCCGACATCAGTCGTGGGGCAATTGCCCGCCAGACACAACACCCGCGTGGTCGGAGGATCCTCCCTTTTCTATGAAGGATGAGTGAACTGTACACCCTGCTCCTCATACCTGTAACACAACACCCACGTGGTCGGAGGATCCTCCCTTTTCTATGAAGGATGAGTGAACTGTACGCCCTGGTCCTCATACCTCTAACACAACACCAGCGTGGTCGGAGGATCCTCCCTTTTCTATGAAGGATAAGTGAACTGTACGCCCTGGTCCTCATACCTCTAACACAACACCCGCGTGGTCGGAGGATCCTCCCTTTTCTATGAAGGATGAGTGAACTGTACTCCCTGGTCCTCATACCTCTAACAGGGCTATGCTTAGGAACATGAAAATCCAAGTATTTTCAAATGTCGGGTATTATATGTATAATATACAGGGTGTAAGTAAGAGTCCTGCGATCTTTTTAAAACCACATGTCGTGTCAGTGGAATAGATAAGTTCGATATCACATGGAGAAAAAACACAATTGGCGAAAAAAATCAACCTCGCCTGCTCGACGCAAAAGAGGTTGGTACTGTACCCGACTTATGGGAAAACAAACATAATGACGAACTACTGGCAAAGAACTACCGAGTTATGACTGACTATGTTACAAGGACTACCGAGTTATGACCGACTATGTTACAAAGGACTACCGAGTTATGACTGACTATGTTACAAAGGACTACCAAGTTATGATTGACTATATTACAAAGGACTACAGAGTTATGACTGACTATGTTACAAAGGCCTACCGAGTTATGACTGACTATGTTACAAAGGACTACCGAGTTATGACTGACTATGTTACAAAGGCCTACCGAGTTATGACTGACTATGTTACAAAGGACTACCGAGTTATGACTGACTATGTTACAAAGGACTACCGAGTTATGACTGACTATGTTACAAAGGACTACCGAGTTATGACTGACTATGTTACAAAGGACTACCGAGTCATGACTGACTATGTTACAAAGGACTGCCGAGTTATGGCTGACTATGTTACAAAGGACTACCGAGTCATGACTGACTACGTTACAAAGGACTACCGAATTATGACTGACTGTTACAAAGGACTACCGAGTTATGACTGACTATGTTACAATTAAGATAACAACTTTTTTTGATGATTGGTTCTATTTACAATAAAATAAACTCCTAAATACACTGGTTTTATTATTAACAACCCCTTCAGTGAAGCATAGTCTACATATTAATATCTTGAAGGTATATACAGGGTGTTTTTTTAGTCACCGTCCAAATTTTTTCTAGGCATTAGGTATCATTCACTAACTCCATTTTAAAAAAAAAAACGATACGTAAAATTTTCATATTAAATCATTTTCTCGAAAGAATTATCCGCTCTGCGTGGTCACAAGTTAAACGTTAATAATACTACACTTGCCGCGCAAACATTCAATGAAAAGGGCAGCGCTTACCCTCGCCCCGCTCGACTGCGCGACACATCTATCGTTAGTCAAATAGTCAGCCCCGCGCACCCTTTCGCGACGCAAGCGCTTACTTCCGTGTTCCCGCCCGCGCATCCCGCCGGCGGCGCCCCGCGCTATCGTGAATTTGTTTACAATGTATTCCTACCTCGAGTATTATGAAATGGTGCGATCTTACATACTTAGTGGTGAAAGCTTGAACGGTGCCCAGAGACTGTACGAAGCAGAAAGTATTCCTCGCCTTCGCAATCAAGGAATAATAAATTCTTCAGTACCTAATCGCCAAACGATTTTGGCCGCAAATCAGAGGCTATTAGACCATGGCAAATTTATAGCTCCTACACACGCTCAAGGACGTGGCAGGACGAGACTCGCAGTAGAGATCGAAGAAGATATCTTTGAACGGAGCCCTAGATCGAGTACGCGAGATGCAGCGCGGCGCTTCGCACCCCAGTCACCAGATCTTACTCCATGTGACTTTTTTTTGTGGGGCGAAATAAAATGACGAGTGTTAGGGTTTAAAGTATGAAATTGCCGATTTGTAGTGAAAAATTGAAACTCCTTTTTTTTTTTAATTTAACATATTGATTTAATCAAAATAATTACCATTATTATCTATACATTGCTGCCATCTAATAGGAAGGTCATTTATGCCTTTGCGATAGAACTCTCGTGATCTAGATTCGACAAACTGTGTGAAAGCATTTTGTACTGCCTCCGGAGAAGAAAACTTTTTATCACGTAGAAAATTGTCCAAATCACAAAAAAAAATGGTAGTACATTGGAGCAAGGTCTGGCGAATACGGAGGGTGACGAATGGTTTCTAATTGCAGTTCCTGTAGGGTTAAAACGATTTCTCGTGCTGTATCTCGTGCAGGTCTCGCGTTATCATGGAGCAATAATGGTGAAGATGGATTCATGAGTCGGGGCTGCACTGCTTCACTGCTAGTTTTGCTATCATTGTTCGGAGTTCGGCACAGTAGACATCTGCCGTTATTGCTTGACCAGATCGGAGAAAGCTATAGTGAATAACACCATGCTGAGACCACCAAACAGTTACCATTACCTTTTTATTGGCAAGCTTTGCAAACGCAAAGCTTACCAATAAAAAGGTAACGCAAACGCCGCAACAGTGTCCTAAAGACACTGTTGCGGCGTTTGACCTGGGGTGGCTGACCCCAGATTGCATTTTTCGCTTACGGTTATCGTAAAGAATCCACTTTTCATCACATGTCACAATTCGATCCAATATTCCTTCATTTCTGTATCGATTCAACAAGGCAACACAAGTTTTAACACGCGTTTCTTTCTGCAGATCAGTCAAATCATGCTCCCATTTCTCATATTTTTTATTTTATTGATTTGACGCAAATGAGTCAATATTGTTGTTAAGGTAACGTTAAACCATGCTGCTAATTCCTGGGTAGTTTGGCCCGGATCGGCTTCCACCATCTCTTTCAATTCATTGTTATTCACCTGTGTGGGCGGTCTTCCACGTGGTTCGTTCTTCAAATCAAAGTTTCCATCACGAAAGCGTTTAAACCAAAATCGCACGGTGCGTTCATTAGCAGTCCCCTCTCCAAACGCAACATTGATATTGCGAGCTGTTTCTGCCGCGTTAGTTCCGCGTCGGAACTCGTATTCAAAAATAACTCGAATTTTCGAAGTATCCATCTTTCTTGTCTAAGCTGAATAAAAAAAACAACCTGAAAGTCGATAATCGAATGTTGCACATTTTTTAAAAGAAGGACTTCATAGTTACCATGTGAAAAAAGTTTCACTCAAAAATCTCAAACCATGAAGGTTCTATGTCAATTCGAAGTACCTATTACAATAAAACGGCGATTTCATACTTTAACCCCTATTATTATATAATTGCATAGAACGTATGTGAGTACTATGTTACACACTATAAACCTACCATTTACTGGGTACGTCTTTCATTGACTTGAATGTGCCTTGGCGGATGCGAGTATGTCATGCTCACTCTAATGTCTCGCTGATGGTGGCACATGTGTTGGATCATTTAGCTCCCTTCAAAATGGTTGAGCTGAATGGTGCTAATCTATGCGTCATGTTCGTGAACATCGATTGATGTTGGGAAATTGTATACCTAATGCTAATTGCGCAGTAAACTCTGCTTGCAGTATTTGCGTGACGTCAGTATGACGCGTTGTTCGCATGTGGCGTTGTAGATACTGCTACAAGTACTTAATATGTTTTTTGTCGCAGGTGAACTACCGCGCACTCTGCAACGCGTTGTCGCTGTATGCGACGGCGAGCGCGCAGCCCTGCTGAACCCTACTGAGCCCGCTGAGCTCTGAGCCCCGCTGAGCCCTGAGCCCTACTGAGCCCATTGAGCTCTGAGCACTGCTGAGCCCTGAGCCCTACTGAGCCCGTTGAGCTCTGAGCCCTACTGAGCCCGCTGAGCTCTGAGACCTGCTGAGCCCTGAGCCCTACTGAGCCCTGAGCCCTACTGATCCCTGCTGAACTTGCGGTTATCATATTCGCTTCACTGTCATGTACCATACATAAGTAGTCTGTCCCGTCCTAGTCAACATTGTGTTTTAATAAAGAATACGAAATTGTATTTATGTATCAAAGTTTTCGGTAAAAATGTTAATTATGAGATAACAAATCCAAATAGTGACAAATTATCGGAGTACAAATAATTATAATTTGATACAAAACTGCTAATACAAAACTGCTAGACATCGAAATTCACAAAAATAACTATAACATCCGGCTGATTAACATTGTTAACTTTAGCCGGCCATTCTTAGTACCTACATATAAAATATTTTAAGGACATAATTTTGATCTCATTATTAGAATCATAATATAAAACATAGATAAGTTTATGCTACGCCAGTGGTGATGTATTAACGTTATTTACGACTCCAAGGAATATAATTTCCCCAACTGAAAACGCTTGGCTCAGTTGTAGGTGATGCAGTTGAACTTGTAGTTGAAACATCAATTACTGTAATCGTAGCATCGTCGCCGGATGTGGTATGTGTGGTAGGGTAAGGCGTTGTTCCGTTGTGGTGGGGTCGTGGCACGCAGTTCACGTTTTCAGGCCAGTCGCACACCTGCAGCTGCGGGTTGAAGTACAGGCCGGCGGAGCATTGGCGGCATACGGGGCGCGCGCCCTCAGTGCAGTAAAAGAACAGGCTGCAGTCGCGGCCGTGCGGCGCCAGCGAATCGCTGCTGTTGAGGCGCGCGCACGCAAGCCAGCCCTCCACGCGGTTGGCGCAGCCCTGGTGGTAGCGCTGCTGATGACCAGCCTCACGGAACCTGGGACACATACAACAAGAGTTAAGCCTCATTTACACGGTGCAAGTTTCTGGAACGTTCAAGAGAAATAATCGCATGCCATGAAGCACGTTTAATTATTGCCATTCAAGAATTGCATGCAAGTTTTGCCCTTCAATAATTGCATGCGAATTCTGTTTACACCAGGGTAATTATTGCAAGGCGATTATTGCATACAAGTTTTGCCTTGTCTAGACTCAGAGTTGCACGTCCTTGAAATTAAAATTCATTCAAGTAGGCATTGCCCGTATTTGCACTGCCACATATTTCATTCAATTTTATTAAACGATTTTTCGAGCCTGGCCTGAGGAGAGGGTAAAACAGTTAATGTTCGTCCCAGAAGGAAATTTGACGGTGTGAGGGCTACTAGGTCTGAAGGATCAGAAGATAAAGGAGTTAGAGGCCTTGAGTTCAAGATAGCCTCTATCACTCATGCCACCCATATCGTCATCACCTCAAGTGATACGACCAACACACATTACTTCACATAGAGTCTACGACTCCCAGGTCATTACAAGACTAACAACAATAGTCTCCTTTGATACCCGGGTCCCCGCTGCACCACCAGCTGCCCATCGCCCCCTGACCAACTCACAACTGAGTTGCAGTTACGACTACAGACAAGTGCGTACAGTGTGACCTACTAGCCATGGTATGTGCTCTACTACTCGGTGGAGGATCTCTCCTCATCGTCTTCTACGTTCAACTCGTTAGGAACACTACATACTTAGAGGCATCGTTTGTATGTGAGCATACAAATACGTACGCCTAGAGTTGAAGGCTTTTAAAGTATTGATTCAACCAGAGTAATGTAAACAAACTTTGATTATCTAATCATAGCGTAAATCCTGACTACATCGAAATTATGCAACATGCATGCCATAAACGCACATAAAAGAATACCAGTTTTGTAATCAAACTTTCCGAACATTAGGTACAAGGTTACTCAATATTAATGCACAAATGACAGCAAATGGGTAATAGTTCGTCTCGCTGTTGAGCCCGATAGATATGGGACGGTACCAGTCCATCTCACTGGTTCCTAAGCCCGCATATACGTAGGTCAGTATCAGTCGCTTCTCGCTAATAAGCCCCAGAACAAAATAGCATTACCAGTCACTTCTCGCTGATAAGTTATAGCCATTTATTGTGCGTCAATATTAGTCAGTACCAGTAGACGGGCCTTCGAGAATTCAGGAGACATAGAACATCTTCGACGTGGGCCAAAACTAAAAGCAAATTCATTGGCTCGACACCACGACATCGTAGCAAGGCACAAGACTGATCCCTTCTTGTCCACCCGCGTAACAGCAACAGCGCACAATGTGTGCTTACAAAACTGAGAAATCACAGACCTACATTCAGCTGGTTTAAGTTGCAGCAAGCCGGCGCGAAAGATTTTGCTGTCCACTGTACACCGACAAAACCGACTACAGTTTGCTAGGTCATACATTCATTTTGATTGGGAGAACAATATGGTGATAGAAAACGAAGGTTTGACGACTCATTATTAGTCGAATTTATTTTTATTAGTAGACGACTATGAACCTTATTTTTATGCAAATAATGTTCATATTTGTTAAGCGAATGTGAACAAATACAAACCTTAGCATTATTTAGGTATACCGCCGTAATCCTCTTTAAATTTTTAAACAACAATTCGTATTATTGAAAGTCTGGTGAACTGTTATTGTGTCATAATTTCTTACTATCTAACATGTTGATTCAGTTCACCTCTAATTTGACTTTGTTTCAATGTATATACTAACCTACTTTGACAAACTTTTTACGTCCATCCTTAACCAACAAAAAACTTTGTCTTTTTCAAAAAAACTGATAAACAACAGCGTTTTACTCATTTTAACGTCTAGTAAGGACAGCTAAATAATATAATGTTTAAAATAAAACCAGTTTGTATCGGCCACACAAGTTTTTTTTGCTAACATACAGCCCACGCCAAATTGAACCTTAAAACAACCATTGTAAAGAAGGCATTTTGGAAGAAACGATACGCATCATTTGCCAATGATCCAAGTGATAAGCTCGCTCATTCCAACCAATACCAATGTTTACCTAATAAAAAAATAAAATTATTTTATTGGTTTTATTTAATTAACTTTCCAGTTTTTTGCTTGAGTGATTTTTTTTACCACAAAATTAATTTAACAAAAAACAAAAAGTAAAAAACTGCAAAACAAAACTCCTCAGTTGGGATCGAACTCACGTCGTCTAGCTTACATCAATAGCTATCGCAGGCGCTTACACCACTTAGCTATGGGAACCTTGTTATATCAGACTAAAATATGGGCTCATATTCCTTCATTGTGTACCGTTTATTTTATCTTTAACCGCATGTGTATATTACGTATACCCACACAATAATAATGAGAGTCACCGATATATGCGCTATGTAAACTATTTAAATGGGCCCTGTGTATGTACTGTTGGTTTACACCTACTTATACCAGTTTTGAACGGATACTAAATTGATGGATACTATAATTGTCCGTCCAACAATTGTACGTGTTGTTTAGACGGTGCCAGTCAATCGTTGTTGTTTCAATTTTATGGTCCGCCGCAGGCGATAAACTTTCACCGTGTACATGGCTTGAAGTTCTGTCACCGGTTTGAGTGTATGTGACAGCTACAGTCTTATACACATATAATGTTACAAGTTGAACTGGACGATAGTAACAGTTTCACAACATATTAGTTTAACTCCCTTTTTCTCAGGTCTTCGTCAAAGGCACAACTAGACTGTTGAGACTAGACTGTTGTAAAAGACAAATAAAATAAAAAAATAAATTCAAAACAATAGCTGAAACCAAAACCTTCAGTATCAAAGGTATTTTTGAATGTAGTGGTATCGAAATAATAGCCCACAAAATTATAATATTATGTGTTTATAGACCACCTAAGAACAAAAAAGACTGCATGGACTTATTTTTTACTGCATTAACAAATTTACTGAACAAAATATGCTACTCAAATAAAAAAGTTATAATATGTGGTGATTTTAATATTAATAGATTAGAATGTAATAATGTATCGCAACAGTTTGAACAATTGCTAGCAAGTTACAACTTAAAATTAAGTATAAATCAACCGACGAGATTAAGCAGCATGACTTGTATTGACAATATAGCCCATAATATAAGAGGGTCTAAATCTAGTGTTCTGGAACTTTCGCTTTCTGATCACACTGCACAAGTGTTACAGTGCCCAGTAATGGAAAGTTACCTTATTACACACTGGTTTAAAATGAAACGAGACTATTGTGAGAATAATATTATAAAGTTTACCAATTGTATTAAAAGTCTTAGTTTTACGGAATGCTTCATAGAAAACAACCCTGAAACGGCGTATAATACCTTTCATGATTTGTTTGAGCTATTTTACGACTTGTGCTTTCCTAACATTAAAATTAAAATACTTATTACTAAGAGACCTGTATGGTTAAGTAAAGGTATTAGGTCGTGCTCTAAACGTAAACGTCAACTACTGTGGAAGTACCGTCTAAATTCAAATCCTAAGGATAAAATGTACTTTAAAGAATATTCGAAAAGACTGAGGACAATTATTAAAAAAACCCAAAGATCACAAAATAACTACTTTATAAGCTCATCTACAAATAAAAGCAAAGCGACATGGAAAATTATAAACAACTACAAAACAGTAACACCAAAGGAGAATATTAGCCAAATTAAAGTAGCTGATAAATTAGTAACAACGCCGAAAGAAATAGCCCAAGCATTTAATAATTACTTTATTGACGATATTAAGCCGACGCCAAAGGAGAATAACTCTTTTGTAAACACACTGACATATAATAACTATAATTCAATATTTTTAGGACCGACAAATCCACATGACATTGACCAGATAATCAAAATGCTTAATAACACAAACAGTACAGGTTATGATAACATATATACAAAGATAATTAAAAGGGTTTCTCATCTTATCGCACCCGTACTTAGCCATATTATCAATCTTTGCCTTGAACAGGGAGTGTTTCCTTCAAAGCTAAAACTTACAATTATAAATCCCTTATTTAAAAAAGAAAACAAAGATGAGATGAAATATTACAGACCAATTGCTTTAATACCAGTCTTTGCCAAAATCTTTGAGAGAGTTATTTATAATAACTTGTATAGATACTTCGAATATAACAACATATTTGCTAACAAACAATTTGGTTTTAGAAAAGGTAGATCTACAGGTGATGCATTGTTTAATTTTCTAAAGACAGGAATGACAGGGCTGGATAACAAACAACACTTAACCGCGATTTTCATGGACATGCCCAAGGCTTTTGATCACGTCGATCATCAGATACTTATGACTAAGCTTGAGAAATATGGAGTAAGAGGCAATGCACTAAATCTTATAAGATCATACCTCACAAATCGATTTCAAACGACACAAATAACACGGTTAACAAAGAATACAAGGTTTGAACAGACTTTTATATCAGATCCAAAAATTGTTCAGTATGGAGTGCCCCAAGGAAGCATCCTTGGACCTCTTTTGTTTATAATTTATATAAATGATCTCCCAAAAGTTATAAACCAGCAAATGATATTATTTGCGGACGATAGCACGGCCATTTTTACTAACATTGACAAAAATGAATATGAGACAAATATTAATAAATCATTAGATGCTATTATAACCTGGTTAAATCGAAATAATCTTAAAATTAATCTTGACAAAACAAATTACATGACATTTGCAAATAAAAACACAAAACCAAAAATCTTCACATAAGTTACAAAGTTGAAACAATAAATGAAGTCGATGTAACAAAATTCTTGGGTATGTACATTGACCGTGGTGTGAACTGGAAATATCATATTGATCACGTTTGCAAAAAATTGAACCAATATTCATACGCCCTGTACATGCTAAGGAAAGTGGTGAATGAGAGTGCACTATTAAACGCATACTATGCATATGTGGGCTCCACTCTGAGATATGGCCTTCTGTTCTCGGGAAACTCCTTTGACAGAGAATATGCCTTTAGAGCCCAAAAAAAATGTTTGAGAAGCATAACTGGACTCAAACCGACAGACTCATGCCTAGAAGTGTTTCGGAGGTTAAAAATTTTAACTCTGCCTTCGTTATATATTTATGAGGCGGCTGTAATGATAAAAGGTGATATTAGTAAATATGAAACACTTAGAAGTGCACGACACAAAAATGAGTTATCGGGTATTAGATGTAGAACTGTTAAATTTAAGTCTAGTATATTTGGAATGGGTGTAAAAATTTATAACAAATTACCAAACTATGTGAAAAGTATTTCAGCGATCAATAGTTTTAAACATAAGTTAAAGGATTTTTTGATAAAACAAAGCGTACTACTCTATAAACGAGTTTTTTAACGACAAAAAATTGGGTTAGCTCTATTTTGTTTTTTCCTTTTTTATAGTGACTATTGAATGTACCTAATGTTATTATGACTTCTTTATTTTTATGCATAATTTGACATTTATAATATTATTAATGTATAACTTGACTAATGAATGCAATGTAATTATGACTTTTTATGTTTATGTAGTAAATTTTGACATGTATAATATTTTTTAATGTATAATTTGAATAATTTATAAATTGACTAATGTATAATAACTTTAAATAATGTATAACGTGACTAATTCTAATTAAATTTTATAATAATTTATTAAAGTACAATTTTATATTAATGTAAAAAATTAGTAAATCGACTGTAAGAATAGTTTTTATTTAACGCAAGTAAACAACAAAGCTTCATAAATATTGTACACCTTATAGGTATGTTACATTGTTACTACAACTATAACTATAACATCTCTATTGACACGTAACAAACAATAAATGATTTGAATTTGAATTTGCTTGCCCTTACAGTTAGTATATCATCGGACACTGTCATGTAGAAGTGGCGGAGTCTCCTACTAGAAGCAATTCCTCACTTAACATGTGACTCCAAGTGTTATGAAGAAACGCACTTATGCTAATTGAAATATACATATTTTTAGGGTTCCGTACCTCAAAAGGAAAAAACGGAACCCTTATAGGATAACTTCGTTGTCCGTCCGCCTGTCTTTCAGTCTGTCAAGACCCTTTTACTCAGAAACGCGTGAAGGTATCAGGTAAGGTGGAAATTAATATCGAATACGTCTGCGGTCCCTTGGAGCTCTAAAAAATCTAGCTTCTAAGTCAACGCAATAAAAATATACAGCCAATTATGCGACATATTTTAACACTCGCATATAAATCAAAACCTGGGTACCTACTTCCCATTGACCTAGAATCATGGAATTTGGCATGAAGCAAGGTCTCATAGCACAAAGAGGTAAAAGGAAAAGTCCAAAAATCGTACAAGTTGTTAAAATTCGTTGTTAGTTGAAGTTTGTTCTTGGAATAAATTCACACAACTACGGAACCCTTCATTGTGTGTGCTCTCACACACACTTGGCCGGTTTTCTCATATGTAATTATTTATTAAAAAACCAGGTACCTACCTAATCGGTTTTAACACAACTTCGGACACACCTGCTGACTGTGTAACGTTGTATTTTCTACTACGAATGTAACTTTCAATCCCAGAAATTGAAAACCGACGAGTTCGTACTTTGAAGACACAATCATTTCCCAACTTGTAACACCCACCATAGCTAGCTAGCTCTTTGTACCCACCTTTAAGCCTGGAAATTGCATCTTATGTTTGGTTTAGCCCTGAAATTATTTCACTGAACCAACAACTAGATTGTACAACCTACCTACTGCTAAAAATACCTTTTAGTATGAGCTACAAAAGGCTTCTACGACTGAGAGACTGAGGTACTAATCTTAAATCAAAGCTACGGCACGAGTACGGACCCCGTAGGGCACAGCACAGTCCAGGAATGTTTGCAGCTTGCCAAGAGCTATTATTTTAAAGGTGTCTTGAAAAAGAAAATCATAAGAAGTAGCCAAGCAGCTACCACTGGAACATCGTGGTAACAATGAGTTGTGAACCACTACTGCGCCCAATTCCTGGGTAAGCTCGCCTTTGTACCAACATGGATAGTAGGTACATTATCCTTAGGTGTAACAACACTGTTATAAATGTAGTTTTATGTGTGACATGAATAAATAAGTTTAATAATGCAGTTTCGTGAAAAAAGAAGGTGCAAGAACAATAAAAACTAATTAAAATGATAACTTACCTGGGTGGAAGGTCGGAGGGGTCAGCTAGACAGCTGACCAGCAGACAACTCAGTACCAGCAGCTTGAACATGTTGATGATGTAAACAGCACTGTGCCGGTCTCGGTGTAGGCTCTCTACACTTATTGCACCCATCGAGTGGCGCTGACTCAGTCGCGCACATGATCTGATAAACACACTTGCGCGAATACTACCGTTATCGCCACTTGGAGGGCTTGTTCAGGTCTCATCACGTTGGAACACTTGGCATCGTCGTCATGAAATGAACAACGTAGTCTCTCAGGTTATTCCCAGGAAAACCGGAATAATGTTTGAATCTACCTACTTGGGTAGCGCAAGAAGAGACGATTAGCGATCCAAGATTTTAACACAACTTCGGTTGTGTTAAAATCTTGAGCCCTTCTTTCGAGAAGGCCCACACAGAAGAAGAAGAAGAAGCCTTCACTCGGTAGACGTTCACTGGTTGTAGTGTTACCACTTGCTAGCGCGCATGAGCTGCTCGCTCTGCTCAGCCTTGTGATAAAACCATGAAACTTGACATTTTAACCAGGGACGTAGCTACCGCTGCCAGCCGTATCGATGATATGGGGCCACTGGGCTACAGGGGCCCCCGACGTGACGTGTGTAAGCAAAAATTCGTAAAATAATATCTAGAACCTAAAATTCTTATTGATAAAATCTATCTGAATATGCTTTCGAAAACCATATTAACATTTCTGATCTTTCTGTTAGAACAAGAAGACAACATTACTGATAGATCTACAGAAATACCCTTAAAACTATATTACAATCAGTTGTTACCAATACATCCATCCAAAAAAAAGACTTGATTGATTTATGTCGCAAAAATATTATTCCTCCAGTTTATCATGAGTATTACGAAAATTTGGTAGCATCTAATGATAATTCAATGATTATTACTAGTGATAACGGTGACAATGAGTGATTTTGCTTTATTTTTGAAAATGTAAATTGTTTTAGCAAAACAATTTACATTTTTTTAATTTAACTTCATTTTTTTTTTCTCAGATCTCCTTAGAATCCTTAATTATGTTTAATAAGTTTTGATTTTATAAAAAGTATTTTTGTTTTTTTTTTTTAATTTGTATCATTTTAAACTTTAATATCCAACCTAGGTCGAGGTATCTACAATAAAAAAACTGATTGATCTTAAGTACAATGTGATTTTGGGAGGTTTTTAACATTAAGACATTGATTATTTGATTGCCTTTCCATTACAGAAACTTCGATAATTCATTAGAAAAAAAATAAAGAAGTGAAATTTGAATTTTATTTGTTTTTATTTTTGTGACCTAACTGAGGTTTGAGAATAATACATCACCAAGTAAGATAACGTATGTGTTAATGTGAATTATGTCATAAAATAACTATATTTTTATTGTTTGTTTAAGTGATTTATTCATTTTAAATATTTTTTTAAATATGGATTAGTCAAAAAAATTAAACGACACTTTTTTTTTCAAAATTAGCTAATGCCAAGTAAATCGTCCAAAGTGACACTGGCCTTTTTACTAGTTTTTTTCAATATAATTAAAATTAAAAAAATCACGTATAAGGGCATAACTACATTAATTAATAAACTAATATATATACAAATAAATCGATGTAGCTAGAATAACGAACATATGTGTCATAGTAACTATGCAAAGTTTCACAAACATCAGTTGAAGCATGTAAAAAACATACCAAATTGAAACTTTGAGAGCCTCTATTGAAAAGTTGTCAATTAGCACATTCGCCCTTATACATGATCCATCCCAGCCCTTATACAGGACCCATCGATATTGTCTTAAGACATTTCTTCTGGAGAATGAATGTGGATTGTACGTTTGTCGAGTTCCCCCAATATATGACACCATTAGTTAACAGTGGGTACACATTGCCAAAATAAGCATTCCTATAGTAACACTTGGATTTGTAGTTTCTGCCAGAACTGACAATGCGTAGCAAGCTCTGGATATTTTTTTATTAATCTTTTCAATATGTGCCTTCCAGTTTAAATGCTGATCTATTGCCACGCCTAAGAAATTTGTGTCTTTTACTTCTTCAATCGCTGTATCAGACATGGTTACTTTCAATTTAGTCGGTTTAAATTTATAATTTCTAAATTGAATCAATTTGGTTTTTGAGACATAGATTTTTAAATTTATTGACTGCAACCAATCTGTTACAGTTATTAGTGTTCTATTAATTTCACTTTCGTAAATAAAATCATTGGAATATTCATTTGAAATAAATATAGTTGCGTCATCTGCACCCTAATTGCGTAACACACAATCAATCAGAATCGGTTTCATTTTGACAGTTCAACAACATTAATTGAGTTATTTACGTGTTGAGCAGACTTTATGAAGGTAACCTTTTTCGAACTTATGAAGAAATGGATTAGCAATATCCTTCAAAATGATTCAGATTGAGATTGATTGTGTGTTTCGCAATTAGGGTGCAGCATAATTTACGCAAAGATGGTTAATTATATTTGGTAGCTCGTTAATATACAATAAGAACAAGAGAGGTCCCAATATACTGCCTTGCGGTACGCCTAGTATTACAGATTCCAATTTATATTGCACTGCATCCACCATTTTTGTACGTTCATTATATTCCTCAATAACAGTGCCCTGCGTTCTGTTATTTAAATAATTCTCAATTAATTTAAGTGCCTCTTATTCCTATACCTTCTAATTTATTAAGCAGAATGTCATACTTTATACAATCAAATGCTTTTGACATATCAATGTCAAAAGCATTTGACTGTGTAAAGTAAAGTAAAGTAAACTCAAATACCAGAATTCGATAGCTTCAAAGCTAATTCCCGCTATGTAGACTCTATCTCAGTGGCGGACTCCTCCATCCTAATTGCGTAACACACGATCAATCGGAATCGGTTTCATTTTGACAGTTCAACAACATTCTTTGCTTTATTTACGTGTCGAGCAGACAAATTTTTCAAACTTATAAAGCAATGGATTAGCATTTTGCTTCAAAATGATTCAGATTCCGATTGATCGTGTGTTACGAAATTAGGGTGCTGATTGACGATTCCTTCGAGAAATTTTATATTAAAATAAAAACTGTCAATATTGTCTCTGCATCTAATGATCATCCAGGTTTGGACGAGGACCACCCAGATGACGAGGTT
Organism: Apamea epomidion; assembly: GCA_947507525.1. Lineage (NCBI taxonomy): Eukaryota > Metazoa > Arthropoda > Insecta > Lepidoptera > Noctuidae > Apamea > Apamea epomidion. Next base: position 20,277,579 of record OX382238.1, read on the forward strand.
TTTGAGATCCAATAAAATATGACTGTGTACGTAATAATTTATTTAAAGTTGACAGATCAGGTCTGTCAACTTTAAATATTATTACGTTTGTTACGCGCAGCACTATTAAGTAAAGCGCTGACACAAGGGCACGAGGCACAACGCGTGCGCATCATCGACCCAGTTGCTACGAGGGGAAATTGCTGACACAGAACACGAGGCCCGACGACACCGTCTACGTGACCGAGCCCGCGCACTTCGTATCCACCATCGATCGAGTCAATTTGATTTTCCAATAATTGTAATTTCTTTTATGAAAATAAATTAGTTTGTAATAAATTCGGTTTTTTTTTAGTCCTCCGGCCGTAGCCTACGTAATTCGTTATTCCTTCTTTATTATTTTCTTTCTTTATTATATTTCCGTTGTTTGGCCCAATAAAACCATTTACTATTTATTGCTTTTACACTAGGAAACTGATAGTTTCGTGGTTTTTCAGTTTAATATTAGTTTGTTCAGTTAGAAAAACTTAGCTTGATTTGAGTAAGTCCTTCAACAAATCAACAAATATATTTATATTCGTCATCAGTTGTTTGATTGGTCCTCATTGTGTTTGTCATTAATAACATTGTTTACATACTAATATTCCCCACTCAGGAGGTGAATAAGTTGCTAACTGCTGGTGCTTATGTTGACAACTCGGTGAATAAGTTGATATCTCGTTGGTGAACAACTTGACAAGTCTATTATTATGCAAACTATTTCGTTTATTTATTGTCATCGTTTAAAAGATGGTACAAAATAACCCTTAAAACAACTAAAACACTTACGGTAAACTAATTTACCGATTTACCAGAAGAGGTCAAACCTTTAAAATGGCCGTCCTGACAAATTGCCATTTTAGACATGTCAACATAATCACGCCAGCCACGGAAATTAAGGTCTCTTATTGGTATTTTTTTCAATCTTCTGCGTTGAGCTGTTTTCGAGATCTGGGAAATCCCAAAACGTTACCGCAGCAAAATCTTAAATAACTCAAGAACCATATTATCATACTCAAACATTGCATGTGCATTTGGATTGAGTGATCTTTTTTTATTTCGTGACAAAATGTGATTGTACATTTAGTCAAAAATAGTCAAAACTCATAGCCCAAAGTAAAAAATTTGTCACTCTCAAGGGTCTTCAGTTATTGCCGAAAATGTGGATCACTCAATTCAGACATTTTGCAAAAATGGCTATGAGCTAAATCTCAACAAAAACTTACTCTACTGACTAAATTTATATCTTAAAAATTTGTCACAACATTTTTTAAGCCCATCAAGGCATTTAAAGCTTCTTCCAGGTATCTTTGGACAGTATCATTGGATCACTCAGACACCATTTTGTCTGAGAGATCGTTGTACTAAGGTTTCGGATAACTTTTTCTATAGATCTATTGTTTATCCTAAAATGTACATGTCCCGAATATATTTGTACAATAAATATCATAACACAAAAAACCTTTAGTTAAAAATTTATGAGTAACTCAATGTTTTTAAATTTGCTAAACTGACTGATCCGTAAGAATACTTCTAAGTAACTTACCTGTTTCGTATTGATTTACAAAAACTACGATTAATTTTTGTACAAGTTTATGACTAGTTTTACATAAAAATAATTTACATATACAGCTTAATTTACGAGATATTACATTTTTAATTTTATTGTTAGAGAAAAGTGCAGTAGGGTGACCATATAATATGAGATCATCTGAAATATAACTGATACAGTAAGTACCCACCTATATAATTGTCAGTTGTAATATCAACTAAATTCTGTTTACAAAAAGAGTGGTAACTTTTTGTGTTTTCATCCTATTGCAGTGTTGTTTAGAGCATTTTTCTCTTAAAATGTTGTTATCTGAAAGAAACCATAATGAAACCTATTATTGTATTTTCGAAAATGACATGGTGGTTACGTTATTTTATTTTTAAATATCGTGTTACTTTAACGTAACATAAAGAATATACAATCTAGTTTCACACAGTTTTCAAGGCGTGGACATACGTTGTGATAGGTTGATTGTAGGAGTTACTTCACTTGTACTAAGGTCTAATTAAGAATAAACTCTATCTTTTAATTAATTCAAGGAAAAACTTCTTCGTTATGAATACAACAGTTGCAATGATAGAAACATAGTTTAATTGTTAAGATGACATTCACCTTAAATTGCCCATCGTCCCTTCCGGAACCAAACGGAGAAGATCACTGGCGTTCTATTATTGCGGATTCTCACTGAATTAATGTATATTTCTCTATGCCCATAGTACAGACGCCAGCAGGCCAAGCTACCCAAAACTGTTAAATTTTCCCAATCAACCTTGGACCTTAATACTTCAGTGATAAAGTTGAAAATCTATTAAAGAAATTTGACAGATTGTAGTAGCTTGATGTGCTGGCGTCTATACTTTCTAATTCCATACTAACTAAACATTTGACATACGACAACACTGCGATCAGTCTTAACATTATTTTGTATTTATTATATTTCTTCTATAGGCTGTTTATCGGTTTTGTCAGTGCCAGTTTAAGTAAACAAACCCAGCGCGCCATTTTCCATACAAGTTAATATTTAACAATACAAGTCTGTTTTTTTTCCTCGCAAGTCTGTTGAAAAACGCCGGTAAATGAAAACAGCAGATTATAACTTTACTTAGGTTACCATTCAATACATACAGTTAAATTTAATGAAAACAAAGCAAATTCCTTACCATTCAACGGCGAAAACTGAACAAAAAACACTGCAAATTGCAATTACAGAAACGATTCAATTCAGAAACAAAGTTGTCGTTTCCGCCAGCCAAAACACAGACTTATAAATAGTAGTCTATGGCACAGACCATATCACAGAGCATGTATGGACCGTATTGTAAATTGTAATCAATCTTTGGGTTTAAAGTTTTTTTTTGTATGATCCAGCCTTTCCGGTTAGGCAAAGGATTCTAAGTACATACAGCCTATGGTTCGAATTATATTCAGTAACTTGCCAGTTGGGTTGCCAGATTTTGACAAAAAAAGATAGTGCGGTTGTCGAACAAAATTGAATGAACTTAATTATTGTACTTGCATGCATACTTTTTAATTTAAATTTAATAACTTGTCTTATAAACACGATATACACTATTAAAAGTTGTGGAATTTGTTATATATTTTGTTTCTCAGCAGTAATTTAAAATAAAACAACTTAGATATGTAGGTATTGTTTGTTCATCTGAATCAGAAAGAAAAATTATTAAAAGGCTTCATTATGGTTTCTTTCAGATAGCAACATTTTAAGAGAAAAATGCTCTAAACAGCACTGCAATAGGATGAAAACACAAAAAGTCACCACTCTTTTTGTAAATAGAATTTAGTTGATATTACAACTGACGATTATATAGGTGGGTAGGTAGGTACTTACTGTATCAGTTATATTTCCGATGATCTCATATTAGGTATATGGTCACCCTACTGCACTTTTCTCTAACAATAAAATTAAAAATGTAATATCTCGTAAATTAAGCTGTATACGTAAATTATTTTCATGTAAAACTTTAAGTCATAAAGTTGTACAAAAATTTATCGTAGTTTTTGTAAATCAATACGAAACAGGTAAGTTACTTAGAAGTATTCTTATGGATCACTCAGTTCAGCAAATTTAAAAACATTGAGTTACTCATAAATTTTTAACTAAAAGGTATTTGTGTTGATATTTATTGTACAAATATATTCGGAACATGTACATTTTAGGATAAACAATAGATCTATAGAAAAAGTTATCCGAAACCTTATTACAACGATCTCTCAGACAAAATGGTGTCTGAGTGATCCAATGATACTGTCCAAAGATACCTGGAAGCTTTAATGCCTTGATGGGCTTAAAAAATGTTGTGACAAATTCTTTACAAATTTTTAAGATACAAATTTAGTCAGTAGAGTAAGTTTTTGTTGAGATTTAGCTCATAGCCGTTTTTGCAAAATGTCTGAATAGAGTGATCCACATTTTCGGCAATAACCGAAGACCCTTGAGTGACAAATTTTTTACTTTGGGTCGTAGTTTTTAATATATTTGCTTACAAATTCCCAGATTCATTCTACAATTGTTTTAAGTCTACTACTAAATCCTAGGATTTTCATTTCGCGAATTCCCAGTGTGGTCCCTCAGTTCACACGCACATAAATTTTTTACTTTGGGCTATGAGTTTTGACTATTTTTGACTAAATGTACAATCACATTTTGTCACGAAATAAAAAAAGATCACTCAATCCAAATGCACATACATTTTGCCAGGGTTAACGCACACGAGCAGAGCCGTGCCAGACCTCACCCACCTACGCGCGCTCGCTGGTCCACCGCACACTGCTATTCTCCGCTCTCCTTCCAGCTTACACGTCATCCTCTCCACTCAGCTTCGCAGGATAATGTTGAATTTCCACCTAACTCCTGCTAAGCCCGTCCCTAGTTGCAGGTTACCTACCTAGTCTGCCCTCCCAGTTACTAGTTTGATAGACGGAGGAGCACACTCCCTCCAAAAGAGGCGGCGTGGAGGAGACCAAAATTTAACTAATACGAAGCGCTCTTTCCAGTCTGCTTCTCCGCGCTCAATATTTTTACAAATAACCTAGGTAGGTATCGATTAACTTTATCTCCGCTTCTCTAGTAGGAAGTTACGAAGCACACTTGCTAAACCACTGGTGTGCCAGCGCAACCCAAAAATGACGTTAGAACTTTCTTAGATACACTTTCGGTACCTATAGTCCTTTCAATTCTACCTATTTTGCTTAAAATCAATAATCTTTATTCCAGTTACCTACGTTAAGATTTGTTGTTGGGTTGCTGTCAGAGGTAAAATAACTGAAAGTACTGAACCTAGGGTCTTACTACACGCAATTTATTTTTGTAATAATGGACGACTTATGAACACTCATCGCATAGATTTCTAGCGGTACTCGCCCGTGGTCCCCCAGTCCAGTTCCCCTTGGGGTACCACAAGCAAATATTTTCGCCCGTGGAACCCCCCCACCCCTGAATAACAATATTCTTATTAAATATATTTTTATTGCCCGTAATACCCGATACCAAACATTTCAATTTGACATTAAAAAAATCATTGAAAAAACGCAACTGTTGCTTGACAAATAAAGAAATACAAATAATTGTTTTCCCAAGTCATATGAGATTTTTCAACAAAAATCATTATGTTGACGCTGGAAGAATTTAGATGAGTTTGAACAGGAAGTTTTTTTTTATCATGGGTCATCCGTCACTAGGCAAAGAGATTGTATTTGCATTTTATTATTTGCTCGTGGTACCCCAAGGCGAACTAGACGGGGGACCACGGGCAAGTACCGATTTCTAGTACCTGGCGTCTTAACAGGTTCCGGCGCGGTAAACGAGACAATAGAAATTTTAATGTTATGACGGCTCAGTATAGTGCCCTTAAAGAGTTAAGAGCACTATTAATAGTAGCGTCGTGTGTTTGAGTGACTTACGAATTCTGCAAGTTACAGGTAACCTTACAAATTTCAACATTGTAATAATTAAGACATTGAAAGCACCTTTCACTTTTTTTATTAGTGCGCTATTAATTTAGCGCATCAATTAATTCGCTCTGCTGTAACATTTTTGTTTGCGGCTAGAGAAGAGGACCCCTTTTTCTCAGTACGCTTATCATGTAGAACTTAATATATCAAGCTTAGTACAACAGTGATTTATCTACGTATACCTACAAATATTTGGCGTCTTACAAAATTACAATGGTAATTGCCAGACGTAGAATAGGAAATGACAATAAAACTAATCCCAGACAAGTGGTAATACCTAATTGATGGTACTGTATATTACTTTAAACAAAAAATTATATCATTACATGTACTTCTAAAAATATCAACATTTTAGGTGTTCACTATACACCAGATGTGCTGCTAACACGCGAGAGCGTGCTCACAGCGGATGAAACGCTCAGTGACAAACACAGACAAAAAGTCAATATTTTATTTACACATTTGTTTTATTCTGACATATACAACTTGGGTATATCTCCAGTTTGTTCATGACCGATTACTTAGTCTAAAAATTTAATTTCAACCCTAATCAATGGAAGAAACATCTAATTTGTATAAAATACATGATTCTGATTGCTCGATCCTTTACCAAATTAAAGTACAAAACTACATATCTGCAATGAGATCCAGATCAATAACTGAGTGACAGATGAGGGCGACTACTACACGTTCACACGACACAGGAGCGCGTTTCCGCGCACTCACTCATTCACACGCAACACACGTTTCAAAACGACTCGCCGGCGTACAGGGACATTGTTACAAATTTATAAGCTCTGTAATTATATTTACTCATTATTTCTAGTGTTCAGTACGTAAGGTAAAATTTCGAGACAAATGTCATAATCGAATCTAATCAATCTGCAATAATACTCAGTGAATCTATAATCCATACTATATTATAATAAATTTACGTTAGAGCCGAACCAACGTGGCTATATCGCAACTGACAGTATTTTACCCTTAAAAAATCTTCTTAAAATGTTATCAATTACTTCCTTAAATTAATTATGTGGAATGAAATGACGTGCCCCCAGCGCGGCGAGGCGAGAAGCGCAGGGGACACTCATGACCGGTGACTTAACCTGCGGACAACAAGCTACGTTTTACAAAGGCTGGCATCTAACTTTAAACTAGCACAACATTAGTTACAATACAATTAAATATACAATTTTTGTTGTATCAAAGGGTCGCCTAGATAGCATTCGACGTTGGTATGTGATCAGAGTTAGAAAATGAATTCTAAATGATCAGCTCTAGCGTAATGTCTGCTCACCTCACTATTGGACTGAGATGACTATCGGCAGGTACAGTTAATAGGGCTGGTGCCTCTGGTTGGCGCGGCCGCCGCCTCCGCCGCCGCCACGCTGCTTGCCACCTTGGTACCCGGCTGTAACGTCACCTGTTTGTAACGCTAAACTCTATTTATTTGGTTCTAGATTATTTGTCAAGCTGTTGGGTAGGAAAAAAATGTTATTACATTATCACTATTTGACTATTTAATTCAACCTTACATGCAATGACACTGACGCGACAGTGCTTTATTGGGACAAGTTAAATCAGTCAATACATATAATACACAAATGCTAGCTTAGATGCAAGACACGTGAGGCGCCTCGGTCGCACGACACCTACACGGGTCTATTTTTAGAAGAAACGTGAAGATACATTACAGCGGATGCACCTCTGGATAGCCAATACATAATACTAAAGGCCTGTTTCAGTGTCCAGATAGGTAGGTACTGCCTACCAGATAGATTTTATTAGGAACAGAATTTATATGAGAACACCTATGGGATAAATTTAACCGATTCTTGTCCAGAGGTGGTGAAACAGGCCATAAACGTTAAAAATTAATTTAGCCAGTGATGAGTAAGGTTATTATGTCCGCAGTTTTGATGGAACGTGCTACGGTTCTTAGTAAGCGGAAAATAGCAAGTTAAGTGTCATGCGAGCCGCCGGCGCTCGCCCCGCTGGGCCCCCGGCCTCGCGCCACACGTCCCACTACTCTACAGCGACCTCATCGTGCATTCTCCACGCTCTCGCAGAACATTTTAAATGCTTCTTTTGTCTGGTTCAGACTTAGTAAACCAGTAGAGTTGGCAAACTAACGCAACCACATAAGAATCGAGTTAACCTGCGACGGGCAGTGGATTATATGGATGTCAGTCAGTCAGTCGAATAGGACCAAGCGTCATCGAGGCTAGCCTGATCTAGGAGTGTATCTTAAGGCCGCTTGTGCACTACAACTGCCCAGATATGAAATCTCCGAACATTTACCGGATGAACACGCACATGACATTTGCCGGATGTTAACGTGACGTTTGCCGGATGATCATGTGGTATTTAATTGAACAGCGGTCGCGGACCATAAAATTGTGAAGTGCACAAGCGACCTAACGCTCCCGCTATGCTCAGCTCGCAGCGTCAGACTTTAGCTCGGCAAGAGCATGGAGGCAGCGCAAGGAGTGGCGGAGTGCAGTACCTTTGCCGCGCGGAGCCGCGCGCGCGCCGTACCCGCCCTCGTACCCTCCGTACCCGCCGTAGTCTGCCCGCAACACAAACACATTAGTCCGCCTCCACCGCTCCGCCCGCCGGCGCGCCGCGCGAGCTCGTGGCCGGAACGGTGGACGTCGCGGAGACTGGTCGACGTATTGTAATTATTCTACGGGTCGGCCGACCGGACGCCCCGCCGCAGCGGGGACAGCCGGGCGAGGTCGTCCCGTCGGGAGGGTAGCTCGTAAATCGTCTCGCGCTACATTTGTGGGCCAGGGGAAGGGAGATGGGACATCAGTTCGTGTTGCTGGGCACTAAGTCGCACTAACGGGAAGCCTAGCAGCGCTCTAAGATAACAATATCTACAGATGATTTGACAAATGGAAGACCTATGACTGGGCACCCTTTCTAGAGCTATAAGAACACACCTACGTACGATAATAAATAACTGTTATGTCGGTAAGTAAATAAACGAGACGATTTAAGATCTACCCAGGGGGTGCCCGCAGCACACGACTGTCTGGCGTGGTGCGAGCGCGTTGTGAGGCGACACGTGCACAACCACACCGCGAACCATTCGCTGACAACTTTATCCTAGCTAGTATGTTTAATTTTTGGGGGAATTTAGAATTCTCAAACTTATTGTGAAAAGTGTTACTTCAATGTCTTTATTAATAAAACCTTCTTATGTAGTAGTTTCATAGTAAAAGACTTTTATGTAATAATTATGCATGCTATTAGTAAAAATATTTTGATAAGTGTAAAGTAGGTATGAAGCGTGTGGTGAGTCAGAAAGGGCAGGGAAGTGGACTAGGGTTACATATGGAAACACATTGAGAATTTTTGTAACAGTGCTTTATTCAAAAGCTTCATCATATCTTTATCACTTTCACAATGTCTCTCCATATTTACCCCATTTCCCAGATGTAGCATGTGGCGAGAGCGTCGAAAGGTAAAATTATTACCAAAAAAAGTAAAGAAACTCGAGCAACATTGCTACATATGTCAAAAGTGGTATTACAAACGAACGCTTATAAACATAAGGCAGGTAACATACATATGTACAGAATATAGTTTATACCCGTTGAAACAATGATAAAGAGCGATAGCCGAATGGGCAACTGCACTACGATCTACGCACGGGAGTACGCGAAGCGGCTCCTCGTGGAAATAAACAAAATATGCAACTTAATATGATTTTAGCAAAGTTATATGAGATGATTAATCCTAATTTTTCAAAATTTAGACAGAGCTGCGATTATATTCAGATTATACACTGTCGCCTCGACAACATTCACTACACATTATCTCGATAGAACATTAAATATATAGAAAAATAAATATTTTCCTACACACTAAATTAAATACCTAAGCTTCGCGTGATGTCGATCTCCTCGTAAAATAAACGTTCACTATAATGTAAATAGGCATATCTCGAGGACGGAGTCGCGCCTCGCTCGCAACGCTAACCTAGCGCCTTACTCTACTACGTTCACATCGTATCCTAGGATCAGGTAACATCAGTCGAGGTAATGTGTCGGTGAGCGGGCTAGCGGGGGCTCGCCATTATACTAGTACTGCTTGCCGCGTTTACCGTAATTGGGATATCCGGAGTAATCGTAACCGCCGTAGCCCCCGTAGCCGTCGTATCCGTAGCCGCCGTAGCCGTATCCGTCGTAGCCGCCGCCGTAGCCTCCCTGTCCGTAGCCGTAGCCGCCGTAGCCCCCGTTGCCCCAGGCGCCCTGGCCGCCGTAGCCCCCGCGGCCGCGGCCCCCGCGCAGGCCCCGCCCGCCGCGGCCCCCGCGTCCGCCCATGCCCCCGGGCCCGTCCGGCTTGGGAGTCGCGCGCTTCACGTCAACCTGCAGACACACCAATGTCATGTACAACTGTTAACATTTCATATCTCACACTTGTTGCACTCGTGTTCAGCTCGAGTGTATACTGACCTCCTTGCCGGCGATCGTCTGCTTGGGTGTCTTGAGCAGTTCATTGACCACCTGCTCTGATTCGAATGTAATGAAACAGAATCCCTTCCTCTGGTTCTTAGTTTTGTCGAAAGGCATCTCAACTTCAATAATCTGCAAGAAAAAACATAATTTTAGTTACTTAAATTGGCAGCATCACAATAACCTAATCAATATTTTAATTACATCAGTGGCCCGGATTACTCTTCAGTAAATGTCAAGAAGAAGTTATCTCACCAAATCCGGATTTGTCATCACATAATTTCTAATCAATTGATTCAAACAAAGCAAAGTGAACTTACAGTTCCAAAATTACTGAAGAAGTTTTTGATTTCATCGTCTGATATTTCACTGCTCAGCCCACCAACAAATATCTTTCCATGTCTCGCCTTAGCCTTCTTAGGATCCACTTTTTTGTTGTTAATTGTATGCTCTCCGGCAGCCATGACTTTGTCTATGGAATCAGGTGCCTTGAAAACGATGAAGGCAAATCCTCGAGATCGGCCAGTATTCGGATCAGTCTTGACATTGATGCTTTCAATCTCGCCATACGCACTGAAGTGGTCACGTAATTCCTCTGTGAATAGTAAAATAATAAACTGTTAGACTTGAACATTTAAATGCCTAATAAAATAAAAAATTATGGAAAATCTCAGAAATGTGGGTATAAGCTTTCTTCAATGCTTAGTCAGAAGCAGAACTGAATGAAGTCATCATGATAAGAGACAAGGTCAACTGGTCCTGCCAGTAACATGTAGTTATTGTAACAACATCCCAGACAATGATAAGACTACCTATATATAGTACCGACACGTAGGTGCAACTACAGGAAAATTAACAATCAAACTACACTTACTGTCCGTGGTCTCCCAGCTCAGGCCCCCGACAAAAAGTTTTCTGTGGACATTGTAAAGTAAAAGATTAAAACATGTAGAAATAGACAATTTAGACTTGTGTCTCGATTTAGAAACTGACTTAAAAATTACAATTTATTAATTAACACTATGCAGTACTTGTTTACAGTACTTTACAGCTACTATTTTTTCAAAACAAACTCCAAGCACTGCAGCAAATCAAATTGACAACCTGTAAGTTACAAAAGTAAAGTCTGGAAATTTACATTATCAATCAGGACAACGAAATATGAAACAAGATGTTACAGTCATATCGCAAGATTTGAAATTGGCAAAGATGATCCAGGCCCAAAGTTAAGTGGCCGATACAACTAGTCAGTTTGGTCATAGTTTTACTTTAGTGTGAGCCCAGCGGATATATACCATGACGTCCTTCGGCGGCAGCTGCGGCGGCGGCGCAGGCTCACACCTGCAGAGAGACACAGCGTTAGTAGCGCCCCAAACTGACCAACGCGCCGCGCCGCCAGGGCGACGACCCCTCAGCGACGCACTCGGCGCTACCGATTTAAAATCTTGCAACTACCTACGTACGCTTTACTGCTAGCTTTGGAACCGCACAACACCGGCAATCACGAACCACAAGTATGCTAACAAAGAACCAAACGAAAAATCGATAACTGAACCGAGCCGGTGTCGGGTGCAAAAGAGACGCGCAATTAAGACGCCATTTTACTTCATGCGGCTCGGAGATAATCTAAATTTTTATAAGTATGCCTGGAAATGTTCTGAAATAAAAACTAAGACTTCGGGGTTTGAACTTAAATCATAGAGAATGCACTGTAAAGATGAAAATGTGAAATTTTGAAAAGATCTTAACGATTAAAATAGATTAAACGTTACGCCGATAAGGATAATGGCAGAACGCCGCCATTGTGGCGGGCGCAGACGGAAACTGCAAAAATTACCAGAATGGATATCCGTGAAAGTCTGAATGATTAAAATATGATTATGCTAAGAATAAAGATGTTAGAAAATGCTTACAAAGCATAAAACAAAACCAACTTTACCTGTCATCATCGCGTCCAGGGGCTTCGGCACTATTATGTTCTTGTGTATCTCCGCCACCATTTTCTGCATTTCCATTAAGTTGATTATCAGTAACGTCTTGTGCAAAGTTATCGTTATTGGCCATGACTTATGTTTAGGCTAAAATTAATAATAAACTTAAACCTAAGGTCCTCACGCGACCTTTAACTCCGAATGCCAAATGCAGAAGAAAGAAAGGAAATGCGTGATGAGTCGGCGCGAAACAGTGGTTATGTTGGCTAACTGCAAACAGACGCGGCTTTTTTTGCAAACAATTCATCCCCTCCACAATAAACGACCAATCATAAGGCAGTAGTGAAAGAGGTCAATGGCGTCCATCCCGTTAGTGACAAGGACAACATTACGATTTGTGTGAAACAGAAAAGGACAAACAATTTTACAATTCATGAATCGATCGATAGCCTGTTGCCAACATTCAGCCGGAAAGTTTGCCGCGTTTTTTTTTATTTTGGGTTACTAATATGAGCAACGCACAAATAAGGTTCAGCTTAGAAACAATTTTTTTTTGTAAAAACTAGTTTTTAATCTATGTGAAACAAACAATGTTTATTCTAGACCAATGTACCAAAATTTTTTAGTCAATTATAGCTATCAAAGCATGCAAAATAAAGAGGCTGTCCAGTAAATAGTGCGACCTACTGTGATGGGTAATAGCTTGGGTCAGTAACTTAGTTAGTACCTACCCACCATCAGAGGACAATATAATGTATTATTATGATCCGGGTTCTGACATGGTTTCAAGTTATACAAAATTATCTAAAATCGAACATTTTGGGGAAACATCTGATGCAATGCAGGAGACCTTTTTTTATTTCAATTTATTTACGGGGTTTTTTCTTTACAGAATATGTCACCCCGATTATTGAATACAACTTATTTATAAATACATAATTATACTAGTCTATCCGCAATCTAGCCACAATAATAATATGATAAAGCGTTCTAGGATCAACTGATAATGGTGATGCCAGAACGCTATTATAGAAGCCCACATTAAAATTGATGACAAAAGCTTGACGCCTTTGGACCCCAACACGAACACACTCCGACAGGATATTATGATGCACGTCTTCTATGACTCCACAGATCACATCATTGGGAGAATTAACTTTGTGTGATGCAGGAGACCTTGCAGCAGATATATCACTAACATGGTATGAAAAAATCGATTTATCTTTTTTTTAATATTATATTATTGGTGAATAGTGGATCTATTCGTAGGTTAATCATTTTCGGCAAAAAGACTATCGTGTCCATGATAAAATGTAAATCTTTTGTGGAATCGGATGCTACGCTCCATGGGAGCTATAGATTAGGTTAGGATAAATCAACTTTAAATATAATATTTTGCAAAACAATATTTCTTCTGGAGTTCATCTAATAAGGTAACAGATTAAAAGGTTTCTCCTGTACCTATAACCGCCATTTTGAAGTTTCAGGTCTGTATCGATTATTCGATTGCACACGAAATCGAAATATGAAATCTGTGCATTCTATAGTTGTCAGAATTTAGAAAAATGAATTTGTTAATAAAATTACTACAGACCGTTTGTATTTAAAATCAATTTTTGAGGATCCATGCGTTTTCCAAATACTATATTCGTATGGATGACCCAAGCTATCAACTCTTGCCGTATGTCGTACTATTTACTGGCCACTGTATTTATATATGACTACAGTATAAATAAATATCGGGGTGAATTGTTATTGCCATTATTTGGTTTAATTTAAACTGCGTTTTATAAGAGTTTTCAGGTCAAGCCTTGGCCAAAACAGCCATTATAATCAGACGGGAAAAAAAAATAAAAAAAGATTTTTTAAGTATTGCAACACTTCTCCAAAATTGACACCCGAACGGTGAGGTAGGCTCTTTTTCTGTTTTCAGTCCTTATTTATCGTGAAAATTACGCGAATTTCTTGATAATTTGTTGCCGATTACGCCACTTTAATGCCTAAATTTTACTGAGGTAAGTGCTATTGAAGGATTATTGACTTAAAAACTACAGAACCTTAGTATTTTGATTGTCGGCAGACGTATTCCTTTTTAAAGGTTAATGCTCGATATTTCTGTGTTTTAGTAGTTTTAAGCATGATACGGTTTTATCTGTGTACAGAATCTATTACTTTAGAATTTTCTTTATAATGTAAAAACATTTTGCTCGTTTATCTCATCTAGGGTAACAAAAGAAGCTGATAGTTATGGTCGGAGTCGCCATGCGTGCTTTGACAATACGATTTCGTTAAAAATCCTGTCCATGTTCCTAGTGATGAATGTATTACAGAGTGACTATTTACATATCGTGTGATGCCTGTACGAAGCCACTCACGACACTATCTGTCACCTGTTTACTTCAACTCTGCACAGAGGCAGTTCTTAGCTGCAATTATTGTATTGTGGTGTGCTGTTCAGGTTGCAGTCTATCACATCACAAGGAATGGGTAGAGCTCAATTATCAGTTACAGAATGTATTGATAAAAATACAAATTGGTTTATTAGAAACAATATCACAGTTGTATTCATTGTAGTCTGTGTTTGAAAATGAATAATCCTATTGAAGGTACATAAGTCTATCAACATTTGGATTCGTCATGTATTTCTAATCCCATATTTTTTTGTAGTTATTATATTTCACTCAGGCAGACTTATTTGTGAAATTGTAGGTAAACTCATAATGAAAGTGTATTTACTTTTGAGTGTATAATTATATATATCCGCTTGATAGTTGCAACCATAGCTATATAAGCGTAGGGCTAATGATGCTAGCAGGGAAAGATACCTCTCAATCCGTAATCATTGCAACAACGTGTGTAGGAATGCTAATTGCCACTACATTCATGCTTCTGTCCAAAATGGGGATGCATCCAAAGTTTGGAAATTTGTTAGATCATTGGGGGTCGGTAAAACCTGACAAGAGACAATCCCAAAAGACATAGATATAAATGCAATGAATAATCATTTTACTGCTTCGTCCAATTTCGATAGGACAATAAAATTGAATACATTGAATTATCTTTCTTGTCTT
This sequence comes from Apamea epomidion, assembly GCA_947507525.1. Lineage (NCBI taxonomy): Eukaryota > Metazoa > Arthropoda > Insecta > Lepidoptera > Noctuidae > Apamea > Apamea epomidion. The sequence continues at coordinate 20,292,586 of OX382238.1, forward strand.
CAGACTCCCAGTTATTCTCCATTTGTTTTTGGTCAGTTCTCGTGTGTTATGTTAAGAAGAGCATACTATCGATTATTTCCAATGCAGTAGGAAGTGACTGCATCAGCCGTAACATGTTAGTCCCTGTACTGGATGTTATCCTTCCTGTCATTTGTCATCCTCAATTTTTCGGCACCTAGTGGTGTCTTTCCATGCTCGTGGAAAGATGAACAAATAATTCCTTTACCTAAAAAGTCTTATCCCACATCCTTTTCTGAATACTGTCCAATATCCGTCTTACCATTTTTATCGAAAGTCCTTGAACGGTTAATCCACAATCAAATAAGCACTTTCCTCTCTAAAAATAATCTCCTCAACTCCTTCCAGTCTGGCTTTCGTCCTGGTCATAGGACCACCACAGTGCTTCTGAACATTACGGATGATATAAGGTCAGCCATGGAAAACGGTAATCTAATGGTTTTAGCTTTGCTAGATTTCAGTAATACTTTTAATACTGTTGATTTTGATGTTTTGCTTGGCATTCTTTGTTCTCTTAACACATCTCCATCGTTAATTGACTGGTTTCGTAGTTGCCTGTTCGGTCGCCGGCAACGTATTTGCATCGGAGAGACCTTGTCTTCCTGGAGTAATACGTCTGCCGGTGTACCTCAGGGTGGCGTTCTATTCCCTGTACTTTTCGCGATTTTTATTAACTCAATCTCCGACTAACTAATTTCTTCTTACCATCTTTACGCAGATGATTTACAAATTTACTCGCGAGCACCTCTTGGAAATCTGTCCGAGGCTATTTTAACGGTTAATCGTGATCTGGCCCGTATATGCGACTGGAGCAAGAGATATGGACTTATGGTCAACCCCATAAAGACAGGTCGTAGTAGTGGGCAGTTCCAGGATGGTCTGGACTGGACAACCCTTTCCCAAGTTTCTTTTGACAACTCAGTGGTTCCCTTTAGTGATAAAGTTAAAAACTTAGGGATATTTATTGATAAGACCTCTTGGAATGCCCAGCTACAGGGAGTTATCCGCAAGCTATTTGCATCGCGGGCCTGCGGGCGGAGTGCAATGGGTAGCTCTCCGTCCGATCAGGACCAGGCCCGTGCCGGACGGCGCGTAAGTGTTCCACGTGCGCCTCAAAGAGATGTCAGCGTAGTTGACGGGCTACATAAAGGGCTAAGGAAGGAACACGGGTGGGTTTTAGTCAGTAAGAGTCTGACACTCCCTTCTGCTCCACCCAGAGCGGGAGGAGTCAAAAAAAAGAAAAAAAAAAAGAAAAAAAAAAAAAAAAAAAAAAAAAAAAAAGATATTTGCATCCGCCGCGTCTTTGAAGAGATTGCGTAATTTCCTACCGACTGCCACCAGGATTGCGCTTGCACAATCGCTTCTTCTACCCATCCTTGACTATGCCGATGCCAGCTATCTTGATCTTACCCAAGACCAACTAGATAAACTTGAGCGGCATCAAAATTTTTGTATAAGGTTCATATTCGGTTTGCGCAAATATGACCATGTTTCCGAATTTCGTGTGAAACAAGTGGTTACCAATTCGCCTTCGCCGGAATGCTCATATTCTTTCCCTTCTGTTTAATGTGCTCTTTTCCCCTTCCACCCCTCTCTATCTCAAGAAACGTTTTCAGTTTCTTTGCGACTCCCACACGAAATTGTTAAGGTCATCAGATAATTTGAAGCTCAAAATGCTTTTCTTGATAAATCCTTTACTGTCCAGGCCGCTCGTTTGTGGAATGCATTGCTAGTTGAAATAAAACGCGCGCAGTCGTTACAGGTGTTCAAAAGACTTGTAAAGGAGCACTACTTGTTGTTGTGATCTTGTTGTCCTAACTGCAATCATCTACACCTACAGTCTTCTTTTATTTCTCGTTGCTTGTATATATAGTATGTATGTATATATGTATCTATAATTTTGGATATGTATATATTTGTGTATCTATTTTAGTGTATTGTATAATTAATATTTGCACCAACGACAGTCCCATTTTATGTCAAGGAAAATCACTGTCCATTCTAAGGTTGCCTGGAAGAGATCGCAGTAATGCGATAAGGCCGCCCATTGTATATTTTGTAGTGTGTCATGTATATTTTTGTGCTATGTATTTTTGTGGTGTAGACTGAGAGTTAGACTTAACTGGTTATGCTTACCTGGTACCTACTTGTAAATTTTGGTGCAGCATGTCATGTGTAATAATAAAACTTAACATAGTGCAATTTAAACTATAAAATACTAGCGGCCCGTCCCGGCTTCGCACGGGTGGACATAGATTTTTTTAATATGTTTACCTTTTATTTATATTCTTTTGTTGTTTTATTTTTATATATATTTTTAAACGCAGTACCACATTATCTATTTATACTTACAATCGAATTTGTTCATCGTTTTTTTATTTAAGTAACATATTTAATCTTAAGTGAGAGAGATTACTCAGTTTTTTTTTAATTTACATTTTTACATCGTTTTTATATAAATCAGATAAAATAAGGATAGAACTTTTGATAAATACTTACTATTGAAAAAGTGAGAAAATACTACAAATAATATACAGTAAAGCGTGAATAAACAATTTATAATTAGTTCTGAGAACCACTTTTTAACTTGGACAAAAAAAATTGCAATTAAAATAGTCAAAAAAGCATTTGATTGGTTGCACTGAAAGTAGTTTTAGGTCTTGCTTGAGTTTTCGAGTGAGGTTCTGTAATATGGGTCTTACACTCCTGACGAATTACAGTCGGGCCATTAAGATAATGCGTTGCTGACATCTGTCAATGCATAAATTCTAGTAGCTAATAAAGATAGAATTCGCAAATACATATCTCTTTGTATGAAACTGACAGGTGTCAAGAACGCATTGTCTCGTTGGCCACACTGGAGCGACAGAACTGTGTGGAGGGTAGTGTACATGGGGTGTGCAGTCTATGGTCTTTAATTTAAAGTAGATACCAGAGAAACGAGTACCATAGTACACAAATCTCGCTGTTTTGATATGCCACATTAGTAAATTGCTCCTGGGCGAAGCAGTGGCGGCTCATTAGTTATATTACAATATAGCTTGGCTATTTAGCTGTATAAACAAAACCTAAACCAGAAGAGTGGTTCAACATATACAAGCTAGAGAGATTTGCCTTGATAATGTTAGGCAACATTGTTTTTCCTAAACAACCAGAAAAAACAGGCACTATCTACACCTATAGACAGCTACTTATTATTGACATACAATCTTAACTGTAACTAGCTGCAGCCTCAACTCACTTAACATACCCTGTGGGAGGTGTGACCTATGTATTGCTAAGAAGAACCAAAGAAATTGGTATTTTTCTGCTACAAAATTGTGATATAATTTAGGATATCAGCGAAAGACTTACATGGTACTTGTACTTCGAAAGTACAACTACCATGTAAGTCTTTCGCTGAAGTCCCTATTTCATATAGATATATACTACTTTTCGGCTTGAATAAAACATATTTTTATGAGATCAGACCCTGTCTTCTCGTTTACTTGGGGAAAATCGAATAAAAAGTTACACAATAATTATTAAAATGGTGCAGGAAGTTGTAACTAACGCATCTTTTATGATATCTAGTGTTTCATTCCGTCAGGGCAGCGTAAAGCAGAGGGCTGTTTTGGCGCACTGTGAACAACAGCGATGGTAATGGAGGCGTCCCCGTCCCCGCAGAGCGTCGGCCGCGAGTTCGTGCGGCAGTACTACACGCTGCTCAACAAGGCGCCCGCCCACCTGCACAGGTAACTTACAGCCGGCGCGCGGCTCTAACATGCACACCTTTACAAATAGACTGTCACACGGGTGAGTGACAAACACGCATATACTATAAAAAAGCCTATTAAAAAACTGATGTAAGTACCTTATTAACTCCCTGGTAATGATTACGAATACGTGATGGTATTTTGTCTTAGCACTATTCTGAGAAAGGACAAACTATGTGAACATAATTAACATTAAGTCGTTAGAGAATCAGTTCTCTTATTGGGTAAGATAATCCCAATCTGAATGGCCTGCGGTGAGATATTCCTTACTGTAATTTTTTCAAGTAGGTAGAAGCTAAAGGATTTCTAAATAGGAAAGCTGCCTTGTCAAAAGTCGACAATCAGAGGAAAAGTCTGTGATAATATTTTATGTAAAGAAGTAGGTGTGGACCGGAGCAAGCTGTTGTGGGTGTGGCACTCCTCCTGGCACCACGCACGAGCTGGCGGTGACCTTGACTAGTGCACACATCGCATCTTTGATCATAGCTCATTCAGAAAACTCAAAGTCAAATCATTTATTTCAAGTAGGTCATCAAAAGGCACTTTTAATTAAAATTTGCAAGAAAATATTGATTGCTCTTTCCAAAAGGTAGTTTCGTATGGAGAGGAATGGGCAAGAAACTCCATAGTAACTCTTTTAAAATGTTATACAATATTTTCTACTTATACATTTATTATAATTATCTGTAAAGAACAAACCCTAAACAAAACAATATCACCTTAACAATTGTGTCCTGTTTCATGCAACTAACAATTAATTCCAAATATTTTTATTTGTAGAACATCATGGGTGACCAAAAAGTACAGATGTTAATAAAATGCACGCTATGTGTTACCGTCAACGGCGTACTAATACTCTAATTATACGTTCTAATTGATAAGTTATTAATGATTGAATCGTTTGTAAACATTGTCATCTTAAATGATTGCTTCACTGAAAGAAGATATACGTTCGGTAGCGCCTTACCTATTGCTCCTGGTTAAATCACTAGCTAGACAGTTAATAGTTGGTCTCCAGCGCTCATGCACGACAGTGATATGAACGTGGAATAACCCAATCTTGCGGAAGAGCGTTTTTTCGTCAGATTTTTTTTTTGTAGTGTTAAAATGATGTGTGTAATGTTATAATAATTTAGTTAACGGTGTGTTCTCATCGCTGACCGCGGAGCTGGTGTTCCCCCAGCAGCCCCGCAAGTCCCGCGGGCCTACCGTTGTAGTCTGCAACACAAAATGACAACTAGAATGACTCACAATTTCACTCGCGCTCGCTCGCTTCGATCGTTCGTTAGTCACACTCGTGAATCCGTGATTTAAGTGATTATATTATGGTTGCGTCGTCTCGGAACCAGTTCTCTCTGTATCCATATTCCATACTATCGCGGTCATGTTCAAACAACTTTAACTTGCAATTTTAAATACTGAAAATTATTTACCGATGTGGTAATGATGTCATAATGTTCGACTGACAACGTTGAAGGGAGTAGATATTAATACGGTAGCTAGTAATTGTACTGTAGTGGCACTCCTCCCACCCCAGGAGACAGAGGGCGCGGCTAACGACAGTCTGACCACTTGTTACAAATCATGACAACTTGAAAGTTATGGCACATTTTCTTTGAACTCGACTGCCGCGCAGATCACCTCCGCGCCATCGCGCCACCGCGGCGCGCGGCGCGCGGCGCGCGGCTAGTAACTATTCAGTAATCTGTGGCGCGGCGCTCAGCTTGTATTTTACATTATTATTATTATACTAGCTCCTGCCCGCGACTTCGTTCGCGTGGAATAGACTATAGACTGCCTTTATTCGTATTCTAAGACACCACAATATACTAAAATAACAGTCACATTTTTTACTAGCGCTATTCCTTTGCTTTTGCTTAGCGTTCTTCCTAGCTTTTGTTCTTTTTGATCGGCTCCAAAAGGATCTTAGCGTGTTATATAGCCTTTTTTTGGGTAATTATGAGTAAGTACTATAAACATGTAGTAAGTTCGTTATTTTATGTTTCATCAATAGTTTTCGCAGCGCACACCAAACAATGACTTTTATTGGCAAACCTTGGGTTACATTGCAATTTTCGTAGGGATGATTCGTGGGGGATATTTTATTTAATGAATAATAAAATACAGCCCATGTTACTCGCTGATGAAGTGGCTTCCTTATAGGTGAAATAAAATAATTTTTAAAATCGGTTAAGTATTTTTCAAGTTTATCCATTACAAACAAACATACATAAATCAAATCTTTTCTCTTTATAATATTCGTTTAGATTGTATTCGTTTCTGCCCGCCACTTCGTCCGCGTGGTATTTCTTGATTATACATAAAATATTATTCTGACACTCGGCAATACTGTAGGCTCCCGTGACAGATTTCTCAGAATCGGAGTTCCGAAGATTACCCCCTATGTACTCACAATTTGAACCGACGAAAAAAATCGGAGGAAGTTCTCAAGTCAACGCGTTTTTTATGTATACATAACGTACGCATAACTTTTTACAGAGTAGTCCGATTTTGATAATTCTTTTTTTATTGGAAAGTTTATACCCCCAAGTTGGTCCCATATAAATTTGGAAAAAAAATTCAACCCTAATTGATTGGTGATTTATTGTTTACTCACAGATTTGAATGCTGAGTTGTGTATTATTACTCTACTCAGTGCCACATATGCCTGCCCTTTGGCAAACAATTGGTAGATTATAGCCACAAAAACTTATAAATAAAAACTTTTTAACGGTTTATTATTTTTTGATTTTCGGATTTTTTGGCGGTTTAATTTTTTTGTTAAAAAGTTTTTATTACCTGTAATAATATTGCAGGTATAGATTGTAGATGTGACGTCAGTCGTACATACGAATCTTATATCGGCCAGTAAATTGCTAAATAATGGATAGATAGATTATGTTTTATTTAAACGTAACATAACATCACACGTGCCTTCCCCGAAGGGATAGGCAGAGGTCAGAGCTATGTAATACACCCACTTTTCGTTGGTTATGATGTATGAATCTCACGAAACGGGGAGGCGAGCACAGCGCCATTAACTGGGCTAAAATCGTGTTGGGACAAGCCAGTAGGTATCGATGATCTGTTTGACGAACGGCATCTCGGCTTCAGTGCTACTGCAGCATGGTGGCGGTGGTTGTTCGTAACACACATACGTTACACTTTCAGAACACGGAGATCAGTCACTCATGTTATACTTAGCAGTATTAACTCCTGAGCCAGCCAGGACTCATTTATTTGACACTGGATATTCCTGTTTACACAAATACATCACAATCATAGTTATATTCTATTTCATTTACCTTCTATATTGTGAAGTACAGATCATTATATTTTGAATTAAGTAGGTAGGTAACTATTTAAAAATAAACATGTTAAATCGTAAACGTTTAAACATAGGTTATAGTAAGTTGTTATACAAGGTCAAATTAAATTAGCTAGCGACACTACAGACGTGATGAGTATCGATATCTCAACAAATTCTTCTCTATTCTTAGGGGTCAATGACCGCTGCTAGTGCTGTTACTTGAGAAAATCTGTTTTCTTTAGTTTTGTCGTGTTTTAGATATCGATACCATCACGTCTGCGAGGTTTCGCTAACTAAATTAATTTGACCCTGTATTTAGGGGTAATAAAAATAATGCTAAAATGCACAGGAATGTAGCTCGATTCATTTTTGTCTGTATGCTTCTAATGTGGTTCGTATTCAGCACCCTAATTGCGTAACACACGATCAATCAGAATCAGGGCAACGTTTAATTTATGAAGGTAACCTTTTTCGAACTTGTGAAGCAATGGATTAGTAATTTGCTTCAAAATGATTCAGATTCCGATTGATTGCGTTATTTACGTGTTGAGCAGACAAATTTATGAAGGTAACCTTTTTCGAACTTATGAAGCAATGGATTAGCAATTTGCTTCAAAATGATTTAGATTCAATACTCAATATCTTTATTGCTTTACCATAATGTGTACCTAGGTTGATCAGTATTGATCGTGTGTTACGCAATTAGGGTGCAGTACAATTCGGTTGTTCTAATTGGGCCAATGACATTTGGACAATGTGCAGTTACTTTGAGAGTGTGTTTCTCTTAGCGCTAGCCCTGTAACATGTGGCAAAGGAAAAAGCGTGCTTTAATTAAAAGTGTAATATTGAGTACTAGCTGCGCCCCGCGGCTTCACCCGCATACGTTTTGATCCCGTGAGAATATCGGGATAAAAAGTATCCTGTGTTAATCCTGGTTATAAACTATTTGTGTGCCAAATTTCATCCATATCCGTTCAGTAGTTTTTGCGTGAAAGAGTAACAAACATCCATCCATCCATACAAACTTTCGCATTTATAATATTAGTAGGAAGGAGGATATTAGTAGGATTTGATGGAGCCGATGGAGGTAGGTAACGGGTAAACATGTAGTCTGATTCTGACACCAAGACAAAATGGCTGCCGTCGCAGAGCTTTGCTCTTCCATGCCCGCATAATGCCCGTTACACACATACGTAATTCTAAGTAAAGTACAGTATATACTACATCAAGCATTGTGTTGTCGTTGCAGATTCTACAATAACTACTCGTCGTTCGTTCACGGAGGCCTGGACGCGCCCAACCGCGAGACCCTGCCTGTGGTCGGCCAGAAGCAGATACACAACCGCATCCAGCAGCTGAACTTCCGCGACTGCCATGCCAAGATCAGTCAGGTAACGTACTGCGCCACCGAGCCTTCCCACAGCCTTGGCTTGCTTATAAGTCTATGCACATGTTTGGTTCTTCATACGAGCGAACTATGATGGCAAATATTATGATGTTAGTAAACCATTGTGCAGGGAAAACAGATTCACAAAGATTTGTACTCAAAGCTAATAGTATAAGATATAATTATACTAATCTGTATACACAAGGGCGCATAAACTAAATAATTAGCATTCGAAAATATAATTGGAGCTGCTGAAGATTGAAAAACTTAACTTTGTATTGTATAAATTCAATATCTTAGTATTGTACAATTGCATAGTACACGTGTGCACACTATGTACCTAAACTATAAAGCTACCATTTACTGGGTACGTCTTTCTTTGACTTGAATGTGCCTTGGCGGCTGAGAGTATGTCATGCTCACTCTAATGTCTCGCTGGTGGTGAAGTGTGTGTTGGATCATTAGGTTCCCTTCAAAATGATGGAGCTGAATGGTGCTGATCTATACGTCATGTACGTGAACGGGCGCCGTCATTGCAGACTGGTCATCTCTTAGCCGCCGCGGCTTATTTTAAGTAATTTATTTTCATTTCTGAATTGTTTTTTTTAAATATTTTTTAGTACGGAGGCTTTTAACGTGCACGTCTTTCTACATCGTTCTCATAAATATAATTTCAACATGAATGATGTAACCAACATTTTGTAACAATTTTATGATTTAAAAGAGTATCCATGGAGTTTCTTGCCCGTTCTTCTCCATAGGTACCTACGCTTTGGAATTGTCGACTAGCTTCATCTTCCTGACTGACCGACCCCTTGACAATTCAAAAGTGCCTGTAATTGTTTTATTTGAAAAAAATGCTTTGAGTTTAAGTATATAAATATAATGATCATGAAACAGGAGCAAAGAAAATATAATGATGATGTTTAAGGAGAGAGGAAATGTTTTTTTTATTTTCTTAATTTTAAAAGTTAGCAAAGATTGAGCACTCCTTACCGACACGGTCAAGACATTCCACAACCGTACTGCTTGAACGGTAACATTTTTCATAGAAACTGGTGGAATGCATGGTCATCTCTAGTCTCAGGTTTTCAGATAAGTATCTATTATGTTGTGACATGAAGAAATTTGAAAGTTCTTTAAAATAAAGAGAGGGTTGTAGGATTACACTAAATACTGTAGAGCTAAAACAAGATATGAGAATTTCGGCGAAGACGTATGGGAAGCCACTTGAGCTTTGTACGAAATTCGGAAATATGATCATGTTTGCGCAGGCCAAATATAAATCTTATGCAAAAGTTTTGAAGACGCTCAAGTTTATCTAGGTGTGCCTCAGTGAGATCAAGATAACTGCCATCAGCGTAGTCAAGAATGGAAAGTAAAAGCGATTGTACAGGAGCAGTTTCAAGTGGCAGTTGGAAGAAAGTTCCGCAATCGTTTCAGGGACTTACCGATGCAAATATTTTGCGACTTACGTCCTGTAGCTTAGGACCCCGAGAAAGATGTTTAGCGATCCAAACCCCAAGGTTTTTAACCTCTTCGTCCTCTTCGTTGACTAGAATAGCAGTTCCGATAAACTGAACTTGGGCAAGCCGCGATCAGTTTATCTTCGGGATCATCCTTGAGCTGCCAACAGCAATGACCTGAGTCTTCGATGGGTTAACCTGCAACCTATGTGCGTCACTCCATTCGCAAATTGAAACCAAATCCGTTATTTATATTAATGGCCTCAGCCAGATCCAAGTGGGCAGCTTTTTGGAAATATGGTTTATTAATATTGTAAAAAGTAAAGAAGATAAAACGCCACTGTTGTACACTGATTGTGGACAAAGCGTCCTCCGAGGGACTTTGGAGAGGAAAAGTAAGATGGAGATAGAAGGGTATTCTGTATATATATTTTATGAAATTTTATAATAAAAAATTACGACGTAAGCATCTGCTAAGTAGGATTGTTTGGTACTCAGGTGGACGCGCAAGCCACGCTGGGCAACGGCGTGGTAGTGCAGGTGACGGGCGAGCTCAGCAACGGCGGCGCGCCCATGCGCCGCTTCACGCAGACCTTCGTGCTGGCCGCGCAATCGCCCAAGAAGTACTACGTGCACAACGACATCTTCCGATACCAGGTAACCGTCACAGATTCTCTCAAAATCATTCAAGTTCATCAGAGTAATCAACATTTTTCGAACGGCAAATATGTGGGAGGTAGGGTAGAATAATAGACATAAATATGTTCGTTATTATGTTGTTCAGTAAGTGACACAGCAATACTTCATAACAACAATAAATAGCATATTAGAATAAAAAAAATAACAACACAGTAAAAAAAATACAACATAAAAATAGAAATTCAACATTAAAACATTATTTAAAAAAAACATACCTGACAATTCAGAGCACCGTTGTGCCGTGTCCGCTATCAGACAACTTCAGATCTGTCGACTTCGAGAGATCGAGGCGAGCGGTACCTGGGCTTTGCCCCCCGGCCGCCGAGTGCTATGCGGTGGCCCGTAAACACGGGCCCCTCGTGGTGTTTGCAGAATTATGGCTAGTAGCCTATTAAACGCGCGTGAGTTGCGCGCGTCCATGTGAGTGATTGCTATGTGTTTTTCTGTAGGCGCGTTGCGACGCCGACTCACGGCGCCGCTTTCTTCACGACACCTCGGCGGTCTGTCCCCGCCAGGTGAGACCCCCAGTTACCTGGGGGAGGCCCGGCGGGGGGATCTGTCGAGAGACAGTGCGCCCCTTTTAAACCAAGATTCACTCGTATAGTGGGGGAACTAGTAGTCGGTTACAATACCTTCATATACCGGAAGTTATAAAAATATTATTAAAAATCATTAAATAATTTCTCTCTCAGAAATACAGCTCACAAAACGCCCATGTTTTCTTGTATGATATGTTCTTGATATGTGGTGCTAAGTCTGTCCTTCAAGGTGTAAACGTATGTTATACAAGGTTGATATGACAGAGGGGCATTAAATTACACTACGTATACTATACGTGTTTAGTATTACACAATTCGATACGGTATCAAAATAAAAAGCGCCAAAAATGAGAAAGCAAATATTTTTTTCAAACAAACTAAATAGCTTACAAATCAGAATAAAACGCAACCACCCTTTGTAAATAAATTTGACTAGATACTAGGTAACGCCGTTTGACTAGATACTAGGTCACGCCGTTTGACTAGATACTAGGTCACGCCGTTTGACTAGATACTAGGTCACGCCGTTTGACTAGATACTAGGTCACGCCGTTTGACTAGATACTAGGTCACGCCGTTTGACTAGATACTAGGTCACGCCGTTTGACTAGATACTAGGTAACGCCGTTTGACTAGATACTAGGTCACGCCGTTTGACTAGATACTAGGTCACGCCGTTTGACTAGATACTAGGTAACGCCGTTTGACTAGATACTAGGTCACGCCGTTTGACTAGATACTAGGTCACGCCGTTTGACTAGATACTAGGTCACGCCGTTTGACTAGATACTAGGTCACGCCGTTTGACTAGATACTAGGTCACGCCGTTTGACTAGATACTAGGTCACGCCGTTTGACTAGATACTAGGTCACGCCGTTTGACTAGATACTAGGTCACGCCGTTTGACTAGATACTAGGTCACGCCGTTTGACTAGATACTAGGTCGCAACGTCGCGCGCGCGCCGGAGCGCGGCGTGTGTTATCTCGTGTCGAGGCGGGCGGCCGACGGCGGTGGTTTTGAAGTGCGCGCACAAAAACAAACGTACTAAATTTTTAACCGACGAAAAAAAACCGAAAGAGCTTCTCAAGTCGACGCGTATATTTTTAATTTTTTTTTTATATGTGACCACGCATAACTTTTTACAGGGCATTCCGATTTTGATAATTCTTTTTTTATTGAAAAGGGTATACCCCAAAGTTGGTCCCAAATAAATTTGGTAAAAAAAAATCCAACCCTAATGGTGGGAAAATAGGGGTGATTTAATTTCACTCAGATTTGAATGCTGAGTTGTGTATAATATGAGTTGAGTATTACTCTACTCAGTGCCACATATGCCTGCCGTTTGGCAAACAATTAGTAGATTATAACCACAAAAAAATATAAAATAATAACTTTTAACAAAAAAATTAAACCGCCGAAAAAACTGAATAGCAAAAAATAATAAACCTTTTTTATTTAACTACCTCACTAATAGAAAAATAGGCACACTTATCAACCGTGTGGCTGGAAAAGAGGCGGATGTCGATTTGGGTGTGTCTACTGGATCGGTTTACGGTCCTGTAGGATATATAATGCATGTGAATAGTGTTTCAAATGTCGTACGTAAATGTGAGGTGTTCATGTACGCTAACGATATGTGTCTTGTTTATGCCTCCAAAGATATAGCTGAGGTACAAAAGTGTGTTCAAGGTGACTTTGAAAATATTAGCAAATGGGCACTTGACAATGGGATTATATTAAATCTATCAAAACCTAAATGTATGCACATACACTCACCATATAATCGAAATGCTAAATCTGTAAATAATGAATATCTCACAGTGATAGGACATACATACGAATGTTTGCATATAAATAAACGTAATTGTAACTGTGCAAAATTGGATTATGTAGATAAATTTAAATATTTAGGTCTAACAATAGATAAGAACTTTAATTGGAGATTACATGTAAATGACATTTGCAATAGGCTAAGATCGGTGCTAAGTAAGTTTTACCAGTTAAAAAATGTATTAAACAAACAGACGTTAAGAATGGTGTACTTTGCACTTGCTGACTTGCTAATGAGCTATGGGCTTCTTGTGTACGGGCGAACCTTTATTACATATTTAAAAGATATTAAAGACATACAAATAAGACTGATAAAGTTTCTGGTTAGTAAAAATGTTAAAGATAAGTGCAACTAAGAGTATGATAAGTTATTTCCCCTCTGTAAAATTATACCCATAGATATAAAATTAGATTATTTGGTAGGTCTGGAATATTATTACAACGATGAATATAAAGTTAATGTTATAAACAAGTACCTACAACACACGTAGGGTTAGAGAGAACAAACTGGTTCTACCACAGATAACAAATTATTATGGTAAGAGAACATCTAAGTATTTGGTACCTAGTGTTTAACAAAATAGATTTATTAAGAGAAAATGTCAAAATTAGTAAAGGATCACTTAAGACAAAATTAAAAAACATTATACAGGATAGCAAACAGAACTAAATACATTGTACACTAGAGAGTTACAATATTTATTTAATATGACGTACTTTTATTTATATTTTCTTTTTGTATCTTCTTTTATAATATATAAGCACTTGTAGTATGTTATGTATAAGAGCGCTTCTCGCCATCAAACGTAAAAGTTTGGCGAGTTTAGAATTATGTTACCACTGTATTAAAATATCAGTAAATAAATTTAAAAAAAAATTAACGTTAATAACTAAGTTCTTAAACTAATGTAAGTCTTGTATACCTAAATAATGTTGAGTCGGCGCCGTTTAAATTTAAGGCAATTTAGTGATCTTTGTTTATTGATTGTTTGGCGCAGACTCAACATTATTTAGGTATACTTACAATAGTTTAAGAACTTAGTCATTAAGGTTAAATAAAAAGGTTTATTATTTTTTGCTTTTCAGTTTTTCCGCCGGTTTAATTTTTTTGTTAATTTTTTTTTTTAAATTCACGATGTGTCCTCCATTCACATTAATGCACAAATTATACCGACGGAGAATATTGGTATTTATTTTTCTAATTAAATCATTGTCCGTCGCTAAGCACTTTAATTTGTGAAATGCTAAAATAATTCTATTTTATAGTTCAAAAATTGTATTTACCTCTGAGGCATACACTTCACCTGCGTTTCCACGGCATTCGCCGTAAATTAAAATCATGTCAGTGTCTTCTGACGCCGTGTAAGTTACACAAGGCATTGTTGAACACTTTAATTACACAGACACATACGACCAAAGTTTAATTACGTGTCCTATCACAATAAAAAACAGTCAATCACAAAAAAAATCTAATACTAAATAATAATAATTCCAAGTTACGTGTCCTGTCACAATTAAAAAGAAGAAATACGAGATACGAGAGATCGAGCAGATGTGACTTTTACATCGAGTCATTTGATTTAACACATGATTGTTTACAGTGCTGTTTATTAACGGTGCCAAACATGCGATAATGACGTGTCACAATGTGTCGCAGGACATAGTGTTCTCGGACGAGGAGGGCGAGGGCTCGGGGCGCTCGGAGGGCGAGGACGAGGAGGCGGGCCCGGCGGGCGCCGGCGGGGCCGCGGGCTACTTCCCCGCGCCGCCGCCCGCGTCCGCCTTCCCGCCCGCCGCCTTCCCCGCGCCGCCGCCCGCGCCGCACGCGGCCGCGCACCTCAACGGCCACCCGCACGCGCTGGGCCTGGCCGCGCAGGGCCTGGCTGCGCCCGGCCTGGCCGCGCCCGGCCTGTCCGCGCCCGGCCTGTCCGCGCCCGGCCTGGCCGCGCCCGCGGCGCCCGCGCAGCCAGCGCCCGACGACTCCACGCGCCACCTGGTGGCCGCGCTGCAAGGTACTGTGTTCCCATACGCTGCAGGACGTAGTCGTGTACTTTTAAAAATAACGTCGTCCTTGCCTGGCCCGGCTCAGAACGCAAGGGTGCCGACAGCCGGTCGCACCACTTGCGGCCGGTTATACAAATACCTGTTAAACTGTTTACACAAAATGTACATGAGGATTGAGGGTTACAACATTAGTAAGGCGGCAAAAAATAATAAAATAGCCAATTGGTTGTTTCAAAGAATTTAAATTTACAAAAGTGGGTTTGTTTTGAATTCAATACTTATAAAACGGAAAAATAATATTATAATTAATTATAATGCATTATTGTCTGTAGGTACACACATGTTTGAGCAAATAAAGTATCTGAATCTGAAAAAAAACTAAATGAAGCTGTCCAGTCAAGCAACCCGTATCAAATGCATTAATACTTCTATAATGAGTCACTTTAAAAAAAAAATGACATATTCATATGCAAACTTCAAAAGTTAATCAAGTACCTATTGGTAATTGAGTAAGTACTGACAGTCCGCGTGTTTTTTATGTATGAGAACGCAGTTCATATAATCCCATTGATTGATATTTTGTAAATACATACATTTTACGCTCGCGAATCATTTTTATTCAACATTCAACCTGACACTGACCTGCAAAGTGGAGAAAAACCTAAGGGAGTTTGAAGTTCGCGAGTTACCCTGGCACTTCCCCCTTTACTTTAATATTTCAAATTCAAATAATTTTCTGTGGATCATAAGATGTTGTGTTAGTTACAGATAAGTCTGCTATGTCCCGCCATTGAGGCATACAAAATTCATATTATAAGTTCGGTACATAGTTAAAATACAATTTATCAAATTGTCATGCAATGCTAGTATAATATTTATGTCAAATTACAAATTAGGGCCGGTCTTTTGATCCGTAGTTAACTCAACCAATTGTTAAAAATAAATAATTTTTGCAAAATGTGTTTTTTGATCAATTTTTAGTTTATCTAATGATACAATATATTTTTTTTTTAAACGTTGCCCCACTAGGTATTTCTCCTGTATCGTGGGTGCGTTTACAAACATTTAAACTCACGTACACAAACAGCCAGAGCCGGAACAACTACTTGTAGGTCATACAAATATTTGTTCCGTGCGGGAATCGAACCCGCGACACACAGCGCAGCAGTCAATCGCTTAACCACTGCGCCAACCGTGTCGTCAAATCATTGCTAATGGTCAAATAATTAACTATTACTTAAAAAAATAGCCATTATATAAACTAACTGTTGTATCTCAAAATAAACACTTAATTAATTAATTTGTATTTATTTAAACAAAATTTTGTTAAGAAAGAGACAGTCCAAGAGGGAGTGAGTGAGTAAGATGATCTTATGGATGCGTTCCAGATCTCCTAACACTCTCCCGCACTTATTTTTAACGACATTTGTTAGAAAATAACATAAGTTTTACTTTTTATACAACTAAATTAACTTAACAAGTATCTACAGACTCTGAGCAAGTTACAATTTGGTTAATATGACGTTTCCATCTTGTACCTTCTACATCAATTATACAGTATGTAACAAAAACCCTGTTGTTCCAAGTAGGGACGATTTCAGAATCGATATCCGATGGTAATTACGTAAGTCAATTAAAAAAATATTCAAGAAAAAAAAGCAAAATATATATTTTACGGTATCTTTATTTACGGTATGTTTCTGCTTCAGGAAGTCGATACGCTCTGTGACGCGGGACAAATAATCTCGAAAACTGATATCAGTCTCCGAGAACGCCCGCTTCACAAAGCGCATCACTCTAGGGCGAGTATTGCCCTCCCTGAAGCAGATTAGTTTGCCGATGAGCGCTCTGGCCCCATCAATACGGCGTTCAATTCTGCACTGCCAAGCTGGTATGGCTGGTTTAGGTCGTATAGCTCTAAGAGTCACTGGCAAATTTGACGTGAGCTACACGACATGCCGCTACAGCCGCGCAGTACAGAAATGAATGAGTATCGGTGAGGTCTTCGCAGGCATCAAAATGACTTGACAACTGCGCATCCAGAACCGCCACCAGCGCCCTATTTTTGTTATGCATGGGCAAACGAGGTAAATGTGGTCTAAGTTCGGGCCACATGAACCAATATTTCCGAATCGCACCCTCCAAAGCATTCCTCAATTCCTCATTGCACTGGATACTTACATTTGTAGCCCTGTCATTACTTCCCTCGTCAGCATGGCAAGTGTTACACTGCGGAAGTGCAGCAGTAGTCTGCGACTGGTGGGCGATGACATGGCTACTCTGCATTTCACTTCGCAGGCGATCAAGTACAGTGTCATCTAACATATGATTACGTTGAATAACCCGCACCTGATCCGATAGTCGTTGTGCCAAAACGTTTACAGCTGGCTCAAGCACCTGAAAAAGAGAGAGCATCCGAACACGGTACGCGGTCAGATTGTTTCCTCCCTCTGTAGCCCCATAGTATGAGCGCATGACATTTTCATTGATGGATCGTGTCCATCTCATGCGCTGCACACTTCCGCCGGGAGCTGGGACCCTATCAGAGGCCAGTGGGCCTCGCGGTCCTAAGCCGTCCGGCGGCCGGCGTCCTCCCCGTCGACGAGCAGGTGGTGGCGTCGTGGGCGGAGAGAAATACTCGTCGCTCGAGCTCGACGCAACTACCGCGGCCGGTGTCGTCACAGCTCTCAGTGGGGCTGGGTACCGGCGGCGGCGAGGCGGAGCTGAGCGAAGAGTCCGGTGGTGGTGGGCGTGCACGTCTTGCGACTGATCTTGTCAATATTTTTGCTTTCACTCAAACACGATTATTGTCAGTATAACAAATAAGAATACATTAAATTGTTTTTTTTTTTTCAATACAGGAGTATTAAATACTCTTTGTACATACAGTCGATGTTTTTTATGTCAATCACTAGCATTTCAATGACCAGATAAATTTAGACGAGACAAAAAAGGATGTCAGTGTATTTAATCAGTGTGGCGTAGATATCGCGTTCAACTCCCAGACAAGTTCAATGTTATTGCTTTTGGCGAAAGGCCGCCGCTTCCAGTATAAACTAGTTGTATAATAACTTACATTTCTATAATTTTAACTTACATACACTTTCTTGAAGTCTACTTAAAACCTTAATTAAAGTATCAAGAATTTCTTTCAAGATATTTCCTTTAATATAGATATTGTCTATGAATACAATAGTGGTTGGAATCTTATCCAAGTTTTTAGACATTAATGTCTGAAATGAACCAGGTCCTGTACTAACGCCAAAAGGAAAATAATTATATCTAAAAGTACCAACTTCTGTCACTATAGTAGTGCAATCTTTACTTTCAGCACTAATAGCAGCCTGTAAATATGCTTCCTTTAATAATAATAATAATAAAGCTGGCAACACCAACGTCAACAAGTCAACGTCCCGATATTTTTATATTTTTGTCAAATACATTTTTAGAAGCAGTTTTATAATAGTTATTCTGAATTACCATCCATAAACCGAATACTCAAACCAATTTTCCATTTAAAAAAATAGAATCAACAATAATACAATAAACTTTCTCCAAAAACTGCCGAACCAGAGGTGACATCTGTCATGTTACTTCCGGTAAAACACAAGAATTAACAAAATATCGGAAAGCAAAAATATTGACAAGATCAGTCGCAAGACGTGCACGCCCACCACCACCGGACTCTTCGCTCAGCTCCGCCTCGCCGCCGCCGGTACCCAGCCCCACTGAGAGCTGTGACGACACCGGCCGCGGTAGTTGCGTCGAGCTCGAGCGACGAGTATTTCTCTCCGCCCACGACGCCACCACCTGCTCGTCGACGGGGAGGACGCCGGCCGCCGGACGGCTTAGGACCGCGAGGCCCACTATAATATTTTATTCAGTATTAAATTGGTAAAATATTTACATAAAGTCATTTATTATAAAGTCTTAGAAATAACTTACAAAGGTATAATAAGGTTAGATGCCTGTACTAGGATAAACCTGTATCACAGGCGGCATGAGCATACTTTATGGTAATTGTAGGACAATAAAATTCTTAACAATATTTAACATTAGAAGTCTTGATATAATGACAAAAATTTATTAATTAGTTATTTTACACCTAATTTACTTAAATACTATTTACCTTAAACAACAAAAAGTGTTATATACGTAATTATTTAGTTTGCGTAAAATAGTTTCTTGCACTTTATAACCTACATAGGTAAACACACATGATATGATTTTGCGTCAGCAGAAATTGGTAAGTGGGCTAGTCAATGTTGCACACAATTAAATCACGTTCGAGGCAATGTGTTTATTCGAGGTTTGCTACACGCAACTAATGTGCATAACTAACATCAAAAAAATCGAGTATTTGTAGGCCAGTGTAGTGTTTAGCTGAGTCAGCAGCAGGTATTAATCACGGAAGTCTGGCCTTAAGCATGACGCTCTAGGCACCCTCGTAGTCGATAGAGTTGATGTACCTGTATTCCGCTATTTTCCTAGCAGGCACTCAGCATCTCCCGTTTTGTGGTTATTGGGCTTTTTAAAGCGTGAGCATGTCGCACATTTCGGTGTGTCAACTTTCTTCGCACACTCTGACATCGGTGTCCTTCTTCACCGTACCACACGTAGATTTCAGCTCTCTGTATGTTTTTGCTGCATGGCCATATTGTTGGCATTTGTAGCATCTGGTAACCAGGGTGAAGTCCCTAACAGGGCATGACGTCCAATTTATAAAAAGCCTTCATTGGGATAATAGGGCTTTACGTATATTCGCTGTAACTTCAATGACGTAGTTACAGGTCGACGCATCTTTTTTCCCAGATTTGTGGCTTAATTTAACCACGCCCAAAAAGGACTCCATAGGCATTGCTGGAAACTTGTCGGCTAAGTTCTGTACATAAATGCACCTGAAAACTTCAGTTTCAGCCAAAGTAGTCGGCACACCTACAACCACGATCCGAGGTTTGCGCTTGCTTGGTTCGTCGGCGGTAAGTCCGGATGTAGAGAGCTGGACTGCGTGCTTGAGTTTGTCAGTGTCATGTTTGGTCTCTGTACTAATAATAACGCCTCCATTTTTGGTCTTTCGGACACCACGTACATGCAACTTCATTTGATCAGGGCGAATGATTTTTTGCACGAGGACTTTTGTTTCGTCACTTGACTTCAATTTATCGTTAGGATAAATCGCTACAGAGCTTAAATTGTTCGGTCGAATGAAACCATTTGCTCCCTTCTTCACCATATCGGCAAACGAAGCATTTCCCGCAGAACCAGAGTCCTTGATCGTCTGCTTGAGCTGCGAAATATGTTTCGTTAGGTCGCGCTTTTCCTGAAGGGCATCAACCGCGTTAAACGCGTGAATGGCTTTCTGCTTGAGCGACTGGTATAGGACTGCCATTTGTGAGGTTCCAGACCCTACTTTACGGCACAGGGTAGAAATTTTCATTTTCTGCTCCGAGTTGAGTTTGCCATCCGCGGCAATAGCGCAAATTTCATTTAAGTGCTGTTCAATGGCTGACACCCATTTTTGAATCTCGGGCGTTGAAACAACATCAGCCGTGACTGACTCAAGGGCTGGCTTCTGCGACGTCGTCTGCGACGTCGTCTTCGACGACGAGGAGGGCCTGTATTCATTTTTACTAATTCGTGTCCATTATTCACTGAAACTACACACTAAGCAAATTTACAGTTGCATTACGTTGGTAATGCACTAAAAGAGGTCACTATTTTTAAAGTAGGTGAATTATTAAATATTGCTAACGAGCACGTCTGTACACTGCGAATGACCACGATGCAATCCCCTCTGACCTGACTGGCCTCTGATAGGGTCCCAGCTCCCGGCGGAAGTGTGCAGCGCATGAGATGGACACGATCCATCAATGAAAATGTCATGCGCTCATACTATGGGGCTACAGAGGGAGGAAACAATCTGACCGCGTACCGTGTTCGGATGCTCTCTCTTTTTCAGGTGCTTGAGCCAGCTGTAAACGTTTTGGCACAACGACTATCGGATCAGGTGCGGGTTATTCAACGTAATCATATGTTAGATGACACTGTACTTGATCGCCTGCGAAGTGAAATGCAGAGTAGCCATGTCATCGCCCACCAGTCGCAGACTACTGCTGCACTTCCGCAGTGTAACACTTGCCATGCTGACGAGGGGAGTAATGACAGGGCTACAAATGTAAGTATCCAGTGCAATGAGGAATTGAGGAATGCTTTGGAGGGTGCGATCCGGAAATATTGGTTCATGTCGCCCGAACTTAGACCACGTTTACTTCATTTGCCCATGCATAACAAAAATAGGGCGCTGGTGGCGGTTCTGGATGCGCAGTTGTCAAGTCATTTTGATGCCTGCGAAGACCTCGCCGAAACTCATTCAATTCTTTACTGCGCGGCTGTAGCGGCATGTCGTATAGCTCACGTCAAATTTGCCAGTGACTCTAGAGTCACTGGCAAATTTGACGATTTTGTATGGCTGGTTTCGGTCGTATAGCTCTAGAGCTATACGACCGAAACCAGCCATACCAGCTTGGCAGTGCAGAATTGAACGCAGTATTGATGGGGCCAGAGCGCTCATCGGCAAACTAATCTGCTTCAGGGAGGGCAATACTCGCCCTAGAGTGATGCGCTTTGTAAAGCGGGCGTTCTCGGGGACTGATATCAGTTTTCGAGATTATTTGTCCCGCATCACAGAGCGTATCGACTTCCTGAAGCAGAAGATCTGTGCATGGGCAAACCGTATTCGTCGGTACAGGCGGAGAGTGGAGCGGTACACTCAGAATCGCACATTCCAGAGCGATGAAAGGTGGGTTTATAGGGCTTGGGAGCGACCGGACCAATGTGTGACTGACACGCACCTACCGGATGATGACGCCATGTGTTCGTTGTGGCGAAACATCTGGTCGGTGCCTGTCAGTCACACCGAAGGTGATTGGACTGGGAAGATCGAGCGAGCGTGCGATCTAATACCAGAAATGGGGGCACTTATCATCAGCCCCCAAGATGTTGCTCGTGCAGTCCGTCCGTTGCCTAACTGGAAATCTCCAGGGCGGGACGGGCTACACAACTTTTGGATAAAGTGGTTCCAAAGGTCGCACGCCCCCTTGGCATCCCAGTTCCAGTCAGCCTAAGAGTCAGGGTTGCTGCCCCAGTTTCTAACGACAGGAATAACCGACCTGCTCCATAAATCGGGTAGTACCGCGGACCCCAAAAATTATAGACCGATCACTTGTCTTCCAACGGTCTATAAAGTTCTTACATCCATATTGAGAGCTAAAATTAATAAACATATAGACAGCAACTCCATCATGTCTGTCTCTCAAAATGGATGTAAGAACGGTTCCCGCGGTACTAAGGAGCTACTCCTCATTGATATGGCCATAAGCCAACAGGTTCGTCGTTCTCGAAAGGATCTGTCGACATGTTGGATAGATTATAAGAAGGCCTATGACTCGGTGCCACATACATGGCTCATGAGGGTGCTGGAGTTGTATAAAGTAGATGCAACTCTGCGCACCTTCCTGATGACGTGTATAGGGCAATGGAGTACGGTCCTTGTCCAGGATGTCGAAATATCCAGAGGAATAGCGAGCCGATAAGGATCGAGCGAGGTATACTCCAGGGCGACAGTTTGAGTCCGCTTTGGTTCTGTTTAGCCTTGAATCCTCTAAGCACGCTGCTAGAAGATTCAGGTCAAGGCTATCAGCTGAGGAGAGGTGGTCAGATTATATCTCACCTCCTCTACATGGATGACCTAAAACTCTTTGCCCCCAGCAATTTGCAACTGATGAAGCTACTGAAAATTACTGAAACTTTCAGTAGCGCCATCAGGATGGAATTTGGTGTGGACAAATGTGCGGTCATGCATGTAAAGCGAGGGGAGATTGTGGAATCCGTGGGAACCCAACTCTCGGATTCCACAAACCTTAGAACCCTCTCCGCAGCCGAAACCTATAAGTATTTGGGTATCTCGGAAGCGTTGGGCATCAATGTTACTGACATGAAGCAATCATTGAAGGAGCGCTTCTTTGGCCGCCTGAAAAAAGTATTTAATAGTCTTTTATCAGGCGGAAACAAGGTGCGCGCCTTCAATAGTTGGGTCATGCC
Organism: Apamea epomidion; assembly: GCA_947507525.1. Lineage (NCBI taxonomy): Eukaryota > Metazoa > Arthropoda > Insecta > Lepidoptera > Noctuidae > Apamea > Apamea epomidion. Next base: position 20,315,696 of record OX382238.1, read on the forward strand.
GGTTTTGATGTACTCTTTCGGCATACTCAAATGGACTCAGACCGAACTCGAGACCCTGGATAGGAGGGTCCGTACTCTGCTGACTACAAATCGAATGAATCACCCACGGTCATCGGTAATGAGGCTGTATATCCCGCGAAAAAGTGGAGGTCGAGGCGTAAACGCTAAGACCCTCCACAATCGCGAGATGTGCAGTCTCAGGGAATATTTCCTAGAAACCGACGTGGGGATGCATCGAGATGTGGTCGCGGTGGACAAGGGCCTCACCCCGCTCTCTTTGGCTAAAGAGAACTGGCGCAAGCCAGTAGTGCTTGATACTAATGATCGCATGGATGTATGGCAGAGTAAGGAGCTTCACGGACGCTTTTACCGGGCCCTACATGGACCCTATGTAGATCTACTAGCGTCCGTAGCCTGGCTGCGTTTCGGTGACCTCTTTGGAGAAACCGAAGGTTTTGTCTGTGCAATTATGGACGAAGTTATGATGACAAACAATTACCGGAGATTAATTGTGAAAGACGGCACGGTTGACATCTGTCGGGCATGCCACCGGCCGGGAGAATCAATTAGGCATATTATCTCCGGGTGTTCTCGTCTAGTTAACGGAGAGTACTTGCATAGACACAACCTGGTAGCCAGGATAATCCATCAGCAACTTGCTCTGAAATACAGCCTTGTGGAATCTGAGGTGCCGTACTACAGGTATGTGCCTGACCCAGTTCTCGAAAATGGAAATATCACATTGTACTGGGATCGATCCATCATCACTGACACGACTATTGTTGTCAATAAGCCTGATATAGTGGTGGTGGATCGATCAGAGCGGCGCGCAATGATTGTTGACATAACCGTCCCACATGATGAGAACCTCGTGAAAGCCGAGAAAGATAAACAAATCAAGTATCTTGACTTGGCTCGCGAGGTTGTCGACATGTGGCATGTGGACTCAGCAATAATTTTGCCGATAGTCGTGACAGCCAATGGCTTAATAGCGAAGAGCCTCGACCAACACCTGAGGAGGCTCTCGTTGGGCAGCTGGATCAAGGGCTTGATTCAGAAAGCGGTACTTCTGGACACGGCTCGCATTGTCAGGAAGTTCCACTCTCTGGAGCCCTGACCGCCGGTAGCTTGGACCCTGTTCCCGATACCGGTGGGCTACTATATTTTATATTTTTAAATGTTTTTTTTTATCCTTTTGTTTATAAAAATATTTAAAAATGTAATTTGTAAGTATTTAAATGAAATAAAGGAGATAATAATAATAATGTTTATTCTCATAAAAATGTACATTTTTTTTTATCAAGTGGAGTGCTTAATCTAAACTTACAGTACACAAAAGTAATAGGGGTTAAAGAATGAAATTGCCGATTTGTACTGAAAAATTGAAATTCGTTTTTTTTTTTAATTTAACATATTTATTTAATCAAAATAATTACCATTATTATCTATACATTGCCGCCATCTAGTAGGAAGGTCATTTATGCCTTTGCGATAGAACTCTCGTGATCTAGATTCGACAAACTGTGTGAAAGCATTTTGTACTGCCTCCTGAGATGAAAACTTTTTATCACGTAGAAAATTGTCCAAATCACGAAAAAAAATGTAGTCCGTTGGAGCAAGGTCTGGCGAATATGGAGGGTGACGAATGGTTTCTAATTGCAGTTCCTGTAGAATTAAAACGGTTTCTCGTGCAGTATGAGGTCTCGCGTTATCATGGAGCAATAATGGTAAAGATCTATTCATGAGTCGGGGCTGTTTCACTTCTAGTTTTGCTGTCATTGTTAGCATTTAGCATTATCATTTGAGGCCGAACTAGGCATAGCCTGTATTTCGGCCTTCAACGATATCCCCCTGAGTTACAAATTAAGTACACATCTTATTATGACAGTGCAATGATCCCATGTATGAATGTACGTATCTTATTCAACATATAAAGTACCTAATAATTTAGAAAAAAGAAAAATCTTTAAATCCAATTCGCAGTAATATTCGCCATGTTTGAGTGTGTTCAAAATGTCATCCGTGGGGAAGTGGAAAATGATCGGGCTCCAAAAACGGATTAACTGTTAGTTTATAATCACCCATTTAGACGAACTGAGCCATCTGGTTTCAAAATTGGAACAACTGGTGTTCCCTATTCACTTTGTTCTACTGTACTAATTCGACCATTTTTAAGCAATCTTTGCGCTTCATTACTCACTTTTTCACGTAACGCAAATTGTACACGCCGAACCGGTAAGCGCTTCGGTTTGGTGTTTGGTTTTAATTTCAATATTATTTCCTCACCTTTGAAGTTTCCCTGGCCTAAATATCTCTGCGAACTGATTCTTTACCCGCTGCTGTGCATCTGTAATATTTTGAACCATATTAGTTCCAATGTCTAAGTTGTACTGCAATTTAGGAGGCCATAATTTTATTCCGTTCAGCCAATCTCTTCCAAATACCCTGGGAACCATGGTTTTTACAACATAAATATTTTAACTTTTTATAAAATCCACTATATTTTACGGTTACATTTTGTGTATTAATACCTAAGTGTTGTGTAATAGTTTGATCAATTTTTTAAATAATACATTACAGTTAAAGATACTACTCCCTTAAATGAATTTAAATATTTATTTTTATCTGTCATCGAAATAACTGTAACATCTGAACCAGTGTCCAATAGAAAAGATATATCTTGTCCATTAACAGGTAAATAAACGGGCTTGTGGCTAAATAATAACAGCCGCACGGGTCGATCGATCAGGTTAAGCTACGCTTGCCGCGGTTGGTCCGTGGATGGTGACCATTTTCACAAACCAAGACCCCTCCGTGGCTCGGAAAGCACGTTAAACCGTTGGTCCCGGCTGTCATTCGTGGATCTTTGACAGCCGTTACGGGTCGTCATTAGCCCGAAAGTCTCAAGACTTTGTCAACAACCAGTCTTACCAAGGGGTATCGTATTACCCAGTCACTGGGTTGTGGAGGTCAGATAGGCAGTCGCTCCATGTAAAATACTGCTATTCAGCTGCATCCGGTTAGACTGGAAGCCGACCCCAACATGGTTGGGAAAAGGCTAGGCAGATGATTAACAGTTAAATAACGAGGAGGTACCAAACTTACACTATTTACAGTATAGGTATCCTGTTCAGTATACAAATTCTTAATGGCCTCTTCCACATCTCCATTTCTTCCGTAGTCAACAAGGAACCCTTATAGTTTCGCCATGTCCGTCTGTCTGTCTGTCTGTCCGCGGTTTAGCTCAAAAACTATTGGTACTTGAAAGTTGTAATTTGGCATGAGTATACACGTTAATGACGCCGAAAAAGTGGTAAAATAAAATTTGAAAAAAAAAAAAAAACAATTATTTAGGGTACCCCCTACATGTAAAGTGGGGATGATAATTTTTTTTTTCGTCCTTCCCATAGTGTGGGATATCGTTGGATAGGTCTTTCAAATATATTAGGGGTTTGGGAAGACCTTTTTTTTGATTAAGTAAACCGTTCGTGAATTATCAAGCTTTAGAGTACCAATTTTCGTTAAGAGTCAAGTGTCCCCCCTCTACCAACTAAACGGTTGTTGTTAGAAATTCAAATGTCACGGCTTTAGTACATATATATAACGAAGTTTAAAGGAAAACTATCACACTTAAGTGGGTTTTACAAGTTTACGAGTAATAGTCGCCCAATTGTGTTTAACTCGAAAATTTCGAACAACTCCATAGAAATGTCGATAGATGGCGCTAAGCATCCGTTGTATCGCGCTATTAATAATAATAGTAATAATAATAGGATCGATCAACATCTATCGAGGCTCTCGTTAGGCGGTTGGATCAAGGGCCTGATTCAGAAGGCAGTACTCCTCGATACGGCTCGCATTGTGAGGAGGTTTCTATCTCTGGAGCCCTAACCACCGGTAGCTTGGACCCTGCTCCCGACACCGGTGGATCACTATTTTTTTATATTTTTAAATGTTTTTTTATTTTTTTATTTAATCATACTAATATTTAAAAATGTAAAAAAATAAGACGACTAAATAAATAAACGACATAATAATAATAAATATGTAATGTTTATTTACCAAAAAAGGATTGTACAAAAACAACTTAAAAACTGCATAGGAAGCTATTATAAATACAATACAAAATAGTAGCATCTGCAGCCGAACGAGGTGACACCTGTATCTCGGCAACAGCGCCAAACCTCTCAGTATGTTATTTATCTAAGAAATTAAACTAACGAGTACAGCCTTATGTATATTAAAGAAAAACAAGTAAAAATAAAATAAAGTAAACTAAGCTAAAAACTAAGTGTGTAGGTATGTATGGAGTTGGTGTGTAGGTATGTATGGTGTGTAGATATGGATCATGTAAGGGGCGGTGAGTGTTAGAATGTGTGTGCGCGTGTGGTGATGTGTGGAATGATGAGTGTAGGTAGGTGTGTGTGTTTGAGTGATATGGAAATGAAGAGTAATAAATACATTAAAAGTTGCACAAAGGACCATGTTTACTCTGGTACGATTAATAGTCTTTCTGTGTCATCATAAGTTAGGGTCAGTAAGTACTTTTTCACCCCGCCTTTGCAACGAACCCTATTAATAGAGTAAACATTTAGAAGAAAGTTAATTTTATTATAGACATAGGGACCCAAAAATACAAAAAATCTTCTAATAAAAGAAGTTTCAGGTTTATGTTCACGAGTACACACTAACTGTTTACTACGCCTATGTTTAAGGTTGGGGTCATATGCTAAGTCTTGATGTTGCTTCAGAATTATAGTTAGTAGGTAAAGCTGTCTAACAGTAAGTACTTCACAATATTTATATAGCAATGTAGTGGAAAACAGTCGAGGCTTATAAGTGCAAATCTTCAGAATTGTGCGTTGAGCGATCTCAATTGGTTTAATTACTGTTTTGGGAGCTTCTCCCCAGGATGAAATGCAATATGTTAATACTTACTGGCACAAGGCAAAGTAGATTTGTTTTAATTACCAAGCATCAACCACGTGACGCAGCCTCTTAAACACATAGATAAGCTTTCTGACTCGAGTGCTGAGTAATTTTATATGGTCCTTGAACTGAGATTGCCCTCGAAGAGGATCCCTAAGTATTTTATTGTATAAACACGTTCTATTGGTTTACAAGTACAGTGTATATCTAGGGAACATTGGTGAGTAGTTAAGAAAATTATTGAATTCTTGAGATTGTGAATTGAGGTGAAATAGTTGAATTGTGAACTTCATATTAAGTCTCGTTGAGTGTAGGAATTTGCGAGTGAGTAGTGTAGCTCTGTATCCTGTATTTAAATTCAAAACACCGGCTATGACAAGTCTTATCCAAATCTCAAAAAAAAAAAAAAAACTCCGTTAAAAATTGTTGGATCAGGTGAGGATTTGTATAGGAAGTCAGATTAGGTAGGTAGTCATGTTTGGCTTTTAGTTAGAGCATAGTACGAAATTATCAATCATCGAATACGACCCGCACTTGGCTGTTTAAAAACTATGGAACACTACGGTTTTTTCTTTTTCTGATGAATCAACTCTAATACATTAGTTTGTCGAAGTCTTTGTTTCTTTGAACACATTTTAAAAATATACCCCTGTTGTCCACATTCTGAGCAGTATTTCTTATTCAAACTGCACTCTGATTTATTGTGATTATTTTTTCCACAACAATAACATATCACAGAATTTTGTTGTCCATTAGTTTTATTTTGTTTGTTGTGTTTGTTGTTTGTTTTCCCTTTTTTCTGTTTTCTGGTTGGAAGTTTCCGTCTTTGCACTTGATTTTGTTTGCATGATCTCACTTGAATTGTTAGTGTGCTCAGGGCAGCTTCCACTGTGCGAGCTACCTCCACACATCTTTCTAGTGAAATTTCTGATTAATTTTTCAGCAATTCAAACTTGTTTTAGAAGTAACTCCTTCAATAATTTTTTCTTTTACTGGTCATGCAAGTCCTAAATTTTCCTGTTAATTTTCTTAATTCCAGCATATAATCTTGTATCTTCTCATTTGGAAGTTGGTTCCTCTTTCTAAATTCTACTCTTTCTAAGACTGTCGATAATGGTTTGGCATACTTATCCTTTAATTTATTGCACAGTTCAACAAATGATATTTTCATTGGTTTGACTGACAAACATAAGTATGTTAATGTTTCAAACACTTTTGGGGTTAGTTTTACTAAAAGTAGTGGAACTTTTTTTTCTTCATCAATTTCGTTGACAATCATGTAGCACTCCAGCTGTTGTTCAAAAACTTCCCATTGATCACAATTAAAAGCTTTAATTTTGCCGCAAACCGAAATATTTGGTTCTTTAATTTCACTTTTTGTTTTCAAAAGTTTCTTTGTCTTGTTATTACAAGACAAAGAAACTTTTGACGAAGAAATTTTTGAAACGAATTACGAAAACTATTGAGTACATATTTGTACTCAATAGTTTTCGTAATTCGTCGATATTTGCTTGTTTAGGATAATTCAACCCCTCTTCCTGGAATATTAGCTGTAGTTCTTCTTTATTGCATTGGTAAATATAAGTTCTTCTTCCAGACTTTATTATAGTAATCTTTTGTTGGAAAATTATATTTTCTTTGTCTGACATGTGTAAACCATTGACAGTTTTCAAACAACGGTTGAAGTAGCGCAATATGGCGTCTTCGGAAATTTTGCAATACAACCCAGCGTTTTAAATTTTTCGATATTTTTTGACTTTCAATTGAACCCTGTTAAGCAGAAAAGATCCAACCAACGTTTTGTTACTTTTGAGTAAATACGATTTGAAGTTTAGGAGTGACTATAAAACTAACAAGCAGAGGAATACAAAAATGGAAAGTTACTAATGGTAACAAAGTACAAAAGATTACATCACTGATAAAAATGCCTGGCTCCATGCTAGTCCTGCTCCATAACCACAACGCATGCAAATACGGTTGGAGCTGCTATAGTTTGTTCTTACAAACTACAGCAGCTCCAACCTATGTTTGCATTGTATAAACTCAATCTCCTTTGTATTATATAATTGCATAGCACAGGTGTGAGAACTATGTACTATAGAGCGCACTCAAAAAAATATGACAACACGGTTGGCGCAGTGGCTGAGCGATCTACTGCTGCGCTGCGTGTCGCGAGTTCAATTTCCGCACGGAACAAATATTTGTATTGCCTACAGGTAGTTGTTCCAGGTCTGTCTGTTTGTGTATGTGAGTTTAAATACTTGTAAACGCACCCACGATACAGCAGTAATTCCTAGTGTGGGGTATCGTTTAAAAATAAAATTATCTCGTTGACGCCAGCGCGTGTGTTGGTTCATTTAGCTCCCTTCAAAATTGTTGAGCTGCGTGGTGCTGCTCCAGGCGTCATGTTCGTGAACGTCAACTAACCATCATTAAAACTATAATTTGAAGACTGTTATATGTGTGATTGCAGCTCACAATTTGAGCGAGTCGGAGCCGGAGCCGGTGGCTGCGGCGTCGCCCCCAGCGCCTGCGCAGGTGGCGGGACCCGCGGGGCCGGGCGGGGCGGGGCCGGCGGGGCCCGCGCCCGAGCCCGGCACGGCCGCGCCCGAGCCTGAGCCGGCGCCCGAGCCCGAGCGCGAGCCCAGCCCGCCCCCACACCCACGTCAGTATACACACATTGCTCATTCCATTGAATACTACAAACTGTAGAATTTTATAACTTTATTTATTACTAACAGAATATCTAATTGGTGGCTGTACAACCAATTTGATATTGCGTTAGTTATAAGTACAAATAATTGCATGCCAAATAGTAGAATGTACTCAAAACGATTTTTTTTGTAACAAACATTTTCTATTGTATTCTAAACTGTATTCGTTTTCATGGACTTAAACAGAAGGCCAATTTTCGTAAATTAAAACGTTGAAAATGCAGTCTCATTTCGGCGACAAACAAATGTCAAAAACTTGTCAAAATGTAGGGAAATTAGAAGTATTTTTTTACAGATTGAGACTGAGATCAGACTGAACGTTCTTAAAATTACGAGAGTTGTCCCTCAAATATTGTCAAAAATTGAAAAGAGAAATAGCGAACACTGAAAAAGAAGGTTAAAGGACCTAAGTACTTCACCATTATGAAATGTAAAGACTTTCAAAAGATATTCTAAAAGACGGGCTCAAACGATAATATTCATTTATTTTTTTTTGTTCGATTTTTGTACAGTCAGCCCCGAAAAGGTGGATAAGGAACCATTTTATTGTTAACAGCCATTGTTCCATAACATTGTATCCACCATACAGGTACAAAACGTAGTATACAATTTATTTTACTAAGACAAAGTAAACCTTGTCATCATGGTCGGGGAATATTGCCACCGACAGCTCTTGAATGCAGTTTAGATGTGCTGATCATGTTCAGTTTCATTGGTGAAATCGGCCCTTAACCAAAACACAGCTAGTGCTTGGTGCCTACAGCCATCGGCCCGTTTATAAAATTGGTTGGTCTGTATGGCTGGAAAGGGAGTGACTACCGAGATGACGTATAATAGAGAACTACGGAAGAAATAGACGTGGTGCGCCGAGCGCAAATAAACTGGGATGAGGAGGAGATGACGACGGTGAGGTCAGGCGGTTGTAATGAGCGCATGTCGTGTGCAGCGGCGGCCCCCGAGCCCAAGACGTACGCCAACCTGCTGAAGTCGGGCTCCGGCAGCGCCGCCGCGCCCGCGCGCTGCAGCCCGCCCGCCGCGGCCCCCGGGCCCCCGGCGCCGGGCCCCGCGGCCGCGCCGCACGAGGCGCGGCCGCGGCCCCCGCGCGCGCCGCACGCCGCGCCGCCGCACGCGCCGCACGCCATGCACGCGCAGCATGCCATGCCGCCGCCAGGTAACAACTGCATACTTTTACAATATTTTGTACGTTTCTTGAGCGAGAAAATAGTCGATACATAGTCGCTTCCTCGTCGGCGGTGGGACCGGTGCCTGAAGGCTGGATTGATAACTGATTATTACACGAGGTGTCCATCGACCTGTCTAGATCGCGCGATGATTATACGATTTGTTTTATAAAATCAAAACGGTGGACTTTGGAAGTCAACAAAGCCTTGCCTTGAAAAAAAAATATCCAAAACCATGCGGGATATCGAAATACAGGACTCAATGACATTAAATAAAAGCTTGTAAAAAAATATAACACTTTAAAAGTTTGAAAATAAGAAAGGTAAAACTGACCGAAACAAAAAATCTGAAACAATTTTGAAGCAGTCTGATGCAGTTGATGCCATCAAATCTAAGATGAATACAATGACACTTAGGTTATAAGATCTTACCTTTACCAAAATGATGGATTTCTAGCAAATAAACGTTTGATTTGATTAAACAAAACTAACTGCGACCGACTGCACGGAGACTGCTCGAGCTTGTTTGTAACTTTTCAGTTCCAGTCCGGTTTCTTGATTTTGTCAATATTTTTATAGTTAAAATACTCGGAGACTTTCGTCTGACGTAGCCAGACTTACCCTTCGTCGTTAAGTCAAATCGGTAATGCTATCAAAAATATAACATATAATAGGTGTTAAAGTATGAAATTGCCGTTTCATTGTAATAGGTACTTCGAATGGACATAGAACCTTCATAGGTACCTATGAAGTTCTTCTTTTAAAAAATATGCAACATTCGATTATCGACTTTCAGTAGTTTTTTTATTCAGCTTAGACAAGAAAGATGGATACTTCGAATATTCGAGTTATTTTTTAATACGAGGTCCGACGCGGAAGTAACGCGCCAGAAACAGCTCGCAATATCAAGGTTGCGTTTGAAGAGGGGACTGCTAATGAACACACCGTGCGATTTTGGTTTAAACGCTTTCGTGATGGAAACTTTGATTTGAAGAACGAACCACGTGGAAGAACGCCCACACAGGTGAATAACAATGAATTGAAAGAGATGGTGGAAGCCGATCTGAGCCAAACTACCCAGGAATTAGCGGCATAGTTTACCGTTACCTTACCAACAATATTGACTCATTTGCGTCAAATCAATAAAATAAAAAAATATGAGAAATGGGTGCCTCATGATTTGACTGATCTGCAGAAAGAAACGCTTGTTGAAACTTGTGTTGCCTTGTTGGATCGATACAGAAATGAAGGAATATTGGATCGAATTGTGACATGTGATGAAAAGTGGATTCTTTACGATAACCGTAAGCGAAAAATGCAATGGCTGACCCCAGGTCAAACGCCGCAACAGTGTCCTAAAGCAAAGCTTACCAATAAAAAGGTAATGGTAACTGTTTGGTGGTCTCAGCATGGTGTTATTCACTATAGCTTTCTCCGATCTGGCCAAGCAATACCGGCAAATGTCTACTGTGCCGAACTCCGAACAATAGCAAAACTAGCAGTGAAACAGCCCCGACTCATGAATCGATCTTCATCATTATTGCTCCATGATAACGTGAGACCTCATACAGCACGAGAAACCGTTTTAACTCTACAGGAACTGCAATTAGAAACCATTCGTCACCCTCCGTATTCGCCAGACCTTGCTCCAACGGACTACCATTTTTTTTTCGTGATTTGGACAATTTTCTACATGATAAAAAGTTTTCTTCTCAGGAGGCAGTACAAGATGCTTTCACACAGTTTGTCGAATTTAGATCACGAGAGTTCTATCGCAAAGGCATAAATGACCTTCCTATTAAATGGCAGTAATGTATAGATAATAATGGTAATTATTTTGATTAAATAAATATGTTAAATTAAAAAAAAAAGAATTTCAATTTTTCAGTACAAATCGGCAATTTCATACTGTAACCCCTAATATTTAATACATCGTAAGATGCAGTACGTTCAGTAAGACTCGATAACAAGATTAGCTAAGCATCCCGTAACGAGCCGTCCGTCCGCAGCGGAGGGCGCGCGGCGCTACTCGGACGCGCAGCAGCTGTTCCTGGGCAACCTGCCGCACTGCGCCACGGAGGACGAGCTGCGCGCGCTGTTCGCGCGCTTCGGGCCCGTGGCAGAGCTGCGCGTGCACTCCAAGCCCGCGCAGCCCGGCGCGCCGCGCCACCCCAACTACGGCTTCATCACCTACGAGACCTCGCAGGCCGCGCACGACTGCCTCAACGCCGCGGTGAGTGCGCGACCTAGCTGCGATCCTTCCTACGTCAGTTTTTCTTTTTTTTCTGTATCTGTCCGTGATATCGCCTACCGGAACACCAGCGCTGCGACACTTATTTTCACCCGCCGAGATGAAGTTTTTTGACCTCGTACAGGACTTTGTTTTTTTTTTTAATTTAAACTTTTGGTTTATTTAGTACGTTCGTAACTGTCCGTAACCGTCCCTTCCCGCCGCAGCCGCTGTACTTCCCGGGCGCCAGCGCGGACGGCGTGAAGCTCAACGTGGAGGAGAAGAAGGCGCGCGGGCGCGAGCCGCCGCGCCGCCGCCCGCTGTCGTCGCACCGCGCCGCCTTCGCGCCGCGCCAGCCCTACCGCCGCTAGGCCGCGCCAGCTAGATAGTAAATTAATAACTTGGCTCCAAGTGGCGCTCTTACGTGCCTGACACGTGTTTTTTTTGTACATTTTATTTGGTCTGCGTGCCCGCAACGCTACGGCTGTACTGTCGCCGTGTGCGCCTGCAGGTGCCCGTAGCGCTGCGGCTGTACTGTCGCCGTGTGCGCCTGCGGGTGCCCGCAGCGCTGCGGCTGTGCTGTTGCCGCGCCCGCCTGCGGCTGCCCGCGTCGCCTCGCACTCGGTTCAGACGCAGCGCTCGCGCCTTTCGGTCACGACGCCGATTTTTTTTTACATTCTGTGATTTCACAGCCTACGTAGCTAGTCCGTGGGATCTCGCTTCGATGTGACGAAATTTACTAATCCTCGCACAGATTATGTTGAGCCGGCGAGTCGGCGAGCGCGCGACGTCCGACCGCGCGCTCGCCGGCCACCCCATTCGTCTTCACCTATGTAAGATACGCTAAGCTTCTATAACGTGTTTCGTTTTTAATTCGATATTTAAATGTGTTTTAAGTTACTGAAGCTACGTCTGTAGTGTCGCAGTGCAGCGCAGTACGCGCGTGTGCTGTAGTGTAGTGTCGCAGTGCAGCGCAGTGCGCGCGTGTGCTGTAGTGTAGTGTCGCAGTGCAGCGCAGTGCGCGCGTGTGCTGTAGTGTAGTGTCGCAGTGCAGCGCAGTGCGCGCGTGTGCTGTAGTGTAGTGTGCTAGCACAGAGTGTTAGGTATTTATTGTTGGCTCGCGCCGCGTGCCCTGCGCTGTGCTGCACTGTGCTCAGCGCGCGGCGTCGCCCGCGGTTCTTTCAATATTGTAGTGAGCAGGCGCGTCCCCGGCACGCCGGTCGGACGACACGCGAAACGATGAAATAGAAAAAAATGCATATGAGTGTAAATAGTTGTTAGGTTTTATGTTAGGCGGGGCCGCGCCGCCGCGAGACGAAATAATAAATTCTAGACTAGCTCCAGAAATATTTCCAGAACTATAAATAACGTATTTTGTATTTAAAAATAAAATGTATGTTATTGTGTCGATTCGCTAAAACGATGTTGATGCAGTTGTTCTTATGCATTTACTTAGGTCTGTATTGAAGTAATTATGTGACGGATGCCGGGCGCGCAGTAGCGTTGGCCCGCGCGCGCCGCACTGCGTTCGTTCGTGTCGCTCGCGGCTCGGCCGGGCTCGCGGCAGCTCGTGTTGCTCGCGGCTCTGCCGGGCTCGCGGCAGCTCGTGTTGCTCGCGGCTCGGCCGGGCTCGCGGCAGCTCGTGTTGCTCGCGGCTCGGCCGGGCTCGCGGCGGCTCGTGTTGCTCGCGGCTCGGCCGGGCTCGCGGCGGCTCGTGTTGCTCGCGGCTCGGCCGGGCTCGCGGCAGCTCGTGTTGCTCGCGGCTCGGCCGGGCTCGCGGCAGCTCGTGTTGCTCGCGGCTCGGCCGGGCTCGCGGCAGCTCGTGTTGCTCGCGGCTCGGCCGGGCTCGCGGCAGCTCGTGTTGCTCGCGGCTCGGCCGGGCTCGCGGCAGCTCGTGTTGCTCGCGGCTCGGCCGGGCTCGCGGCAGCTCGTGTTGCTCGCGGCAGCTCGTGTTGCTCGCGGCTCGGCCGGGCTCGCGGCAGCTCGTGTTGCTCGCGGCTCGGCCGGGCTCGCGGCAGCTCGTGTTGCTCGCGGCTCGGCCGAGCTCGCGGCAGCTCGTGTTGCTCGCGGCTCGGCCGGGCTCGCGGCAGCTCGTGTTGCTCGCGGCTCGACCGGGCTCGCGGCAGCTCGTGTTGCTCGCGGCTCGGCCGGGCTCGCGGCAGCTCGTGTTGCTCGCGGCTCGGCCGGGCTCGCGGCAGCTCGTGTTGCTCGTGGCTCGGCCGGGCTCGCGGCAGCTCGTGTTGCTCGCGGCTCGGCCGGGCTCGCGACAGCTCGTGTTGCTCGCGGCTCGGCCGGGCTCGCGGCAGCTCGTGTTGCTCGCGGCTCGGCCGGGTTCGCGGCAGCTCGTGTTGCTCGCGGCTCGGCCGGGCTCGCGGCAGCTTGTATCCCCGACGGCTTACACTGCTGCGTACCGGCATCGATAACGATTTGAAACTGTATTATATTCTAATATTATTAATATTAGTTAAAAAAGAAAACTAAAAAAAATGGCAGTGAATATATTTTTATTTAGTTTTTCATCGATTTTTTTAACTGTACTACTAATATGTCGTAAGTACATTGTTTTTGTATTGAGTTGTGAAGTATGTGGTGTTACCGCGTGCTGTGCAAAATTTCGTGTACTTATTTTTTGTAAATAATATTCGAGAGTCTCGTTACGCTGTAGGACGGACACCGCGCGGGTACCGCGGTCCGCTCGCTTGCGCCCGTGGTCTGCTCGCCGGCGCAGCAGTACTAACAGTGGTACAGTGACAGCTGCGACTTTTGCTAGCTTCGCATTACCATCTGTTAAACTATTTCAAATGTTTCCCACTCTTGTGGTTCTTTCTAACATTAAATATTTATAACGGACGGTTAAAATACTCATGACACGTGTGCACAGAGTAATGTGTCCACTTTGATGACGGATCCTCTTCCTTTTACTTGTATTGATAAATTTCATAGTCACTGTCGCATAGCGGCCGGACCTCGGACTGTTGGAACCCGTTTCTCCGGCGCTCATAGTACAGATATCTTCTTATATACTAGTAGTGTTGTAATATCGTTGTTCGTTGAGCGTGCTATGCGCGTTCTAATCTATCGCCAGGGACATCGCCAGACGTCGCATACAGTATGCCGTGTTCGCACACGTAGCTATGTTTAGTGCAGTCAGTATGTGTCGGCGCTACGTTGCCACTAGTGTGGCCGGCGTGACGTCATCGCTACAGCCGCGCGTGCCTCGGCGATGTCGTAGCACTCTGAACGAGCCGCCAGTTGTAACCCGCTGTCGGTCCGCGAGTGGGCAGGCCCGCTCCTATCTTATACTACCCACGGTTACTTGTAAACGTAGCTCTTACATCTTACTACGCGAACCATGAAACGTTTACCATCATGTTACAGAGTTTGCAAGTAAAATAATTACCAATTCTGTAAACAAAATTCAGACCCCAAACCCTGTGGAAGCAGTAAAAGCTATTGTTTGATTAAATCAGTAGATCGTGCATCATTGTCAACCAATGCTATCATGACAGACGCACAGGGACTCGGCCACGATATCAGAGCACTGGTTCAGGTGGACCGCACGCCGAGTCTCAAATACAATGCAGCACCTTGCACCTCACTCGAACAACACCACTGAAAGCGAAGGTACGCTAAACGTTCAGCTTGTGTACTACTTTCCTCACGTGCATATTTCAGCGAGGCTCAATTTTGGGTTCCAACGAATTTCGACTCGCGACCTCGCAAAAATTCTAAATTTTTACAAAGTTGTCGCGTTAAACATAGTACTACCTGCCTGCGTTACGTATGTCAGGCTCGGTGTGCGGTGCGTCACCAGCACTCACAAATATCTATAAAACATACTTGTATTTCGAATGGGGTCTAAAGTTTGTATGGTAAAGTGTTATTCAGTAAACTAATGTATCACGCGCAGCGCCGTGCAGGCGGCGCGCGCACGCGCCGTGCCCGCGCCGCCGCGCGCTGCCCTCTCTAATAGAGATGTACTTTTTGTAACACGCCGTGACTTTTATTTCGAAACCCCTACACTATCCATTTCTTCCCGATTCCGAATCCTACCTGTCATATCTCAATAAGAATCCAGGGTGACGTAAATATCTACTTACAGCTGTGATTAGTGTCAGATGGTTTCAAATAATGTGATGTTCGCCACACTACACAAACTTCTGCCGATCGATTCTGTAAGAATCTCACCGTGAAAAGTTAGGTGAAGTGAGCTTAGAGTGAGCAGTCAATCGTGTCAATTCCTAAACTGGAAGTGGCGGTTTTTCGCCAAAGGCAATAACATTGAACTTGTCTGGGAATTGAACGCGATATCTATGCCTCACTGATTAAGTACGCACTTAATAGGATACACGTATTATCACACTCACTTTTACACCCTGTGCGTGTTTCTAAACTTTTAAATATACTATCATATTTATCAATAAAAGCGAAAACTGGGACGGATTTTGAATTTCTACAAACGTCATACGGCTGACATTCTTTTTTGTCTCGTCTAAATTTATCTTTTACTAAACTAGACTTCTAGTGTATCCTTATACTTATATGTGCCTAGGGACGATGGTATGACGAAATACCGGCAATATATTGTGCAGGACGGTATTTTTGACATCTGACGTAATATTCATCAATTTATTTCGATTACAGTTTGTAATGACGCGTTTTGCAACTAGTGCAAAATATTAGTATTAATATCTTGTTCGTTTTCACGATTTTCAAATCAAATCAAACTTAACTTATAAATGGAGATATCTGAATATAAAAAATACTGATGGAAACACTACTAAAAAAAGTCGTAACATCGATAGCACCAAAACCCAAAATTCATACCACCACATCACTAAATCATAGACAATTTCGAGCGGCCATTGTTGTTTACATCTTTGGCGAATTTTGAAACGCCGGACTTTAGCATTAGTTGGCATGACAGCTCACTCCACGCTCACTTCACCTAAGTTTTCACCGTGAGATTGTTACAGAATACAGTGGCTGATCAGCGTTCAATAATAATGTTTGTTAATGACTATACCCGCCCATGTAATGTGATGCGTAGGGACTTACCGAATAATAAACACGATGGCAAAGAGCCGCCAGCCGCCACGACGCCGACGTGATATTCAGTCACACACACGCACACAGTAGTTGTCGCACACATTTGTCATTTGATACGACACACAATAGAGCGGAGAGCAGCAGTGGCCTAGTGGTAACGGCCCCGACTTAACGAGTTGTAGATCGTGGGTTCGAACTCGGGTAGGGCCTTTACTTGGTGAAATTTATTTTTCATCACCATTGCTCTCAAGAACGGTGAGGGAAAGTGTCAGGAGGAAACGGACGTGTCTTAGAACCAAAAATTAGAAGACGTGACATTAGCATTACATTACCGTTTCGACTGCTCGGCCACAGGGTCGTAGAAGAAAAACGACTACGTCAAAATTACGAAGGAATTTGTAAAACACTAACAATGAAAGTCGAAAATTCGTACAAAAATATAGACATTATTTTCATTTTATCATGTAAATTTTACATAATATAGTCAAAGTGGTTCTGCTGCGGAGAATGACATAATTAGTACTTTTTTTAAGATACACGTAAGTCATTTGCATAATCCAAAGGTAGAAAATAGGTAGGTAAGTACTAAATATAGTACATGCCAGACCAAATTTTTGAATCGTCATTATTATGGAGGGACCAACATTTATTGTCGATATTTCTCAACAATTTCCTAGAGTATTTGATAATTATTAATTTCAACGTGGTAACTCTACGCGTTCCTGAGAAAAAGGGTCTTGACAGACGCGACGGACAGACAGACGCACTACGAAGTGATCTTATAATAGTTCCGTTTTTCCTTGTGAGATACGGAACTCTAAAAACAAACAGGCAGTCATTATTTGGAAGAAAAATGTGTTATAAGAGGTAAGTTTTTAACATCAGAGGTAACACTGCAATACATAGTCGAGGTCTTAAAATGTTTACCACCCTGAGGTCTATACTTCCGTTGTCATTCGATCAAGCAAGAGCTATTACAATATAAATGAATACTTAAACGATAAACATTTTGAGACATTTTGAATACTTAAAGTTTGGTATCTTTCCTTCTTTAATAGTGTCCAGCAGCACTTATGATAATATGTTTAAATAATGAACGTCAAGATGACGAGACCCCGCCAGGTATTTTAAATATCATGTGAATAGGATTTAGTAAATTATTTCTACTATTTCATAGTAAAATTCTACACCCATAAAATTTCAAATATTCTACAAAGACCACTATTCAGTTAATGAAAGACACATGGCGTAATCTTAAACTGAACTGCTGTACTTTCTTTGTAGAATACTTTGAAATTTTATGAGTGTAGAATTTTACTATGAAATAGTAGAAATATTGTAATAAATCTTATCAAGATGATATTCGAAAACCTGGCGGGGTCCCGTCATCTTGGCGTTCATTTTAAATAGCCACTATAGTGCAGTATCACGAGCACTACACAATCCATGATGAACCATTTATCACTGCACTGATAAAGACTCGCAAGCGGGTGGTGCTCAGGCGCGGGCGCTTTCGCGTGGCTCGGGACTTCGGGAGTCGCCGAGATAGGATTTATAAAACACCACGCCGGACGGGCTTAGTCGCTAAACGTCTCTTTCGCAAAATGTCTCTTTCTCATAATGACGCTTTCGCAGAATGACTTTTTCTCATAATGTCGCGTTAGTACCTACCTAACTTAAAATAAAAAATTTAGGTTTAAAAAAAAAGTTGTTTTTTCCAATTACTTATTACACGTTTACAAGCTATAGGTACGTAGGTAGGTACTAATCGAATAGACAATTATTAATCCTTTTTACAATAAAAGGTACTTACCTATCTATCTTAATAAAATTGAAAATGTCTGATTGACGCACCATAAATCTTGGTCACCCTTCTTCTAACTTGCATTATAGGTTTTAAATAATAAATGATTTTATTTTGTAAGTATGTAGGTTTGTACAAACACTTACACGTCAATCCTAATTTAAAACTAGATGAGGTCGGCGTTTCCTATCTGAATAGTCTGAGAAGAAAGGCCGAAACAAACTCGGAGTTCACAGTCTCTTTTAAAGTCCAGACATAATCTTGGTCAGATCATATTATGAAGACCATGTAGGTCGATGTCTGAGATAGTCTTTTGAGGAAAGAACCACACAGATTGAGAGGACCTGTCCAGTCAGTGCACGCATTTGTCAGAAATCGTGCAGCTCAACTCAAAACTTAAGGAGCTCAACAATTCGACGAACGATACCAAAGAAAGGACATTTGGGTAGGCCACATTAATTACTCAAACTGCCAGACCATGACAAAAACTAAGAGAAATGAGAGAAAAATAATATAAATAAAATGACCCACATACTTAGTCTTCACATTCACAATAATTAAAATAATAGAATACTTTACAAAGTAAGCAAATGTCATAGTATATATAAAATGCATTAATGTCAAAGCATATATTAAAAAAAAAAAAAAAAAAACATTAGATATGTCAAAAATTGGAAGCAGCTCAATCCCAACCCTTTTTGTCCTCGATATAATCCTTAACGGTATCAAAAGGGTTTCTGGCACAACTTACGTTTAATGAATGATTTGAATTTATTATGACATAAATCTTGAACGGGCCTTGGAATTTTATTATAAAAGCGTATAGATACATTGGCATCTGAACGAGCCACCTATTTTCTTGGGCCTTGTTGTAGGTACAACAAATTTGTGTTTGTTCCTAGTATTTATATCATGGATATCACTGTATTTTTTAAACAATTTTATATTTTTATGGGCATGTAAAAGATTTTCATAAATATATTGAGAAGGCACAGTCATAACATTAAGCTCTTTAAATTTATCTCTGAGCGAGTGTCTCGGACTTAATTTATAAATTGATCGAAAAGCTCGCTTCTGCAAAACAAAGATAGTCTGAATATCAGCGGCATTTCCCCACAATAGAATACCGCACGACATTACACTATGAAAATAGCTAAAGTACACTAAACGGGCTGTCTCTATATCAGTTAAATTACAGATTTTTCTAACAGCGTATCCTGTGGAACTTAGCTTTTTTGACAATTTTTATATATGTGGACCCCACTGAAGCTTAGCATCCAAAGTTATGCCCAAGAATACTGTGCTGTCTTCAGGATTCAATTCTTCGTCCTTTATCAACACATTAGTTTCACCTGCCTAACGTGAGGCAGCGTAAACTTAATGCATTTGGTTTTTTTCGCGTTTAAAAGTAAATTGTTAACATTGAACCAGTGGTTTAGAGATCGCGCTATTTACATCGTCAGTAGCCTGCTGCTTACGTTTAAGTGAAGTGTCATCTGCAAACAACACTATATCATGATTATCCTTTATGAGGTACGGCAAGTGTAGCGGGATTGTCCGAAAGGGTTACCGCTGCCCTGGAACATAAAGGGCTAAGGAAGGAACACGGGTGGGTTTTAGTCAGTAAGAGTCTGACACTCCCTTCCGCTCCACCCAGAGCGGGAGGGGTCATTTGATGATTTCCCATTCTGAAAAAAAAAAGGTACGGCAAGTCATTTATATAAATAAGAAACAAGAAAGGACCAAGAATTGAGCCCTGTTACTATAGATCCGGGAGATCTTTTTCCATTAATGAACGACCCCTTGTAATACCGAACTGTTTGCTATGTAATAATTTATGTTTATTGAAAAATCTTTGCACTTTATCTAAAATTAATTTCTCAAAAATTTTACTAAAGGTAGGTAGTACAGAAATTGGTCTATAATTTGTAGGGTCTGATGTACTACCTGATTTAAACAAAGGTATTATTTTACTATTTTTCATAAGGTCAGGAAACTCTCCACTGTCAATACAAATATTAAAGATAAGAGCTAGAGTAGGTGCTACAATGTCAATAATAGACAGCAACTTCTACAGAATTACCCCACAGATCTGCAGTCTTTTTAACATTTAAAGTGTGAAAGGTTTTAATTATATCTCTACAGGTAATATGTTCAGAATGAAATTCCGAATCGCAACCATTAACATTTTACTTAAGCAAAGACTCAGCAACAGAAGGTGATGAGTTTAGGGATTTAGTAGTTGTTTGCCTGATTTTACCGAAATTCTAATTTTTCTGAGGAGAGATTAATAAAATTCACGGATAGCAAGTAACGGTGTATTCAAGACTAAAATAAAAAATATGTAGGTACACTAATAAAAAATGTCTCACTCGCAATGATGATTAGTGTTACGAATGAGACTAGCAGCGCCATTTAGTAGTGAAGCGCGTAAACATTCCGCCCACCAAGAACCTTCTGTTCTTCTTAACACCGCCCACCGTGCCAAAATCGTCTTATCTTCACTTATGCGGTGTCTAGGCGGGGCAGTAATATGATCTTTGATAAAGGTCTTTTAAAGGTAGGTAGATCCTTTACCCTTCAGTTCAGCTACTCTAGCTTCTCCATCTGGCCCTAGATGTATTTGTGTAATACGGGCTAGTAACCACTTAGCTGGTGGTAAATTGTCATCTTTTACCACTACCACGTCACCAATCTGAGGAGGTGTTGTTTTGGTTTGCCATTTGTGACGTTGTTGCATGGTATGTAAAAATTCTTTAGACCAACGGTTCCAAAAATTTGACATCATTCTCTGTATTAATTTCCATCGATTCAGCGGGCTTATCCATTCGTTTTCATCACGTGTATCCGGAATCGTTATCAATGATTCTCCAATCAACAAGTGTGCTGGTGTTAGTGGAGCCAAATCGTCGGGATGGTCGTTCAACTGTCCTTTGGGTCTTGAGTTGAGGCAAGCTTCGATTTGAGTCAGTAAAGTTGACATTTCTTCAAATGTTAAGGTTGAAGCACCAATTGTCTTTGTTAAGTGCGTTTTTACTGATTTAACACTGGCTTCCCATAGACCACCAAAGTTGGGAGCTCTTGGAGGTATAAAGTGCCATGTTCCGTCGTTAGACAGGAGCTCAGCCACTTCCATAAGCACTCCGTTCATACTCTCATTTAACATGAGGGTTAATTCCTTTGCTGCTCCTACAAAATTGAGTCCGTTATCGCTCCATAAATCTGAGCAGTGTCCACGGCGTGATACAAATTGAAATGCTGCTATGAATCCTGGTGTTGTCAAATCACTTACCACTTCTAGGTGTATTGCACGAGTCACTATACATACAAAGAGGCAAATGTATCCCTTGGAAGACTTCTGCCCTCGGCCCTTACTGGTCCGCATTTGTATCGGTCCGGCAAAATCAACGCCAGTGACCTAGAAGGGTCTCCCGGGATTTACCCGTTCCCTGGGGAGTTCTCCCATTTGTGGTTGGATCGTAAGGGCTCTGTGCTTGATGCAAACGACACATTCGCGAAAGCACCTCTTCACTAAGGGCTTCAAGCCAATTATCCAGTACCGGGAACGAAGGAAATTCATTGTAAGTGCTATGCCGCTGTGCAGTAACTTCAAGTGAGCATCTTTAACTAGAAGAATAGAAAGATGTGAATCACCCGGGAGGATGACCGGATGTTTGTACTCATGTGGTAATGTTGCTGCCTGTAAGCGACCTCCCACCCTCAATAATCCAAATTCATCAAGATAAGGATTTAAAGAGATAAGTTTACTTCTTTTCTTAATTTTTCCCTTTTCTTTTAAATCTTGTATTTCTTCTTCAAATTTTTGTTTTTGTGTATATTTTAAGCATACGTCTAACGTTTCTGTTATTTCTTTGCAAGTCAAATATTTCAGCGGTTCTTCTCTAACTTCTTTTTTTAATTTCAGACGGAGAAATATTCTACAATAGGTAAGTACTCTTAACATTTTATTGAAGTTTGAAAAGCGTTCCATAAAATTATCTTTTTCTTCCGAACAGGTAAGGGTTACTTTTGCTTGGATTTTCTCTTCTAGGTCAGTGCTAAATGTTTCCCCTTTGTTTCTATTTATTTCCAGTTCCATAAGCCAGTGTGGTCCTTCCCACCACAGTTGCTGATGTTGTAATTCGGACGGGCTAACACCACGCGATGCAAGATCCGCAGGATTTTCTTCGGAAGCAACATGACTCCATCTGTCATTATCAATACGGTTTTGTATTTCTGTCACTCGGTTAGCCACAAAAGTTTGCCATCTGATTGATGGGGCTTGAATCCATGCTAGTACCACCATTGAGTCAGTGTAGGCGTAGATTTTATCTCGAGGTATTTTTAAGGTATATGCCGCTTCAGACAATAGTTTAGCTAATAAAACTGCTGCACACAATTCCAGCCGAGGCACAGAAATTTGTTTTAAGGGTGCTACTTTTGTTTTACTTTCCAGAATGGACAGGTACACTTTGTTATTTTGGACAACCCTCATATAAAGGACTGCTGCATAAGCGGTTGTCGAGGCGTCCGCAAATCCATGAATTTCGGCTTGATCATTGTCAGGGTGAGTATACATCCATCGACCTAGTTCGATGTTGTGCAGGTTTGGAAGTTGTTCACGGAAAGATAGCCACTCTTCTTGAATGTTAGATGGAAGAACATCATCCCAGTCAACTGAGCACAACCACAATTTTTGTATAAATACCTTGGCCGTGATAATCACCGGTGCTAACCATCCAAAGGGATCAAATAAGCGTGCTACTTCTGCTAATACGCTTCGTTTCGTCATTGGGGATGTAACGTCAGTTTGGTTTATGTGGAACTTAAATTTATCATTTACTCTATCCCAGGACAATCCTAAGTTTTTTATAATTTGATCAAACTTGATTTCAAATGGTTGGAATTCACGTTTGTGTTGAGCAATATTCTCCAAGAACCTGTCAGAATTACTGGACCATTTTTGTAATTCAAAGCCTGCGCTACTCAGAAGTTGTGTAATTTGTGTATAAATTTCTGTGGCTTGTATTTCGTTAGAAGCGCCTGTCAGCAGGTCATCCATGTAGAACGAAGTTTCCACTATTTCAGCTGCCAAAGGGTACTTCTGGCCCTCATCTTTTGCAACTTGGATCAGAGTGCGAACTGCTAAAAAGGGAGCAGATGCTGTGCCGAATGTAACCGTTAATAACTTGTAGGATTTAAATTCTTCATTGGAGTTGCTTCTCCAAACTATTCTTTGGTAATCAGTGTGTTCCTCGGATACTTGTACTTGTCGATACATCTTAACGATGTCACTTATGATCGCTATTTTGTGTTGTCTCCATTGCATGATTAAAGAACGGAGATCTTTTTGCAGTGTAGGCCCCACTAAAAGAATATCATTAAGAGAGGAACCCTTTGATCCACTGGCTGATGCATCAAAGACTGTTCTAACTTTCGTAGTATCTTTATCGTTTCTGATTACCGCATGATGTGGTAGGTAGATAACATTTTCTTCATTGTCTTCAGTAAATGTCATATGCCCCAGGTCTAAATATTCTTGAATAACTTTGATATATTTCTTGTGTAACGTGGGGTCTCTTTTGAACCTTTTTTCTAGTTGTAAAAATCTAGATATCGCAATTTCTTTAGTTTTTCCTATTATTTCTACAGGTGACATCACGTCTTCTTTGAAAGGTAAATTGACCTTGTATCGGCCACACTCTGTTCTTTTAGTAGTTTCGCGGTAGATTGTTTCACATCTCTGTTCTTCTCTTGACAATTTTCTTTCGAAGGTAAGTGTTTCGTTTTCTATTTCCCAGAACTTTCTGATCATATCACTAACATTTACATTTAAATGCATACTAATCATTTGTTTTTCTGTTTCAGATTTTGATCGTCCGCAAGCGCATCCCGATAGTATCCAGCCCAGTTGAGTCTGCTGCGCTATAATTCCAGATGGACTCTTCAGCAAACCGTCGTCTATTATCTGAGTAAATACTTCAGCGCCCAGCAACATATTTATTTTATTACCTTTGTTAAATTCAGGGTCGGCTAACTTTATGCGCTTCAGATCAGGCCAACTGGGTGTGTTCAATGGTTGTGTTGGTAAGTAGTTAGTAATCTTTTTCAAAACGTACGCTTTTACAAGGATAGTGAAGTTTGAGTTGCATCTAGACTTCAAGTGAACTTCAACCATAGACTTGATATGAAGTGTGTTACTTTCACTTAATCCTGAGACCTTTCCGTTAATCTTTTCTCGTTTCAGACCCATAGTCTGAACAAGATCTTCCGTTACGAACGAGGCTTGTGAACCCTGGTCAATGAGAGCACGGTAAATTTGTGGTTTCTTGTTCCTTGATACGACATCTACCAGTGCTGTGGCTAAGAGTACTTGACCAGGTTGATATATAAAATGTGATGAAATATTGTCCGATTGGTCTTGATGAGATTCTTCCTTCACCGATTCTTTTTTATCCGGATGTAGCAGTGAGTGTTGTTTTACAATATGCACACTCGACAGGTGTGCCAGATGGTGTTGGTGACGAAGCGTGAAAGGATTTTAATTTAGTTGACCTGCTTACATTTTCAGTCATTTCAAGTGATCTAAATCTTGTTTCCATAAACAGCTTCAATTTGGTGAATGTTGGAAAATCGTTGCTACAATCAATTGATATATGTTGTTCCCATAATTTTTGGCTTTCAGGGTCTAATTTAATGACTGTCATGTAAATGACGACTATATCCCAGGATCCAGTTATTTAACGAACTCAAATTCCACAGTTATATCTAACAATTGCTTTATGCTCAGTGCTGATTCTATAGTTATAGTTTTAACACCAAACAATCTCTTAAACAAACAGTTCGATATGTATCTTTTGTTGTTGTAGCGGTTGTTCAAAGTTTCCCACGCTAATCTATAATTTTTACTTGTCACTGAAATGCTTCTTAATAATATTTCCGCTTCGCCAGCTAAACTTGATTTGAGATAATGTAGTTTTTGAACATTGTCTAATGTCGTACTATTATGTATGATTGATGTAAACAAATCCAAAAATGACGGCCAGTCGACGTATTTTCCAGAAAAGGTCGGTATTTTTAGTTTCGGTAACTTAATTTCGGCAATAGGTTTTTGTTTTTGCGTAATGTGTGGTTGTTCTTTAGGGACTAACAGTTGAAGTTTGGTTTTTAATTCGCTTTTATAAATAATATATATTTCTTCACACTGTTCGTACATATCATCAGAGAAATAAGCTAAAGCTGTTCGCTGTTCTTTAGCTACATGAGCTACAAGGTGATCGTGTGACGATTTGAAGATTTGCCAATCCTTCTCCAAATTCTCCAGACGAGTATCTAAGTAACTTAATACCAGTCGTGCCTTCGGAGATTTTTTATAATTAATTTGAGCTTTTTTAATTTGCTCATAACGTTCCTCTTGCAAACGTAATAGCTGATTAATTTTTTCCATGCTTAAACTTTGAATCTTTGTTTACGTAGGTAGGTACACAACTTTATCACAAAGTAAATGAGTCGACAAAATCGTTCGTTCGAGGTACTTACGGTACCGTTCCAATCACTATTTATAAAATATAGCTAGTTCATATCAGCTCAACTTCCCACACATACACTAATTTAATCGATTACTATAAAGGTCTATTATTTTATTAGCACTGTGTCGCACTGTGTCAACTCGTATCCAACACTGTGTCACTTGAGTTTTATACTGTTCAGTTTTTTATACTACACAATGTTTACTTTTTACGAACTACACACTACGCGTCGCGGTTCCGTTATCCGGCTCGAAGGACCAAATGTTTGCCTGATTTTACCGAAATTCTAATTTTTCTGAGGAGAGATTAATAAAATTTCCGGATAGCAAGTAACGGTGTATTCAAGACTAAAATAAAAAATATGTAGGTACACTAATAAAAATGTCTCACTCGCAATGATGATTAGTGTTACGAATGAGACTAGCAGCGCCATCTAGTAGTGAAGCGCGTAAACAGTAGTTGAAACGGGAATATCCCAAAAGAAATTTTCAAATGCCTCTGCGACTTGTGAGTCTGATTTTATTATGTTGTCATTAATAGACAGGCTGTAGTCAGTATTTCGGTTACTAGATCTTCCCGCTTCACTATTAATAATAGTCCAGGTCGTTTTAATTACATTACTGCTATTTTTAATCTTTAAACCCAAATAACGTGACTTGGCCATTTAACAAACTTTTTAAAATAATTTTGAATAATTTCTAACGTGCAAATTAAATTCATCAGTGTTAACAAAAGACCTTTCATTGTACAGTTCATAAAGCCGTGTTCTACTTTTATGAATACCAATGGTAGCCCAATCACTGAAAGATGCGTTACTATTAACCGAGATAGTCTTGAGAATAAAGGTGGAATCAAATTGTTTACAGTATGTATTAAAAAGAATATCATATAGATGATTAGGATCAGCATGAGTTGACAAAACTGGTAGTTTATTAATGAGTTTAACTTTAAAAGTCTCCAAGCGACTTGCAGTTTTGGGGTTAACAGTGATATCCTTTTTAGCCACTTTTTTGTTTTGGTTTTGAATAGTAATCTTTTGCCCGCAATGATCAGAATCTAGTAAATTTATAATTTCTTTGTGGCTTGGTATAATATCTGTATAAATATTATCTAGGCATGTGGCACGTCTAGTAGGTGTTATTCTTGTGGGCTCCAAAAATAGGTTTACAAGATTGTAGGACTGAAACAGACTTATAATTTTACTACAAGAACCTGAGTTTTCTAATAAATTAACATTAAAGTCACCGCAAATGATAACGGACTTGTTTGAGTTACAAATCCTGTGTAACATTTCATCCATTACCTTTTCAAAGCAGTCATACAACCCTGAAGGTCTGTACACACTTAATACAACCAAGTGCTCCAATTCTATACAGGCAATTTCAACTGTACGCTCAACAGATAGGCTCACAATATCGTTACGATCTTTACATTTGAGCTGGTTACTTACTAAAATTAAAGAGCCAGCATGTATAGGTAGCATTTATTCTGCTGAATGAACTGGTGATTATTAAAATTGAACAAGAACTAGTGAGTTTTCAGCCAATGTTCTGTTATACAAAGAATATCAATACTATTAAAATTCATAAATAATTCTACTTCTACATCTTTGTTCATAAATCCTTGAATATTTTGATGCACCAGGTTGATAAGTACTATTTACTGCTTCTAAACTTATTATTGAGCTGTTTTTGCAATTTTGTACATTAAAGCTAGAGATTGCCTCTATTGTCTTAATTTCTAATTTAAATTATTAGCTATGTTATGAATTGTAACGAAATTATTAGCAGAATTATTTATGTCATTGCATTGCTTAAAAGAAGCAAGTTGTTTAGCCAAATTTTTGGCTGTGATAGAAAAAAAATATGATAGCGACACAGCTATGTCTTTTATGATATTTAGAAAGATAGGACACAACAATGTTATATCTATCTTTTGTCAGATATAAATTATTACTAACATACCTATTGTTAATATCAATCAAATCGAACATTGTATTATTAAATGTCAAGTTATGCATTGTCATAATTATTCAATTCAAATCTTAAGGTATTTTCTTCCTGTGGCAAACTGTTAGGTACTATAGGGGAATGTAAACAACACAACTTTTCTTAAACTAAGATTAGGTACATAATGTTCATAATGTCAAGTAGTTCTCCTTTGTTTACATTTCCCCTATTAGGTACATAAAAATTAATAATGTTGTATCCTGGGTAAAGTTACATTTTGTAGTTACACTTCTGTAGGTCGTGAGCTCCAAACATGAGGACTTTATTCATACTGTCTAAATTTTTTTCGAAATCGTATCAGTGGTTAGCCAAAAGAATGGGACCTCTACGAAGCTCCGTTTAAGAGTACTGCGTGGCCGCGCAGTTCTCCATGTTTCAACCGCGCGGCCATAACATTTAAGTTCTGTAGGTCGTGGACTCCAAACATTAGGACTTTATTCATACTGTCTACATTTTCTTCGAAATCGTATCAGTGGTTAGCAAAAACAATGGGACCTCTACGAAGCTCAGTTTAAGAGAACTGCGTGGCCGCGCAGTTCTTCACGTTTCGACTGCGCGGCCATGGTTAATCCTTTACGACTTTCTGAATATTGGATCTACGAATTTGCGATTTTCATTGTTAGTGTTTTACAAATTCCTTTGTAATGTTGACGGAGTCGTTTTTCTTCTACGACACTGTGGCCGAGCAGTCGAAACGGACACATCCGCACTGGGCCCGCGTGGTGGAATTACGGTCCATTCCCTCTCACAGAGAGAGGAGGCCTGTGTCCCATTGTGTGCGTGATCCCAGCACGAAAATGTTGAATATCGTCATAATACCGTGGCCAGAAGTTTTGTTTATTCTGACCACGGTGACGTTACCGCAGCCAGAACTGTTTTTATCAAATAACTAAAAAACTGTCAGGTAGCATAATAAAAATCTACGTAACAATTACAGAAGCTGATTCCTATTATCTGCTACAATCAAATAAAGAAAAAGAAAGAAAAATATTTTATTCTGCACAAACAAAACGCACAATTACGACTAAAAAATAAAGAAAATATGTCAAATTAGTATATTCAATATTTTCTAGCTAGGTTAACGCACAATGTGTCGCAGCAGTGGGAACGTTATAGGCTGAACATGTTTATATGCTTATAAAATAGGATTTATATAGGTACATGTCCCTCACTAAATAAAATCGACAAGATTTTGAGTGTGTGTCAGGACGGGCGGGTGTATTTGCTTCATACTGTGAAAATCAAGTTGATTTTTGCCTCATCAGGCATCAGCATCACGCAGCGTTATAATAGTCAATATACATAACGCTGGTTTCTGCAAAGAATGTTAAGCCGTGGTAAAGATTATTCGCACTACTGTTGACTCGAATGAACTGCATTGAAGTGGGTACACATGACGACATATTTCCACACAGTTTATACAATTCCAGTTTTAGCTGACCTCGCATTGTTTACTTATAGCTTTTCGTACAATGAGAAGTCAGGTTACACTGGAAATGTATAGATGACTAGTCGCTTAGATACGTAGGTAATTTAATAATAATCAATCGTTAACTTGATTGAATTTGAATTGATATAATTAAATAACATCTCTGACGGCGGCAGTAATATTAAAAGGTAATTAACACAACCACCGGTGTCCCCAACCACCGGTGTCCCCAACCACCAGTGTCCCCATACACCACGGAGCATAAAACCAGTGGTTTTGTGCTCCGTGCCCTACCTACACACATCTGCCGGCTCCCGGCTTCACCAACCGGAACTACTGAATACTCCCATTAGTTCCATAGCTACACGGAACTAGTGCGTTGCAGTAGTTTCATGTGGAACTAGCTACGTGCAACTACTGGGAATAACGGCCAGCGAACACCTAGCCACTAGCCTAAACTTATGTAGTTATTCATTGATAGTATCACGTATAAAAATTATCTATTTACGTGACACTATCAATGAATAACTAAGTTTGCGCAACTACTTTCGTAATGTAAATTCGGCTTAAATGACTGGCAACATTGCGAGCTGTGTCGGTAGGTATGGACCAGTTCACTGAAAACAAAGAGATTTAAGATAGGTACCTACCGTACCTACAACTATACAAAGAAATGTCAGAGAAAAACTATGATCCCATGTCTCAGTGACGCCATCTAGCATAATATAGCAAAATTAGAGCGCCAATTGGGAACATCAAATGGTAAAAATGAATTAAATTTATTAAAATATATTCAGCTATCGCTCGGTAGGTGGCCAGTGTGGTCAGTGTTGCCAGATCCGATTTTCAATCCTTGGATTAAGCTTGAAAACCCTAACATAATCAGGTAAATAAATATTGAAAACTAAACAAATTAAGCAAAACCTGTCTCAGACAGTAAAAACTATTTTAGAATTCTATTCGCTACTATTCATTATCCGTGACACCGTCTATGGTTAGGAATCAGTTTCAAGTGTGTGTGTTTTTATTTACCTACATTTTATAATAAAATAATTTTAAACGTGATTTGCTTCCGAATTATTATTGCACTCAGTTTAGTACGGTTTTTGTGTAAAGCAGACCTATTATGTCACAAAGCGCATTTTTTTTTGCAATTGTCTGTTGCATTTCGTTTTTAGAAAAATAATTATTTTTACACTTTTGTTTGCAAATAATGGTAAATCTTATTATATCGATATACGTATATATCCGAGGCGAGGTCCAAAAATCCTTAGAACTACTAAATTCGTAAGTCTGGCAATGCGGGGTGACACTAAGTAGAAACTATAAAACCTGTGGTATGGATTTTATCATATAGATATAAAGGAAAAAATAATATTAAAAAAGTTATAAGACTATTTTTTCGCATTTGAATAAATTTATACAAGTGCCAAAAAATTAGGAAAGTAATTAATTGATTAGTATTTTCAATGTTTACAAGTTATTTATCTATAAAATTATTTTTACATACAAATTAAAAAATTATCGTTATTATGGTCTAGTGATCCAAGTGTCAGACGCTAATCACGAGGACATGGGTTCGATTCCCACAGAACACGAATATTTATGTGATGCATATAGGTAAGTGTTTGTGTTGGTCCGGGTGTGTCTTATGTATCTTATATTGAGGAAAATACGGGCGTTCTACTTAAAAATCTCATACATGACGGTCGATCAAATAATGATAGCGACTATTACCAACAGATCAGAGCATGGGCTGCCATGCTACCTATGGCCCCAACGTCAGACCTACCATCCATTGACGAACTTTTAAAAGTTAGATATAAGTGCGGTAAGTTGAAAATTACAGCCGTAGGCGAGGGCTACAAGAAAGTAGAGGCTGTAATTATCAAAGCGCACGTATGTCATACGACGTTTTATAACATATTTGCGAGGAAATAAATAAAACTCAGACTTTCTTAAACGAATAAATCTTTAATCACTTGCTAAAGCAGTTATAAAAATTTGAACAATTTGTAAAATTGATTATATGTATTACGTTACCAGTTGGCATTTTTAATGTTGTCAAGTTAATATTAGATATTAGTTACAATTTCACTCAGTCTCTCTCTTACTCTCTTGAGTGAAAGTAGGAGAAACGAGACCACAGAGTTCTGCAGTCGGTGGCGGCGACGGAGGCGGCTGCGGCGGCGGCGACGATGGTGGAATGTATGCATGTGTGCTCTTAGATAGTCGAGAGTCAATACTTGGATCCAAATTTATATTCCTTGTAATGCGGAAGCTAATTTCTTCTTTATTTCTCATCGAGTCATGTAAGTAGCCCTCGGCTACTGTTCGACCGCCACCCTGCGTGGCGTTTTAGTGTCAATAAGTTCGCACCTGAATCGGCGAGCAATGTAGCCGAGGACCTTCTGAAACTGTGTCCTGTGTATTCATGTGGATCATCCAAATTTAAGAAAGTGGCTATTTGTTTCGGCATTGCTCCAAATTTATTTATGCCAATGGGTTGGCTAGTGCATTTTCCATTTTGGTAATTTTGAAAAAATCTGTTAGACATCGCTTTTGTTCAACGAAGCGCTTCGTATTTCTTCACTGTGTGAAAAGGCTCTTGTATTGTGAACGATCTTGGAATTTTATTTTTTATGTTTTTGACCTGGACAAGAAGAACCCGCCCATGGTTCTCGACATCATTAGTTGTGATGTTTGCCAACTCTTGACGTCTACATGCACCATTTGTACCGAATATTAATACAACCTGAAAAGAGATCAAAACAGCGTACAAAACACCTACCTATATTGTAAAGAAATACGAAAGTGAAAGAAGTTAATAACAATAATTTAGTTTCAACTGCCTGCCTGCCTTTGTCGCCAAATATCGGCAATCCGGAGCTTCTTTTAGGAACTTCTTGACATTGTCAGCCGAAAATACTTTCCACTTTTTACTCACATGACCACTTGAGCGTCTTTTTAGAAATGCCAGCAAGTTAGAGTATGACTTGATATCAATACCATGTTTTGTTTTCACAGTGCTTTTTAGCATTGAATAGTAGCACCACAATGAGCTTGACTTATATTTTTGAGAAAGTTCCATGAAATAGGCTAAAAACACACTTTCTGAAAATGAATTTGCATCTTTGCTTGTTTTCCATAGGATGAAATTTTGATACGCTTGTAAGTATCTATCGGTAAATTTTTCGGGCAAGAGGCTTAGAGTAGCCTTTTTCGCTGCCTCTGAGGTTTCTGGCGGTGTCGAATAAATGAATTCATCATTACTTGACGACATTTTCAAGTAAAAGACAATATAGCGAAAAGAAAAAGCGCGCGGAATAATTTTTACTTGTTCACAAATTAGCGATGCGCGCGCATCAGCGCTTTTTTTTAAGGCAAAGGCATAAAAAACAGCCCGTATTACTAATAAAGTAAATTAATATTTTTGTGTTTCTGTTACAGATAAATGGTTGTAATTTATTGTCAAAATTACCTAATTAAATTAAAGAATTAAATGTTTATTTATTATATTTTATCTCCCAAAATTAATTTTATTCATAAAATGTAAAATTAATTAAACTAAAGAATTAAATGTTTATTTATTATATTTTATCTCCCAAAATTTATTTTATTCATAAAATGTTGACCACTTTTTTGACATAAACACTCTTTGCTAAGATTTAAAAAAGTAAGTACCTACCGTTCGTTTTAGACGGAGCATCATGAAAAACCGTGCGTTTTAACTTATTAAAAAGAAACTCGTGTGTTTTACATTACAATAACGCGCAAATATGTAATGAGATACAATACGATATTGAAATTGGTGAAATAAGGGACCCTTTACGAGCAAATGTGTTATAAAATAAATAACCGGTTTACATCGCGTTCTTTCTCATTTTTTTTCTTTTGCTCGGCTTTTAATAGTCCTAGCGTAATGTTAAATAACCTATAGGTAGCCTTTTACAAGAATTGGGCTTTAAAATGCAAAAATAAATTTTCAAATCCAACTGGTAGTTCCAAAGAATAGGGCGTTCAAACAAACAAACTTTTCAGCTTTATTATTAGTATAGATTGTCAAAAAAGTTTAGCTCTACAGCATATGGCGTTAGAAAAAAATCGTGATTTAACTGATTTAGAGACAGCCCGTTTACTATACTTTAGTTCGGTCGTACGGTATTTTGTTATACTATTTTTGTTTTACAAAAAAGGACAATTCGTTCAATTTATAAATTAAGTCCCAGAATAACAGAAACCTACATGAACGAATAGTAGGTACGTTTGTTCATTTATTGACATTTAAATAAAATTACATGATTATTTTTAAACAGTATTAAGTATATTTTAGTGTTATTTATTATTTACCTTCATAAATAATATCGATAACAACATCACATCTCAACAAGGCAATAGTAAAACTTCTAGTAGGTATTAGTTTACCGGCTTTCATATCCTCGGTCCACGGCACTGAGAAATTAATCAGAAAAATCCTAGCCTCCACACTGATTAATTTTGATGTGCCCTGCTTCACCGAGGCTATGGATGCCTGGAGACTCGCTTGCCCGAACTCAGATCTATCCGATAAACAATTTTCCCAGAGACGGTGGGATGAGCCGCTCTGCAGAGTAGTTCAGGATAATTTACTTAACACGTCTGTTACTACTGCAGAGCGTGCGCGCCTGCTGGCTGTGGGTAAATGGGAGTCGGGTCTGTGGCTTCATGCACTTCCGTCGTCGAACATAGGCACTTTGCTCGACGACAATACTTTCCGCCTCGCTGCTTCCTTACGACTAGGAGCACCATGTTGTTCTCCCCATCGTTGTCACTGTGGCGAAGTTGTCAATAGCCTCGGACACCACGGCCTGTCTTGCAGCCGAAGCGCAGGTCGCTTAGCGCGGCACGCAAACATTAACGACATCATTCGACGAGCTCTTGTCACCGTCGGCGTTCCAGCTGTATTAGAACCCAATGGATTGGCACGCGACGATGGCAAGAGACCGGACGGCATGTCTTTATTTCCTTGGAAGGTGGGTAGGCCTTTAGTGTGGGATGCAACTTGTGTCGATACTCTTGCGCCATCCCATCTTCCAGGGTCGGCGTGCTGCGCTGGTGCTGCTGCTGTGGCTGCAGAAAACCTCATGCGGCGTAAATATAATAACCTTATTAATAATTATATTTTCGAGCCGTTTGGGGTTGAAACCCTCGGGCCGTGGGGTCCGAGTGGGCATAGTCTTTTTAAGGATATTTCGAAAAGACTGGTTGACACTTCCCATGACCCAAGGGCTGGCTTTTACTTTGGCCAGAGGATAAGCATTGCCATACAACGTGGCAATGCCGCCAGTGTCTTGGGTACATTACCAGTCGACAGCGATGTGGATGAATTTTTCGACGCTATTTTTTAGTTTGTAAATAGTTTTAGTTAATTTAGGATATTATTTTGTTATTTTAGTGTTATCTTATAAAATGGAAATAAATTTGGTTATATATTTCATAGTAAAACTACTCAGTAATAGAGGGCGTTTATTACAAAATTAGCAAATTTTCAAAATCTATTTATGAAAATTATTTAATTCTAATTACTGAGTAAATATAAATAATTCATGCATAAATAAACCGAAGTTAGGTCCAGATGTTTTACCATAACAAGATTTGCAATATCGTAATGCGCAACTCGGCCGGTATATTTCCTTAGAAAATATTTTTCTTTTGGTGGACACGATTGCGTCTTGACACGCAGGCGTACGACACTAGACTTAGCGACTTTTGACCACTAGGACAAATGTATTGGATTACGATTTTGTTCGTAACAAATTATTTACTTGACAATAGACAGGAGTCTATTGTCAAGTAAATCATTTAATATCTTTGACTGAAAAGCTTATAAGGTCCTACTATCTTAATTCATCTCAGAATGCCCACCGTCCAAAAGTTCACGAAACGCCTTTTCAAGCGTTTCTTCGACTCTGTTATAAAGCACCGCAATCCCCTGATTGCGGCGGCCACCCAATACCATCCCCGACGACGCTACGACCCTTCTCCAGGAGTGTAGAAAAGCCACCAGCACAGCTATTCACAACTACACACTCGATAAGCATCGAACATCAATCAATGTTATCGTAGGAGTCCTCTAAAAGCTGTTCACAAGTCCAAAACCCGAAAATTTTGTCAGTTTAAGGGCTGATTTGTCCATCGCATCGTTTTTTCTGATAACTTCATTCGAGGAATAATTTTGATATTTTGACAGTTACATCATACAAAAACTGTCAAACGTCTGGTTTATTCATGGAATAAAAGTTATCTGGCGATGGAAAAATTAGCCCTAGATTTCTCAATCATCAGATAACTTTATTCGAGGAATATTTTTGAAATTTTATAGTTATTTCATACAAAAACTGTCAAACGTCAATTTTATTCGGGAATAATTTTGAAATTTTGACAGTTATTTCATACAAAAACTGTCAAACATCAATTTTATTCCTCGAATAAAAGTTATCTGGCTATGGAAAAATCAGGCCTAATAGACGACCGCTATTTTTCCGTCAGCTGTTTGCAGTGTTTGCTGTCGGGGGCAAGGCAGGTTATCGAAATTTCATTATTTTTGACACGATAGCCTGTCGGATGGTTGTGAATAGCTATCGAGCCAGCCCGCGCTTTTAAAACTACAGACTCAATCTGTAGTTTTAAATTCGTCCCTAAATAATCCAGCCTGTCCCGTGCTGCCCTCTCCCAGCGATGCCCTAAGCCAAGGTCCGGACCCCACAGGGGATGCATTTAGCCTGTAGTCTCTTAGTTTTTTTAAAAAGTTTTTTCAAGCTTTGGCTGGAGGCCTTTATTGAGGGAACCATAAACAAGTCCGGTTAAGAAGACGAGAATCTCCTAGGGTGAACTGCGTGATGCCCATCCCAAAAAAATAAGGTAAATTCATTCATTCACTGACAGGCAATACACAGCCTAACTAAACCACTATGTCTAGAAGCACGAAATGGACAAGAATTCCATAGACAGGGCGGATTTTTGAGATGGGGTAGCAAGGGCAACCTTAACCGTTGTGGCTACAGGGAAACAGTCTTAGGAGACCGTCCTTAACTTTTGAGAAATTTTGGTCAGAATTCACTGATTTTGAAAAAAATGTACACCGCAAAAATACAATAGCTTTTTTTATATCAATCGATCCAGTTTGAGTACCTGAAGCTCAAAGCATTTATTTCATTTAAGGCCAGTTTTGAATAGTTAAGGAGTCTGTTAGTCAGGTAGGTAGTAATTTTGAGTCGCTTTTCCAATAAAAAAAGAATTATCAAAATCGGACTACTCTGTAAAAAGTTATACGTGGACAAACAAATATATATATATATATATAGGTACGCGTCGACTTGAGAACCTCCTCCGTATTTTTTCGTCGGTTAAAAAAGTAAGTTGTATGAGAAAAGTTTTTTGCGTTTTCCGATTTTTCTAGTAGGTACTCGAACCACAGTTGGTCCGATAGAATTCACAATGGCAGTAATTAAAATCTAGCGGGGTAATTGCGTAACCTGTGGCGTAACAGACTAACAGTAGGAATGGATTTTATATTGACAGTTTAACAACATCCATTGCGGTATTTACGTTGTTAAGTAGACACATTTTTCGAACTTAAGAAGCAATTAATATAATAGCAATATCCTTCAAAATAAATCAGATTGCGATTAATAGCGTGTAACGGTGCGGTCAAATAACAAGGTCCGCTAAATCTGGATTGTTCTAGTGACCTCTTTAATTAAAGTGTAAGTTGCAGTGAATTTTATTGGTTTTTGTTCGTAATTGAATGCACAAAATAATTGAATGCACAAAATGACGTTATTTATTTAGTTAATAATAATTTAACTCTGGGAACATAATAATCACGCTATTTTTATAAAGGAGCGGGGCAGTAATATTATAAATTGCAAGGGAACAGTTATTTCAACAATACGTCAACGGGGAATTTAGCGGTAAGGTCAGGCGACCGTTTACCGCACTAAATGGTGCGAGTTCAAATCCTATAATATTGTTTTAAAAAATCGTAAAATTATTTTTGTAGTTTTTGCATTTTTTATGTGCATTTGGAACGATACTGTTATGAAATCTGAGAACTTTACATGTCCTATCTAATTGTATGGAGAGTTTCACACCAATATTACTAAACAGATTGATTGGTGGTACAACAAGCTACACTATCATGAAGTCAAGTCAAACTTTTGGTTCTAAGTTATATCTTACCAAGCACATTTGTTGTAGGTAATTGATTCAAGAGCTATGAGTACCGTCGTCAATGACCATGTCTCTAAGTTTACCTCAGAGCAAAAGCAAATTTTCGACACCATCCTTGAAAGCGTTGGGCTCGGCCAAGGTAAAATGTTTTTCTTGGATGCTCCTGGTGGAACCTGAGATACTTGGGAGAGTGGTGTCCACCTTAGAAGATTTGATTCGTCTGGTGTACGGGGACGTCAATAGGATACCGCACCAAGATAATTCTTGGGTGTGAGCCATTTTAACACCCAGAAACGACCAAGCTTCAGCGATCAATGAATGCATTCTCGTGGAAATTGAGGGAAATGAAGTGATCTACACTTCAATAAACACTGTTGTCGACCAAGATGACGCCACACATTACCCCGTATACCACTGATTCCCCACAATTAATTAAAAAAACACTTTCAATTCAAGCGCGTGCAGTTTCCTGTGAGCGTGTGCTTCGCCATGATAATAAATAAGTCGCAGCGGCAGACACTGAAGGCTGCGGGTGTGACCTCAGGACGAGCTGCTTCTCACACGGACAACTGTACGTCGCTTGCTCCCGCCTCACCAGTCCTGACTCGCTGTACATATTGAATGAGACCGAGGGAATAACAACGAACGTTGTTTACACGGAAGTGTTACAGTAAATTATAACACTTCTGTTATTCGACGTCTCCTAAATTTCCTTATTAACCTGACGTCTCTTACCAGTAAATTAACTACATAACTTTCAAATTTTGAATTTACTAAGCCAAATAGTTTTTGAGGGATCTAAGCTATATAGTATGGGACGCATCTTTTGAGTGTTTCTGTAAATCAACAAACTATCACTAACTATATATTAAAATTAAAATATAATTTAAAAAATACTTATGCGATACGTGGGCAAAGCCACGGGGCACAGCTATAGTTTATAAAAATATTTTTTTAAAGTTATTGGCAATATTATTGTTAATTCAGTGTACCCTTGGGATCCACTGCAGAATTACGGGAAGAAAATTTTTTTGTTGTATAGGTATTAAGTCTGGGCAACATATAGGCTCTAATTTATTTTGGAAAATGGAACACCTGATGCAGAACCGCAACAGACCAGCTAAAGTATAAGAGATATAAAAATGGTGCCATAGCAAAAAATATTCCACGTGAAGAGCACTTTCTGCTGTGAGAATAAATTTGAAGATCTGGAACACCTGTTGTGGAACTCCAAAGCCCAGCGACACTATAACATACAGGGTTATTTTTCAAAGACCATCCAAATTTAAGGATGTGGTACAGACCATCAAACTGAACAACTTTCTCCATGGGACCAACATTGTAATCGCGAATAAAAATTCAGCCGCCCCATACATTTAGGTCGAGTAGGTATTGAAGTTTTCTATGGGACAGTTGATAAAATTTTCGCGATTACGCTATTTGTCCCATGGAGAAAGTTGTTCAGTT
The DNA here is from genome assembly GCA_947507525.1 of Apamea epomidion. Taxonomy (NCBI): domain Eukaryota; kingdom Metazoa; phylum Arthropoda; class Insecta; order Lepidoptera; family Noctuidae; genus Apamea; species Apamea epomidion. Next base: position 20,354,248 of record OX382238.1, read on the forward strand.
TGATGGTCTGTACCACATCCTTAAATTTGGCTGGTCTTTAAAAAACCAGCCTGTATATACGAATGACGTCTTAGCAAAAGTTGTTTAGTCTGATGGGCATTTCCTGTTGACTTACAAAAATGAAAGATCTGGAACGTCTTGAATTGTCTCACGCATCACGCTGTTTTCCCGTCCCCGGGCTCTTAGAATTCGACATCAGACGTTTCAGATCTTCGATTTTGACGACCCCGTTGTCGCTGGCATAAGCAACAGGATCCGAGTGTACGAAGTCGCGGATCCTGTTGCCAGAAGCTAGTGTTATAATATGCTTTTTTGGGACACGTTTGATGAGGTTTTTGAACTTTCCATCGCTAAGTTCTGTAACCGGCATTGGCAATTTGTTATAAAAGCGGATGCTGTTTATAAGAAATGACTTGCTAGTTTTAGTTAATCTAAATTTATAGGTATCACAATTTCATTTTTAGTACGTGTATTTATACCTATGTATTATAATGGAAATCGCTTCTTATTTTGAAAGTCCTAAGTTTTTGCGAACATAGTTATTTGTGCAACAAGAGTGCAAAGTCGTTTTTTGCTGCGAGTGCTGATTTTGAATCCTGAGTGTGGCGAGGGATTCAATGGCACGAGATGCAAAAAACTTTGCTCTCGTGTAACACACATAACTTTTCACTTCAGCAGCGAGAACACTTTAGGAGATAAAATAATAAACAGGAATAGATTGAAATAGGTACCTAACTATTTATTGTGAATCAAAATAATTAACATTGTAGGTACCAATTCAATAAAATGGAACATTTAAAAAGTTAAAAGTAAAATTTCTGCAATTCTGCAAATTAAAAGTAACAGATTTATTTGGCAACGTTATAGTTGCATTGAGTTGAGTTTGATTAGCTGGGGTTAAGGTTTCTGTTTCGGTGGTGGATTGAGAAGGAACAACGGTGAACGTTGGTGACTCTGATCGGCTTTCTGTATAAGTACACTGTGCGTCGTTGGAAGTGGATGGGCGTGGGTGAGACCAAGGATCCGAGGTTGAATTCAGACTTATTGTTTCCACTATACGCTTACAGATTTTCGAGTTATTTTATATTGAGTCTTCAATATAGCCTTCTGCAACCGTATTGAACTTCCACCCGCCATGAAGTTTTAAAGTGGTGAGATCGGCTCCGGAATCAGGCAAGAGCTTTGCCGAAATTCTCCGAAAGCATCGTGTATAGCTGAGGCTCTTTCAGTTTTAAGAAAGTGGCAATTTCTCGCAGTATAGCACCTATTTTATTTACTCCCATAGGCTGTCTTGAGCATTTTTATTATGGTATTGTATGAAAAATCGGTCGGTTTTTATATTGGCTGGACGTAAATTTTGGTATTTTTCTACAATACTTACATATTCTTCGCGTACGACAAAAGACCTGTCAAGATTCGTCTTCGTATTTTTCAATTTTACTAACAGTAATTTATCTGAATGCTTTTCGATATTATTAACTGTTAGCTGTAATAGCTTGTTATTGCGACACGCACCACTAATTCCTATGATCAGTACAACCTGTAATGAAAATATTACATAATTAATATGCATAATTTAATATTTACAGCATCTTTTACACATCGTAATAAATATTTTAACAGTATTGCTAAGCCAGACTAGGATTCATTGCGCCTCCAAAAATTTGTAGTAGGCAGTAAGTACCTTTATACATAAGTCTACACACAAATTTTAATAACTAACAACATAGATTCATAGGTACCACCATAGACGTACCACTTACTTTAGCGGCAAGAACATTGCAGTCCGGAGCTTCATTAAGAAATTTTTCTATGTTAAGGGCCGTGAAAATTTTGGACTTTTTAGCCTTATGCCCAACTGTTAAGATAGAAAGGTTAAAGTCCAAGTAAATGGCGTAAACTCATTGGGGTCTGAAATGACAATGGGCGTTCCTCAAGGTTCGATATTGGGTCCATTCCTCTTTTTAGTTTATATTAATGATTTACCCCAATTACTTCAAAATCAACCGAAGATGGTGTTATTTGCAGATGACACATCATTGATCTTTAAAATAGACCGACGGTCACAAAATCTTGACGACGTGAATAACTCTATTCTTCAGGTCCAAGATTGGTTTACGGTAAATAATTTAGTACTTAATGAAAAAAAAAACAAAATGCATTAGATTTAAATTACCTAATGTTAGAAGTAGCGAATGTGACATCATATTGAATGGCCAAATATTAGAATTTGTTAATCAGACAGTTTTCCCAGGAATCACGCTAGACGAGAAATTACAATGGGGACCTCATATAACATCTATTGCGGGGCGGCTAAGCTCGGCCGCATATGCTGTTAGAAAGATAAGACAATTAACAGATGAAGAAACCGCGCGTTTGGTCTATTTTAGTTACTTCCACAGTATTATGTCATATGGCATTTTACTGTGGGGTCGGGCTGCTGACATTGAATCCATTTTTATTTTGCAAAAGAGAGCTGTCAGAGCCATTTACAATCTACGTCGCCGCGAATCTCTTAGGGAACTATTTAAAAGGGTTAATATTATGACGGTACCTTGCCAATTCATTTATGAAAATATTATGTATGTAAGAAAAAATCAACATCTTTTTAATAAAATAAGTGATAGACATAATTTTAATACTAGAAATAAAGATAAATTAGATCAACCTTTTTTCAGATTATCTAGAGTACATAGGTACATCTTTTATGGGGTACTGTGTTAAATGTTACAATAAAATACCTTGTGAAATATTGCAATTAAATGAAAGAAAATTTAAAACTTATATTAAAATTACACTTTGTAAGCAAGGATATTACAAACTAGAGGATTATATCCAAGATAAGAATGCTTGGAAACATGCTGGTCCTGCTCCATAGGACAATCTCTAGAGTCTAGACAAAATCAAACTGGTTGCTAATGTAATTGTATAATTTATTCTTTTTTTGTTTTTCTCCTTTGACATTGATTTACATTCTGTAATTACTTGGGGTCACACCCGGACTTATTACTCCATATTTATTTATGAAAATGGTCTACTTTTGGAATGTTTGTGAATATGTGAGCACCATGTATCTATCACATAGTTAATCTATGTCATGGTTTCATTTATCCATTTTAATTCTTTTACCTATTGTGGTATATTAATTTTATTTTTAGGTGCATCGTCTTCACATATAATTATATAAATAATGTATGCAAAATATTGTAAAACATTTTAAAAGAGTAACGGTGGAGTTTCTTGCCCATTCTTCTCCATACGAAAACTACCTTTTGGAAGGGGCGACTAGAATCAATTTTATTTTAATTTTATTTTTGACGTTCAAAAGTGCCTTTTATGTGCCTATTTGAAATAAATGATTTGACTTTGACTTTGACGTTACGTACGTCTCAACTCGCGTTGTATGGAGTAGGTCTTCTGCAGTAGTAGCTCCTGTGCGGAGGCGCGGGCGACCGGGATGCGCCGGCGCAGCCCACCGCGCCAGTCGGCTGCGCGCTCTCACCCCGCGGAGGACGCTTGCTGGAACACAGACACATACGGTATGTACAATACACATATTTGTTAGCCTTATATTATTTACAAAATTAAAGGGTGTTACTCAATAATAGGCTGTACCACATGAATAGATGTCACTATCCTGAACGCATTTTTCAGGAACAGGCCAATTTAAAAATTTGGAATCATGGGAAGATAATAGGTACCTAGGTACAAGTTCTTGCGCTTTTTAGGTTCAGTTGAAAAAGCTTAGATTGCATTTCCGCACATGCGGTGTGGCGTGGCAATAAAATATTCACCTACGCCTGAATTATCCTCTGTTTTTGAAACCACGTTGCACTTGAGCCCGGTCCAGTCAGGTAGGGCTCCAGACACGATCCATCCTGTTAGGAACTCTAACTTTTGCCAGTCACAAACTGGTTTGGGGTGCTTGAAAGTGCTACTTATTTGTTTTATTTTCTTGAATATCGCCGGGCAAGGTATTCACGGGCTGATGGGACACATCTTGTTGATGTCGGGGTTTTTTTTCGGGTTTTGTCGGGGATACTACTTTCGTAACTATTTTTATCCTGAAGGCACGGGTAGCTATTGTGTGTTACATTCACCTCACCGAATCACCATTTGAATAAATGGTGATTCGGGCTCAACTTAAAGACAAAAACCAAGACCATATTATATATTATAAGTAGGTAGGTACCCCGTACCTACTAGGGGTTTCGAATACCGGATTTTTTTTCAATACCGTTATTATGAGTAATATCGCAAAGAAAATTACCAATACCGGGATCTCGGTAAGTATTAGACTCTTTTTTTCCATAGGTAATTGTTTTTTTTTATTAAATAATTATTTATTGTTTTGTAGTGAAACTACAAAACAATAAAATACCGTTTTCTAAATATAAAATAAAAACATTCCACTATACCTACTGATGATTTTGGAAAGATACCAATAGTGTTAAACCAAGTTTGCAGCTTCGTAAGACCTGTAGTGCTATTCGGTAAAAACCTCACCATGAAAACTTAGGTGAAGTGAGCTGTCATTCCAGGGGCTGCAGTGTCGACATTCATAGCGATCGCTTTACGACAGAATTCGGTCGCAAAGTCCCGGATTGACAGGTGAGGACTTTGCGACCGAATTCGGTCGTAAAGCGATCGCTATAAATGTCGAGACTGCAGCCCCAGTTGATGTTAGGGATTGACACTATTCGCAGCTCACTTTAAGCTCAGTTCACCTAAGTTTTCACAGGGTGATTTTGATAGATTGGCTGTGCTAACTGCGTGGTGCTCGAAAAACCTTTATTTTTTCGGAATTCTTTAATTTTCTGACTTAAAACTTCTAAAAGGTGCATCCTATAGAAAGTCACCCAGTACATTTTTGAAGTACCTATAGAAAACTGTATCTCGAGTATTATTGGACCTATAGAGATATCGCTCAGATTTTGTGTACCTACTTTAAAAATGAATTGGGTGACTTTGTCGTAGGATGAAATTATTAGCGCGTGGAAGCATCCCCCCGCCGTTCCCCCACCTTCCTTCTCACCTTAGAAATCTCAGGATAGTACTTCTATGTACAGTACAGTCACCAAAGGAGATAAGTTACCAGGGTCGTCGGATATACAATTTAAGTTTGGTAAGAAACCGATGGATGTTTTCGAATGAAATTAAATGAATAGAAAACAGTTCATTTATCAAGTTAAATTTCATTCGAAAACATCCATCGGTTTTTACTAAACTTCAACTATATCCGACGACCCTGGTTGCTTATCTCTTTGCTGACTGTACCTCTTGCCTAGACCGAAAGGCAACAAAGACCACCATTTTTTAATCCTATTCTTTACCTGCGCAAGTAGTAGAAAATGTAACTAACTTTGGATATTTTAATGAAAAATGACAAAAAATGTCCGAGAAATCGGTATTAGCCAATACCGGGATTGGCTAATACCGATTTCCCATGGCCCTACCATCACGGCGATGTGGGAACACCGCTGAGTTTTAGTGGGTATACTGTCATTCCGACAGGGAGTCCCACATACCCCGTCTCGTCCCCCGCGAGTCGGGGATGCATAAAGCATTTCTCAGCGACAAAAAAAAAAAAAGGAGAGGTTGAATGAGGCTGTTGTGAGGACCTGAGTATTTAATATCGCACCGAGCAAGGTGATCGTTCCTTCTCTGCGCGAGGAGAGTCCACTGCCCTGCAGTGGCACAGTTTACGCCGCGATTTTTATAGCAACATGTGCATAAAACCGAGCTGCCAACGCCATGGCAACTGTGTGAGGCTCATACAAGGATATTATTGTCTCCGAAAGTCTCCGACAGTAAAACAACTCCTACTATTCGGATACTAATTTGGCTACCGACCATGTAGGTACTCGTATAAACCACATACGCTCGACGCATTCGATCACCCGCCTAATGTAAACATGTGCAGTACTCAGTACCACACTAGCGCCTGTTGACAAACAAGAAGAGAAAAACAAGTTGCGAAAATATATCGTAAGCGTGTAGTTGTCGCCATTCATAATTATTGTTGTCAGACGAAAGAATGCTATGCATTACATAACATTGTGAGACACAGCGATCAAAGAGCCACTATTGACGCCATTCCTCACCAGGTATCGGTCTATTGGTAGGCAGAGCTTACTAAATTAGTTCGGTATGGAATCGAACCCGCAGCCCGTTAGCACAGCCATGTGACCGATCGCACAACTGCGCCCACCGTGTCCTTCGGTGGGCGCAGCACCAGGCTAGCCCGCGAGATTTAAATGTTTTGCAATTTGCAGCTCAGTATCAGTGACAGGACTAAATTAATATTTATCTTCTGTCCTTTTCTTAATGAAATAGAAAGAAAAAGATGCACTGAACATAAATTTAGTTTAGTTTGTGAACAAGGGAATCGGCGCCATTGTAATGTTACCGAACTATAATCACTAAAATCATCAAAAACTCTCTGACCTCTGTTTTCAAATTGCCCAAATCACTTAGGTAGATATACCTACTATTTCATGAAATCATTACATCTGAGACTAATAATTTTATTCTAACTTAGAAAGTTGTATTAATGATTCTAACAAACATTTAGTGAGAACTAAAAGTCTTGAACAGAAAGTGCAGTTCAATCGATCAAACTTAATCGAGGTTTGAATTGGGCAATAACTTTAGAGAAGATGATAATCAGATCTTCCAATTTAAATAATGTTTAAATAAACCACAAACAGTGTTGTGACACAAAAAGTGTTGTTTTGAAGTTGTTATCGCGCGAGGGTCACGTTATCAGCGGACACTGCTGCTGAGCTTCCGTCCATGCTTCGCGAAACCGCCGCCGGCGCAGAATCGCGCGCTGACCCACTTATTATTTTATTATTTGCTACGATTACTTATCAGACATAGGATTACCCACACTCAAACTTTATTTATTGTGGCCTTTTCGAATAAGGGGAAGCTTTTGTACGATTGATCAGTAGGTACCTGCATAGGTGCATTGTCATAGATATAGGAATGAAACATTTCTATGGGCATTGTAGTTGGTAAGTTGAAACCTCGTTTTATTACGCACCATAGTTTCACGAAGTCGAAACCTAAACTAACATAGGTAAGTCAAACTGAACATCCATTCAGAAAGCATGTTTAATGAGGTGCACACTGAAACACACACTGAGGTGCACTGTGTTCTGTGTAACTGTCGGAGCGATCTAAAGTAAGCTATTCTACTTTATAAAGGACGACGGGAACTAATATGCCAACTTCACAGAAATTTACTTCCCACGTGGCGTATTCCCGTGGGAATATCTGTTATTTTCAATTTCTAGAGCCGCCCCCGTAGTCCTCTGCTTGACGCTGCGCCCTTTCCCACTGTCGCCGACAGCAGGCATTATCATAATTTCTATTTCATAAAACGAAATTAGTCAGTACCTAACTTTTGATTATGCTTAGGAGTCTGTTGTTAATTCAGTTTTAGTTATTTCCACGTAGCTAGTCGTAAACCGCCGCCGCCGCCATCACGCCGCCTGTCGCCCCTGTCCCGAGCGACACACTTCGATGCAAGGTTGAAGGCTATCACGGCTGATAATGTGGGTTCAAAAATAATGATGACACCCTAATCTTAATTAAAAACGGTTATCAAATAAAACTCACGAATTGGGGCTTTATAGATTCAATGTTTTATATACATATATTTAACAACGGACGATGAAATGGTCTAATTTTTCTTGTAAGTATCAGTTTTATAAAATTGTTTTCGTAAATTGAGAGCTTACCGCTAATTCATTCGCGGAATTACATGAATAATAAAAAGATTACTTATACATACATAGACGCAGTACAAAGGCAGTGCTTGTAAAGAGTGTAGAATATTGAACTTGACTACCTACTTCTTGTAAGTGCGCCTGCACACAGCTGCGCGGCTGCTAATTTATAGTCATCACTAATCAGTAGGTTTGTCCCATGACCGAATAAACGACTAAAAGAGTCAGTAGAAGCACACCATTCATGCCCATCCGGTGCCAGCTCCCATAACTGAGACAATGACTGGCATAGTCACGTGCTCTATGGACTGTTTATGGCTAAAAAACAGCCTTTTATACAGAGCTTAGGTAGGTACTTATTCATGATGCATTCCCTAAGTGGAAGCTTCGCGAAATGTTAGGACTTGACTATTTGGAAAGAAGCCGTGAGTGGCCTAAATTTTTGGCGTCCTTGATCCTAGCTGATTGGAACCAAAACTGTATTTCTTAATTTTAAAGACTGATTGCTCTTTGATTGAAGCAACGCCTAGATAAAATGCTAGGTAGGTAATGCTTCTTGTAAAATATTTGAACCTCAGAAACAGATAATATGCAACAATATTATTATCTAGTATTCCGGTAAAAACTCTTGAAGTTGCAATTAGTAACGTCGCTCTGTTCAGGTGAAATAACACGTTGTGCTGCATCCCTAACGTTCGTTAGTTGCGCGTTCTGTCGGCGTGGCAACGTGTGACGCATGCCCGAATTTGGGTCAATGGAAACAAATAGGCGCTGAGATTCAGCCGACCCGCTGTACCCCTTCCAGAATGCTCTCCTCATTCACCATGCGATGCGATACGACAATGTCATAAGTATTATTTAATATGCATTGATTGCTTGGTAACACTGATGAGTGCACTACAAGCCTCAGCATGTGGATACTAATTCTGAAGCAGTATCAGCACGTCCGTCGGTCAGTAAATTGGGTCTTCGAAACTGACATGTGAAAGTTGTCTGAAGAAATACTGATTTAAAACAGAAATTATCATTTATTTTTTTGGTGGTGTTTTCCGATTTGTGTTGAAATGTAAAAACAACCTAAATTGGCAGCAGTAATAATGCATAATCGGTGTAGGTCGATACAAATACGTGATACTGTGAGGGTGCAGTGTGCAGGCGGGCCAGGGCTCAATTGAGGCAATTGTGCTGCAGGCAGGGTCACGACTACGCCAGCCAGGACCCCGGGTGGGGAGTGACGTCACCCGCTGGTGCCATCCATCACGCGAGACGGCTGCAATTGTGCACCTGCCTAATCAATTTGTTACCGACGCCTTTCGTATCATTGTGTGGTATGATGTGTTGCATCTAAATATACGCTATCCATCATGCCACCCTCACATCAGGGGCTAGCAAGCCTGGCCCAGGGCCCACAGGTGTACCCGAGTAGAACAAACTCGGACAATGTGTTGGATTTTCTTCATCGGCAATTAGTGATCTCTTGGATTCTAATACAACAAACGATCTGGTTTGCGGATGAATGGACGAAGATTTGGAAGCGCAGGAGTACCTACTGTGAGGGATTCATGAAAGTGTTGTTAATTATTTGTTTTTTTTTAACCTTTTAATCAGAATTTTATATTTTCGTTTTCATGTGTACGAGGTGCATTCAATAAGTACCTAGCCTCATCGCCAGAGGGCGCTGTAGTTTCAAAAGAGTTTTACCACAGTGTAGCACATTCTTTTTTAATTCTTTTTTGAAATTTTCATTCCAATCCCTTCATTTGTTTTAATTTGACAACTTATGGCAGCGAACGTATCGATCGGGTTTACAAAAATGGAAAAAGAGCAATATCGTTCGGTGATTCGATTCCTATTTTTGGAAGGGAAAACGCGCATCGAAATCAAAGAGCGCTTGGATGCTGTGTACAGTGACTCTTCTCCATCGATGGCCACCGTCAAGAATTGGTTCAACGAGTTTGCACGTGGCCGTACGTCGGTTTTTGATGAACCACGTCCAGGTGCACCGAAAACAGCTGCTACGGAGGAAAACATTAAAAAAATCCATGATCTCGTATTAGCAGATCGCCGATTGAAGGTTCGGGAGCTAGCTGAGACTGTAGGCATTTCAGACGGAACAGTGCATCATATTCTTCACGAGGAACTCGGCATGAGAAAGCTGTCGGCGCGATGGGTGCCGCGTTTACTCACACCGGAAAACAAGTGCAACCGTGAGACCACATCGGAGACGTGTTTGGCGCTGTTTAAGCGGAATTCAGCGGAGTTTTTGCGTCGTTTTGTGACCGTCGATGAAACCTGGATCCACTGGTACACACCAGAGACCAAGGAGCAATCAAAACAATGGATCCAGACCGGGGAACGTGCTCCAAAGAAGGCGAAAACTGTAAAATCGGCCGGAAAAGTTATAGCCACCGTTTTCTGGGATTCACAAGGTGTGATCTACATCGATTACCTCGAGAAGGGTAAAACAATTACAGGGCTTTACTATGCCGATTTATTGGGCCGATTCGACGCCGAATTAAAGAAAAAACGACCCCATCTGGCGAAGAAAAAAGTGCTGTTTCACCACGACAACGCACCGGTTCACACGTCTGCCGTTGCCATGGCCAAATTGGTCGAATTACGCTACGAATTGCTGCCCCATCCACCGTATTCTCCAGATTTGGCCCCTTGTGACTTCTTTCTGTTTCCTAATCTGAAAAAATCTCTCGCCGGGAATAGATATGGATCAAATGAGGAGGTCATCGCCGCCACGGAGGCCCATTTTTGCAGAGTTTGACAAAAACTATTTTTCGGACGGGTTAAAAAAGTTGGAGCATCGCTGGGCTAAGTGTATCGAACTAAAAGGAGACTATGTTGAAAAATAAATTGCCACTTTTCCAAAATTTTCGTTTACTTTTTGTAGGCTAAGTATTTATTGAATGACCCTCGTATGTGTCTATCTTTAATTACTGTAATTGGTTTAAACCGTGTTTATTAAAGTTAATAAATAAATAAATCAGCTATAATTTGTCTGCAGTCTTGATTTACCAGATTAGTGCCAATCAGTGGCAATAGGCTCGTGCCCATCACTCGGTAATTAAACGTAACGATTGCCTTGCTCTTCGGAGAAGATAGGTGTGATGTTATGTTTAAGCAGTCTGGGTTTTTTAACGATGACAAGCAAATGTAAGCAATTTTGCAAAAAGTTATGTTCTCGTTATGTTCGTCCTACATATGTATGGCGCTCGAGAGCTCTGGCGTGGAGTCGGTCGCGCAGATCGATGGAGCCGCGAGCAACTCCACCCCAACTCTAGGTGTTTTATAACAGGCCAGTGTTTACGTAACAACAATAAGACTTCATGGACCTCTCCCTGATACTTATTTGGAGACCAACGGAAGTTGTCATGTACAATACAGAGCCTGTACAGATACTTAATTTCAAACAAGCAGTAAAAACTGAATGATCTCGCCTCGGTGATCTGGGAAGTTCGCCCTTAAGCTCACCTCACCTCACATCACGATTGTTGTCGTGAAGTGATGCTGAGAGATACGTTTAAGTTATTCGGTCTTCTCATTCTCTGCCGAGGACAGCTTTGATGTCTGCGCCAATGCAGTTCCCATTCTTTCGTACACTGAGCTGTAGCATCGGTCGACACCCCCTAAGACGATGTCGTCGCTATAAATACGAAACTTAAAATATTCATTCACTCCAGAAAACAATAATCGTTTTGTAGATTTCCCTGTAGACATAAAATATTCAAGGATGTTCCACATTCATTCAGTGGTTGGCTGATTTTGTGCATACGCATGAAGTTAATGTACAAACAATAACTGCAATACAACACATAAGTAGGTAATATTATGAAATTGCTTATCGCAGTGTTCCGTCGACAAAGGGGATAGGGTTGCCGACGTGGTTTTCTATAAAATCTTTGCCATTTCTTATTGTTTTATTTAGAAGTGCTTTAGCTTACCGATCGTGCGTCGAAAGTATTAATAGGTAACAGTCAAAAGATAACAAAACACGCTTTCTAAAAAAACCCCTTCTTCTCCCTTGTTGAGCAGTTCACGTCGAGGCAGCTGAGGCAGCCCTCGATATAATAAAATTCAAAGCAAGCGCAAGACACTGCGACTGTATTGCACGCTGAATTCTCAGAACTGGCTCATAACAAATAGGTATACGAGTTGAATTGTGCAGATGTGAGGATGAGGTCATCACCAGGCGACCACCATGCGCCGCGGCCTGCTGGAGCGATCGTTAACATTAAATAACTGTGCTACGTAGATAACATATCGTTGTTGATGGAATCATATTTTTAAATAACTAGACCTAACAGAGCAAGCAATAAGAGGTTATCGCTTGAAAAAAATAACAATATTCTTACGCAAATTGTATTCGGTATATTTCTTAGCTGAGATTAAGCGAAAACAAAATGCATCATTATAATTTTATTAAGTATGTGTGGAAGGATGCTTGCATGATGCACTGATAAGCAGCAATAACTAACTGTGGACAGAGCCCCGCGCGGGCGGCGGTGGTGGAGCGGTGGAGCGGTGGAGCGTGGAGCGGTGGAGCGTGGAGACCAAGGTTTTGTAAACAGAATCTACCATTGGTTGCTTTCCCAGATCACAACGACAAAGTTTGATTTGTATATTTATTTCATACAAACGCGGGCTCTTTCTCTCATATCGATATCCAGTTTGGCTCGAACTTCAAGGTGGCCGTGAATATGTTCCTTAGACTACTTACTTCAGTTCCTTATCGTTACAAGTAGATAAAGACAGAAACTTCTCCGCTTTATCTTGTACCCGCAGCTGTACAAACCTCCACGCCTGCAACAAGTCAATCACGTTCATATCTTCCTAATACGGTTCATTCAACGTGAGGAATGGCATCATACATTTCCTCGCGATAAGGCCGGGTCGCCGTGTGCAGCACAGCTTCCGAGTCGCGCACGCGCCCGCCGGCCGCGCTCCGGGGTGCGTTGCCCTCGAGCCTCGCCCCTCGACACCGATGCCATTGACACCGTGAAACCTACCAACCTGCGATGAGTTCCAATTATACATCAAGCCCTACAGCTCAACCATGATTAGCTAGCAAGTTCGCTGTCAAATGTAAACTCGAGGGCAGTCGTGGGATATAAATTATTCATCGTTGACGGGTCACTTGTATTACTTACCTACCGATTTTCTTAAACGTTGGCCTAAAATAGTCCACTGCACCCGCAGATGTAGAGTGCACCGGACTTCGGCAATAAACTCGATTCGCGCGTAAATAGCACGCTGATGAACGTTACGAACGCTCGGCCACGTTCAGTATTACAGCTTTTGTTTACCTACTATTTATTTGCCTACTGTCTACTTTACTTGACAGGAGACTTGACATTTCGGGCCTTGACATAAACAATTGGCCTCCAAGTAATTTGGACATGACGTAATGGTTTAGATTACCTACTTCCTAGTTCTTAAAAAAAGCTTTAGCAGTGGAACTTATTGTTATGGTACTACCTACACGACTTATGCAGGAACGTTGGCCTATTTGTAAAATGGAACAGAGAATTCATCAGTGTTCTCTTATTAGAGTATTTTACAACGTCCCATAAAATGTGAACGACACAACATTATCGCTCGCGCCGCCAGCGTGGGCTCATCACATCCGTGTATAATCTTTTTGTACAGAAAACACTAGTCTGGGTGAACGACTACACAAACTACCGAAAGTTTTTCTGTAATCCTTCATAACCCCTGTTCCCCTGGGTCTACCCAAGACACACTGAACATAATGTACTCGTTCCAGGTAGACAAGTTACACTATGAGGGGTCTCCTAGTGCTGGCCCTTGTGGTCGCAATCTTATGCACAGTCGACGCAGAGGTGAGTTATTATAATATTATTGATTGATTTTGATTTTGACTTAGGGTTGGATATAGTATCGTTTGGCCGGAGTTGGGGGGTAAAATGGGTTAAGGCTGGTAGGGGTTGGGTCCCCGATTATAATGCTACCACTCTTATTAAAAGGTAATGCATATTTTTCAAGAAATTAATAAACAAAAATCCACTCTTAAATCAGATAAAGCGAAAACGAAACGTTGAAATGGGCGATTGACAACCAAAATGACAAATAAATCTGTCCTAGCATATTGTGCGTGGTGTAAAATGTCGTGCAAAAACGATAAAACGAAACGTACCTCAAAATTATGAATGTTTTGTTGTTTTATTTGTTTTTATAACAACCTAGAAATTCTGTTCAGAAGAAAGTTAGTGTACCCCCAACTGATCGTACCTATGTGTGTACAAAAGTCATAAGTAATTTATTTCATAACAATATAGGTACATTGTGTTGAAAAATTAAAAAATAACATTAGATATACTTACAATTGAAATTAAAATAAAATTCATTAAATACATTTAGAAAAGTAAATAAAAACAATAACGGTCAATTAAGAATTCAAATAATAAATGTCAAAGTAATAAAATCAGTCATAAGTTACAATGTCACATGTCATCTAGGAATTCATTGATACTGTAATAGGCTTTCCAATAAATAGGTCCTCAATTTGTTTTTAAATAAGTTAACACTGTATATGGTTTTGAATTCTATAGGCAACTTGTTGTATAAAACTACAGACTGATACGTCGGGCTATGTTTGACAACTTTTAATTTCGGTTGAATAGTGTTGGGCAAATCTTTCCTACGTGTGCTAGCTCTAGTTTGTCTATGCTCATCAGTCTCAATTTTGTGCAAATTTTTAATTAAGCTGGTTAGCAACACTAAAATGTAAAGGCATGGCACTGTCAACATTGTTACTCTAATAAAATGGTCTTTACATAATTCCGTCTGTTTCATGCGGAGCATAGTCCTTAAAGCTCTTTTCTGAATCACGAATGCCATTTGTATGTTGTACTTGTAGGCTATTGCCCCAAAACACGATGCTGTATCTTAGCCTGGACTCCACCAAGGCAAAGTACACACTTCTAAGTTGAGGTAAACCTAATTCTTCCCTCAGTGTTCTATCGAATGCCGAGCTAATAGACTTCGTTATAGACAATGTCTCAACCTTCCAATTCAACAATGCATCAATGTGCATAAAAGGCAATGTTACTACTGTTACTAGGAGAACTTAGGATGCAAGAGCTCGGGACTTGGGGCACCCCGGCTCGAACCTCACCGGTGGTTATTTCTTCTTAAACCATTCGACGGCGCCTTTTAAGCAACTTTAAAGTGTTTTGAAGTTAGGTTACTTTGTTTTTCTCAAGAACGGTGCGTTACCTTTTCATAGAAGTGGTTCCAGGGGAGAGCCCCCCCTAACTCACCCCTCCCATCTTTCCTCCACCCTTCCTCCTGCCAAACTATACTAAATTGTGACCTTAAATTAACTTGTCTCGTTCGGCCAACAGTTGGCAAGATAAAACCTTTTTTACAAAAATAACAGACTTCCAAAAAAACAATACGAAGTGAAAAATAACTTCTTTTCACTTCATTGTAGGTACCTACCCCACAAAAATTCATATATAACACTACTTGCTATGTAAATATCAGTGACAGGAAGTTATTAAAACATCATCAATATATACTTAATGGAAAGAATCGTAATATTGAATCTAACTCGAAACTATCCAAGCAAAAATAATTAAATTTATATGGGACCACCCCTGAGGCATACCTTATCCATTAAAAAGAAAGAATTTTGTAAATCCGTTTATCTAAGTATGACGGAGTTAGACCCGAACAAACATAAAAAAATATATTTAATAAATATCCAAATTGAGAACCTCCTCCTTTTTACAAGCTTTTATTTAACTTGCGATGTATATATGTACGAGTATGTAACTATGTTTGTTAGGGTGGACTCTTGCAACTCAATTTTGAAGCAGTATCTTCAACCGATTGAGCTGAAATTTTGCATGCATGTGTAAATCGGATGACAATACAAAATTATTATGACATGAAGCTGATCTGATGATGGAACCGGAAGGTGTCTATAGGAACTCGGTAGTTAAACGACACAACCCCATCGAGTTTGGGCTTGTTTGATCCGTCTTGACGAGAACTTTGGTGCTAGATGGTAACCAGGGTCTGAAGATGGAGCTGGAAGATGGCCATAGGAACTCGGTAATTAAACGACACAACCCCATCGATTTTGGGCTCGTATGATTCGTCTTGACGAGTACTTTGGTGCTAGATGGTAACTAGGGTCTGATGACGTACAGGTAACTTAAGTGCAGTAAACGCATATAACGAAAAAACACTGCTACGCGCTACTAACTACGCCATAGTCACTCTCGCATCAAAAATACTAAAAATTTAAAAATAAAATTAAAAGAAAAAAAAAACTTTTTATAAACAAGCTTTTATTACTTGTTAATAAAAAGAACTACAAAGCTTAAAATAATTTAAACCTGATAAGAAATAAATAAAAACGTGTTACATTGTGATTGCAAAAGAAAAATAATTAAGGTGTAATATACTAAATGTTCTATAATGTTCCATCAAAATGTAACATGGTTTAATTTATTTCTTATCAGGTTTAAATTATTTTAAACCTTGTTGTTCTTTTTATTAACAAGTATTAAAAGCTTGTTTTTAAACGGTTTTTTTTTCTTCTTTTAATTTTTTGAAGTCGGTTAAAAACTATCTAATTCGATATCCTGGGCAACCAAGGTTGCCAAGGGCTACGCAAACCTGAGCTTAATCGTTTTAGTCTTCGTCCATTTTATCCGGCAGGTAAGGAAGGACTGAATTTCTTAATAAACGTATGATTAAAGTAAGTATACAGGCTGATTTTTTAAAGACCAGCCAAATTTAAGGATGTGGTACAGACCATCAAACTGAACAACTTTCTCCATGGGACAAATAGCGTAATCGCGAAAATTTTATCAACTGTCCCATAGAAAACTTCAATACCTACTCGACCTAAATGTATGGGACGGCTGACTTTTTATTCGCGATTACGATGTTGGTCCCATGGAGAAAGTTGTTCAGTTTGATGGTCTGTACCACATCCTTAAATTTGGCTGGTCTTTAAAAAATCAGCCTGTATAGCGTATAACCCGTGTTGTATTGTTGCTAGCGTCACCGGCGGCGGCATCGGCGGCTGCGGACGACGACGACGGAGCGCCCCGGCCTGCCGGACACGGGGCCGCCCTTGCGCGAGGACTCGGAAGCGGAACACTTGGAGCTCGGCATGGCGGAGAGAATCGATGAGAGGCGCTTCCAGGTAACACTAAACTCATCATGCTGATGCACTTGTACCTTTGTACCTTTGAATCAGCGCAGTACGTTTTCGTCTTCCTCGCCACCTCTATTTGCCGTCATCTCAATCAGCATCATCATTTCAGCCGAAAGACGTCCACTGGTGGACATAGGCCTCCACCAAGCACCACTACTTCGACCAGTTCTGTGCTTCTTCCATCCAGCGGATTCCTACACTCTTCACAAGGTCATCTCAATAGTCATCCTTCGTCTAGCCATATCATAAATGATGTTTAATACAGTCCCTCCGTCGCACGTCGTATATTTGCCCTACTCTTATATTCACATCCATAAAACTTTTCCGCCGACATGTTCCTCGCCCTTCCGCATCGCGCGCTAAAAACCGAGTAAAGTATAATCACGACAAGTCTTGTAATATCCGTCTTGCTTGTAAGTAGAGGTAGATTTGAGACGTGGTCCTGTTGCAGGATGCTGAGCGGTCCCGCGTCAACGAGCTCATGAACGAGGCGTCGTCGCACGAGGCCGGCGGAGACAACGAAGTCAACATCCTCGACGGTAACACTCGCTGTTTATATTAACACCATGCAGTTACCTACTAAAGTAGGAGTGAAGCATTTTAACTGCCCCGTTGGTGTCGTCGCGTTCGCAAGCACGACTGTTGAGCGGGGTCCCGGGGTCCATGGTGTCGTTGGTGTCGTCGCGTCCGCAAGCACGACTGTTGAGCGGGGTCCCGGGGTCGATGCCCAGGACAGGTAAAGTGTGTCTGGGGTTTTCCATAATTAATTTCTCAGTAACAGCCCGAAGTTGGTGGTGTGAAACCGCCGTGTCTCTAAATAAGTGTGTTCTTTTGTGGAAGATTTACTTGTTGTCTGCAAGTATAACCGCTGACAAGCTAATGTGTCCCTTTAACAAATAAAAGATAAAATGATTAGTTTGTTTATCTGATGGCATTGCTCGCAGACCCCTGCCTGAGGGTGCACTGCAGCGCCGGCCGCGTGTGCGAGGTCGACGAGCACGGCGACGCCGTCTGCAACTGCATCAAGGAGTGCCCCTACGAGACCGACTCCCGTCGCATGGTGAGCTTGCAGGGCTTGGAACAGATGCAACCAGACCTACTGAACTGACAATAAACAAGACATAAGTCATTATGTTAAATAACTGGGCGTGTCAGTCTTGACTATATTTTTTTCGATGACAATTTAATCATCCCTCTAAAAAATAAACGCAGAAGCCAGGTGTACCAACATAATAATTTTCCTCGTACGCGTAATTGACTTGTAAACAAATGAAGCGTACCAACTGGTCGAAGGCTTCATGTGCTTACTTGTAAGAGTATGTTACTGTTTAACTAACATACCTACTATACAGGCTGATTTTTTAAAGACCAGCCAAATTTAAGGATGTGGTACAGACCATCAAACTGAACAACTTTCTCCATGGGACAAATAGCGTAATCGCGAAAATTTTATCAACTGTCCCATAGAAAACTTCAATACCTACTCGACCTAAATGTATGGGACGGCTGAATTTTTATTCGCGATTACGATGTTGGTCCCATGGAGAAAGTTGTTCAGTTTGATGGTCTGTACCAAATCCTTAAATTTGGCTGGTCTTTAAAAAATCAGCCTGTATATCTATTAAATATTTGCAAGGCATCACTAACTGGCGGAATGAGTCCGAACTGAATTGTATAGATAATTATGTAGCACCTCTCTTTTATGCAAATAAACGATTTTGCTTCTTTTTAAGGTTCCGTAGTCAACAGGGAATCCCTATAGTTTTGCGATGTCCGTCCGTCTGTCCGTACGCAGCTTAGCTCAATGACGTAAAGTGGGGATGTTTTTTTTTCTCGTCTACCCCATAGTCGACCAACTTACATTTGCAGTTACAATTTATGGGAGAACATGATTGTCAACTACAATATTAAGTTTGTTCTTGGGATAAATTCATTCTCTTCATTGTGCGTGGTCCGACACGCACTTGGCCGGTTTTTTAAATTAATTTAACAGCAAATGTCATGAAGCTCTGCACAAAAACTGTGACGCATTTAGTTATTTTAGGTAGGTATGCCTGTAGTTTATTATTGTTCACTGCGTGACGTCTGCAATTCTGATTATTAATTAGATCACCGTCAGATTGTGACCATAGAGGTGTAAGTCGGTGATATCACAATATCTACTGATAAATTAATACAATCCAATGCGGATGGTATTAGATATTTTGTATTTGTCATTTTGCAGTCAAAAACGCAAACATGATTGTTTTTGCCGATCACATTGACAGTAGATCATGTGGTCCCGCAGGTGTGCACCAACCACAACGAGACCTGGTCGTCGGACTGCGAGGTGTACCAGCAGCGCTGCCTGTGCCTGGACGGCTCCGAGCTGTGCCGCGGCCCGCAGTACCACCACGTGCAGATCGAGTACTACGGCACGTGCCGCGAGATGCCGGTCAGTTCTACCGACGCTAGCAACACAACAGTCAACACACACACACAGAGAGAGACAACAAGCAACAGAGGTCGAACCGGTGATTTCATTCCAGGATTCCTTTGAGATCCGGTGTTATTGTACAACCTTATACAAAATACAGTATGTCGTTGCAGACTATCAGAAAGCGGTTCAACTTATTTTGCAATATGTTTAGGGATTTACTTGCACAATGTACACAGTTCCAGACTAGCTTGACACTTCGAAGTACACGACCCTGGTAGGGCGCAGCAAATATTATTACATCTAACTTATACGGGTAGCTAGGTTAAGTCCCTACACAAAGTGAATATTGGTCGCTTGACGACAATGTTCTACTTCCTAAAACAAAGCCAATAAATGGTTTCACGTTATAAAACCAGGAATGCAGCGATAACGAGATGTTGGACTTCCCGCGACGCATGCGCGACTGGCTGTTCAACATCATGCGCGACTTGGCGGAGCGCCGCGAGCTCACGGCGCACTACCTGCAGATGGAGCGCGAGGCTGAGTCCAACCTCACGCGCCGCTGGACCAATGCCGCCATCTGGAAGTGGTGCGACCTGGACGCCCACGACAATGACAGGTACGATCCCTGACGATCTCTCCAGCACGCCTGAAGCTTGGACGCTCACCACAATGTCAGCTACGAATACTACCTAACCATTCCGAGCGTGCCCGAAGTTGTATGATAGTCTACATTCGCCGAAACTCGCAGGGAATGAAACCACCACTATGTAGTGAACATTCCATGTCGTACAATGTTGTGGTTGCCGCGGTAGGCGGTGAGCTGAGAGCGGCAGAACGGGCGATGCTGCGATACGATTGCAATCCGGATTTAGTCCAGCCGGATAATGACACTAAGTAGCTAACTATCACGCGGCCGTCTCATTATATTTGTCAGTATTTTTTTGGTTTATTTTTGCAATATTACTCAACTCACACTATTTATGTACATATTCGTTACTTACTATTTTTATCTTGCACATATTTATCTTATTTAAGTATGCATACACACGTCACGTTGCAGTGTAAATCTTATTTACATCCGTCACCACACACATCAGGTTCAGTTGAAAACCAGCGTCAGGCACCATTGTCTGGCATTTTTGATGAACTGGGCCTTTTTGGTGCAGCCGTGAGGCACACTTGCCTGCTAACTTCTTACATCGGTCTTTATACTTTCTATTTGTTTTTTTATTAGTTGTTATCTGATGTATGTGTCTGGTGTATTGTGTGTCTTTTAGTGTGTGCTCAATAAATGTTTTTTCTTTCTTTCTTTCTAACTGTGATAAATGATATCGGAGCAAAATGAGTCAGTTAGCTCTGTTATATTTCAGCAGGCACTGAAACGTTTGTAAATTAGTAGAAGCAGGTCTTCTACTAACTTACAAACGTTTCAGTGGTATAGCTCTACTATATGTTTTTGATACATTTAGGGTCCGGAGCACTAATGTTCGTATGCCTAAGCCGTTATATGAATCATCATAATATATTATCACCATTTTCCTCACGCGTAATCTTATACTATTAATAATCTTATCTTATCGCAAAATAATTGACCGAAATAACATAACCGAGTAACTAACAAGTTGGTATGGTGCAGGTTCGTGTCCCGCCACGAGCTGTTCCCGATCCGCGCGCCGCTGATGGCGCTAGAGCACTGCATTGCGCCGTTCCTGGACCGCTGTGACGAAGACGACGACCACCGCATCACGCTGGCCGAGTGGGGCAAGTGCCTGCAGCTCGACGAGGTAACACTGACACAATCTCTCTCTGGCGCTGACTGCTGATTGTCGCAGTCCACTGCCGGACATAGACCACTCCCAAGCTGCGCCACGACACCCGGTTCTCCCCCTTCTGCATCCACAATCTGAATGCTTTGTTTGTAGACAAAGGTAGAGAAGTTAGCCCAGTCTACTACTACATATCTATAATATTATAATGTAACATCCCACACTACGTGCTATGGTGATCTAACATCACGCACACTACGTGCTATGGTGATCTAACATCCCGCACACTACGTGCTATGGTGATCTAACATCACACACACTACGTGCTATGGTGATCTAACATCCCGCACACTACGTGCTATGGTGATCTAACATCCCGCACACTACGTGCTAGGTGCATGGTGATCGAACTGCCTGTGTGCACTTGTGTGCACTTGTGCATAAGCATTTATAGACGGTTAAAATATGATCGGACGTGTAAACGATCCCCATTCTTGGTAAACGCCAACTTGGAACTCTTATAGAATCACTTCGTTGTCCGTCTGTCTGTCAGTCTGTCAAGACCATTTTTCTCAGGAACGCGAGGAGGTATCAAGTTCATCGTTAATTTGTAGTCTTAACACATAATATAAAAAAAAGTAACTTTTGCAGAAGGCAGAGAGAGTGACCGTGACCTGTATGGAAGAACACGTTTTTCAACTAGTGTTAACTTTGTTTTGGTATAAATTCATCCCAACTACGGAACCTGTTATTGTATGTGGTCCGACAACTACGGAACCTGTTATTGTATGTGGTCCCACAACTACGGAACCTGTTATTGTATGTGGTCCCAAAACTACGGAACCTGTTATTGTATGTGGTCCGACACGCACTCGCCAGCTTTTTTCTTTTAATTAAAAAAAAACTGTGATTGGATGTAACTGACCTATCGGTCCTGGTTTGTAAGCGAGTACTTACTGTATTGCGTGAAATTGTTTCAGTACGAGCTGGAAGACCGCTGCGACGAATTCACAGAGGAGGAGCCGCCGGCGCCGGCCGGGCTGTAGCGCCCGAGCGCAGCGCGTGGCCAGCACGCCTGCGAGCCGCCAGGGTGGCGCCCGCAGGCGTGCTGCAAGAGATTCATACTTTTACATAGTTCAGTGTTAAAATTAGTGTGTTACGTTACATAATTAACTTTAAAATAAAAACTTTCAAGTTTATCGCGTGTAAATAGCAATTACTGTGATGATGCTACCAAAACTTTAATATTTTACAATAAACATCAGGAAATTGTTTTAAGTGTGTTCTTTACTTATTTACATATATCTTCAATAATAATAATGTTATAATATACTAGCTTCTGCCCGCGACTTCGTCCGCGTGGAATTTTTGGTTCCTTCGCCCCTTTTTGTCGCTGAGAAATGCTTTATGCATCCCCGTCTCGCGGGGGACGAGACGGGGTATGTGGGACTCCCTGTCGGAATGACAGTATATCCACTAAAACTCAGCGGTGTTCCCACATCGCCGAGATGGGAGGGCCATGGGAAACCGGCATAGCCTTTACTTCCACAGCCCTCCCGGCGCATGCCCGCCTAGCTGGTATGGCGGGCCCCGCATGCCCCCCAGGTTGGGGGGCTACGGGAATGTATAACTCCCGCAATAAATAAATATCTGGTAATCGTAAATGGGTAACTTCGCACCAAGTCAATCAGGCAGCGAGGCAATAATTTAAATGACTGTTTTAAATAAAATGAGACAATATGAACTACTAAAAATTAAAAAAAAACTACTAAATATACGCAAATCTGGTCCTAGACTCCAGGCTGGCAGCCGGAAGGCTCCTCGCCGGCTGGTATCAGAATCCACCAGCGTTGGGTTCGAATCCCAACAGGAAGCTTACAGTCGTCTGGTCCCAGACTGGCGGTGGGGGCGAATTCAAGATTAGCCTACAGTCTTCGGACAAATCAAGTCAATGAATGAAGAAACCTGACTCGCCTCGAGACAAGTTTTTGATGCTGTTCGTTTAATTTCGGGAACACTGCCCTTGGATTCAGTCGAACAACGAACGAAGTCGGTCGTTCAAACCGTTATACCTATAGTACCACTAGCAAGCTTGATATTAAGCCTGGCCTCCCTGCAAATGTTGATGGCCGGAGTGACCCGGAGGATATAGCTACTTTGTTTATGGAGCACTTTAAAGTGCGCTCTCCGCTGGGTCCTTCGACCATTATGTCAGATGGTGAGCCCGCCGTGGCGGGCGAGGAACCTTTACTTAACTGTACCGCAAAGCAATTAAAAAAGGTGATAAGCGGTATGCGTAGAGGTAAATCTCCTGGCCACGATGGGCTCAGTATTGAGCATTTTAAATATGCTGGCGTACATGCGCCGAGGGTCATGTCTATGTTCTTCAATATGTGCATTAGTCATTCATACCTACCGGATGATTTGATGAAAACTACAGTGGTGCCCATAGTGAAGAACAAGACAGGTGACATAGCGGACAAGGGAAATTATCGCCCGATCTCTCTCGCGACAACTGTAGCAAAACTGTTGGATAGTGTGCTTGAGTCTTGTCTGGATAAGTACATAAACATACATGACGCACAGTTCGGGTTTAGACCTGGACTGTCAACTGAAAGCGCGATTCTGGCTCTTAAGCACACTGTCCAATACTACACTGAACGGAAAACCCCGGTGTACGCCTGTTTTTTGGATCTCTCCAAAGCCTTCGATCTCGTTTCGTATGAGGTGCTTTGGAGAAAGATGAAGGAGAGGGGTATACCGGTGGAAGTATTGAAAATATTTCAATATTGGTACGCGAATCAGACCAATTATGTTAGGTGGTCAAACTGCCTCTCGGAGCCTTACGGGTTGGAGTGCGGGGTGAGACACGGGGGGTTGTCTTCGCCTAAGCTCTTTAACCTGTATGTAAATGACCTCATAGTCGAGCTCAGCGACATGCGTGTTGGTTGCCGGGTGGGGGGTGTTTGTGTAAACAACATCAGTTACGCGGATAATATGGTGTTGCTGGGCCCGACTGCGAGGTCAATCAGGGAGATGCTGAAGTTCTGTGAGAAGTACGCCGCATCACATGGTCTTATTTATAACGTTGGGAAGACTGAGTTCATGGTCTTCAGGGCCGCTGGCAAGTGCCCAGACACCATTCCTTCAATTAGTTTGAACGGCAGTGGTATAAAGCAGGTGAACAAGTTTAAGTATCTGGGCCATATACTTGTCAGCGACCTTAAAGACGATGATGACGTGGAGAGGGAGCGCAGGGCGTTGGCGGTCCGCGGAAACATGCTGGCGCGCAGATTTTCTCGTTGTACGGATCAGGTCAAAATAACCTTGTTTAAAGCGTACCTACTGTCAGGGCCTGTACACGGGAAGTCTGTGGTTCAGCTGTTCACGGGGGACACTAGATGCCCTGCGCGTCCAATATAATAATGTTTTCAGGATGATGTTGAAACTCCCCCGTTTCTGTAGTGCCTCGGGGATGTTTGCCAGATCGAGTGCAGATGGTTTCCAGGCCATCGTCAGGAAAAAGGTGTCATCGCTTGTGAGGAGGATTCGGGGGAGTAGCAATAGCATCCTGAAAGTCGTGGCTGAGACCCGGGAGCTCCTGTGCTGAGGCATCTCATGCGGCTTCATTGTCCGCATGAAGTGCCTCGTAAGTACATGACTTATTAGTTTTCAGGTAATATAATGTTTAAATTTGTTACTAACCCTAGTTTTTCAAGCTGTAGTTTCTAAGGTGTGTACTAACAAAAAGTGGTTCCTATGTTGTTCCCAATAAAAAAAATTATTATATTATTATTATAGTATCGTGGCAAATTATTACATGGTCAAGCGGAAAAAAATAATATCATAAACTTCCGTCCTGTGTCCAAAAAAAACTTTTCATGAAAAATCTCCGTAAGAGAAAAAAAAATACACTTTTTGATTCAAAATTCAAAAAAACATGAAGAAAATAGGTAACCTTTCTGATTAAAAATAAGGTTGGATTTGTTATAAAAGAAGGTCGTTCGTGATAAAATTATAATGTAGCATTTGCCAATGCTGCAATACATACAAACAAATAAACAAATTTTACCTCTTTATAATATTAGTAGGTATATATGTATAATAATAATAATAATAAACAATGTCTAATGTCTGCCTCTCAAAATGGATGTAGGAATGGGTCCCGCGGTACTAAGGAGCTACTCCTCATAGACATGGCCATTAGCCAACAGGTTCGCCGATCCCGCAAGGATATGTCGACATGCTGGATAGATTATAAGAAGGCCTACGACTCGGTGCCACATACATGGCTCATGAGGGTGCTGGAGTTGTACAAGATAGATGCAACTCTACGCGCCTTCCTTGAGTTGTGTATGCGGCAATGGAAGACGGTCCTTCGCTATCCAGGGTGACGACAGATCCAGGGGAATGATGAGCCTGTATGGATTAAGCGGGGAATATTTCAGGGCGACAGTTTGAGTCCACTTTGGTTCTGTTTAGCCCTGAATCCTCTAAGCACACTGCTGGAGGACTCAGGTCTAGGCTACCGGTTGAAGAGAGGTGGTCAGGTCATATCTCACCTCCTCTACATGGATGATTTGAAACTCTTTGCCCCTAACAAATTGCATCTGATGGAACTACTGAAGGTAACTGAAATTTCAGTAGTGCCATCTGGATGGAATTTGGTGTGGACAAATGTGCAGTCATGCATGTAAAGGGGGGGAAGATTATGGAATCCGAGGGAATTCCAGTTTCGGATTCCACCTTAGATCCCTCTCCTCATCCGAAAGCTAGTAGCTAGCTGGTATTTGGGTATGTCGGAAGCGTTAGGCATCAACGATGCTGACATGAAGCAATCGTTGAGGGAGCGCTTCTTTTGTCGCCTGAAGAAGATATTAATTAGTCTTCTTTAAGGCGGAAATAAGGTGCGCGCCTTCAATGGTTGGGTCATGCCGGTTTTGATGTACTCTTTCGGCATACTCAAATGGACTCAGACTGAACTCGACGCCCTAGATAGAAGGGTCCGTACACTGCTGACCGCAAACCGAATGCATCACCCACGATCATCGGTGATGAGACTGTATATCCCGCGGAAGTGTGGGGGTCGAGGATTTTTAAATGCGAAAACCCTCCACAACCGCGAGGTGTGCAGTCTCATTTTTCACTTTTATCATAAAAATATTTCAGACAAAAATTTTAGATCATGCAATTTTCTACAAAAATTGTTCTAACACTATTTTTCATAACATTAACCATTTCTGAGAAAAAGCGATTACAAAATTTACTTTAGTTGTATTCTCCATGATAAGCATGACTACGCTCCCTAATGTCCCTAACGTCCATGTAAATCAGCTTTCTGGGAATGTATGCAAAGGTATCCTTACTTTTACGTCTAAATTGACTGCAATTTATGTTTACCTATAGGCTAACTGCGTCACTAGAGCTTTTGCTGTAGGGGAAGCCCGGGCAAGACGAATATGTTAAGCGGTAGTGATAATAAAACCACAATCTAATAATCAATAGAACTCTCTGTACTTTTAATTTGTACTATGTTTAATCATCTTTGGAAAATAATCATTAAAATTAAAAAACTTAAACAATTTCTATAATAATTATGAGCATTAACAAAAAGTATCAATTATCCGTTTTGCCCGGTAGGGTCGGGCAAAACGGATACTCGCCAAGGGCAAAAAGGATATGTAGAATTAGTTTAGATCAGTCTTCGCATTAATCACAGAAGTAGCTGCCAACTCCTACATAAGAAGTGCAGTCTTCATGCGCCCAACTTTTTCACTGATTGCACTGACTGAATCCAATCTTCCGCTGGTGGTTCAGTGTATTTGTCAACGCACACTAAATAGTAAAAATCTGGTTTCGGATTTTTGTTTTCATTGAAAATGAATATAAAATATAAGTACCTATTAACCTAAATTTAAGTAAACGGAGATCTGTTTATAATTAACATTAGTCGTCAAAAAACCTGTTAAAATATTTCTTACCTAAGAAGAACATAATGAAATAACTAAACGGGCAAAACGGATACCTATCCGCTTTGCCCATATCCATTTTGCCCAACACGCTAATATTAGAAACAAGTCAAGACATAAAATATTTTTAGTAGGTAAACAAAAAGTTACGATCACAAATAATACCTACAAACGTGCAATCGAATAAACAAAACATATTTATACGCAACTCATGACTAATACAAAAAGTTTGTGTACAAACCTTTACAAAAATGGTAACAAAACAATGATAAACCTTTTTTTTTCTTTCCACAACAGATGCACTCGCGTATTGTTTTGGTTGAACTGTCGTGGCGTTGCCGGTCGCACGTGTCACGACTTCGGATATTGTTCATAGCGCCATCTATTATATATTTATGAAAAACTCAAACTCAAACTCAAACTCAAACTCAAACTATTTATTTCAAATAAACCAATTACAGGCACTTTTGAATTGTCAAGGTCGGTCAGTCAAAAAGATGAAGCTAGTTGCCCATTCCAAAGCGTAGTAGGTACCTATGGAGAAGAACGGGCAAGAAACTCCATGGACACTCTTTTAAATCATAATAATATTGTTACAAAGTATTGGTTACATCATTCATGTTCAAAATTATGCATGTGAGAACGATGCAGAACGTTAAAAGCGTCCGTAATGAAAAGATAAAAAAGAAACAATTCAAATATTAATTTAAATCAAAATAAGCCATGGCAGCAAAGAGTTGACCAGTCCCTACTGACGGCGCCCGTTCACGAACATGACGCATAGATTAGCACCATTCAGCTCAACCATTTTGAAGGGAGCTAAATGATCCAACACATGTGCCACCATCAGCGAGACATTAGAGTGAGCATGACATACTCTCATCCGCCAAGGCATATTCAAGTCAATGAAAGACGTACCCAGTAAATGGTAGCTTTGTAGTATGTAACATAGTACTCACATACGTTCTATGCAATTATACAATACTAGGAGATTGAATTTATATAATGCAAACATAGTATTTTAGAACTTCAGCAGCTCCAACAGTATGTAGGTTGGGTAGGCGTGTGTGAAGTATTTTCAAATGCCAATCAATTTATTTATGCGTCCTGTGGAGCAGGACCAGCGTTTAGCCAAGCATTTTTGTCAGCGATGTAATCCCCGAACTTATAATATGCTTGGCTGCATAGTGTGCGTTTTATGCAAGATTTGAATTTCGTTTCATTGAGTTGGAGTATGTGGGGAGGTATTTTATTATAACATTTTAAACAGTACCCCATGAAGGAAGAGTCTACTTTAGCCAGTCTGAAACCTGGTTGAACTAATTGGTCCCTATTTCTGGTTCTATAGGCGTGTCTGTCACCTCTTTTACTGAAAAGATTTAAATTTTTCGTTACGTACATGATGTTTTCATAGATATATTGACAAGGTACCGTCATGATATTAATATTTTTAAACAGTTCCCTTAGAGAATCGCGCCTGCGTAGGCCATATATTGGTCTGATGGCTCTTTTCTGCAGAATAAAAATGGACTCAATATCTGCAGCCCGTCCCCATAGTAAAATACCGTAAGACATGATACTATGAAAATAACTGAAATAGACCAGTCTCGCGGTATCTACATTAGTAAATTGACGGATTGTTCTTACAGCATATGCTGCTGAACTTAGCCGTCTTGCAAGAGATGTTATATGAGGACCCCATTGCATCCTTGAGTCGAGCGTTATCCCCAGGAAAACAGTTTTATCGACGAATTCTAGTTTCTCTTTATTCAATACTATGTCACAATCACTACTTTTAACATTCGGTAAAGCAAATCTTATGCATTTAGTTTTTTTCCCATTTAATACTAAATTATTAGCAGTGAACCAATTTTGCACTTGCAGTAGGGCGTTATTTACGTCGTCAAGATTTGATGCACGTCTATTTATCTTAAAAATTATGGAAGTATCGTCAGCAAATAACACCATTTGTGGTTGGTTTTTTAATAAATGCGGCAGGTCATTTATGTATACTAAAAAGAGGAAAGGACCTAATATCGAGCCTTGTGGAACACCCATTCTTACTTGTAAACCAAGTGAATTGACACCATTTATTTGAACTTTTTGCTGTCTATCATGTAAATAAGATTTTACTAAACTGAGCGCAAGTTTACCTAGTACATAATGCTTAAGTTTCAAGAGTAAGGTTTTGTGATTAACGCAATCAAATGCCTTGGAGAGGTCACAAAATATTCCTATGGCATCTTGGGCTTCCTCCCACGCTGTAAATATGTGTTTTAATAAAGTGACACCGGCGTCAGTCGTACAACGTCCTTTGGTGAAGCCATATTGCTGATCGTGCAAGATTTTGTTGTTGTTAAAATGATTAAGCATTTGATTGAGCATTACCTTTTCGAATACTTTGCTGAAAACCGGCAACACGGATACTGGTCTATAATTATTGGTGTCTTTGCAGTCCCCAGATTTAAAAAGTGGAATATCCTTACTATATTTCATTAAATCTGGGAAGACTCCTTGATCTACACACAAATTAAACACTAAAGCTAAGTATGGCGATATAGTCTCGATTATGGATGTACAAACTTTGATAGACATTCCCCATAGATCTTCGGTCAATTTGATTTTGATTTGTCGAAAAGTTTTTATAATTATCATAGGGTTTATATGTCTAAATTGAAACTCAACCGGGCAGCCTGGAACGTTCGCTTTTAGTAACTAAAAAAAATAAAAAAATCAGTTATTCTTCTTACCCGCACTATGCTTCTTGCCCGGGCTTCCCCTACCCCAACATTGTATCTCACTGCGACACGACACATGTATCTACATAGCAGTAACGTAAAGGTACGGTCAACTGCACGTCAGTAACAGTTGAACTTCGAAAACCACTCTTTTTGCTACGAAATAAAGGCGTTGTTCAAATCAAAACCACGAACGTGCGATTATCTGTACAAGGAAATTTCAATAAGTCACAAGACTGAAGTCTCCCGATATAGCGGGCCAAGTGGTTCACATGTAGGGCTCAACGTGATCTATCGACGAGCTCTCGAGTGGAGGGCGCAAGCGATTGTCGTCATGGAGTGGATTCGCAGTACCGTGTACAAGTGTACACTGTACAGCCCCTCGGCCACTCGAGGCGCACAATAAGTAGTAGTACTGGTGTGTGAGGAGGCATAGCGGCTACTGTCTCCATCATGAACACGCTGACCGTGATGTGCTGCCTGCTGGCCGGCAGCGTCCTCTCCAAGACGTGAGTTATGTTTGCTTACAATCATTAAATATGGACTTCACACATACATTCCTATAGTAAAAATCTCACCTTGTGTGCATCGCAACGCAGCTTTTTTAATAAAGATTGAATATTCGACAAGGTCTTAATAGTGCCTAGCGGCTTAAAGAACTCGCTGACAACTCCTTCGTCTGCGGGCTGATCGTGGTCCTGGGTTTAATTCCCAACCCAAGCGAAGGGCGAAAGACAAATAGGTACTTATTTGTCCTTAAATTTGTGATATACTAAGTAGAGGGAATGGAAGGAATACATGTGTGCCACAGTGCAATGTAGCTTGATGTATTGCATTTTAATGTTCATGCCGCGATTTAAAGTAATTGTACGTGCACAGCCTGTTACTTTAGAAATGGACCTTTAGGAACTTTCACGTTCACACGTAGCGAGGGAACAATAAGCCGCAAAAGGTTTATTCTAACGACTGTTAAAAAGCAACAGTTACTGCAGTGGCGGATTTACACATTTGCCGCCAGTAGGCTATTCAAATTTTGCCGCCCCTACCGACCTCTACAATAATGTGTCAATTTTATAGATAATATTTATAATCCAATCAGGGGCGCCGACGTTTAGAAACCTCGCAGGTGCTCATACGCATGCCCATACACATATTATGTGGTCTTTATATATGGCCTACTTTCTTGGCTTACATAGCCATCTTCTTAATCCTGAAAATGGTATCTACATCCATCTAGTATAATTAATGGTAAGTGAACAGACAGATAATTAAGAAAAACCTCGATGTAAGAGCGAGCGAAACGTGCTCGAAAATTTTAGCAACCCGCTTTAAAAGGTTTTATAAACTTGTAACGCAACCATCGTAAGTAGTTAGATGTCTTGCCGCGCGGCGAGTGATGTTAAAGAGCTATCGGTCAAAGCCAATTGATTGATCAGATTGATTTCCTATGCTCATGAGTGCTCTGCACCCACTAATTACCTATCGTTGGTGCCGCTAGCCCCCGAGCACCCACGGAGTCGGTGCCCCTGAACCCAATGAATTAGTAAGATTGCACAAGAAATAGTTTTTGGGCATATTTCTGAGCTAATAAAAGCTCAATCGTGTACTACTACTAAGGCGGGGTAAGGTATGCCTTAATACTACTTACACAATAATGTACAGTCGCCAGCACATCAAGCTACCCGAAACTGTCAAATTTTCCCAATCAACTTTGAACCTTATACTTTAGCAATGAAGTTGAAAATATACTAAGATAGATATTTCACAGATTGTAGTAGCTTGATGTGCTGGCGTCTGTACATTCGATAAACAATACATTATATTCAATGTCCTGGTAACAACCGGCTGACGGTGACGATGACATTTTAGAAAACCTTTTTGCGCGACTTTCTATCTGCAAAATCATCAATTTTATCGTCGTGTGAAATTTTGTTCATTTGTATGGACTGTATGCACAAAACAGATAAGATGTTTAGTTTTTCTTGGCTTAAGGTAGATCTCAGGGTATTGCCGCCATGGGATCTGGAGGCCAAAGTCCTCGCCCACATATGGGAGTGGCGAGAGGAGGCAAAACGCCGGGGCGTTGCTCCGCTGCCGCGAGAAATCACGGCACAGCGGACAGAGCTCCGGCGGGATCTCATAGCGGCATGGAGAGTGCGATTGTCGCAACCCAGCGCTGGGCACGCCACAATTGCGGCGATAAATCCCCTCTTTGAGGAGTGGCTAGAGAGGCGCCACGGCACCCTCACCTTCCGCCTGACGCAGGTCCGGACACGGTTGTTTCGGGAGGTTCCTATTCAGGATAAAGCGGGAGGAAACGCCAGGGTGTCACCACTGTGGGGATCGCCCGGAGGACACGGTGGAGCATACGGTGGAGGTCTGCCCGGCTTGGGCGGGACCCCGCCGTGTCCTCTTGGCGGCGATCGGCGGCGGCGACCTCTCGCGTCCGGCCCTCATACAGGCCATGGTCCGGAGCGAGAGTGAATGGGAGGCCGTCACCTCCTTCTGCGAAGCAGTAATGCTCGCGAAGGAGGAGGCGGAGCGCGCGAGGGAGAGGCAATCGCTGCACCCTCGCGCTCCTAGCCGCCGCAGGAGACGCCCTGGACGGGAGTCAACAGCCGACTCCCGGCCACCGTAGGCGCGGGCTTGCGGGCGGCGAGCTATGGGCAGCTCGCCGCCCGGTAAGGACCAGGCCCGGGTCGACGGCGCGTTGTGTTCCACGCGCGCCTCAAAGAGCTGTCCTGGGTGGAGCAGGAGGGAGTGTCAGACTCTTACTGACTAAAACCCACCCGTGTTCCTTCCCTAGCCCTTTATGTACCAGGGCAGCATTTATGAAAATATTCATTTATGAAAATATTATGTATGTAAGAAAAAATCAACATCTTTTTAATAAAATAAGTGATATACACATAATTTTAATACTAGAAATAAAGATAAATTAGATCAACCTTTTTTCAGATTATCTAAAGTACATACATCTTTTATGGGGTACTGTGTTAAATGTTACAACAAAATACCTTGTGAAATATTGCAATTAAATGAAAGGAAATTTAAAACTTATATTAAAATTACACTTTGTAAGCAAGGATAGGTATTACAAATTAGAGGATTATATCCAAGATAAGAATGCTTGGAAACATTCTGGTCTTGCTCCATAGGACAATCTCTAGAGTCTAGACAAAATCAAACTGGTTGCTAATGTAATTGTATAATTTATTCTTTTTTTTTTTTTTTCTTTGACATTGATTTACATTCTGTAATTACTTGGGGTCACACCCGGACTTATTACTCCTTATTTATTTATGAAAATCGTCTACGTTTGGAATGTTTGTGAATATGTGAGCACCATGTATCTATCACATAGTTGATCTATATGTCATGGTTACATTTATCCATTTTAATTCTTTTACCTATTGTGGTATAGTAATTTTATTTTTGGGTGCATCGTCTTCACATATAATTATATAAATAATGTATGCAATATATTGTAAAACATTTTAAAAGAGTAACGGTGGAGTTTCTTGCCCATTCTTCTCCATACGAAAACTACCTTTTGGAAGGGGCGACTAGAATCAATTTTATTTTAATTTTATTTTTGACGTTCAAAAGTGCCTTTTATGTGCCTATTTGAAATAAATGATTTGACTTTGACTTTGACTTTGAGCGGTAACCCTTTCGGACGATCCCGCTACCCCGGCAGGCTTCGGCCCTGTCGGGCCCCGTCAACTACGCTGACATCTCTTTGAGGCGCACGTGGAACACATACGCGCCGTCCGGCACGGGCCTGGTCCTGATCGGACGGAGAGCTACCCATTGCTCTCCGCCCGCTGGCCCGCGCCTACGGTCCTCCCGACGTCCGGAGCGTCTCCCTCGGCGGCTGAGGCGTGAGGATCTCTCCCTTGCCCATCCCGCCACCTCCTTCGCTAGCATGACTGCTTCGCAGAAGGAGGTGACCGCCTCCCACTCCCTCTCGCCCCGGACCATGGCTTGCACCAGGGCCGGACACGAGAGGTCGCCGCCGCTGCTGATCGCCTCTACGAGGACACGGCGGTGCTCTGCCCAGGCGGGGCAGACCTCCACCGTATGCTCCATCGTGTCCTCTGGGCGATCCTCGCAGTGGTGACACCCGGGCGTCTCCTCCCGCCTGATGATGTACAGGAACCTCCCGAAACATCTGTGTCCGGAGAGGACCTGCGTCAGGCGGTAGATGAGAGCGCCGTGACGCCTCTCTAGCCACTCCTCAAAGAGGGGTCTTATCGCCGCTATCGTGGCGTGCCCTGCGCTGGGTTGCGATAGTCGCGCCTTCCATTCCGCCATGAGATCGCGCCGGAGGTCCGTCCGCTCCGCCACGATTTGCCGCGGGTGCAGAGTTTCCCCCCGACGTAGTGCTTCCGCGCGCCAGTCATACAGGCGCGCGAGGACTATCGCCTCCAGATCCCATGGCGGCAGTCCGGCAAGGAGGCTTGCTGCCTCGCCCGAGATCGTGCGGTATCCCCGGATAAGCCTTATGGCTACCACCTTTTGGGGCGCGTTCAGGTAGTGTGCGGCTCGCAGCCGCAGTGAACGCGCCCATACCGGGGCCCCATATAGGGCCATGGACCGCACGACCCCCGCGTAAAGACTCCGGCAGGAGGCGTTTGGCCCCCGCCTTTGTATACCTTCAAGCCGATTAATGTATACATTATAATTTGGATTCCAAACCTGAGAAGCATATTCAAGATGGCTACGGACAAACGCACAATAAAGAATTATCATTGTTTTAACATTCTTAAAATCTAAAAATAAAATCCTGGAAGAAGCCTGGTTGACTATGTTATTAATATGCGCATCAAACAGAAACTTAGAGTCAAAAGTATGTAACTGCAAGATCCCTGATGACACTCTGGCTACCAAGGCATTCGGAAGCCTATAATCGAATTTAACAGAGTTTGCTTACGCGTAAGTGTACATACATAGCATTTGGATACATTTAAATCCAACCTATTTCTAACGCAGTATTCGTGGAACCGGTCCAGATCATCCTGTAATAGACATGCGTCCCCAACAGTTGCCACTTGTCCCAAAATCTACATATCATCCGCATACAATAAGACTTGAGAGTTAAGGAAACAAGAGGTAACGTCATTTATAAAAATATTAAATAAGGGAGGTCCCAATAAGAATCCTTGGGGAACTCCCGACAGAATGTACATCGCTCTCGACGCATACCCATTGAGAACCACTGTCTGGCACCTATTCTCTACGTATGACGAGAACCATCTAAACAAGTCACCTCTCACACCAACCAATAGAGTTTACGCATAAGAAGCACATGATCAACTTGATCAAAACACTTGCTGTAGTCAGTGTATATAACGTCAATCTGAGGCCGTCTGGACATGTGCTCTGTAAGATAGTTACTACAGACCACGAGATTGGATGTGGTCGAGAGACCTTTTAGAGACCCATGTTGATGTTCACAAAAACTTTTAATTTAAGTGAAGAAGAGAGTTTTCTGTGCACAATTTTCTCCATAATTTTAGCAAACACACAAAGTTTGGAAATTGGTCTGTAGTTGCCTATATTGGCTTTAGCTCCTTTTTTATGAATCGGCGTTATATACGCTGACTTCCAGATGATAGGCACTACCCCTAATTCAAATGACCGCTTAAATAATATTGTTAACGGAAGGGATAGGCATCTGGGACATTTAGATATACAAATTGTTGAAATGTTAACTTGTTTAAGCAACCGAAACACTTCCTCCTCCTGTACCTCAATAGAACTTATGTCTGATACGCAACCAACAGTCTGACACAGTGTACACATCTTCGTCAGTTCGTTCTTGGAAATTAGAAAATAAATAGTTTCCGAACATATCACAAATTTCCTCTCCACTGCTGGATGAAATTTGACCAAAGTTAAAAACAGACGGGTAACAGTTGGTTTGTTGTTTTGAATTTACATATCGCCAGAAAGCCCTTCGATTTTAGAAATGGCTGATTCAATATTTGCAATATAACTATCGAACATTTCCTTCTCCAGATCTTTAGCCCGCTGACGTAAAGTTACAAAATAATGATGATCAGAGGGACAATTCTCGTAATTTTAAGAACATTCACAATCTGATCCGAGTCTCAATCTGTCAAAAATACCTTTAAGTTCCCTACATTTTGACAAGTTTTTGACCTTGATTGTCACTGAGATGAGATTGCGACTAGATTTTGAACGTTTTTAATTAGGAGAATTGGCCTTCAGATAGATTTCCATACTTTTTAAATTTGGTGAAATTTAGCCTTTGCCCTAACTATTTTAATAAGAGGGCTTTCATACCAAGGAGGCTACTTGCCCTGAGGTACAATAAATTTAGTAGGTAAATACTTATTGTGAAGCGAGATGATAGTATCATAAAAGAAGTTGACAGCTTCTTCAAGAGTCCTACAGTTTAGCTCAGCTGAATATTGGTTAGAGACGGTTGTCTCTAGCCAATATTTCTTCAATTATGGCGTCATAATTTGCATGAGCATACAAGAATTTGACTCATGGCCGAGAATGCAGCTGATGCAGTTGAACGAAGTCAGCAGTGATACAGTGTGCCTTATGGTGTAAGTCCTCCACCAGTAAAGATCCAGGCAGCAAGTGACAGTAACTTCGCTATTTGTTAATATGAGGTCAATAATCCTGTCATTCAACATTACGATGAGAGTTGTACTGTAACAGATTGCAAGCGGTAAGAGTATCACAAAAGGAGGTCTGGACAGGTCCGTGCAAGTTACTGGGCCATAGATAATCACCATCATCCGCCGCGTGCCAGTCAATATTCGGCTGATTAAGATCACCA
Organism: Apamea epomidion; assembly: GCA_947507525.1. Classification (NCBI taxonomy): domain Eukaryota; kingdom Metazoa; phylum Arthropoda; class Insecta; order Lepidoptera; family Noctuidae; genus Apamea; species Apamea epomidion. The sequence continues at coordinate 20,390,907 of OX382238.1, forward strand.
AGAACCAAGAACCTATCTGCTGGATTTTTGAGAACAATGTCAGCTAAATTATTAGCGAAGTTGTGTAGTTGTACCATCAAAGAGTTGCCAGACTGCAGGGGGCCTAAAAAGGCCACTTTAAGCAATACCTCTAAAAGCTATTCATTTCCTGAATTCCCAGCAGATCATTAGAAATTCCTCTAATTTTCGTAAAATTTCATTTCATATTTGGTGTAAACATTACCGCATGATAAAAATAAATACCGTAATTTTATCGGTAAATTTTTCATTACAGTTTTTATTAATCAAATTGGTTTTTTATTTTTTATTTCTACAGTTTAAATGTGATTTTATTGTAATATGAATTGCACACAGATCATATTATGACTTGTCAGTTTGTGACCATTTTACGATTTTTAATATGATTCATATTGTTATCCTACTATGATTCTGCCAAAGTGGCCTTTTTAGGCCCCCTGATTATGTACATATATAAACTACAAAAACATGCATTTTATAGGTTACTTTAGGTTTCGTTTGGTGTAAAGTTAAGGTGACCCACAAATCCTCAGCGGACGAGCACCAATCGTTGCGGACGTTAGCAACAAGTTCCCGACGTATGGCTATTAAGACCCCTAGTCCCATAGATTTGTTAGTGAGAGAGTAATTTCGATCACGTCTCCATACAAAATATCTGTCATCAAACAATTCACTATTAGAAATACCATCTATAAGCCATGTCTCTGCAAGGCAAACGACGTTGGTAAAACAAGCTAATGCACCCATTAGCTTGTTTTACCAAAACGTTCGTGGGCTACTACTGTTCTATAGGAATGTTTGTATTAGGGGTTAAAGTATGAAATTGCCGATTTGTACTGAAAAATTGAAATTCGTTTTTTTTAAAATTTAACATATTTATTTAATCAAAATAATTACTATTATTATTTATACATTGCTGCCATCTAATAGGAAGGTCATTTATGCCTTTGCGATAGAACTCTCGTGATCTAGATTCGACAAACTGTGTGAAAGCATTTTGTACTGCCTCCTGAGATGAAAACTTTTTATCACGTAGAAAATTGTCCAAATCACGAAAAAAATTGTAGTCCGTTGGAGCAAGGTCTGGCGAATACGGAGGGTGACGAATGGTTTCTAATTGCAGTTCCTGTAGAATTAAAACGGTTTCTCGTGCTGTATGAGGTCTCGCGTTATCATGGAGCAATAATGGTGAAGATCTATTCATGAGTCGGGGCTGATTCACTGCTAGTTTTGCTATCATTGTTCGGAATTCGGCACAGTTGACATGTGCCATTATTGCTTGACCAGATCGGAGAAAGCTATAGTGAATAACACCATGCTGAGACCACCAAACAGTTACCATTACCTTTTTATTGGTAAGCTTTGCTTTAGGACACTGTTGCGGCGTTTGACCTGGGGTCAGCCATTGCATTTTTCGCTTACGGTTATCGTAAAGAATCCACTTTTCATCACATGTCACAATTCGATCCAATATTCCTTCATTTCTGTATCGATTCAACAAGGCAATACAAGTTTCAACACGCGTTTCTTTCTGCAGATCAGTCAAATCATGAGGCACCCATTTCTCATATTTTTTTATTTATTGATTTGACGCAAATGAGTCAATATTATTGGTAAGGTAACGTTAAACCATGACGCTAATTCCTGGGTAGTTTGGCTCGGATCGGCTTCCACCATCTCTTTCAATTAATTGTTATTCACCTGTGTGGGCGGTCTTCCACGCGGTTCGTTCTTCAAATCAATGTTTCCATCACGGAAGCGTTTAAACCAAAATCGCACGTTACGTTCATTAGCAGTCCCCTCTCCAAACGCAATATTGATATTGCGAGCTGTTTCTGCCGCGTTAGTTCCGCGTCGGAACTCGTATTCAAAAATAACTCGAATTTTTGAAGTATCCATCTTTCTTGTCTAAGCTGAATAAAAAAAACAACTGAAAGTCGATAATCGAATGTTGCACATTTTTTAAAAGAAGAACTTCATAGGTACCATGTGAAAAAAGTTTCACTCAAAAATCTTAAACCATGAAGGTTCTATGTCAATTCGACGTACCTATTACAATAAAACGGCAATTTCATTCTTTAACCCCTATTATTAATTCGTTTGATGTCGTTTGTCGTTTTTCGATGTGTTACATTTGATTTATAATGGCACCCCATTATAAATCAAATGTAACACTAGAATAAGAATCATAAAAATATAAGGCACAGTCATATTATGTCCCAAGTAAAAAGTAAAGTAAATAGAAGTCTGCGCAAATGACAAGTGTGGTTGGTGTAGGCAAAATACGGCGGTAGTTGCATAAAATAAAACGGATCTGCCCAAACATACGTAACAACTTATCATCAAGGTCAAGAAATAGTTGGCTTTGTAAGTGTAGTCGAAACTGCAAAAAATATACAAGTGCAAGCAGATCCCGCTTTCCTTAGTACATGCGTAAAGTTTAAAATAGCAAAAACCAAGGCGTAATGAGTCATATGAATAGGCGACACCGAACGATAAGAGAACAAAATGCAGGCGAGAATGGAATGCGTGCAAAAAAGGATTACTCGTATTAACGTTTCTCAATCTTATACATAATGACTCGTCGATCAACAATAGTGTGTCAGCAGATCGACTAGCGATGTTGCCTAAAAAACTTTTTCAAGTCTTGTTCAGTCCGGATGTGGTGCTTTGGTGACGGATGATTTTTACGAATAAAGATTTTGCAGCCTGTTACCCAAACATACTCGTATCCTTTTTCCTTTGCCAAAATTTTGGTTTTGTTTAGTAAGGCTTTGTTATCGAGCGTCAGGTGGTCGTTGACGTAAATTTTATGGTCACCCTGGATTCCCAACTCGACCGCGCTCAAGATCTTATGTTTTCTAGCTGCAGCAACAAAATATTTTTATAAGTAACAATTGTGTACCGAACAAATTATTGTTTTGTTATGGCTATCATTTCGCATGGGAATCCTTGCTATGTAATTTATTCATTCCTTAGGGATAGGACAATTGATTATATCTCCTATTTTAGCAACGACGTCAAACAAGTTCTCAGAGTTCGATTCAGGTACACTCTTGATCTCAATGTTATTCATCCTGGACCTCTGCTCATTGAACTTCAGTGTGTGAACACTGAAGTTCAAAACTCCTACAGTGCTCCTGCAAGGTGGTGATGTCGTCTTTGGTCTTCTTTAAGCTATCCATTTCCTGTTCCAATCCCGAAACTTTACTTGCCAGACCTTTTACTGAGCTGTGTACATATTCAAGAGACTTCTTCATTCCAGCAATGTAGCTAGAGACATCAGAAAATTCCTCTCTCATGGATTTCAGTTCCGCCAACTCCATGTTGATAAGCTTTAAATCCTCCATCAACGCCGGTAGTGACTCCATCTGCACCGTCAGTCTCCTCAGCTCGGATAGCACACTCTCCATGGCTGTCGCCGTGGTTGTTGCGGACCCGACCCGGGGACTCGTAGCTCGCAGTTTCCGTGATACCAGCGCACGGAAAATCAACCTGACCCTGACAGGTAGTACATTGGACCCGTCACTGACTTGACTGTCGCACCTCTTGCACTTAAACATTGTAGTATAATTATTATAAAGCAACTCCGAGAATTGATTATAAAAACAAAATAAGAAAACTTTGAGAAGCTTTGTCGATACAGAGCGTCGAGCGTATGCGTGCGCACGGTTCGCTGTCTACCGTCAACATTACTAGACAGCGTCGGTAAACCAGCCAATTGAACCTTGAGCTCGCGAATCTCAATAAGGACCGTTTCCAGATCGTTCAGGTTGTGGTACTGGCGACGGGGAAGGGGTTGGTGACGGTGACGAAATTCGGCATTTCGGACACTTCCATGCTGCCCTTTGGTCGGCCCCCAGTCTTCTCCACACGCCCTCCGTGATGCTAGCGCAGCCAAAATCGAGATACCGCTTGCATGAGGCACATTGGACGCCATCATTAAAGTCAGCGTTGCAGCTGGCACACTTAATCATAGTTGACCACAAAATTTGAGGATGAGTACCATGTTTAGAACACCTGTTAGAAAGACCGGCCGAATGAGGCGCGTAGGTAGTTGCGTACAGGTCGTGCGAAGTGTGTAGCAGTCAAGCAAAGTACGTGCTTGATTAGCGAGTGGTCGTGGGTAACTCTGATGGACGTCGGTCACGGGTAACTTATGTCAATAGATTGTAAATATTATTATGGTAAGTTACTACACTCTAAAAAAACGGGTTGCACTCCGGGAGTGCCGGCAGAAGTGAAAACTTGAATATTAATGTTGTGCATTTTTGATATTTTGGAATGCGGTCTACTCTCCCTCCGTCTTTCGAATTTTCGATCAGGTCACGTGTCCTGACGCGAGCTCCGTCTTACGAATTTTCGACCAGGTCACATGTCCTGACGCGAGTTTAACATTTTTTACCCATCACAAAAAAAAGCGCACAATTTTTAAAGAAAGAAGTTTTCACTGCAAAAATCTAATGGGTGAGTAATTCGCAATATGAAGGTTTAAAGGATGTTTGTGTTCACAGGATCCCACAGGCAATCCTTCCGGCTCGGTGCGTGCAGAACTCGGTGACGACGGTGTCATGCAGCGGGCTGAGCAGCCCTGACGAGCTGATGCCGCACCCCGACGACTGCCAGCTGTTCTACTACTGTGAGCCGGGCCGCGCCACGCCCACGTGCCGCCAGTGCCCTGCCGGCCTGCACTTCAATCCCTCGCTGCACGTGTGCGACTGGCCGCAGAGTGCCGGCTGCACTACGAAGGCACCCACCACCAACACACCCGCGCCGACCACTGACCCTCCGAGCAATACGACCCTGCCCACGACATCCTCCCTTAACAATAATACAACGACGCCTGCACCTACGAATGCGACCCGGCAATGGGCAAACATCACTACGCCACCAGCCGCTACAGAAGTACCAACATCGATGGGTACTACATTAGCACCTTCTTCTACTGTCACCAGTACTGAAACTTGGTCTGAACATTCTGGAACACAAGAACCAAACATCGCTGATACACTAATAACCACAACTGATGCAGCAACAACCACCACGGATGCAACCACTGAATCAACAATCACTGATGTACCAGCAAGCAGCGCAGCTCCACAAGAATCATCCACTACTGATGGACCAACAAGCAGCGCAGCTCCACAAGAATCATCCACTACTGATGGACCAACAAGCAGCGCAGCTCCACAAGAATCAACCACTACTGATGAACCAACAAATAGCGCAGCTCCAGAAGAATCAGAATCCCCCACCTCTGATGTACCAACAAGCAGCGCAGCTCAACAAGAATCATCTATTACTGATGGACCGACAAGCAGCGCAGCTCCACAAGAATCATCCACTACTGATGGACCAACAAGCAGCGCAGCTCCACAAGAATCTAAGTCGACCACCTCTGACGTACTAACAAGCAGCGCAGCTTCACAAGAATTAGAATCGACCACCTCTGATGTACCAACTAGCAGCGTAGTTCCACAAGAATCATCCACTACTGATGGACCAACAAGCAGCGCAGCTCCACAAGAATCAGAGTCGACCACCTCTGACGTACCAACAAGCAGCGCAGCTCCACAAGAATTAGAATCGACCACCTCTGATGTACCAACCAGCAGGACAGCTCCACAAGAATCATCCACTACGGATGATCCAACAAGCAGCGCTGCTCCACAAGAATCATCCACTACTGATGGACCAACAAGCAGCTCAGCTCCACAAGAATCAGAATCAACCACTACTGAAGAATCAACAAGCAGCGCAGCTCCACAAGAATTAGAATCGACCACCACTGATGAACCAACAAGCAGCGCAGCTCCACAAGAATCAGAATCAACCACTACTGAAGAATCAACAAGCAGCGCAGCTCCACAAGATTTAGAATCGACCACCTATGATGAACCAACAAGCAGCGCAGCTCCACAAGAATTAGAATCGACCACCTCTGATGTACCAACAAGCAGCGCAGCTCCACAAGAATCAGAATCAACCACTACTGAAGAATCAACAAGCAGCGCAGCTCCACAAGAATTAGAATCGACCACCACTGATGAACCACCAAGCAGCCCAGCTCCACAAGAATCATCCACAACTGATGAACCAACAAGCAGCGCAGCTCCACAAGAATCAGAATCGACCACTACTGAAGAATCAACAAGCAGCGCAGCTTCACAAGAATTAGAATTGACCACCACTGATGAACCAACAAGCAGCGCTGCTCCACAAGAATTAGAATCGACCACCTCTGATGTACCAACAAGCAGCGCAGCTCCACAAGATTTAGAATCGACCACCTCTGATGAACCAACAAGCAGCGCTGCTCCACGAGAATTAGAATCGACCACCTCTGATGTACCAACAAGCAGCGCAGCTCCACAAGAATCAGAATCAACCACTACTGAAGAATCAACAAGCAGCGCAGCTCCACAAGAATTAGAATCGACCACCACTGATGAACCACCAAGCAGCCCAGCTCCACAAGAATCATCCACAACTGATGAACCAACAAGCAGCGCAGCTCCACAAGAATCAGAATCGACCACCTCTGATGTACCAACAAGCAGCGCAACTCCACAAGAATTAGAATCGACCACCTCTGATGTACCAACAAGCAGCGCAGCCCCACAAGAATTAGAATCGACCACCTCTGATGTACCAACAAGCAGCGCAGCCCCACAAGAATTAGAGTCGACCACCTCTGACGTACCAACAAGCAGCGCAGCTCCACAAGAATTAGAATCGACCACCTCTGATGTACCAACAAGCAGCGCAGCTCCACAAGAATCAGAATCAACCACTACTGATGAACCAACAAGCAGCGCAGCTCCACAAGAATCAGAATCAACCACTACTGATGAACCAACAAGCAGCGCAGCTCCACAAGAATTAGAATCGACCACCTCTGATGTACCAACAAGCAGCGCAGCCCCACAAGAATTAGAGTCGACCACCTCTGACGTACCAACAAGCAGCGCAGCTCCACAAGAATTAGAATCGACCACCTCTGATGTACCAACAAGCAGCGCAGCCCCACAAGAATTAGAGTCGACCACCTCTGACGTACCAACAAGCAGCGCAGCTCCACAAGAATTAGAATCGACCACCTCTGATGTACCAACAAGCAGCGCAGCTCCTCAAGAATCAGAATCAACCACTACTGATAAACCAACAAGCAGCGCAACTCCACAAGAATCAGAATCAACCACTACTGATAACCCAACAAGCAGCGTAGCTCCACAAGAATTAGAATCAACCACTTCTGATGTACCAACAAGCAGCGCAGCCCTACAAGAATCAGAATCAACCACTACTGAAGAATCAACAAGCAGCGCAGCTCCACAAGAATTAGAATCGACCACCTCTGATGTACCAACAAGCAGCGCAAATCCACAAGAATCAGAACCAACCACTACTGATAACCCAACAAGCAGCGCAGCTCCACAAGAATTAGAATCGACCACCTCTGATGTACCAACAAGCAGCGCAACTCCACAAGAATCAGAATCAACCACTACTGATAACCCAACAAGCAGCGTAGCTCCACAAGAATTAGAATCAACCACTTCTGATGTACCAACAAGCAGCGCAGCCCTACAAGAATCAGAATCAACCACTACTGAAGAATCAACAAGCAGCGCAGCTCCACAAGAATCAGAATCAACCACTACTGATGAACCAACAAGCAGCGCAGCCCCACAAGAATTAGAGTCGACCACCTCTGACGTACCAACAAGCAGCGCAGCTCCACAAGAATTAGAATCGACCACCTCTGATGTACCAACAAGCAGCGCAGCTCCACAAGAATCAGAATCAACCACTACTGATGAACCAACAAGCAGCGCAGCTCCACAAGAATCAGAATCAACCACTACTGATGAACCAACAAGCAGCGCAGCTCCACAAGAATTAGAATCGACCACCTCTGATGTACCAACAAGCAGCGCAGCTCCACAAGAATCAGAATCAACCACTACTGAAGAATCAACAAGCAGCGCAGCTCCACAAGAATTAGAATCGATTACTTCTGATGTACCAACAAGCAGCGCAGCTCCACAAGAATCAGAATCACCCACTACTGATGAACCAACAAGCAGCGCAGCTCCACAAGAATTAGGATCGACCACCTCTGATGTACCTACAAGCAGCGCAACTCCACAAGAATTGGAATCGACCACCTCTGATGTACCAACAAGCAGCGCAACTCCACAAGAATCAGAACCAACCACTACTACCTACTACCCAACAAGCAGCGCAGCTCCACAAGAATTAGAATCGACCACCTCTGATGTACCAACAAGCAGCGCAGCCCCACAAGAATTAGAGTCGACCACCTCTGACGTACCAACAAGCAGCGCAGCTCCACAAGAATTAGAATCGACCACCTCTGATGTACCAACAAGCAGCGCAGCTCCACAAGAATCAGAATCAACCACTACTGATGAACCAACAAGCAGCGCAGCTCCACAAGAATCAGAATCAACCACTACTGATGAACTAACAAGCAGCGCAGCTCCACAAGAATTAGAATCGACCACCTCTGATGTACCAACAAGCAGCGCAGCTCCACAAGAATCAGAATCAACCACTACTGAAGAATCAACAAGCAGCGCAGCTCCACAAGAATTAGAATCGACCACTTCTGATGTACCAACAAGCAGCGCAGCTCCACAAGAATCAGAATCACCCACTATGGATGAGCCAACAAGCAGCGCAGCTCCACAAGAATTAGGATCGACCACCTGTGATGTACCTACAAGCAGCGCAGCTCCACAAGAATTGGAATCGACCACCTCTGATGTACCAACAAGCAGCGCAACTCCACAAGAATCAGAACCAACCACTACTGATAACCCAACAAGCAGCGCAGCTCCACAAGAATTACAATTGACCACCTCTGATGTACCAACAAGCAGCGCAACTCCACAAGAACCAGAATCAACCACTACTGATAACCCAACAAGCAGCGCAGCTCCACAAGAATTAGAATCAACCACTTCTGATGTACCAACAAACAGTGCAGCTCTACAAGAATCAGAATCAACCACTACTGAAGAATCAACAAGCAGCGCAGCTCCACAAGAATTGGAATCGACCACCTCTGATGTACCAACAAGCAGCGCAACTCCACAAGAATCAGAATCAACCACTACTGATAACCCAACAAGCAGCGCAGCTCCACAAGAATTAGAATCAACCACTTCTGATGAAATAACTACTGATGGAACAACAACCACTGATGCAGCAACAACCATCACTGATGCAACCACCACTGATGCAATCACTACTGATGGAACAATAACCACCACTGATGCAACAACTACTGAAGCAACAACAACTACTAGTGATGCAACTACTACTCAACCAACCACAACAACTACTGAAGCAACAACAACCACTACTGATGCAACAACTACTGAAGCGAAAACAACCACTACTGATACAACAACTACTGAACCAACAACAACAACAACTACTGAAGCAACAACAACCACTACTGATGCAATACCTACTGAAGCAACAACAACCACTATTGATGCAACAACTACTGAACCAACAACAACCACTACTGATGCAACAACTACTGAAGCAACAATAACCACTACTGATGCAAGAACTACTGAAGCAACAACAACCACCACTGATGCACCAATACAGTCCAGGCTGCCTCCTACCACCGCACCGACCACCCACTCCGCGCGACGCACCACTATCCGATGGAGAAGGTTGAACTAAGACGCACGCTCCTCGTAAACGCATCGACGGGCACCACGCAGTCTGAAGTTATTGGGGATCTGCAGCAATCGTAACACCGCGTTACCAGAGCGCCATCACTGCGGCCCCTTAATCATATTGCGGAATCCTGACCAAACCAGATGCCGCAATCGCAGCAGTGGTCTTAATAAATTAGCAGGTCTTATTAAATCGCAGCAGTGGTCTTAATAAAACACAAGATTGTCTAATGTGCCTCTTAATTTTAACACATACTTTCCTATCTTGCTATTATATTTTACTTCAATGGCTCCAAATGTTTGATACCGTTTGTGTCACAATAACTTTTTGCAAAATGTTTAACACCTCTGCCGTACTAATGAGTTCGGCACCTCTCTTTTGTTTAGCTACTGGTATGCTCTGTGTTCGTAATCGCGCTGTTTACTTTAAAGCTTTACCGCACTTCAATATGTTTTACTCTCTCGCACTTGCACGCACCACGCACTATTGCTTGATTTTTCGCACAGCTGTTTATTACGTCTTAACATAGTATGATTCTTGCGCTCGCGCAAATCTTTTTGACTTTTACCTTCATTATACTTATTTAATTATATTATACCTTATTCTACGATATTATGTAATGAAATGCTTTATTTTAATGGATTATACAGATTTATACACAATTTTTAGTCTTGGCTTTTAATGGCTCCTAAGTTAAATATATTTTATCAAAACGTCCGCGGGCTTAGAACTAAAAGCGATTTTTTCTATCGTCAAATGTTATTAAACTCGTAAATATATATATATATATATATTGTTCTTACAGAGACGTGGTTACTAGATGGAGTTTTAAATTCTGAATTCTTTGATAAACGATACATTGTGTGGCGTCGTGATCGAGATTATATTTTGACCGGGCAATCGCGTGGCGGGGGTGTGCAATAAGCACACCCCCGCCACGCGATTACAGATTACATTATACACGTAGGGAACTTTGAGTTATATGCCAACCTACCTTCCATTCTACAGCAGAGGATTTATGGCTCAGCATACGACTGAAAAATTCTAATACACGTAAATATATTACCTTACATATCTGTGTTGTTTATTTATGTCAGCAAAACTTAGGCCTTTCTTTTTCTTTACAACTTCGCAACTACCTCACAAAATTGAACCAAATAGTTATGCGTAACTCTTCTGATACCTTTCTCATCATTGGTGATTTTAACATAAGCGGTATTAACTGGGTCCTATCTGACAATCTATCGCTCGTCCCAATGAACCTGAATGGTCCTGACGAAGTTTTACTTGGTGACGTATTATGTACCCTAGATTTTGGTCAATACAATAGTGTTCTTAATAGGTATGGTAAAATTTTAGATTTGGTACTTTCAAACCAATTAGTTAATGTGGTTGAATGTTCAAGTCCGCTGGTTCCCATCGACGCCTACCATCCAACACTATTGATTAATATGGATTTCGTTGAAGTTCCTCTATTAGAGTGCGCGCCACGGACGCAATATCTATTCGACAAGGGTGACTATGATTCTATCAACAAAGATATTTCCATGACTAACTGGGAATCCGAGTTTGCGACACGATCAATTGATGAATCATTAAACTTTTTCAATTAAGTTATTCTTAGTTTACACACAAAATACATTCCACAAAAAGTAGATCGTAGCCAAACATATCCAACTTGGTACAATTCGGCATTAATTAAAACAATTAAAGAAAAATACAAACATTTAAAAAAATTCAAGACGTACGGCAATATAGCTGATGAGTCAACGTTTAAGCTTCTTCGTGAAAGGGTAAAGGTATTAGAATCGCAATGTTATGAAAACTACTTGAATTTAACCGAAAAATCTATTAACGTAAACCCTAAATATTTTTGGACCTTCGTTAAAAACGACACAACTCGAATGCAGTTCCGAGCACTTTAAACTATAATAGCGAAGCGTTGCGTACCGGAGAAACAATATGCGAAGCGTTTTTACGTACTTTCATTCTACATTTCTAGATACTAGCCCTAGTCATGGAATTTCTTCACCACCTCTTTTTACTTAATCTTCCAGCCTATCTGATATATGTAGCATCGTAGTGAGCGTTGAAGAAGTTTCTATCCTGCTTCGCAAGTTAGATACTTCTAAAGCGGCTGGCCCGAATAATATTTCATCGAAATTTCTTGTACGATGTTCGACTTCGATTGCCCATCCTATCTCGATTCTCTTCAGGAAATCCTTGGATACTTGTGTTGTACCTGAACTTTGGAAATCGGCTTTCATAACGCCTATTTACAAGAAAGGAATCAAAACCAAAATTGTAAACTACAGGCCGATATCCAAGCTCTGTATTGTGGCAAAAATATTCGAAAGGATCATCTATAACCAAGTGTATAGTGCTCTTAAAAATTCGTTTAGTTCCTTTCAACATGGTTTTTTGAAAGGAAGGTCTACCGTCACCAACTTAATTCTGTTCAATGATTTTATTACTGACGCCATGGATAACGGTAAGCAGGTTGATGTCGTAAGCTTTTGATCGGATTGACCATGAGATCTTACTATCAAAGTTGTATGGTATAGGAATACGAGGTGATTTACTCAGATGGTTTTCTTCTTACCTGGAAAACAGGTCCCAGGCAGTATTAAGCAATTATATGTCTGGTTGGGTACCTGTCCCCAGTGGAGTCCCCCAGGGTTCATTGCTCGGCGACTTTTCATTATCTATATAAACGACATCAACTCTTGCTTGACTTCATCCAGACTGCTGTGTTTTGCTGATGATATGAAAGTATATGCTACAATACCATCACATGTGGACGTGATTGCACTTCAGGATGATTTACGTCGTATGGAGGCTTATTGTCGTGGGAGTAAGCTTGATCTTAACCCTGCTAAATGTTCGGTCCTAACATATTCTCGAAAGCGCTCAATTATACCTTCATCGTATATCTTGGGTGATCAAGTACTACCTAGAATGAATTGCATCCGAGATCTTGGGGTATATCACGACTCAAAGCTTACGTTTGAATTTCATGTAGATGTCATAGTCGCTAAAGCATCTAAAGCACTAGGTTTCATAATGCGGCTATCCAAGTGCTTCACTCAAGCCAAAACTTTAAAAATTCTTTACTGTACTTTTGTTAGAAGCAACTTGGAATACGCGTCTGAAATCTGGAATCCATGTTATATAGAAAAAAGAAGAAAGAAAATACATTTATTTGGCACAAACTAAAAGACACACGATACACCAGATATATACATCAGACAAAACAAACAATAAGATTAAAAAATAAATAAAAGATTAAATGCAAGAAAATTATCAGGAAAGTGTGCCTCACGGCTGCGCCAAAAAGGCCCAGTTCAGCAAAAAATGCCAGACAACTAGTGCCTGACGCTGGTTTTCAACTGGACCTGATGTGTGAGGTGACGGATGTAAATCAGTTTTATACTGCAACGTGACGTGTGTCAAATACGCCCCGACTATTCGACGGAGGTAAGTCGACACCCGGTGATACCGGAGTGCCTCCCCTATGCAGCTCCAGGGCAGGGTGTTGAACGCGTTGGCGATGTCGAGTGACACCGCCACGACCACCCCACCCCGGGACACCGCGTCCCCCGTCGTGAGGGCTCTCACGCGCATGATGGCGTCCACCGTCGAGCGCCCCTTGCGGAAGCCAAACTGGCACTCCGCAAGGTCCGGCCCCGTCCTCACCAGGTGCCCGACGAGGCGGCCCGCAATCACTCTCTCAAAGAGCTTGCCGACCTCGTCCAGCAGCACTATGGGCCGGTATGCGGACGGAGAGTCCGCAGGGCGCCCTGGCTTCTGAATGAGGACCAGCTTCCCCGTCTTCCAACGGAGTGGAAACTGGCCTCTCTCCATGCACGCGCTTAAGAGCGCCTCCAGTCGAGGCCCGAGAGCCCTCGAGGCCAGGACCCAGGCTTTACCCGGCAAGCCGTCGGGTCCCGGGGCGGTATTTTTGGCCTTCAGCCTGCCTACCGCCGCTCTCAGATCTACCCCGGTCACTTCAGGGGTGTCGTCGTCGTCGTCCGTGTGGTCCGCTTCGGGCACCGCAAGTGGCGGAGCCATAGGCGGGGGAGTATGCTCCCCCCGTGAAGGGAACAGAGCGCTCACCACTTCCTCCACCAGCTGGGGTCGGAGACTCTGCGTCAGCGGGGGGGCCCAGGTGCGGAGTTTATTCCGCACCATTCTGTAAGGGCGCCCCCATGGATCTCGGTTCAGAGTCTCCAACATCTCCTCGCGGGCCATATCTTTGGCCCGCTGGACAGCCTCTTGGAGGGCGGTCTTCGCCGCTCTGTACCCCTCGTACAGCTCCGCTTCCGTGGCTTCCGCATCCGGAGGGCGAATGCGGAGCCTGCGGTGCCTGGTGTACCGGTGTCGCGCGTCGACGCACGCCTTGCGTAGCGCCCCAACCTCCTGCGACCACCAGTACACCTGACGTCGGGCGCATCCTGGCCGGACTCGGGGCATTGCCACGTCACAGATCTCGGACATGGCCTCCCGGAACCACTCCACCTCATCGTCAATGTCAGCAGGCCTGTCCGGTGAAAACACCCAGGCCTGCACGATCGAGGCTTCCAGGAGAAGCTCCCGGTCCAGCTGCTTCAGCGCCCACCGCGGACCACTCGGGGCCTGTTGGACCAGCGCGCTAGAGGAGGTGGTAGCCGTAAGGCTGATCCGGGGGTACCGCACGATCTCGCGCGAGGCAGCAAGCCTCCTTGCCGGACTGCCACCATGGGATCTGGAGGCGATAGTCCTCGCGCGCCTGTATGACTGGCGCGCGGAGGCACTACGTCGGGGGGAAACTCTGCACCCGCGGCAAATCGCTGCGGAGCGGACGGACCTCCGGCGCGGTCTCATGGTGGAATGGAAGGCGCGACTATCGCAACCCAGCGCAGGGCACGCCACGATAGCGGCGGTAAGACCCCTCTTTGAGGAGTGGCTAGAGAGGCGTCACGGCGCTCTCACCTACCGCATGACGCAGGTCCTCTCCGGACACGGATGTTTCGGGAGGTTCCTGCACATAATCAGGCGGGAGGAGACGCCCGGGTGTCACCACTGCGAGGATCGCCCAGAGGACACGGTGGAGCATACGGTGGAGGTCTGCCCCGCTTGGGCAGAGCACCGTCGTGTCCTCGTAGAGGCGATCGGCAGCGGCGGCGACCTCTCGCGCCCGGCCCTGGTGCAAGCCATGGTCCGGGGCGAGAGGGAGTGGGAGGCGGTCACCTCCTTCTGCGAAGCAGTCATGCTAGCAAAGGAGGTGGCGGGATGGGCGAGGGAGAGATCCTCACGCCTCAGCCGCCGAGGGAGACGCTCCGGGCGTCGGGAGCCGCGTGACGACTCCCGGCCACCGTAGGCGCGGGCCTGCGGGCGGAGTGCAATGCGTAGCTCTCCGTCCGATCAGGACCAGGCCCGTGCCGGACGGCGCGTAAGTGTTCCACGTGCGCCTCAAAGAGATGTCAGCATAGATGACGGGGCCCGACAGGGCCAAAGCCTGCCGGGGTAGCGGGATCGTCCGAAAGGGTTACCGCTGCCCTGGTACATAAAGGGCTAAGGAAGGAACACGGGTGGGTTTTAGTCAGTAAGAGTCTGACACTCCCTTCTGCTCCACCCAGAGCGGGAGGAGTCATTTGATGATTTCCCATCCACAAAAAAAAAAAAAAAAACGTGACGTGTGTATGCATACTTAAATATATAAATAAAATAATTTTGTGTTAGATAAAAAACAGTAACGAATATGTGAATATGTCTAAATGTGTGGTATTGAGTAACATTGCAAAAATAAACAAAAAAAATAAAAAATAATAATAATATATTCATACTAATATTTAAAAATTATATAAGTATATTGATCGTATAGAGAGCATCCAGAAAAGGTTCACCAAGTATTTGTGTTATCATCAGAAAGTGCCCTACCGGTCTGAAGATTACCTCGATCTCTGTAAGAAGTATCATATATTACCCCTAATTAATCGGCGAGCAATCTCTGACTGTATTTCACTATTAAAATTTTTCAATTATTCAAAGTCAAATCATTTATTTCAAATAGGCACATAAAAGGCACTTTTGAACGTCAAAAATAAAATAAAAATAAAATTGATTCTAGTCGCCCCTTCCAAAAGGTAGTTTTCGTATGGAGAAGAATGGGCAAGAAACTCCACCGTTACTCTTTTAAAATGTTTTACAATATATTGCATACATTATTTATATAATAATATTCTTAACTCCGATATTCTATCCAAATTTTATTTTAATGTTCCCGGAAGGTCGAAGCGATGGAACGCACCGTTGCGGCTTCCATTTACCTCTACGAATTACAGGCAAAATTCATTTACAGTGCGTGCAAGTAGAAACTTAATGACATGTGTAAACAGCATGATTTTGATCCTTTCTTAACAGGTGTCTTCTCGGCCAGGAAGTGCCTGAGCCTTAGCTTTCTTAATTAAGATTTTGTATGTTCAGGTTTTTATTCTTATATTTGTTTAAGCTTGAATGTTATATTGTTTTATTTTTCTCTTTCTTTTTTGGTAGCTGTGTTGTGTTGTTCACACTCTTTCTTTCCATTCTGTTTTTAGAAGTGAGTGACTTTTAATTGGCTGTCAGTCTCACATACAATTTTTTATTCTGTTTGTTTTAGCTGTAAGTTATCCATAGTTAAAAAATAAATAAATAAAAATAAATAAATAAAAATAAATAAATAAAAATAAATAAATTAGCGGTCAGGTCAGTTGCAGTAGCAGTTGTAGTTGTTAGCATGCCTTAAATAAGGTTGGTTGTACAAGGATCGCCCATTTTATTGTTACATGTTACTTTTATGTACAGTGTACTCCAAAGGTTAGTTGACATTTTTCCACTTCAGTTGTAATGCCATTTAAAGATTTAAAATTCTAGTTTCAAATGTTGGAACGTTTTCATTAACATATTCAATACCTATGACAAGGGATTACCTGATAAATAATATCCATAAACGGCCGAGATTATAAAGCAAAATTAAATCTTCGCCTCCGGTGACCGATGATTACAAAATGTTTTTTTCTGCCGACATGATCTTATAAATTAGTTTCGTGATTTTGCACTAACGCCCTATTCGTCCAAAATCTAGAAAAGTTGTTACTAAGGCTGAGGTTTCTATCTGCATAAAATAATA
The DNA here is from genome assembly GCA_947507525.1 of Apamea epomidion. Lineage (NCBI taxonomy): Eukaryota > Metazoa > Arthropoda > Insecta > Lepidoptera > Noctuidae > Apamea > Apamea epomidion. Next base: position 20,407,801 of record OX382238.1, read on the forward strand.
AAAGAAAGTTTGTGAATGAGTTCTTAATTTTTTTGTTATTATTTGTCGTAGGTAACCCGTCAAGGCTGATGAAACATTTGTTTCACAGAACAATTTTTTTTGAAGTGAAAACTTCTTTAGCGGCGTTGTGCACTTTTGTTGTGATGGGTAAAAAATGTTAAACTCGCGTCAGGACACGTGACCTGATCGAAAATTCATAAGACGGAGCTCGCGTCTGGACACGTGACCTGATCGAAAATTCGTAAGACGGAGGGAGAGTAGGAATAAATATTGTATTTTACCACATAAATGATAGTACTTTTATACTGATAATTAAAGCAATTCGTGCAAAGTTATTCCCTAACCATTCCAAAATATCCAAAATGCACAACGTTAATATTTAAGTTTTCACTTCTGCCGGCACTCCCGGAGTGCAACCTGTTGTTAATATTTAAGTTTTCACTTCTGCCGGCACTCCCGGAGTGCAACCTGTTGTTTTTAGTCATTTACCTATTTTAATAAATAAACACGGAAGTCAGAAACCAGTGAACATTTACATTCTTATTTAACGTGCACATTGAGCAAATAGTAGCAAAAGTTTCGAAGTCACTGGGTTTTGTCATGAGACTTAAGATTCTCTATTGCTCTTTTGTCAGAAGTCATCTTGAATATGCGTCACAAATTTGGAACCCGTGTTATGGCAAATTACATAAATCGTATTGAGAGTATCCAAAAAAGATGTATTCGTTTTCTTTGTTTTCGGTTACGTGTACCATATCATTCTGATTTATTTATTTTATTTATTTATTTAAAGACTTTGGAAGACTTACAGCTAAATACAATAGTGATAAATAACAGTATGGTAATCTGACAGCCAATTACAGGTCTTCACGTCTAGAGCTTGTCTGGTATAAAAGTACTGTGGAACAAAATAACAGTGAGTACACTGCAACTATTGCCAAAAAAATATATATAAAAGTAAAAATTTGCAAGTAGATCATCACCTAAAATTTGTAAAAACTAATATAATATAATATAATTGCGGTAGGTTATTTCCCATCAAACCAAGATGTTAAAAAAAAAAACAATTTTAAAAATCAAAAGAAAACAAAGTCTGAAGAATTCAATCTTTAAAGAAATTCATTGCTAAACACTTTTTTGCCGAGGTCACACTCGTTTTAAAAAGATCAAAGTCGAACTGCTTGCACACCTTATTAAAATACCTACTTACACGCACAACGTACGAATTTTGTCTGTAGTTAGTAGTTGCAAATGGTACCCGTAATGGTGGATTGAACCGTTTGGATTTGCTTGGAACGTTGAAGTAGAAAGTTGACAAAATATCAGAACAGTTTATGTCACCTCGAACCGTCTTCAACAAAAATATACAGTCAGAGATCTCACGTCGATTACTCAATGGTAAGATATGATATTTTTTACAGAGATTGAGATAGTCTACTAACCGATACGGTACCCTCTGGTGAAAGCATAAAAAAATTATAAATCTTTTTTGTACGCGCTCAATACGATCAATATATTTGTGATAGCATGGACTCCATATTTCAGATGCGTATTCCAAATGGCTTCTAACAAAGGTGCAGTATAGTATTTTTAACGTTTTAGCTTGCGTGAAGCACTTGGAAACCTCATTATGAAACCAAGGGATTTTGAGGCTTTAGCGACGATGGTTTCAACATGCTTATCAAAAATAAGTTTGGAATCGTGATGAACCCCCAGATCACGAATAGTACTACATCTAGGCAATATATGGCCTCCAAGAGTATATGTTGTGGCTAGGACTGATCGTCCACGGGAATACGTTACAACTGAGCATTTTTTGGGATTGAGATGGAGCTTACTTTTTTGGCAGTATACTTCAAGACACTGTAAGTCAGTTTGAAATGCCGTCATGTCCGCTGTCGATGATATGGTAGTGTAAATTTTCATATCGTTGGCGAAGCACAATAATTTGGATGAGGTCAGACAGGAGTCGATGTCGTTTACATAGACAATAAATAATAACGGACCGAGCAACGAACCTTGGGGGACTCCGCTGGGGACTAAAACCCAGCTAGATATATAGTTATTCAGTACCACAGCTTGTGACCTGTTTTCTATGTAAGAGGAAAACCATCTGAGTAAGTCCCCGCGTATACCGATGCCCTCTAACTTCCGTAATAGGATGACGTGGTCGATTCGGTCGAAACACTTACTATAATCTGTGTAGACAACGTCGACTTGTTTACCGTGGTCCATTGCGTCGGTGATATAGTTATTAAGCAAAATAAGATTGGTGACAGTGGATCTACCTATAAGAAAGCCGTGTTGGAAGGGACTAAACGACTGTTCCTAAGCAGAATAGACCTGGTTATAAATAATCCTTTCGAAAACCTTGGCAATGATACACAGTTTGGATATCGGTCTATAATTAGCAATGTCCGTTTTGGCTCCTTTCTTATGTACAGGTGTTATAAATGCTGATTTCCAAAGTTTAGGGACCACACAAGCATCTAAAGATTTTTTAAATAGAATTGAAATAGGAAGTGCAATAGACGCAGCGCAGCGTACGAGAAGCTTGGATGAGATATTATCCGGGCCTGGCGCTTTCGATGTATCTAATTTTCGAAGCAAGTTGTCTATGTCTTTAATGTTCACCGTGATACGACTGATATCAGACGACAGGTTTGAGGATTCAGTATAAGAACAAGAAGAGGAACTTGAGCTACCATCATGAATAAGGTTGGGATCTAAAAATGGGGAGTGAAAATAAGTTGAAAATGCCTCACATATTGATTCCCCGGTACGCAGTGATTCGTTGTTAAAATTGAACGTGCTCGGGATTGCATTTATATTATGACGTTTTTTTTACAAAAGTCCAAAATTGTTTCGGGTTATTTTTAATAGATGCTTCGGTAAGTTTCATATAATTTGCGTAACACTGACTTTCTAATATTCTTACCCTATCACGAAGAAGTTTAAATGTTAGTTCGTCAGCTTTATTGCCGTAGGTTTTATGTTTTTGAAAGTATTTATATTTCTCTTTTATCGTTTTTATCAATGAGGAACTGTACCAGGTCGGATATGATTTGTTACGACAAAGTTTCGAGGGAATATATTTCGACTGAAGATTATAGATAACGTTATTGAAAAAACTTACGGAATCGTCAGCTGACCTTACTGAGAACTCACTTTCCCAGTCGGTATAACTAATGTCACGGTTAATGGATTCGTAATCACCCTTGATAACTACTTAAATCTCTGCAAGAAGTTCCATTTACAGCCACTTGTAGATCTTCGCCGACTTGCAGATTGCACTTTTCTTTAAAAATCTTAAACAACGAAATTGACTGTCCCGATCTCCTGCATAAATTGCATTTCAATGTCCCCCAGAGATCAGTTAGATTTAATCCACCTATCTCCATTCCTTTTTCCTCGTCCAACTATAGGCAAAACTCATACATGGTGCGAGCGAGCAAGGACTATAATATTCTATGTAAAGAGTTCTCTTTTGACCCATTTACCACCAAAGCCCATTCTGCACGCACTCGGCTGAATGACAACTTTTTTAACAGCGCGTAGTGTTTTATTTTTTAGTTAAATTTTTCCCCATGTCACTAATGCCTAACATGGCGTCTGAATGTATTTAATACTTAATGCTTATTTTAATTCATTTTATTTGTATTTTCATCGTGCTTGCTACTTAGTTGTTAGTGATCCTAAGATTTCTATTACTTTCTCTGTGTCTGCTCATGAGAATCTGTAATTGGCTCTGTGTCGCTTATACAATTGTTATTAATTTGGTTTAGCTGTTGGTTCTCCTACTTATAAATAAATAAATAAATAAATTTCAAACTGTACTTAACACAAAATATCAACATCGCAACCTCCCCGTATTCTGTCCTTTTCTTTTCGAATTAAAAAGATGTGATAGAAACAGTAACGAATGCAATTAATCAGCAAACGACATGGAATGTTCAGTCAGAAGACTACAGTGAAATGTCAAGCAGGAATTGACATAAACGTTTCAATTCAAAAGTTCCTGATTCAATGTAGTTTATGGCTTCATGAATTGTTTACAGAAAATTAAAACTCGCTAAACCTATGCATTAAACTCACTAGCTTGTGCTCTCACTGCTTTTATTTTGCTCTTAACATTCTACGTAAATATTTTTTTTCTATTTCTATTATTCCTAAGGCCCTTTTTTTGAAAACAACCAAACGTATCCGTCATTCAGTCCAATGTCATTCAAAGTTGACATGTTTGATGTTAAGTTTCGTCACAAACGGGTAAATAAAAAGTGCTTTTATTAGTTTTTCATATTCACACATAACCTTTATTTTTTCGGTATGGTTCATTTTCACTTCAAAGGTATATTTTTTTCTGAATTTTTTATTTTTATTTTTCCAAAAACCCTGGCTAATGACTAAATCTAGTTGAAAAAAAAACTGATATTTCACTACAAATGTCATTCAAATAATATTACAACTCTGTAAATATTGTAAATCCACTGAAATTATAAATATCAATTAATTTTGGCGACTGTAATTAAGTTAAGAAGTGCGGTGTCAGTAAAAGGTAGGTAATTACAATCAGGTGAAGTAATCCCTTACATAGGTTATCAATAGGAATTAGTCAATAAAAACGTTGTAGCGTCAAAATGTCAACTAAATGTTGGAGTCATAGATATCCGGAGATATGCCTTCATTTCGGAATAGAAAGGAGTCCTAGTGACGCCGCTTATCTCCCACCCAAATAATTACTTACATTAACAAATAGTATACTTACGACACACACTCAAAATATGAACACGCACACTAAGAAGAAAGCAGCCACATTAAATCAATTCCTAATAGCACACATACATAGAATGGGCGGGGTATTCACTTGTAAACATTTGCTATTTGCGAACATTCAATGCACACGCATGCAATTAAGGAGTCGAAAGCGATGGTCGATAATTTTTATCGATATTTAATTTTAGCACATTCTTGTATTATAATAGCTTTGTTAAATTTTCTTTAAATATATATATTTTTTTTTTTATGGAAGTACCTATCCGAAAATATAGTTTATTTTTACAAAAATAAAATGGGAATATTTTTCAATATTGTATTACCGTTAAAGGGAACGCTCTCTGTTAAATGTATTGCTGTATATTTATCTAATATAGTTATTACTTAAACTTTAAAAAAAATATTTTAATAAAAAATGCCTACCTACCTTTCTACCTAGGTTTGGTTTAATTCAGTATAATTGAGTGTGGAGCGCGTATAATAGAGAGTAGGCTTGAGTCCTAGTAGTGGGCACTGCAATAATAAAAATAAGGATCAAGTCTTGATTAAGAAAGCGGTACTTCTGGACACGGCCCGCATTGTTAGGAGGTTCCTCTCTCTGGAGCCCTGACCGCCGGCAGCTTGGACCGTATTCCCGATACCGGTGGGCTACTATTTTTTATATCCTTAGTTTTTTATATCCTATCCATAGTTCAAGCGAGTTATACGACATATTTCACATTTGTAAAGAAATAATATAAAATGTGAAACCCTCAGACATATTATATTAATTATAGACAAAGATTAGACAAAATAGCGACGGACCGCGAATTTTCTAATTCAAACTTTGAACCTTGACGGCTGCTCGGCCTTATGATTGATTAATTGTGTGTCTGTGATGTGTGTAGATGGTATGGTATGTAGTGGATGGTTGTGTGTTGAGTATGTAGTGTAGGTGTAGGAGTGGTGGTGGTGATGGTGGTGTTATAAATAAATATTCATACATATATATATATATATTTTACCCGTTTATTAAGTTTTCGGTTTCGTCATAACTAAAATGTTTAAGCCAGTTTGTCAATTTGGTTTTGAATTTGTAGACAGCTTAGGTTTTACAGTCATTATAGATTTTAAGTAGTTTGTTGTACATTTTTGGAGCTAGAGCTATAATATGTCGTTTTGCAAAAGCGGTCCTAACACGCGGTATTGGGCAGCAGTCAACCCGTCGTTTTGTTGTAATAGATAGGGCAGGTACTGTATATTTATGGTATCTTGTCAGCATCTCGAGTACAAAAAGTTTCCTCACCGTCAGTACATCTGCCTTTTCATAGACATTAGCTGTTGGGTGTCTATGGGGTAAGCGCATGATCACCTTTAGTACAGCTCTTTGCGCTCTTTCTACTGTGATAAGGTGATTTTTGTAAGCATCTCCGCAAGCGCAGATACAGTACCTGACTAGGCACTCGCACAAGGCGCGGTATGTTTGGAACAGTAGTTGGAGGGTTGCCACACTTCGTAAATTCTTAAATATATAGATCATTTTTCTAATCCTTCCAGCTAGTGCAATTGTATGGGTGCTCCAGTCGAGCATCTCATCTATAATTATGCCTAGGTACTTAATAGAGGGGGTTCGGGATAGCAAGCTGCAACTACAGTTAAGCCGACTGTTGGTCCGATTGCATGGAAACATGTGAAGTTTTAGTGAGAAGTTCGGGCCTGGATTCGTTAAATGGGATTTGTTGAAACAAATAAATTTTGTTTTGGAGGTATTCAGCGAGAGGAGACTATTTTCAAGCCATTGCGTTATGCTAGCTAAACCGTTCTCGGCCTCTTGGCGGACACTATCCCAGTTCTTCCCGTGAAAAACCAGAACAGTGTCATCTGCAAACATAAGGAGTTCCACATTGTGCAGAGTTACGTGAAATAATTCATTAATATATATTAAGAATAAGCCCAAGAGTGCTACCTTGTGGAACCCCAAATGAGCAGTGGTAGCTTTCACTCTCAAAATCATCCACTCGAACGGTCTGACTGATAGATAATCTCCAAACCATTCCAACACCAGTCCACGCACTCCTACATTCTCAAGTCTTGCCAGTAGAATTTTTGTAGAAACAGTATCGAATGCTTTTTGGAGATCCAAAAAGACTCCAACACATCGTTCTCCTTTATCCATGTGTGTGGTCAAAGATGTTGTCAATTTAATAACTGCGTCTTCAGTAGACTTACCCTCTCTGAAACCGAACTTCTCCTCATTTATTAGCTTGTTTTGTTAGTAAGATACTAATCTTTTGTTTACTAACTTTTCAACTAGTTTAGACAGCGTCGACAGTAGTGAGATGGGTCTATAGTTAGTAGGATCATCTTTAGAACCAGATTTGTATATTGGACACACAATGGCTCTTTTAAAAATAGTGGGAAACGTACCAGTTGCGAGACTCAAATTACACAAGTAAGAGAGAGGATAAGCTAGTGCTGCGATATTTTGCTTATGGATCTCCGTGGAAATTTTATCCCATCCAGGTGCACAGTGTGACCTTAAACCAAACACAATCTTAGCTACCTCTTGTGGGTCAGTGGGAACAAAGGTCATTGAGTTAACTGGTGTATTATTTGTTTTCGCCGTTGATGCCAACTCCTGCTCTGTTTTATTAAGTTTATTCAACATATTACTCGCTAATGTACCCCCAATCGTGGTAAAGTAAGCATTGGCCGTGTTAAGGGAATCTAATGGTGAGTTTTGAATATTAACAAGCTCATGGGGTATTTCTTTTTCTGTGTTAAAGTTACACACTTCCTTTATTGTTTTCCAAGCTTCTTTGATATCTCCTTTTTTTGCCAACTTCTCTCGGTAGTACTGTCTTTTTAGGGTTTTAACCATTTTGTTACACGTATTTCTGTATGTCAAGTATTTCTGTTTAATACATTCGTCACTAGGTGTTTTTTTGTGTTGTGCGTGAAGCCTATCTCTCTTTCTTATTGATTTCACAACTCCTTTTGTTATCCATGGTTTTAGGGGACTGTGTCGTTTTGGTGTCATTTTTATTTGGGTATTTTGACCAATAACCAGTAGTATTTTATTAGTTACTAATTCCGCGGCTATGTTGGCATCGCTAATACTATATAAATTATCCCATTTTTCTTTAAGCAAAGCATTCCTAATTTCCTCGTGGTTAATGATTACTTTTTTGTACTTTGTTACTTTTTTATTTACTGATGTATCGCTGATATAGAGTAGAATAGGGGAATGATCAGTCAGCTGTTGTTCGAACACTATTGTTTTCCAAGAGTTGCATGATTTCACCATGAAGTGATCCAGGCAATTGTTAAGCTTAGTAGGTTTTGTTATACCTTGTCTCAGTCCGTATATAGCCATTAGATTTAGGTAGTTCTGAACCGGTCCACCTGCGTCATCTAAAGTATTTATATTGATGTCTCCCGTAAACACGATGTTTTTAGTGTGTATGTTGCTGAGTACTTGATCAAGTGCATTTATGTAGTTTGAGGCATTTTTGAAGCATGGCGGTCGGTATGAACATACTAACGTGTAGTCAGTGGAAATGTTAACAAGAAGGCAGTTTCCCTCAGAGAACACCGTCTCAGATGATCGCGCCCCTATCTCTTCCCGTACATAAACAACTATACCGTATTTTTGTTAATAATATTTTTAGTCCATAATACGTCATAGCTGTCGATGTACGGGGGTGGACTGTTCTCAGAAGTTCAACACTCCGTGAGAACGAATATATCCACTAGAAATTGCAGTGCTGAAACGAACGCTAGAAATAGGTCAAAATTGCAGTGGATGCTTCTTATATTTAAAGTAAGAATAGATAACGATGTTTTATCGTGCTTATCATAATTGATCACCTGCGAACATAGTTTGGTGACCCCAAGAAGAACACAGTTTACCTCAGCCTCGTTGTTGTCTATCTCAGTTGCAATTGAGTTATTTATGAAATGATCGAATGATTACAAGAATACCGCAATGTTGTATATTTACGATATCGACTGTCGTAGGAAAGTTGTATTATTGTGCATGAACAGACACGATTATTCTCAAAGAAACTTGGTAAATGAAACTTGGTAGTAAGTATTATTATGGTGTTTATTTATTTATAAATAAAAATATTTTTAGTCAATATTGTTCGAATTATTGATAATATAATTATATGCTTCGCAGCAGTTTGATAATTACATTTTGCCTTTTTGTGTGCGGTGATGAAATACAGTGTGTTGTAGTTGTGCGATATTTTGTTATATGGGAGGTATTTATGTGTAAATTCTTTGGGTATACGTGGTTTGGTGTGCATGGTTGTTTGAAAAGTCTAATTAAAGTTAAAATAAGCTAAATAAGGCAACAAGAATCAATTTAAAAGAATGGATTAGTCACTTGATATTCTGATTTTGGTTTTCTGGAACGCAGAGAGATTTTTCAGAACTAACAAGAACTTGTTTATCACCCTCTATCTTACGCAGAAATATGTTACCGTTAGAGATCCAATAAAACTTGTACCCATTTTTGCTAGCGAATTCTCTGGCTAGGTAGAACAGTTTTTTAGTACTAGCTGGTAGATGTTCAGAAATGTATACTGGTTGACGATCTCGAGGTATACCCATGACTGTGGTGTTTAACTTCTCGGTTTTTCCTTTGCTTTTATTGAACGAGTGCACAGCCGTCAAGAGTGTCTGCTTAATTTGCACGGTAGAGAATTCTGCAAATATTGGACGTGGAGCAGTTGAAGAGTTAGATTTTCGTGGTAGACGATAAATATCGCGCAATCCAGTTTCAGCTATGTTTACTTCAACAGCTGTGCCTATGTTACGTACCGTTTGAATGAGACTGGTGCTAGATTCCGTACTTTCTTGCGGGATGTTTCGCAATTCAATGCCAGAAGATCTCGATGTGTGCTGCAGATCTAGTACCATCTGCTCTAGAGTTTCAACGTACATCTGTTGTTCACGTCTCTCCTTTCTCAAAATTGCAACTTCCACCCTCATATCTTCAAATTGTTTGTTTATAAATTCTATTGATTGAAGAATTCCTGCGTTAGACTTACAAATTTCTGAGTTGGATGCCTGTATCTGGTTGTTTTGGTTCTTGATATCTCCTATATCCGTTGACAACTTCGCTATTAGGGTTGCTTGGTCAGCGAGCAGTTTTGTAATACTACTGTCTTGCTCCTTTTTCCATTTCGAAAGTATATCATGCAGTTCACGTGTGCTTATTTCACCCAAATCGCTTTGCGGCGAGTTGTCTTTACGTTGACGTTTGTACCTGTTAGTGTTCACAAAGTTACATGCAATTCCCGCTGTAGTGACATCGGGTTCCGACCGTGATACTGCCTGGCTTAAATTGCCAATCGGTGCTCTAGGCGTATTAGGTGGAGTGCGTTGTACACCCGACATGATTACAATCAGTAGAATTAATAAGTTGTGTGCAATTATAAACTTGTACACAAACTCGTCGAGTCGCTGTTGATGCCGGTCTCGTAGCCGATACCAGTTCCCGTAGTCAACTCGTAGCACACGCTACTGTCGTAGCGGCAGCCGCTGTGATGCCGTAGCAGCGGTGACGTCAGTTGTACGTAGCACACCGTTGTTTCGCAACTTGCGTGTACTGTATTGGTGGCGCGTTGAGTACGCAGCCCGGTCACACTTCTTCAAGGCGACGGTTCGAGTCCAGCGAATCACAACCACTTTTTTTATTTCACTTTAAAGTGTCAACAGCACTAATATTTATATCTCCCTCTCGGACCACCCAGTGGGAGTAGCCCTCAGGTAAGTTCAAGTGACAAGGAAATCAATTTAACTATATTCGACCAATCACACAATTTAGCGCACGGACAAACAACACACGTCCACAATGCTTAACGTTCGGCGGCGAAGTGTATTGGATGTATGATCTTCGGACGTCCATTAAATTGGATGTATTTTCAGGTCGCCTAAATATGATCAACCATGGCAAACCAGCTACCGCCACCGGAAAAATTGGATATCGAGGGTGACAGTACATTGGTCGGTTTGAGATGAGAGAAATGGAAACGATCCCTTCGAATCTATCTTGAAGCCGCTGATATCACGATTCCAACTAAAAAGAGAGCTACGTTGCTAGTCCTAGGGGGAGGTGCACTGCAGGAAATATTTTACAATTTGCCTGGGGCAAATGTGGAACCTAGGGAGAATGTTGATATCTTTGAAGTAGCTATTAGTAAATTAGACGACTACTTCCTCTCCAAACAAAAAAAGACCTATGAACGGCACAACTTCCGTCTTCTTAAGCCAGATGAAGGGGAAAGTTTTGAAAAATTTCTCATCAAGCTAAGAGACCAGGCATCGAAATGTAAGTTCGAAAAAGTTGATGACCACATAATTGACCAAACACTTGAAAAATCTTTGTCATCAGAACTAAGAAAAAAAAATGTTAACAATTGGTGATGAAATTACATTAGACAAGGTGATTACTATAGCCAATACCCTAGAAATTCGTCTTTCGAGTCGAATGAAGAGAAGAAGATGTCAATTTGTACTAGTGTGGATTATCTGGCCACATTTCTCAAAGAGTTCCTTGCCCAGCGTAAGACAAGAAATGTAACGGCTGTGGAAAATTAGGCCGACTAAAGATGTTGTAAAATCTAAGTTAATTCAAAAGAAAAGTAAACTCGCACAAAATCATGAAAGAGAAAATAATTATAACAAGCGACCACGGAAGGAAACTACAGTAAATTCTTTGGAAAACGAAGTACAATATATATTTAATTTGAATGACGACGCAACAATCAAACGCGAGATAGGAGGAGTAAATTTGGAATAATGTTGATTGATTCGGGATGCAAATTAAATTGAATATCTTATAAAACCTGGGAATATTTAAAGAAAAACAAGATAATTTGTGACAAACAAGTAAAAGAACCTCATGACATATTACTACCTTATGGAAGTAAGACCTTTACAAATCAAAGGTTCTTTTGAAGCAGGAATAAAAGTAAACGGAAAAATGGAGCGCGCCACTATTTACGTTGTTGAAGATGGATCACGGAACCTCCTTGGGAAAGACATTGCTTTGCGATTGGGTGTTCTTAGAGTAGGCGTGGAAGTAAATCAAGTTGAACTGGAATCAAAAATACCTTTCCCGAATTTTAAAGATATTTAATTGTGATTTCTATGGATTTATCAGTAAAACCAGTTATGCAACCCCACCGGAGAATACCAATACCATTAGAAGAAAAAATAAATAGAAAATCAAAGAATTACTTGATTTAGATATAATACAAGAGGTACCTTCACCGTGGGCTTCCCCGATAGTCCCAATTCTTAAGGATGGTGGTGATGTATGCTTATGCGTAGATATGCGGTGCGCCAACGCAGCCATTTTAAGAGAAAACCACCCATTACCTTATATGGAAAACTTATTACCAAAAATAAAGAAGGCACAATATTTCTCTAAACTCTATGTAAAAAACGCATTCCATCAAATAAAGCTACACCCGGATTCAAGATATTTGACGACTTTTATATCATTTAACAGCCTCTACAAATATAAAAGACTTATGTTCGGAGATATATACATGTGCTCCAGAACTATTTTAAAAAATCATGGAGAAAATGTTAATAAAGTGCGAAGGAGCTACAAATTTTATCGATGACATATTAATCTAGGGGAGCAACGAGAGAGAACTCGACTTGCGACTTTCCAAGGTGATGGAGGTATTGCAGCACAACAATGTTTTGTTAAACCAAGAGAAATGTATTTACAAGGTACAGACAATACACTTTTTGGGCCATGAATTAAAACCGGAAGGTGTAAAACCGCTGGCTAAATAATAGGGGTTAAAGTATGACATTGCCGTTTTATTGTAATAGGTACTTCGAATTGACATAGAACCTTCATGGTTTGAGATTTTTGAGTGAAACTTTTTCACATGGTACCTATGAAGTTCTTCTTTTGAAAAATGTGCAACATTCGGTTATCGACTTTCAGTTGTTTTTTTTATTCAGCTTAGACAAGAAAGATGGATACTTCGTAAATTCGAGTTATTTTTTAATACGAGTTCCGACGCGGAACTAACGCGGCAGAAACAGCTCGCAATATCAATGTTGCGTTTGGAGAGGGGACTGCTAATGAACGCACCGTGCGATTTTGGTTTAAACGCTTTCGTGATGGAAACTTTGATTCGAAGAACGAACCACGTGGAAGACCGCCCACACAGGTGAATAACAATGAATTGAAAGGATGGTGGAAGCCGATCCGAGCCAAACTACCCAGGAATTAGCAGCATGGTTTAACGTTACCTTACCAACAATATTGACTCATTTGCGTCAAATCAATAAAATAAAAAAATATGAGAAATGGGTGCTTCATGATTTGACTAATCTGCAGGAAGAAACGCGTGTTGAAACTTGTGTTGCCTTGTGGAATCGATACAGAAATGAAGGAATATTGGATCGAATTGTGACATGTGATGAAAAGTGGATTCTTTACGATAACCGTAAGCGAAAAATGCAATGGCTGACCCCAGGTCAAACGCCGCAACAGTGTCCTAAAGCAAAGCTTACCAATAAAAAGGTAATGGTAACTGTTTGGTGGTCTCAGCATGGTGTTATTCACTATAGCTTTCTCCGATCTGGTCAAGCAATAACGGCAGATGTCTACTGTGCCGAACTCCGAACAGTGATAGCAAAACTAGCTGTGAAACAGCCCCGACTCATGAATCGATCTTCACCATTATTGCTCCATGATAACGCGAGACCTCATACAGCACGAGAAACCGTTTTAACTCTACGGGAACTGCAATTAGAAACCATTCGTCACCCTCCGTGCTCCAACGGACTACCATTTTTTTCGTGATTTGGACCATTTTCTACGTGATAAAAAGTTTTCTTCTCAGGAGGCAGTACAAAATGCTTTCACACAGTTGGTCGAATCTAGATCACGAAAGTTCTATCGCAACGGCATAAATGACCTTCCTATTAGATAGCAGCAATGTATAGATAATAATGGTAATTATTTTGATTAAATAAATATGTTAAATTAAAAAAAAAATGAATTTCAATTTTTCAGTACAAATCGGCAATTTCATACTTTAACCCCTAATACATGAAGAGCGTAACTGACTTTAGAGTGCCAAAAACCATAGAAGAATTACAAAGTTTTTTAGGTTTAGTAAATTACATTAACAAATGGATTCCAAATTTGGCTACGACGACAGAACCCCTAAAACAAATATTAAGACAGAAACTAGGGAAGAAAGCAAATATAGAAGAATACTGGAAAGACGATCACAATGAAGCATTTGAAAAGTTAAAAGAAATGTTATCTAAAATAAAAACGTTGAGATATTACGACATTAAAGAGGACTAGGAGCAGTCTTGGTGCAGATTGATTGTAAAGGACCAAGAATTATTGCATAGGGAAATAGGACACTCAGTCAATGTGAAAGAAAATATATCCAAACAGAAAAAGAGGCCCTTGCTCTGGTATGGGCCATTGAGCATTTTAATACCTTTCCTTTTGGTAAAGAATTTGATTTGATAACGGATCACAAGCCATTGGAATTTCTGTTTAGTTCGAAATCAAAACCATGCGCCCGTGTCGAAAGGTGGGTTTTGCGACTTCAGGCGTATCGTTATAACGTAAAATATAAACCGGGTAAGTCCAATATTGCGGACCCACTATCGCGGCTATGTAAATACTCGGATCGGTCAATTCAGTCTACAGAAGAGAATTATGTTCATCAGATAGTCGAGCTCGCTAGACCTTGTTCAATCTCAATGCAACAGATAATAAAGCAATCAGAAAGCGATCAGAAAATCACCAGTGTTTTAAGAAAGGGATTTATAGTCACAAATGGGATGAGTCTGTGAAGACATAAAATATTTGCGGATGTGTTGTGTGTTTTTATGAGAATATCCTTTTGAGAGGTAACAGGATAGCTATTCCACAGAATCTAAGGAACCAGGTTTTACTGGCAGCTCATTAGGGCCATCCAGGAATTGTTGCCATGAAGAGTCGACTTCGTTCTAAGGTTTGGTGGCCTAGAATTGACAAGGACGTCGAGTTGATGGTAAAGAGCTGCAAAGGTTGCACCTTGGTTAGCTTACCAAATCCTCCAGCACCAATGAAACGTCGTGAACTTCCATCCGAACCGTGGGTTGATATTGCAATGGACCTATTGGGGCCATTGCCGAATAACGACTATTTACTAGTAATTACTGACTACTACAGTCGCTATAAAGAGATCAGGATAACCAGGACCATAGCTCGCGAGTTATTAAAACCCTTAAAGAACTTTTTAGTCGACTCGGTTATCCACTATCGATCACTGTTGACAACGGTCGACAATTCGTTAGTGAAGAGTTTAAGGATTTTTGCTATAGTTGTAATATTACGCTTTTTAATACGGTGCCCTATTGGCCGCAAATGAACGGAGAAGTGGAACGTCAGAACAAAGACATAGTCAAACGACTCAAAATAAGTTCTAGTGAAAAACGCGATATGAGAGACACATTATATGAATACCTAATGATGTACAGCTCCACTCCTCATTCAGTTACGGGAAAGACGCCGTCAGAACCTTTTTTCAAACGAATGAACAGGGATAAAATTCCCATGTTGAAATATTTAAAAGATGCAGATGACACTGAAGCTAGAGACCGAGACAAAGTGCAAAAGGAAAAAGGGGAGGAGTATGGAGACCGGAAAAGAAGAGCGGAAAACCCAGAATTGACAACAACTACTTTCAACCCTACACCACATGTAGTGGAACCATCAGTAGGAGGGGATATTACAATAACGAATGAAGAAACTGGACAAAGACTACGAAGGAATGTAATTCATCTTAAGCGTGTTGAAGGACAATGGAAATCAGTAGAAGAAGACACCAAGGGAAATGAGAATCAGACAATCGAAGAAAACAAAAATCTGTATAAATTAAAATTTAATGTGACGGTCAAAGTTGATTATTGTATAAGTAAAATACCAAAAATGATTAAGTTCGATTATTTAAGAGGATGTATGATAAACATTAATAAACAATAAAATTTGTTAAAAAGGAAGGGATGTAGTGTTTGTATCTATGCAATAGATATAATACATTGTCTCATGTACACCAGCAGAGGGGGTAGCTGTCAATCTGACAACTGGCGTTAGACGCGGTGCAGGTTGGACGTGAGCCTGCGCTCGGGGCTGGCTGTAGCGGTGAGCCAGTGTGACACGTATACTATACATATAGTTAGTTAGTGTTGTGATAGTGATCACTACATTAATATTTACCTCGAGTAGGTATCAATGTCAAATCAAAATAATACCTGATTTCCTGTTGATGATTAGGTATCACTGAAACTGATGATGGTTTATGTGATAATCATCAACCGCAAATCGAGTATTATGTTAGATAAAAGTAATTATCATCAAATCTCATTTAATCACACACACCATATACCTAAATGAAAGCCAACAGGTTATTTTAATTTCTTATAAAATATACTAGCGAGTAGTGACTCGCCCCCGCTTCGCACGGTGCCCTTGCAATGAAGTTTGTACATGTCGGCGGTAGCGTTGAAAAAAGCAGGAAAAATTCCCGTTTCTTTCCAATTCCGTTGTTTTTTTCAATGTTTCATTCGAAAGTTTCAAGAAAATTTGCCAGTGTATATTTCATGTTTTTTTTTTCAATAAAACCGATAAAAACCGAAGTTTATGAAAGAAACAGGGAAACTTTTCATGTCTTTTTTTTCAAATACGTACTTACTTATATTTAACTTCTATGCTTTAACTGTTTACATAATAATATGTAGTACGTACCTGCTAATGAAATGGAGGGTAGAATGAAAAAAAAATATCAGCGAAGTAGGCGCGCGCGCCCCCACTGTTGTGCAATTTTTGGTCGAACGCATAGGTACAAAAGATAGTAATCGACTTCTTCCAGAGCGACTTAATAAACTTGTTTACGTTCGATCAAATTTACATTTAATGCAAGCTAACAAAGAAGCTATCGATTTCGAGCTCGAGGCTGGTGAAGCTGACGATTCTTCGGACAGTGAAACTGGGATTGTGGCCGAGAAGAACTAGATGGATCTATTATCCCCTATTATTATTATTACCTATTTGTATTCACCTTCCGTATGTTTTCTTTGTTTGTTTTGTATTTCACCTATTAAAAAATATTTCTAGGCGCGAAATAACTATCATAATCTAAACATAACTACAAGTTACCTCAGGAGCCAACAAAAGTTAAAAATCTAAATCAACAATGAACATTTCAACAACACAGTTGAAAAACCAGTGACAACTCTCTATAATGAATATGGAAAATAAAACTTGATATGGTTTATTGGCCTATGCTACTAAAAGATATGAGATATAACCTCACACTAGAGTAGGTAATTATTATGTAAATCCTACTAATATTATAAACGCGAAAGTTTGTATGGATGGATGGATGGATGTTTGTTTGTTACTCTTTCACGCAAAAACTATTGAACGGATTTGAATGAAAGGCACACCGATGGTTTATAACCAGGATTAACACATACGATACTTTTCATTCTGAAATTCCCACGGGATCGAAACTTATGCTGGTGAAACCGCGGAGCGCAGCTAGTAGTTAGATAAATTATGTTTATGACTTGAAAAGAAGCTGAATCCATATAAAAAAATTGTAAACTATTAACATTTAAAACAATAAAATATTATTCTTAGATACGCACAACATACAACAGACTACTATCAAATTTAACAGCTTCGAGTTACTTCGGGAACCAAAAATAAAAACAAATAAAAAAATTATCAAAAAATAGTTTAAAATTTAAACTCCTAAATGAGTAATAGAATTATAGAAATCAACATGGATAAAAAAACAAAAATTTGGAAACAATATTAACAATTGATCTAATTATTTTGCCTAACTTAACGTGCCTGCCAGTTCTCAGTAAGGTGTTTGAAAAGTTGATGCTCAATCAAATGTTACGTCACTTTAATAAAAATTACATCTTTTATGAACACCAGTACGGCTTCACCAAAGGGCGTTGTACCACTGACGCCGGTGTTACCCTAATGAAGAACATTTTTAACGCCTGGGAAGAAGCACAAGATGCTATTGGAATCTTTTGTGATCTCTCTAAGGCGTTCGATTGCGTAAACCATGAAACACTTCTGATGAAACTCGAGCACTATGCGATTAGGAAAACAGCACTTGACTTGTTAAGATCATACCTGAAAGATAGAAAGGTAAAAGTCCAAGTAAATGGCGTAAACTCATTGGGGTCTGAAATGACAATGGGCGGTCCTCATGGTCCGATATTGGGTCCATTCCTCTTTTTAGTTTATATTAATGATTTACCCCAAATTACTTCAAAATCAACCGAAGATGGTGTTATTTGCAGATGACACATCATTGATCTTTAAAATAGACCGACGGTCACAAAATCTTGACGACGTGAATAACTCTATTCTTCAGGTCCAAGATTGGTTTACGGTAAATAATTTAGTACTTAATGTGTGCGTGTTGCCGGTTTTCAGCAAAGTGTTCGAAAAGGTAATGATCAATTAAATGCTTAATCATTTTAACAACAACAAAATCTTGCACGATGAGCAATATGGCTTCACCAAAGGACGTTGTACGACTGACGCCGGTGTCACTTTATTAAAACACATATTTACAGCGTGGGAGGAAGCCCAAGATGCCATAGGAATCTTTTGTGACCTCTCCAAGGCATTTGATTGCGTTAATCACAAAACCTTACTCTTGAAACTTGAGCATTATGGACTAGGTAAACTTGCGCTCAGTTTAGTAAAATCTTATTTACATGATAGACAGCAAAAAGTTCAAATAAATGGTGTCAATTCACTTGGTTTACAAGTAAGAATGGGTGTTCCACAAGGCTCGATATTAGGTCCTTTCCTCTTTTTAGTATACATAAATGACCTGCCGCATTTATTAAAAAACCAACCACAAATGGTGTTATTTGCTGACGATACTTCCATAATTTTTAAGATAAATAGACGTGCATCAAATCTTGACGACGTAAATAACGCCCTACTGCAAGTGCAAAATTGGTTCACTGCTAATAATTTAGTATTAAATGGGAAAAAAACTAAATGCATAAGATTTGCTTTACCGAATGTTAAAAGTAGTGATTGTGACATAGTATTGAATAAAGAGAAACTAGAATTCGTCGATAAAACTGTTTTCCTGGGGATAACGCTCGACTCAAGGATGCAATGGGGTCCTCATATAACATCTCTTGCAAGACGGCTAAGTTCAGCAGCATATGCTGTAAGAACAATCCGTCAATTTACTAATGTAGATACCGCGAGACTGGTCTATTTCAGTTATTTTCATAGTATCATGTCTTACGGTATTTTACTATGGGGACGGGCTGCAGATATTGAGTCCATTTTTATTCTGCAGAAAAGAGCCATCAGACCAATATATGGCCTACGCAGGCGCGATTCTCTAAGGGAACTGTTTAAAAATATTAATATCATGACGGTACCTTGTCAATATATCTATGAAAACATCATGTACGTAACGAAAAATTTAAATCTTTTCAGTAAAAGAGGTGACAGACACGCCTATAGAACCAGAAATAGGGACCAATTAGTTCAACCAGGTTTCAGACTGGCTAAAGTAGACTCTTCCTTCATGGGGTACTGTTTAAAATGTTATAATAAAATACCTCCCCACATACTCCAACTCAATGAAACGAAATTCAAATCTTGCATAAAACGCACACTATGCAGCCAAGCATATTATAAGTTCGGGGATTACATCGCTGACAAAAATGCTTGGCTAAACGCTGGTCCTGCTCCACAGGACGCATAAATAAATTGATTGGCATTTGAAAATACTTCACACACGCCTACCCAACCTACATACTGTTGGAGCTGCTGAAGTTCTAAAATACTATGTTTGCATTATATAAATTCAATCTCCTAGTATTGTATAATTGCATAGAACGTATGTGAGTACTATGTTACATACTACAAAGCTACCATTTACTGGGTACGTCTTTCATTGACTTGAATATGCCTTGGCGGATGAGAGTATGTCATGCTCACTCTAATGTCTCGCTGATGGTGGCACATGTGTTGGATCATTTAGCTCCCTTCAAAATGGTTGAGCTGAATGGTGCTAATCTATGCGTCATGTTCGTGAACGGGCGCCGTCAGTAGGGACTGGTCAACTCTTTGCTGCCATGGCTTATTTTGATTTAAATTAATATTTGAATTGTTTTTTTTTTTATCTTTTCATTACGGACGCTTTTAACGTTCTGCATCGTTCTCACATGCATAATTTTGAACATGAATGATGTAACCAATACTTTGTAACAATATTATTATGATTTAAAAGAGTGTCCATGGAGTTTCTTGCCCCTTCTCCATAGGTACCTACTACGCTTTGGAATGGGCAACTAGCTTCATCTTTTTGACTGACCGACCTTGACAATTCAAAAGTGCCTGTAATTGGTTTATTTGAAATAAATAGTTTGAGTTTGAGTTTGAATGAAAAAAAAAACCAAATGCATAAGATTTAAATTACCTAATGTTAGAAGTAGCGAATGTGACATCATATTGAATGGCCAAAAATTTGAATTTGTTAATCAGACAGTTTTCCTAGGAATCACGCTAGACGGGAAATTACAATGGGGACCTCATATAAAATCTATTGCGGGGCGGCTAAGCTCGGCCGCATATGCTGTTAGAAAGATAAAATTATTAACAGATGAAGAAACCGCGCGTTTGGTCTATTTTAGTTACTTCCACAGTATTATGTCATATGGCATTTTACTGTGGGGTCGGGCTGCTGACATTGAATCCATTTTTATTTTGCAAAAGAGAGCTGTCAGAGCCTCTTTTTTTTTTTTTTTTTTTTCAGGATGGGAAATCATCAAATGACCGCTCCCGCTCTGGGTGGAGCAGAAGGGAGTGTCAGACCCTTACTGACTAAAACCCACCCGTGTTCCTTCCTTAGCCCTTTATGTACCAGGGCAGCGGTAACCCTTTCGGACGATCCCGCTACCCCGGCAGGCTTCGGCCCTGTCGGGCCCCGTCAACTACGCTGACATCTCTTTGAGGCGCGCGTGGAACACATACACGCCGTCCGGCACGGGCCTGGTCCTGATCGGACGGAGAGCTACCCATTGCTCTCCGCCCGCAGGCCCGCGCCTACGGTGGCCGGGAGTCGTCACGCGGCTCCCGACGCCCGGAGCGTCTCCCTCGGCGGCTGAGGCGTGAAGATCTCTCCCTCGCCCATCCCGCCACCTCCTTCGCTAGCATGACTGCTTCGCAGAAGGAGGTGACCGCCTCCCACTCCCTCTCGCCCCGGACCATGGCTTGCACCAGGGCCAGGCGCGACAGGTCGCCGCCGCTGCCGATCGCCTCTACGAGGACACGGCGGTGCTCTGCCCAAGCGGGGCAGACCTCCACCGTATGCTCCACCGTGTCCTCTGGGCGATCCTCGCAGTGGTGACACCCGGGCGTCTCCTCCCGCCTGATGATGTGCAGGAACCTCCCGAAACATCCGTGTCCGGACAGGACCTGCGTCAGGCGGTAGGTGAGAGCGCCGTGACGCCTCTCTAGCCACTCCTCAAAGAGGGGTCTTACCGCCGCTATCGTGGCGTGCCCTGCGCTGGGTTGCGATAGTCGCGCCTTCCATTCCACCATGAGACCGCGCCGGAGGTCCGTCCGCTCCGCAGCAATTTGCCGCGGGTGCGGAGTTTCCCCCCGACGTAGTGCCTCCGCGCGCCAGTCATACAGGCGCGCGAGGACTATCGCCTCCAGATCCCATGGTGGCAGTCCGGCAAGGAGGCTTGCTGCCTCGCCCGAGATCGTGCGGTACCCCCGGATTAGCCTTACGGCTACCACCTTTTGGGGCGCGTTCAGGTAGTGTGCGGCTCGAAGCCGCAGTGAACGCGCCCATACCGGGGCCCCATATAGGGCCATGGACCGCACGACCCCCGCGTAAAGCCTCCGGCAGGAGGCGTTTGGCCCCCTCAGGTTGGGCAGGAGCCGCTTTAAGGCGGCCCCGGCCCGTTCCAGTTTGGGGGCCAAACGTCGGAAATGCTCGTGTCAGAGCCTCTTAGGGAACTATTTAAAAGGGTTAATATTATGACGGTACCTTGCCAATTCATTTATGAAAATATTATGTATCGAAGAAAAAATCAACATCTTTTTAATAAAATAAGTGATAGACATCTTTTTAATACTATAAATAAAGATAAATTAGATCAACCGTTTTTTCAGATTATCTAAAGTACATACATCTTTTATGGGGTACTGTGTTAAATGTTACAACAAAATACCTTGTGAAATATTGCAATTAAATGAAAGAAAATTTAAAACTTATATTAAAATTACACTTTGTAAGCAAGGATATTACAAACTAGAGGATTATATCCAAGATAAGAATGCTTGGAAACATGCTGGTCCTGCTCCATAGGACAATCTCTAGAGTCTAGACAAAATCAAACTGGTTGCTAATGTAATTGTATAATTTATTCTTTTTTTTTTCTTTGACATTGATTTACATTCTGTAATTACTTGGGGTCACACCCGGACTTATTACTCCTTATTTATTTATGAAAATCGTCTACTTTTGGAATGTTTGTGAATATGTGAGCACCATGTATCTATGACATAGTTAATCCATATGTCATGGTTTCATTTATCCATTGTAATTCTTTTACCTTTCGTGGTATAGTAATTTTATTTTTAGGTGCATCGTCTTCACATATAATTATAAAAATAATGTATGCAAAATATTGTAAAACATTTTAAAAGAGTAACGGTGGAGTTTCTTGCCCATTCTTCTCCATACGAAAACTACCTTTTGGAAGGGGCGACTAGAATCAATTTTATTTTAATTTCATTTTTGACGTTCAAAAGTGCCTTTTATGTGCCTATTTGAAATAAATGATTTGACTTTGACTTTGACTTTAACATAATAGTCGTGAATCCTGGGCGACGTTTAGGAAACTGGCATAGAACACTGAATTGAATACGAGTGAAACTAGCGAATGTTTTTGCCAGAAAAAAGTGCATCCATGTGCGTAGGCGCAATGCGGCAAATGCTGTGATTGGCGGATGCTACGATACGCAGTCCCTTTCTTACAATTCTCTGTATGGCTGGTAGCGTAGTTATGCGTCTATAGGGTGTCCGACTTGATGTTTAGCCGTGTGTACCTACCAAATGTTCCTAATTTTGTATATTAGGTACCCTAAGTTTTGAAGAATATGTTATTTCTAAATAATAAGCTTTAGTCTGTGTTATGTATCCGGAAAAGAAACTTTTTGTATTGTTACTTAGTAGTTGTGACTTATTTCAGTTCAAACAAATTCTCTCATTGTTGTAGAAATAAGTGAGATAAACGTAGAAAAATACATATTTTGATTAGGCTTCAGAATTTTCATTTCTTTACACACATATTTCTCTTCATTAATAAAAATTAAAAAAAAACGAAAACACCGATTTCACCGGTTTTACCGGTTTTGTAAACAAAAAACCCGAAAAAACGTTTTTTTTTAAACAACCCGGTTTTTACATGCCCTACTTAATAGCCAAGAGCCTCGACCACCTCAGGAGGCTCTCGTTGGGCAGTTGGATCAAGGGCTTTTTTTTTTTTTTTTTGTGGATGGGAAATCATCAAATGACTCCTCCCGCTCTGGGTGGAGCAGAAGGGAGTGTCAGACTCTTACTGACTAAAACCCACCCGTGTTCCTTCCTTAGCCCTTTATGTACCAGGGCAGCGGTAACCCTTTCGGACGATCCCGCTACCGAATACCCGAAATATTTTTATTAACAAAAGGATAACAAAAAACATTTAAAAATATAAAATATAGTAGCCCACCGGTATCGGGAACAGGGTCCAAGCTACCGGCGGTCAGGGCTCCAGAGAGAGTAACTTCCTGACAATACGAGCCGTGTCCAGAAGTACCGCTTTCTGAATCAAGCCCTTGATCCAGCTGCCCAACGAGAGCCTCCTCAGGTATTGGTCGAGGCTCTTGGCTATTAAGCCATTGGCTGTCACGACTATCGGCACAATGATTGCTGAGTCCACATGCCACATGTCAACAACCACGCGAGCCAAGTCAAGATACTTGATTTTTTTATCTTTCTCGGCTTTCACGAGGTTCTCATCATGCGGGACGGTTATGTCAACAATCATTGCGCGCCGCTCTGATCGATCCACCACCACTATATCAGGCTTATTGGCAACAATAGTCGTGTCAGTGATGATGGATCGATCCCAGTACAATGTGATATTTCCATTTTCGAGAACTGGGTCGGGCATATACCTGTAGTACGGCACTCAGATTCCACAAGGCTGTATTTCAGAGCAAGTTGCTGATGGATTATCCTGGCTACCAGGTTGTGTCTATGCAAGTACTCTCCGTTAGCTAGACGAGAACACGCGGAGATGATATGCCTGATTGATTCTCCCGGCCGGTGGCATGCCTGACAGATGTCAACCGTGCCGTCTTTCACAATAAATCTCCGGTAATTGTTCGTCATCATAACTTCGTCCATAATTGCACAGACAAAACCTTCGGTTTCTCCAAAGAGGTCACCGAAACGCAGCCAGGCTACGGACGCTAGTAGATCTACATCGAGTCCATATAGGGCCCAGTAAAAGCGTCCGTGAAGCTCCTTACTCTGCCATACTTCCATGCGATCATTAGTATCAAGCACTACTGGCTTGCGCCAGTTCTCTTTAACCAAAGAGAGTGGGGAGAGGCCCTTGTCCACCGCGACCACATCTCGATGCATCCCCACGTCGGTTTCTAGGAATTATTCCCTGAGACTGCATATCTCGCGATTGTGGAGGGTCTTAGCGTTTAAAAAGCCTCGACCTCCACTTTTGCGCGGTATATACAGCCTCATTACCGATGACCGTGGGTGATGCATTCGATTTGTAGTCAGCAGCGTACGGACCCTCCTATCCAGGGTCTCGAGTTCGGTCTGAGTCCATTTGAGTATGCCGAAAGAGTACATCAAAACCGGCATGACCCAACTATTGAAGGCGCGCACCTTGTTTCCGCCTGATAAAAGACTATTAAATACTTTTTGCAGGCGGCCAAACAAGCGCTCCTTCAACGATTGCTTCATGTCAGTAACATTAATGCCTAACGCTTCCGACATACCCAAATACTCATAAGTTTCGGATGCGAATAGGGCTCTAAAGTTTGTGGAATCCGAGAGTTGGGTTCCCACGGATTCCACAATCTCAACTTAGTAAGAAACAAGGTGCGTGCCTTCAACAGCTGGGTCATGCCGATTTTGATGTATTCTTTCGGCCTACTCAAATGAACTCAGACCGAACTAGACGCCCTAGATAGGAGGGTCCGTACGCTGCCGACTGCAAATCGAATGCATCACCCACGGCCATCGGTAATGAGGCTGTATATCCCGCGAAAATGTGAAGGTCGAGGCTTTTTAAACGCTAAGACCCTCTGTTGGAATAAGTATATACATGCGGCTTCGAAGGACCAATTGCAATATAATGTAGCGGGGGTGAGCTATTGACGACACGCAGTTTTTACTCTAACAATAGGATGAGCTGACCAAGGTAGGATGGAATGAGGGACTTACTTGGGAGTCTTCTGGATGAAGCACGTTGATACAAGGACAGCCTGAGAAGATTTAGCACGTGTTCGCTGACTTCTTCCTTTCACTGCATTGTTCACTTCACTTGGTCTGTGTATGTCACACGCATGTCGGCCAAACGCGGATATTATAGAGAACTTTAAGGTATATTAGCGGCTTGTATTATTTTGCGGCGCGGCGGGGTATTAAAGCGGTTTGGTAGTTTTATAGCGGAGCGGTGCGGTTGCAACAGGAGTTGAACTTAATAATGGCGATCCTTTCTCAAATCACAGCGCTGGGCAGTGATTGGTTGCGGTAAATGCGCCGCTGATTGGCGCGTGCGGTGAACATTTCTTCTCTCTCTGTTGCATGAGAGAGGGATAGGAAGAAAGGAGATATAGTTAACTCAAAACTGCGGTCGTATCGGAATTCTGCATTGGTGTGAGATGCGTTCGGAGTAAAATCTATATTACGCAAACTTGCGCGAGCACCCTCCACAATCGCGAGATATGCAGTCTCAGGGAATATTTCTTAGAAACCGACGTGGGGATGCATTGAGATGTGGTTGCGATGGACAAGGGCCTCACCCCGCTCTCATTGGCTAAAGAGAACTGGCGCAAGCCAGTAGTGTTTGACACTAATGAACGCATGGAAGTATGGCAGAGTAAGGACCTTCACGGACGCTTTTACCGGGCCCTACATGGACCCGGTGTAGATCTACTAGCTTCCGTATAGCCTGGCTGCGTTTCGGTGACCTCTTTGGAAAAACCGAAGGTTTTGTCTGTGCAATTATGGACGAAGTTATAGTGACGAACAATTACCGGAGATTTATTGTGAAAGACGGCGCGGTTGACATCTGTCGGGCATGCCACCGGCCGGGGGAATCAATTAGGCATATTATCTCAGGGTGTTCTCGTATAGGTAACGGAGAGTCCTTGCATAGACACAACCTTGTTGCCAGAATAAGCCATCAGTAACCAATACAGCCTTGTGGAGTCTGAGGTGCCGTACTACAGGTATGTGTCCGACCCAGTTCTCGAAAATAGAAATATCACATTGTACTGGGATCGATCCATCATCACTGACAGGACTATTGTTGCCAATAAGCCTGATATAGTGGTGGTGGATCGATCAGAGCGTCGTGCAATGATTGTTGACATAACCGTCCCACATGATGAGAACCTCGTGAAAGCCGAGAAAGATAGACAAATCAAGTATCTTGACTTGGCTCACGAGGTTGTCGACATGTGGGATGTGGACTCAACTATCGTTGTGCTGATAGTCGTGACAGCTAATGGCTTAATAGCCAAGAGCCTCGACTAACACCTCAGGAGGCTCTCGTTAGGCAGTTGGATCAAGGGCTTGATTCAGAAAGCGGACACGGCTCGCATTGTCAGGAGTTTCCTCTCTCTGGAGCCAGGGCTCCAGAGAGAGGAAACCGCCGGTAGCTTGGACCCTATTCCCGATACCGGTGGGCTATTATATTTTATATTTTTTATGTTTTTTTTTTTATCTTTTTGTTTATAAAAATATTTAAAAATGTAATTTATAAGTAATTTATAACACACGGCTACACATCAAGTCGGACACCCTATATACGTATAACTACGCTACCAGCAATACAGAGAATTGTAGGAAAGGGACTGCGTATCGTGGCATCGGCCAATCACAGCATTTGTCGCGTTGCGCCTACGCACACACATGCACTTTTTTTTGGCAAGAACATTCGCTAGTTTCACTCGTATTCAACTCAGTGTTCTATGCCGGTCAGTCCTTAAACAAAAATGTACTCTGTGGTTCTTAAACCTCGCCCAGGATTCACGACTATGTATTATGTTACGTTAAGTTAGGCAAACTCATTAGATTAATTGTTTTGTTTTTTTATCTATGTTGATTTCTATAACTCTATTACTCATTTAGGAGTTTAAATTTTAAACTATTTTAATTGATATTTTTTTTATTTGTTTTTATTTTTGGCTCCCGAATTAACTCGAAGCTGTTAAATTTGATAGTAGTCTGTTATCTAAGAATAATATTTTATTGTTTTAAATGTTAATAGTTTACAATTTTTTTATGTGGATTCAGCTTCTTTTCAAGTCATAAACATAATTTATCTAACTACTAGCTGCGCCCCGCGGTTTCACCCGCATAAGTTTCGATCCTGTGGGAATTTCAGAATGAAAAGAATCGTATGTGTTAATCCTAGTTATAAACCATCGGTGTGCCAAATTTCATCCAAATCCGTTCAATAGTTTTTGCGTGAAAGAGTAACAAACATCCATCTATCCATACAAACTTTCGCGTTTATAATATTAGTAGGATTTACATAATGATTACTCTAGTGTGAGGATATTTCTCATATCTATTAGTAGCATAGACCAATAAACCATAATTATCAAGTTTTATTTTCCATATTCATCATAGAGGGTTGTCACTGGATGTTTTTTTTTTTTTCAACTGTGTTGTTTAAATGTTCATTGTTGATTTAGATTTTTAATTATTGTTGGCTCCTGAGGTAACTTATAGTTATGTTTAGATTATGATAGTTATTTCGCGCCGTTTAAGCGTTAAATAATTAGAAAAAAATTATAATGAATCATTACATTAAGTATTAACTATTGTTACGCGATCAGCCGACGCAGACGCCCCGCACGGAGCTCTGTGAATTGAAGTATATTTAAATTGTTAATTCATTTAAGGCTTTCTTCGACACATTGTGATAATATACCTATGCAATGCATGTGATGCTGGCTTAGGCAACATGTATAAAGGCCTATTCAAATCTAAGCGGTATTTGTATAACCTCCCGTGGCTAGCGCGAAACCAGAATACAAAATATACCTACCCGGCGGAATATACCGCTCGTATTTTATTGTTACCCACAACCGTATCTATCGAATATCGCTTTTAGGTATCTGAATAGAATAAGCCTTTAACTAATGATTTTAGTAATTAAGTTTTATTTGCCATAAGTAGATATACATATGTAATAATATAAGAACCCATTTGAAAATAATCCTATAGGTTCAAGCTACCCCTAATCGATTCTGTAGTTTTGCTGTGAAAGAGCATCACACACTTTATACTCAGCCCACGTTCGCACGGACGTAAAAATATCCTAGTGATTTTTTTTCGCGCACTGGATTTTCAACACTGCAATTTTCAACATTAGCGCCGAGAGTCGAAAATCAAACAGTCTGTTTTTTCAATGGGCTGAGATGCACTATGTTCAAAGTATTCTTAAAAACCATTGCGCGATAAAATCCTCCCGTGATATTTTTAAGTCGTCCGTGCGAACGTGAGCTTACAGGCAAACAAACATACATTTTAATATTTTCGAGGCTTCCAGCTAGTATGTGTAGAATCATGTCGATGTATTGATTGCTTTGTTGTGTCGTAAAGAAGGGGCAAACAGTTTAAACTATCAAAAAGTTAAGTTTTGAAGTTAGATCTATCAAAATATGTTTTTTTGGTTGACAATAAAATAATACGTGTTTCAGTGTTTTTGTTATAAAAATGGAATGAAATGGAATGGGTGGTTGGATGGCGGTGTTGATTGAAAGTTTGTATGAAAATCCGACAGGATGTAGATTTCCGAATTACCTACACGTATGCGGACCGCATGCTTGAAATATAATATTATAATAATATACATAAATGATAATAATAAATACCTAATGTTAATGCATGTATTAGAAACTAATATTATAAAGCTGAAGAGTTTGTTTGTTTGTTTGGTTGAACGCGCTAATCTCAGGAACTAATGGTTCGAATTAAAAAAGTATTTTGGTGTTGGACAGTCCATTTATCGAGGAGTGGTTTAGACTATATAACATCACGCTGCGAATAATAGGAGCGGAGCACCAATGGACTATGTTGCAAAAACGGGAAAAAAGATTCCTTTTTGAGAGCTTCCGTTGCGTGCGCTGCGTAAACGGTTTAAGTTACACAAAAATCATGTATCAAGGAATTATTTCTCTTTAAAAGTTCTAAAAAAAAGTTTCGACAGCATATGTCTATCTTTTAAGATTGACTCACTATAGCCTTTCTTGTAATCAAATTTGTTCGAAATTAATGCATTATTTGCGAAGGTGTTTTATCAACATGATGTTAATCTTTATCCAAATAAATACGTTATTCATCACGAGTATTTAATTGTGAATAAAATTGCCCTTGACATCACTTGATTTCAATCAATATCTTAGGAGATAACATAATTTTAAAATAACTCCGCAACAAAATAGGTATGATAACGTTCGGGTCGGTTCAACATCACGCTAGGTCAAAATGAATACAGTCAGAAAGAGAACTAAGCGAGAACGAGAAGCGAGCGATGCAATGCGACGGGGTAGGGCGGGGGAACAAGAATTTCACGCGGACGAAGTCGCGGCCAGAAGCTAGTATTATAATACGAGCTCAACTTGTTTACAAAATAATATACATGATACGCATCTATCTATACGCGTTGATGTTGGTGACATGCTCCCGCGCAGTCCTGCGACGTGCGTGAGTGAGATGAAATAACAAAAACATATCGCACCCTCTCGCACGATTCAGTCTCGGCCAATGTCTTCGCACATTGCGTTGAAATCTTACTAAACAATTAACACAACATCATTCTGGAGTAAATGCTCTTATGCTGTAATGCATCTTCCAATAACGCAATCCTTCAATTACATACAGGAAAACAGAAATATCAATTTCAAGCAATTCGAAAGAAACTGAAAAATAAAATGAATGTTATTGTCACTTGACACGTGTTGTCTTTCTGACAGTGTCAGATAGTGATGCGGCTCGATTTTGTTTAACTCGTTACTTGAGTAAATATAAGTCCATTTTCTCGCAAGGTGCCACTCGATGTAGTCGCGATTAGATAAACATCACCAACACTGCCACACTAGTTAACTGCCATTCTTGGATAATAAACCAGGGAATAGATATATTTCGTGTAATAAACCGTCAAAATACTGTGATGTACACAGAGTTTAAATAAGAGAAAATACAAATGTTCTGTGGGTTAGTGCTGTAAGTTGATAAAGTGTAATATTTTGTCATTAAAGTCGTCATTGATTATTCAGATCAACCTGATAATCAGTGGAATCTGAGTAGGACACAACGCTCTTTACAAAGTCGAACAAAGACAATCCTAGCCGAATGTCTGTGAATTTTGGATCTTGCTATGATTCTTTTCTTGAAGTTTTTTTTTGTCTGCGTTTCAAACGTACGACGCAACAACCAACTTAAATTGAGTATTCGAATTACATAATCGAGACAATCGAGTCCATTTATGAATGAGTAACAACACTAGAGCCAACAAAAGAAAGCGACAAGCGACGATGACAACAAGCTTGAAGTGTTGCCCTTGCCAAAAAAATTACCCAACTTTAACGAAAAGAGTTCCTGGAAGGATTTGGGGGAGGCCTTTGCCCAGCAGTGGGACAGCATAGGCTAACAAAAAAAAACATTTATTATGAATATGGATACTAGTATTACTATTATTTATTTTATTACTTAATAAAAACAGTTTTGGTTACCACCTCAGACTGTGACTTATATATACTATGCTTTGATAATATTTGAAAACACGTTGCGTTTAAGGAACAATCCCACCGAAAAAATAAGGCTGATCTTGGTTATTTTTTAAAGTGTGATGACAATAAGCTTGCAGTGTTGGTTCTGTCAAAAAAATTACCCACGAACATTTTGGGGAAATAAGACGTCTTATCACTTGTCACCGTTTTAACTTTAACTTTTTACATTTTACATGATGGTGCAACAATAGATAGTTAGGGTGAGTTGCATCAACTAACTATAGCGATAACCAATGTTTTGACAGCCTTCAAATCTCCGGTTAAGCGAAATTCGGGTTGCATCATTTTCACAAATGTTATAATGACGTCATAAATAACCATAACAAGCAATTATAACGATAATCATTGCTTTGACAGCCGTCAAATCTCCGATTAAGCGAAATTCGGGTTGCATCATTTTAACAATTGTCACAAGTTTCAAAATAACGTCACAAATAACTATAACATTAATCGCCCAACTTTGGGCGGTTAAGGGCTATAGTTACGGTTTGTGTCAACATTTTTTTGGAGTTTGGCATTGAATTCCTTTTCAGAGTTGTCCCATGCTTGTTTTTTTTTTTTGGTGTTTTGTGCTAGTCTCGTCTGTTCTTTGCACAGCAAAAATGTGTTTTTCTGCAAAGATTTGTAATATAGTAACTTCTACGTTGCTAAAATTAACACCTCAGTGCAATCATCATATTTGTTCCATAAGCACAATCAGCCTTTATTGTTTCCACTGCTGTGACACAGGTTTCTTCTCGATGGGAGGGAGTGGGCCGTAACGTAATCCACCACGCGGGCCGTGTGCGGGTTGGTAGATATCACATGTCTTCGATTTTTAGCTCTAGGACATGCCGGTTTCCTCACAATGTTTTCCTTCACCGTTTTGAGAGCAGTGGTGATGAAACAATTTCGCAAAGTAAAGTGCCTCTCTGGGTTTAAACCTACGATCTACAAGCTGTATGTAAGTCGCAGCTATTACAACGGAGCCGCCAGTGCTCAGCGATAAATAGTAGGATTAAAGGGTGTTTTGAACGGTCTAAAATCAAACATCACATAGTGTACTTAACAAAGCATTTTTATTACTGTAAATCCTTATATTAATTTCAACGTCAGACGAGTCAGAAGGAGGTAATATTTCATCTAAAAGAGATGCAGGTCGCTCCACCGATAAAAACTTAAATACCGCACGCTCCACATTACATGTGCACAGCAGCCAACAGTACCAACGTCTGCCCACCAAACAGTTATCCAGCAAGAGCAGCTTGGTGTTAGAAATTGATGTTCTAGGTACCTAAATAATGTACCTAAAAAGACATGGAAGATTTGTGTTAGACAATAAACGTATTGTAACTAATATTATTATCGTTCTTTTTGGTGTGCTGGAATCCACTGCTAAATAATGTTCTTTCCCGCAGTCATCAGGCACAGTATGCGTTTGTTGTGAAATCGACATAGAATACAGGGTGGCAGGGACATCGACGCGCAAACTGTAACCATGGATTCAGCACATGAGTTTAGACCCCATAGCGTCGCAATTTTTCGTCGGTTATTAAAAAATCAGGTTCATAAGTCAATCATAAGGTTATGCTGAATCCATGGTTACAGTTTGCGCGTCGATGTCCCTGCCACCCTGTACAATATTCCTGTACCCAAATCTCCATAATGTATAAACAGTTTCAATACTTTCTTGCATCGTTTAAGCGCACTTTCGTTAAACTGCATTAGAGATGGTTCGACTTGTGTTCGTGAATCCTTGCGTTCACAAGTTACCGTACATCTGCAGCAGTCTCGGGCAATGTCTTCGCACATTGCGTTGAAATCTTACTGAACAATTAACACAACATCCTTCTGGAGTAAATGCTCTAATGCATCTTCCAATAACGCAATCCTTCAATTACATACAGGAAAACAGAAATATCAATTTCATGTAATTCGAAAGAAACGGAAAAATAAAATGAATGTTATTGTCACTTGACACGTCTTGTTTTTCTGACAGTGTCAGATAGTGATGCGGCTCGATTTTATTTAACTCGTTACTCGAGTAAATAAAAGTCCATTTTCTCTCGAGGAGCCACTCGATGTAGTTGCCATTAGATAAATATCGCCAACACTGCCACATTAGTTAACTGTCATTCTTCGATAATCAACCTAGGAATAGATATATTTCGTGTAATAAACCGTCAAAATACTGTGATGTACAGAGTCACAGAGTTTTAATAAGAGAAAATACATGTTCTGTGGGTTAGTGCTGTCAGTAGATACGTGTAATAATTTGGTCATTAAAATCGTCATTGATTATCAGATCAACCTGATAATCAGTGGAATCTGAGTAGGACACAACGCTCTTTACAAAGTCGAACAAAGGCAATCTTAGCCGAATGTCACACCGATAGTACAAATATATGTAGAACGGTTACTATATTTTGGATATTGCTATGATGCTTTTCTTGAAGTTTTTTTTGTGTGCGTTTCAAACGTACGAAGGAACAACCAACTTGAATTGAGTTTTCGAATTACATAATCGAGACAATCGAGTCCATTTATGACTGAGTAACATCACTAGAGCCAACAAAAGAAAGCGTGATGATAACAAGCTTGAAGTGTTGCCCTTGTCAAAAAATTACCCAACTTTAACGAAACGAGTTCCTGGAAGGATTTGGGGGAGGCCTTTGCCCAGCAGTGGAACAGCATAGGCTAACAAAAAAAAACATTAATTATGAATATGGTTAGCAGTATTATGTACTATTATTTATTTTATTACTTAATAAAAACAGTTTCGGTTACCACCTCAGACTGTGACTTATATTGATAATATGTTTTCATATTTGAAAACACGTTGCGCTTAATGAAAATAAATTAGATCGTCGTTATTTTTGAAAGTGTGATGACCACAAGCTTGAAGACTTGTTCCTGTCAAAAAAATTACCCACGAACATTTTTGGGAAATAAGACGTCTTATCACTTGTCACCCTTTTAACTTTAACTTTTTACATTTTACATAATGGTGCAACAACAGATAGTTAGATTCTATAGTCATGCTTATTGTTAAAATCAAAATTAACTTTGAAGTAACTATAACGGAGCTTTTGATGCAACTCACCCTTAGATTCTATGGTCATACTTATTGTTAACATTAAAATTAACTTTGACGTAACTATAACGGAGCTTTTGATGCATCTCACCCGTGTTATGTCTCTGTATCATTACCTACTAAGGTTAAGACCGAAAGTGTACCAACACTTGTGGAAAATAAATTGATTTGATTTAAATGTCTACCTTAAAAATAATAAATACATTAATTTTAATATTATCATCATTAATTTGAAATACTCTAGCGCCGCCATTCACCGTGTAGGTACCTATTACCAACTTACATATTTTTATAACTTCAAATTGTAATAACTTTTAAGCGGGTAGACCGATTTAAATGAAATAAAATACTAAAATAAATAATGCCTCAATGTAGATACGGGTTCTGACTATATTTTTCATAAATTTATTCATTGATTATGTATTTCTTCAACAATCATGTGAATGTTAAAATCATACCGTATTTTATCCCCTTTTTTTTTTTTTTTTTTTTTTTGTGGATGGGAAATCATCAAATGACTCCTCCCGCTCTGGGTGGAGCAGAAGGGAGTGTCAGACTCTTACTGACTAAAACCCACACGTGTTCCTTCCTTAGCCCTTTATGTACCAGGGCAGCGGTAACCCTTTCGGACGATCCCGCTACCCCGGCAGGCTTCGGCCCTGTCGGGCCCCGTCATCTATGCTGACATCTCTTTGAGGCGCACGTGGAACACTTACGCGCCGTCCGGCACGGGCCTGGTCCTGATCGGACGGAGAGCTACCCATTGCTCTCCGCCCGCAGGTCCGCGCCTACGGTGGCCGGGAGTCGTCACGCGGCTCCCGACGCCCGGAGCGTCTCCCTCGGCGGCTGAGGCGTGAGGATCTCTCCCTCGCCCATCCCGCCACCTCCTTCGCTAGCATGACTGCTTCGCAGAAGGAGGTGACCGCCTCCCACTCCCTCTCGCCCCGGACCATGGCTTGCACCAGGGCCGGACGCGAGAGGTCGCCGCCGCTGCCGATCGCCTCTACGAGGACACGGCGGTGCTCTGCCCAAGCGGGGCAGACCTCCACCGTATGCTCCACCGTGTCCTCTGGGCGATCCTCGCAGTGGTGACACCCGGGCGTCTCCTCCCGCCTGATGATGTGCAGGAACCTCCCGAAACATCCGTGTCCGGAGAGGACCTGCGTCAGGCGGTAGGTGAGAGCGCCGTGACGCCTCTCTAGCCACTCCTCAAAGAGGGGTCTTATCGCCGCTATCGTGGCGTGCCCTGCGCTGGGTTGCGATAGTCGCGCCTTCCATTCCACCATGAGACCGCGCCGGAGGTCCGTCCACTCCGCAGCGATTTGCCGCGGATGCAGAGTTTCCCCCCGACGTAGTGCCTCCGCGCGCCAGTCATACAGGCGCGCGAGGACTATCGCCTCCAGATCCCATGGTGGCAGTCCGGCAAGGAGGCTTGCTGCCTCGCCCGAGATCGTGCGGTACCCCCTTATAAGCCTTACGCCAACCACCTTTTGGGGCGCGTTCAGATAGTGTGCGGCTCGAAGCCGCAGTGAACGCGCCCACACCGGGGCCCCGTAAAGGGCCATGGACCGCACGACCCCTGCGTAAAGCCTCCGGCAGGAGGCGTTTGGCCCCCTCAGGTTGGGCAGGAGCCGCTTTAGGGCGGCCCCGGCCCGTTCCAGTTTGGGGGCCAAACGTCGGAAATGCTCGACGAAGTTCCACCGGCTGTCGAGGACGAGACCCAGGTATCTCATCGTATTCTCGACGCCGATGTGAACCCCTCCTACCATCAGTTGGGATCCCGAAGGTGGCCCGTACCGAGGCCCATGAAAGGACATGGCCTCGGACTTGTGCAATGCCACCTCGAGACCCAACTGCCGGATCCTTTCCACGACTATCGCAACCCCGCGTGTCATCGCGTCGGCCGCCGCCTGATGCGACCTCCCCTGCGCCAGGACCAGCGTGTCGTCAGCGTAGCAAACTACGATGACGCCATCAGGGAGGTCGGCCCGCAGCACCCAGTCGTAACCGATGTCCCACAGGAGCGGCCCCAGAACCGATCCCTGTGGGACACCGCACGACATCTCTCGCCGGTTCCAGTTCCCGTCGCGACCGGGATAGATGACGGCTCTGTCCGTCAAATACGCCCCGACTATTCGACGGAGGTAAGTCGGCACCCGGTGATACCGGAGTGCCTCCCCAATGCAGCTCCAGGGCAGGGTGTTGAACGCGTTGGCGATGTCGAGTGACACCGCCACGACCACCCCACCCCGGGACACCGCGTCCCCCGTCGTGAGGGCTCTCACGCGCATGATGGCGTCCACCGTCGAGTGCCCCTTGCGGAAGCCAAACTGGCACTCCGCAAGATCCGGCCCCATCCTCACCAGGTGCCCGACGAGGCGGCCCGCAATCACTCTCTCAAAGAGCTTGCGGACCTCGTCGAGCAGCACTATGGGCCGGTATGCGGACGGAGAGTCCGCAGGGCGCCCTGGCTTCTGAATGAGGACCAGCTTCCCCGTCTTCCAACGGAGTGGAAACTGGCCTCTCTCCATGCATGCGCTTAAGAGCGCCTCCAGTCGAAGCCCGAGAGCCCTCGAGGCCAGGACCCAGGCTTTACCCGGCAAGCCGTCGGGTCCCGGGGCGGTATTTTTGGCCTTCAGCCTGCCTACCGCCGCTCTCAGATCTACCCCGGTCACTACAGGGGTGTCGTCGTCGTCGTCCGCGTGGTCCGCTTCGGGCACCGCAAGTGGCGGAGCCATAGGCGGGGGAGTATGCTCCCCCCGTGAAGGGAACAGAGCGCTCACCACCTCCTCCACCAGCTGTGGGCGGAGACTCTGCGTCAGCGGGGGGGCCCATGTGCGGAGTTTATTCCGCACCATTCTGTAGGGGCGCCCCCATGGATCTCTGTTCAGAGTCTCCAGCATCTCCTCGCGGGCCATATCCTTGGCCCGCTGAACAGCCTGTTGGAGGGCGGTCTTCGCCGCTCTGTACCCCTCGTATAGCTCCACCTCCGTGGCTTCCGCATCCGGAGGGCGGATGCGGAGCCTGCGGTGCCTGGTGTACCGGTGTCGCGCGTCGACGCACGCCTTGCGTAGCGCCCCAACCTCCTGCGACCACCAGTACACCTGACGTCGGGCGCATCCTGGCCGGACTCGGGGCATTGCCACGT
This sequence comes from Apamea epomidion, assembly GCA_947507525.1. Taxonomy (NCBI): domain Eukaryota; kingdom Metazoa; phylum Arthropoda; class Insecta; order Lepidoptera; family Noctuidae; genus Apamea; species Apamea epomidion. The sequence goes on from OX382238.1 coordinate 20,444,947, forward strand.
CACAGATCTCGGACATGGCCTCCCGGAACCACTCCACCTCATCGTCAATATCAGCAGGCCTGTCCGGTGAAAACACCCAGGCCTGCACGATCGAGGCTTCCAGGAGAAGCTCCCGGTCCAGCTGCTTCAGCGCCCACCGCGGACCACTCGGGGCCTGTTGGACCAGCGCACTAGAGGGCTGGGTGGAGACCTCAAACCGGATATACCGATGATCGGAGTAGGTCTCCACCTCCTCCATGACGCGCCAGTCAATGACACGCTGTGACAGAGCGGGGCTGGCGAACGAGATGTCCACCACCGACTCGCCCCGCATCCGCACACACGTAGGAACAGAACCCCGATTTAGGACGACCAGGCCTGTTTCCAGAGCCCAGTCCTCCACCATCCTGCCCCGCACATCCGTGCAACGGGAACCCCAGGCCAAATTCTTGGCGTTGAAGTCCCCGAGCACTAGCACGGAGAAGGCGTGGTTTCTGGCGACGACGACACTCAACTCTGTTAAAGAGTTCTGGAACTCGGCGAGAGTTCGGCTCGGAGAGAAGTATACTCCCACTACTACAATCTCTCCGAACCGTGCTGCTACGCACCCCTGTCCCCTCGTGACACCTTCGAGGGACGGGGTACCGGCGGCGGCCGACGAAATTATGGCCACTGAGCCGTTTAGGTCCTCCACCCAGTCATCCCTGGGCGGGACAAAGTACGGCTCAGCGACCACGGCGACGTTAATCGACCACTGCGCCATGCTCTGGAGCAACAGGTCCTGAGCGCAGGCGCAGTGGTTGATGTTCGCCTGGAGAAGGCGTAGTGGAGGAGTTATTACTCCTCCATTTCAGCCCCCTCCCGGGCCCTATCGGCAGTGGTGGCGGCGGCGGCGGCGGCGGCGGCGGCGGCGGTGGTGGCGGCGGCGGCGGCGGCGGCGGCGGTGGCGGTGGCGGCGACAGTGGCGGCGACGGTGGTGGTGGCGACGACGGCGGAGGGCCTGCCCTTCCTCCTGGCTTCGGCGGGTGGAGCGCAGGACTTGCTCCCCGCCCGGTGATCGGCCGGCTTGCCAGCAGCCGCACATGCGACGCAGTGCGGCGCGGCGTTGCACGAGCCGGCCGTATGTCCGGGCTTGCCGCAGCGGAAGCACAGAGTGCTGCGGTCCTCTAAGGTGCACTGGACGCCCACGTGGTGCCCCACGAGGCATCGATAGCACCTTAGAGGTCTGGGCTCCATCAGCTTGACCTGCGCTGACACCCAGCCCACCAGGAACCTTCCACCCTCCACAATTTTCCTCGCCGCCGTCACGGGACAGCTTACCGTTATGGTTCGCATACCCGTGAAGTCAGGACGTAGGGTGCCCGCCTTCACCTGGTCGGCCAGACACCCGCCCGTCCTGACGACGGCGGCTACCACCTCTGCCCCCGTCACCGAGTCATCCAGGCCCACAATGCGGATATCCGCGCACTTGACGGGCCTGGAGACTCGAGCCTCGTCCGCATTGAGGGACGCCCTTAGCTTTTCAGCCAGGGCGTCTGCGGTGGGGCCACTCGTCGCACCGGGGACCTCCAGCATGCGGGCACCAGTGGCGGTCACCCTATGCCGGAGGCCTCCGGTGATCCCCAGCTCCTGGAGATTTACTGTCGCTCTCGCTTTGGCGAGCACGTCGCCGTAGGTCACCCCCCTCTTGACCGCGTCCGGCTGTAGTGTGATGACTACAGCCGCGGTCTTGGGGGAGCGAAGCCTAGCCGCAACGGCTCGCTCCTTGCGGCGCATCCTCTGCGCCTTTTTTCTGGCCGCCTTGGCCGCCTTCTTTTTCTCCCCGACCACCTGCCACTCGGTGTTGGTCGTGGGAGATTTGTTCTGGGGAGGCGTAGGCTCTGAGGCCTTCCCCTCCCCAGCCGTTCTGCCCTTTTTCTGGGCTGGCACCGCGGGTTTGGCGGCAGGCGCCGATTTCGCCGGCGCCGAGGCTCCACCAGCCGACGTCGGTTTCGCCGGCGCCGGGGCTCCTCTTGCCGACGCCGGTTTGGCCGGCGCCTGGGCCCGGCCAGACGGCCCGGATTTAGGGACGGCAGCGGCCGCGTACGAGGCCGCCTTAGGCCCTGGGGCCGTCCTACCCGCCAAGGGAGGGCGCAGAACGATACCCTCCAGGACGGCGAACCGCGCCTGGAAGGTCGCCAGCTCCTGCCGAACCAGGTTCAGGACCTGGTTCTCCACCGGCACGGGCTGGCTTGGTGGTGGGATTGTCTGCGCTCTGGCGGCCGCTCGCATCCCGGCCAGGTCCGCTCGGAGCTCCTCATTCTCCTTTCGGAGGAGCTCCATGGCAGCCGTCAAGCGGGCCACCTCCGCCCGCATATCGGACGTTACGTCCGGCGGGGGCCTGATGTGAATGGCTTCCGCCGCCGCCATGATGGAGGCCTTGGCCGAGACTATGGCCCTGTTTTTAGAAGTCTGTAACTTCTTCAGGGCCACGTCCCGGATCGCGGCCTCCACGACCGCCGCAAACCTCTCTTTGCGGTCCGCATCAGGGCCGCCTACCTCAGCCGCCTCGTCGCTTGAGGTCTCTGATGCGGACACGCGACCAGAACCCCCCCTCCTTTGCGGGCTCCTCCGCTTTTTCTGCGGCCTCCCGAGCAGTGAGCCCCCTCCCTGCGCCTCGCTCTCGGGCTCCTCCCCGCCTGCTGGTGGGGATTTTTCTGGCCGAAGCCAGCTCCCCGTCAGAGGACGACCCCTGGCCGTCCACTGACCTTGGCCGCTTGCTTTGGGCCTTTCTTTTAGCAGCGGCCGTCTTCTGGTCACGGCGAGGGCTCACTGAGCCTCCCGTGCTCGCTCCTCCCGATGCAGCATCGGACTCCGACACCGCATCACTCCTCCTTTCGTCTGTTGGGTTTTGGGTTTTTTTTTTAAATTTATCCATTTTGTTCCCACGAGTATAAAACTTTAGGTACCTGCTCAAATTATGTGGTACGCACTAGTGACTAAATCAAGCTACCCATTAGCCAAGCTTACTACCTCCCTCACGGTGCGCCGCCGCTTGGAGGTTTGGGGAATTTTTTATAGAGGTTAATCTTCCTCGCGGTCCGGGCGGTTAAGCCAAGACCCTCGACCCCCGTCAAAAGTCAGAGACATGACCTTGACAATCTTCGGGGCTACGATATTAACGGTGGCAGGAGAGGGGGTTATCCCCTCCTGCCTGCCCGGCGGCAGGGTAAGTGCACACCAGGCCCGCTCTTACTCCACACAGTAGCCGCTCTGCTCCTCATAGCGGCTTGTGTGGAGCGTTCCTCTTGGCAGAACATTAGCATGCGGGCAGCGAGATCTCATTGGGAAAAAATCCCACTGAGAAATAGCTGCCCGCACCCCAGGATGCACCGGCCCGAAAACTGGTCTTCCCCCCGGACGTATCCAGAAGGGAACTCCAGTCCCCAGGCACACGTGGAGGTTTTCTGCCCTGGCACCCCGTATTTTATCCCCTTGGGGGATGATTTTACAAAAACGCTGTAACAAATATTTTTTATTACTAACCAAAAGCATAAATTTAAATTTTTATATCCCTAACTTAACAAATGCTAAGTTTCCCACACAAACTTTCATCCTCTATATCACCCCCTTTTAGGATTATTTCCAAAATAATTACCAATTATTTACAAAAACCATCAAGCAGAGCAGGCGCAGGCGGCGATAGAAGTCGATTACTTTTCAGATTTTAAATCTGAATTATTGCGCTATTTAATTGAAATCGGAACAGAAGTAAATTAAAAATATATTAAAGCCTAACTATATGAATGCTGAAGTACAATGAATCGAATAAGTTTGTGTCAATTTAGATGATATGTAAAGTAGAAGCGTTAATCCACTATTGTCCTTGGCCGCCTACCTCTGCCGTGATGGAATTACTTTCCAGGGGATAACGTTTACGCTATCCAATGATACCCGACCGACTCGTTTCGATGGAAGGATGCAGAAGGGTGCCACAGTTACCAGTCGGAAGTTATTTCGTGAAAGATGAAGAAATCATCAAAATTCATAGAAAATGAGAAACGTTGCTCACACCTACTTGTAATAAGTACTAATAAACGATAACATCTAAAGAGAGCGCTTGCGAAGATTCGAACTGTGCATTAGGTGCAACAGTTTGTGAATGACGCGACGCGACGCGACGCGACGCGGCGACAGTGGGACACAAGCAAGCACAAGCATAGTTAGTAGGATATAGGTATTGGGATAATGTAATCGCTGATTAAGCGTTGATTTGATTCCGAGCTTATCGGTGCTTATCAAATTGGCGGTTCTAGCGGCAGTATAATTAGCAGGCAGCACCGTTGTCCTGCACAGTGCTAGTCTCGGCTCCCGAATCATGGATAAGCTTCTTGTGTGGTGCTGTCTTCTAATCAGCGTTGTCGCTGACCAGACGTACGATGGAAACTTGAAGTAAGTTCTTGTTCTCTTATTTTCTTTATGAATGATTATTTCCTGTTTTTTATTTGCCATTGCAATACAATTTTAAGTATTTTCTAAGGCTTCTGAAATTGTCTTAACTGTTATTTCTTGAAACGAACCTACTTATATCATTACAACAAAAAAAAACAACTGACTTCCAAAAAATACACTACAAAGTGAAAAGTAACTCACCACCTGGGCCCTGTTTAATAAAGCTGACAATCCGACAAGTCCGACATAATTATGTCAAAAAGTGACAATTCGACCATTTTTCTGTTTAATAAAACTTACAGGCGACAAAATTGTCATGGTGGAAAATTCACAAATAGTATGTCAGATTGTCGCGACAATCCGACATTTTTCTGTTTAATAAAACTGTTTGAGCAACAGGTGACAGGTGACAATTTGTCGTGAAGAACTTGTAAAATTTGCTTTATTAAACAGAAAATTGTCATGACATATTTGTAGAATTGTCCGACAATTATTCTGACGGAAGCGTTACCCTCTATCGCGAAATCATATTTTGAAGATGCTCTTGAATCTTGCATCTTGTCAGTGTTTATGAAAGGTTTATTACAAAAACTGGTACTTACATTGAGCAGTGCACAATTCGAAAATTTCATACACACCTATACATCTATCTTAACTCCTTTATTTAAAGTTGGTTAACAGTCTAAATATTTTTTTTTAAAATACGAATTGATAACGGATAAACTAAACCTTACCATGGTCCCTTTGCGCCAATTTTGCCATGTAGTGTCACGAAGGTATTTCCAGTCTTTATTGAAAATACCTAATGCTGTTAATTGTTCGGCTATTTCCTTCCATTTTTAGGGTTCCGTACCCAAAGGGTAAAGACGGGACCCTATTACTAAGACTTCGCTGTCTGTCCGTCTGTCTGTCACCAGGCTGTATCTCAAGAACCGCGATAGCTAGACAGTTGATATTTTTACAAAATTATGTATTTCTGTTGCCGCTATAACAGCAAATACTAAAAACAAAATAAAATAATTAAGGGGGGCTCCCATACCACAAACGCGATTTTTTTGCCCTTTTTTGCTCGATATCAATAATGGCAACAGGTAGGCACTTGAAATATTCACAAAATACTCAATTGTATTTTTAGTTTAATAATAAATAGTAAAATTAAAATAAAGTAAATATTTAAGGGGGCTCCCATACAACAGACGTGGTTTTTATAGATAATGGTACGGAACCCTTCGTGCGCGAATCCGACACGCACTTGGCCGGTTTTTATTTTTTATATCAATTGGTCACTAAACTTCCCAAAGATTATTTTTCTATTTTCATAAGGCCCAAAATGGTAAGTTTTTGTGCATTTCCATTTTACGCGCGATCAAAGCAAACAATCGAAGTTGCACTCGTGACTGATTCATTCTTTTACTTTGTTAATCTTTTTCTATTTTACCATCATAAAACAAAATTATTTGCAAATAACTATTGTCAAAAATCGACATAATTGTCACGACAATCCGACAATTGTCAGAAATAATTTGACTGTGGTTTTTCACATATGTCGAGTTTTATTAAACGCGTTTTTAAATGACAAATATGTCAAGATTTCACCTGTCGATTATACATACCGTACATACATTATAAGACATATTTGTCACTTTTGTTAAACAGCGCGACAATTCTACAATTTTGTCATTTTTTGATATGTCGAATTGTTTACTTTGATTTTATTAAACAGGGCCCTGCTCGCTAACGTCACCTTATGTCATGCAAACCTAACCATTTTTTTTTTTGTCGCGGATAAATGCTTTATGTATCCCCGTCTCGCGGGGGACGAGACGAGGTATGTGGGACTCCCTGTCGGAATGACAGTATACCCACTAAAACTCAGCGGTGTTCTCACATCGCCGTGATGTGAGGGCCATGGGAAACCGGCATAGCCTTTACTTCCACAGCCCTCCCGGCGCATGCCCGCCTAGATGGTATGGCGGGCCCCGCATGCCCCCCAGGTTGGGGGCTACGGGAATGGCCGGAAACACCTGGCCATTCCCGTCCCACACTGGTGGAGGCCTGTGCGATACAGGCAACTGTGCCCCCGCGCCCGTTGCCTGCTGGCCTCCACGCCCGCCTAGCTGGCGGGCCCCGCATACCCCCCGCGTTGGGGGGGGCTACGGCTGCAGAGGATAGGGAGAGCGGCAACGTCACACCGACACTCCTCTTCCCCTGCGGCCCCACCGCGTCCGCCATCTAACGGTGGCGGCCCTGTCAAGGCCGCGGAAGGTAGGGAGAGCGGCATCGTAACACCGACACTCCTCTCCCGCCGCGGTCTCCAATCCTCAGCCGCGATGTCTCCCACACGGGGAGGGCCCGCCTCAGGTAGGTTGCGATGTCGCCCAAGCGGCACCGCAACCTACCCGCCGGCCGCTCGTCGTCGGCTAAGCCGCAAAGCCTTGACGAGCGGCCCCCGCTCGGGTTCCTCTTAGCTTCACCGTGGTTCTGCTAGCCACGGCTACTGAGCCCCCCCGCCTCGTCAATGCGGGAACCCACCGGGGGGGATGCAAACCTAACCTAAAGCAAGTCATTTAAGTCCTAGGCTCTAACCGGGCATTTATATATTCTTAATCTGACATTTTATTAAACTTTATCTCTTGAACTGACATAGTATAACTTTGACATCAATTAAATAATTTGTTTCTATAAATCCTTAAGCATGAGATCTTATTTGTTGTTGCTGTCTATTTTTATTTTATTTTTTTTAATGATATTAAAACATTGTGCAGGTTAAAATTACATATTTGCACACCATATGTAATGGTAGAATGGAAAGGGGCCATTATAGTTTTACGATCATACATTGTAAACCTGGCACATGTACATTCTGGCAAATAAATGGTTATTTTTTTAAGTAATTTTCCCATGTCTTCAGTTTCTGATTTTGTAATTTAACATGTCTATACAGGGTGACAGGGAAACTCGACGTGTTCCTTCCAGGGCGTGATAGTGTGACCCATTTGCAATAATTAAGCACCCCATAAAGCCTAGGCGAAAATTCAAGGAATTCGAGACTAACCGATTGTCATGTTTTTTTGAAAATTTCCCTGAATTCGTCACTAAATATCACTTATCTCTAAATTCTCTAATTGAGTGGCTTTCATAGCTATTCTACTGGCTACCTAATACTTTGACACACCTATTAATGTAACCAAATTTTCTAAAATATCAAACAGTTAAAAGTTAAAGTAAGAAGTTTATTAACTATTTTCAAAAATCATCTACGTACACGAACTTTGACACCAGTTATCTCAAAATTTTAATATGACACTAAGTACGTACAAATACGTACGAGTACAAATTACGGGGAAGACATCTTCATTTAATCAGCAATGCAACGAGGTACAAAAGTTTCAATGTTTCAGTTTAAATGTTTAATGGTGCCGATGAAACAGTCGAGAATGTTGGCAAAGGTCGAATTTGCAAATTGTTGAAATATTACACGTCGAGTTTCCCTGTCACCCTGTATAAATATATTTGTTATTTTTTTATGCATTTACAAAAGTTAGTTTTTTTGAGACAGCCTGTATAAAGCACTATGTATCACTCGGAAGAAAGTGCGATTCCTAACCCGTGTGTATTAAGGCACACGGATTAGCCTCGGGCCTCAAACAACACCCTCGTTACTAATCGGTCACTTTCTCCCCTCGGTGAACAATGTAGATACTGTTACGAGCTTCGGGTTCGTGACAATAAAAACTGCCGATAAAAATTACCAAAAGTTACACTTTAATTAATCAACTCTAATAACAACTCAAACACACTAATTATAAAACACAATCACTCTTAAGTCGCACTTGAAGATCGCTTTCGATGTATTCGCTTCTATCGCAGAACCAAGTCTGATTGGTCGCGGCTAGTCCCGGCCTTATATAGTGCCGCAGATAATTCCAGAACCTTCTATTGTAGAAACATCTAGAATGTTCGAACACATACCGGCCCCAACTGACCAGATGTCGACAGTTCTAGTAAGTTCCAGCACCGACATCTCTACTCGATAATAGATGGCGCCAGTGACTCTATTAGTTCAGCTATTCGACAATAGATGGCACAAGTGACTATTAGTTCAGCTACTCGAAACTAGATGGCGCTAGTGGTAACTAATGTCACCATGTATCAGGCATTAATTGTGGCGCGCAACACTGCCCCCTCCTAAGACATGCTCGTCCCGAGCATTATCGGCTCCATAATAACGCGCCAATCGATCCACATGAACGATCTTAGGAGTACCTCTTGCACCTTTCTGTATCCGGTAGGTTACGTCATTGATCTTTGTCACAATCCGGTACGGTCCATCCCATTTAGCTTGAAGCTTAGGAGATTTCCCCTTGTTGCGGACTGGATTGTGCAACCACACTAGTGAACCTTCGTCGAACCCTTTACTGTTCATTTTGCGGTCATAGCGGGTTTTCATCTTTTCAGACATTTGCTGGCCCGATTGTCTGACGTGCTCATAAATGTCATTCATTTTGTTCCGCAAGTTATTCGCATAATCGGTTATACTGCGTGGGGCATCAGGTGGTATTCCGGTGATCAGGTCTGCAGGCAGCCGTAATTCTCTTCCAAAGTTTGCGAAAGCTGGTGTCACCGAAGTACTTTCGTGAACAGCGCTTCGATATGACAACAATAATGGTTGTATGTGCTTATCCCAATCTCGTTGCCGATTTTCCACAACTTTTGCTAGGTACCTCTCCAATGTCTGATTGAATCGTTCCACCATTCCATCCGATTGTGGGTGGTAAGAAGTTGTTCTTGTTTTATGAGTACCCATAACTCGATAAGTTTCCTGGAATATTTGGGACTCAAAATTCCTTCCTTGATCAGTGTGAATCTCTAAAGGTACTCCAAACCGACAGAAGACTTCATAAACTAATTTATCTGCAACTGTCGAAGCTTCTTGATTTGGGATGGCGAAGACTTCCGGCCACTTAGTAAAGTAATCCATCACAACCATGAAATACTTGTTACCACTTTCACTTTCCGGAAACGGCCCCGCAACGTCAAGGGCTATCCTTTCCCATGGTGCGCCAACATTGTACAATTTCAATGCACCTCTACTACGAGTCTGAGGTCCCTTTACAGCTGCACAACTTGTACATTTGCGACACCAGTCCTCGACATCGTCCCGACAGTGGACCCAGTAAAACCGTTCTCGTATCTTCAGTAGAGTCCGTTTTACTCCCAGATGACCTCCTGAACAACCATTATGGTACAGCTGTAGAACATCCGGTACTTGAGCTTTAGGGACAACCATTTGCAAATGACAGCTGTCTCCCCGAGCATTTTCCCATTTACGGCACAGGACTCCATCCTGAATCACCAAGCTGTCCCATTGGGCCCAATAGCTTTTTGTGATTGAACTCATTGCTGAGACGTCGCTCCACCTGGGCTTAGGAGCTCTGGCCTTCATCCACTCGAGAATCGGCTTGATGTCCGAATCTTCCTGCTGTGCACGTTGTAGGCTTTCCTTCCACTCGTTGCAGAGTTCTGTCTTGAGCATCCTCACAGGTACGACTTCTTTACTTTCTTGCCTAGTACAATGCTTGCAGTCTTCAGGACAAGGTCTTCTTGACAATGCATCTGCGTTGCCATGAGATTTTCCGCTGCGATGTTCGACCACGAAGTCGTATTCCTGCAATAGTTCAATCCATCTCGCAACTTGACCTTCTGGATTTTTGAACTGCAATAGCCATTTCAGTGCAGCATGGTCAGTTCGTATGTAGAATTTCCGCCCCAGAAGATATTTGCTAAAGTGCTGCAATGACTTTACCACAGCAAGCAGTTCCCGTCTCGTAACACAATAGTTCCTTTCAGGTTTCGACAATGACTTGCTGAAGTACGCTATCACAAATTCATGATCGCCATTCCACTGGGACAACACACCGCCAAGTCCTATGTCGCTTGCGTCTGTATCAACTATAAATTCCTTGCCCGCATCAGGGTACCCCAAAATAGGTGTTTTGCACAGACGGTCCTTTAGCTCCTGGAATGCGATGTCACAACTTCCATCCCAGCAGAAATGTCGCTTCTCCTCGGTTAGCCTATGCAGGGGTTTGGCTATATCTGCAAAGTTCTTGACAAATCGCCGATAATAGGAGCACAAACCCAGAAATGCCCTGACCTGCGTCTTGTCTTTTGGAATTGGCCAATCCTTGACAGCGGCGATTTTCTCTTGATCCGTGCGGATACCTTCTTCAGACACTACATATCCCAAAAAGCTAACTTGTCGTTTGAATAGTGAACACTTCTTCGGACTTAACTTGAGGTTGGCACTCTGGATCTTCATGAGCACGCGTTCCAGGTTTTGAAGATGTTCTTCAAACGTACGGCCTACGATGATGATGTCATCCAAGTAGACCAGACAAGCATCGCCAATAAGCCCGGTAAGTACAAGTTCCATCAACCTTTCAAACGTTGCCGGAGCATTGCATAATCCAAACGGCATAACTTTAAATTGCCACAGACCCTTTCCTGTCGAGAATGCAGTTTTCTCCTTGTCCTTAGGATCAATTTCAACTTGCCAGTAGCCACTTTTCAGGTCCAGCGTGCTAAACCACTTTACTCCAGTAAGCATGTCCAGTGTGTCATCAATTCTTGGCAAAGGATAGCTGTCCTTCTTCGTAACGTCGTTCAGACGACGATAGTCAACACAAAACCTCATGCTGCCGTCCTTCTTTCTTACCAGCACTACAGGTGAACACCATGGACTAGATGAAGGTTCAATAACACCATCCTTCACCATTCCCTCAATCATGGTTTCCACTTCCTTTTCGCGTGCTACCGGCAATCTCCTTGGCCGCTGACGGATAGGCAATTCTTCTCCTGTGTTTATTTTGTGTTGAACTAAGCCAGTCCTCCCGATGTCAGCATCGTTTGACGAGAAAACATCGGCATACTTAAGTAACATTTTCTTCGCCTTGACCATTTCATTTTGGGACAGAGCGCTGCGGCAGTCTTCTAGAAGTGTGGTCACTCTCGTTTGTGCATCCTTGCTGAGGGTCCCAGTCGATAGATATTGGCATCGACGCAACCAATCCACTTCCTCGCAAGTACCAACTAGTGTGCCTTTTTCTATAACCTGTTCCTGATCACAAAGGTTCAGCACACGTACCCCTGAGATGTCGGTGGTTCTGACCAAAGTTCGTGCCACTTTCCATGGTAGGTCATTGTCTACCCTTTCCACGAGTACACAACGATGAGTTTGCCCAGGATTCCGAGGAAGACTAACCGGCACAATCGTTTCCGATCTCGGCGGAAGAACAATCTTCCTAAGGCTGTACACGTTCCCTGGTAACGCTCCTTCCACGAAAAGTTCCTCTTGTCCACATTTCAAAACACCCTGCTTGACGTCAATTTCGCAACAGTTCTTCCTCATAAAGTCAAGGCCCAGGATGCAATCGTCCATTATATCAGCCACGATGACATTATGCAGGTAGATTCTGTTGCCTAGCTTCAACTCTATCTTCTTCTCTCCATGGACGGGTATGCGCTGACCGGTGGCTGTTACCAAATTAATGTGTTCCCGGTTGTATGCGGAGTCCCCAAGGGACCGTCTTATGAGTTGGGAACTGACAACCGTGCGAGTGGCTCCAGTGTCTATGGTCAGCTTACACGGCGTTCCGTTGACCTCGCCCTTGATGATTAGGCTGTTCCCGTCTTGGCTTTGTGTGATCGAAACCCTTGGGGCTCTTTGAACATCAGCCAGCACCCGCCCCGCAGTCCTGGCTATTACTCGTTTCCCTGCTGCTGGTGCTGGGCGGTGCTGTTAGCTGCACTGCCCTCTGGAGATCGGCCGTCTTCTCTTTCTGCAGTTCGCTTGGGGCAACTGGATCGAAGGTGGCCCCTTTCCCCACAGCCATAGCACCTAGGGCTGTACCCTTTATTGCGGTCGTGAACTGTAGCCGCTGCAACCTCCCTGACGCGATGGGAACGATGATCCTGTCGCACGGCTTCCACCTCCAGTGCATGGGCCAAGGCGTCCTTAAGCGTCCCGTGGTGCCCGAGCCTCACAGCAGCTCTAACTTCAAGGTCGCGGATGCCGTCGATGAATGCCTGCACCAGGTTCCTCATGGATCAATGAGCGCAGGTACGGACTGGTAAGCTTTACGCACCAGCTTCACCATTTCAAGGGCCCACTGCTGCAGGTTTTCATTACTGCGTCGCACGCGATCCTTGAGCTGCGCACGAAACACGTGTTCCAGGTGAGCGTCGCCATACCGAGCCTCCAATGCCTCAAGGAGCTGCTCGTAAGCCACTTCCTTACCGAGAGCTTCCAGAACAGTTAAGGCCTGGTCTCGCAGGCCTAGGGTGAGGGCAGTCATGGCCTGACTTATATTCCAACCGTTGGCCTTCATGACAGCCTCAAACTGGATTTTGTAGGCTGACCAGGAAGAAGTTCCGTCGAACGGTGGCACTTTGAATCCACGTAGCGAAGGTGTTGTAGCTACGGGAGCTGCAATTCCATCCCCAAGTTTAAGGTAATCCAGCGTTTTCTTTACGTCAGCCATCACGGTTTTCTTCACGTCAGCCACCGCGTTGTCAACCCGACTATACACTTGGTCGATCCGGATTTCAGCTTCCGACAGGCGGTTGTCATGTTAAGCAACCTTATCCTTCACCTCCTTCATGTCTTTCCCTAAGGTAGCGTGAAGGTCCTTCATAAGGAGCATCTGCTCTTCCTGGCGGCGCGCTTGCTCCTCCTTATCACGTTGGAGCTGTTCTTCCAACCGACGAGCCTGTTCCTCCTGTCGGCGAGCCTGTTCCTCCTGTCGGCGAGCCTGTTCCTCCTGTCGGCGGGCCTGTTCCTCCTTGTCCCGCTGGAGCTTTTCTTCCAACCGACGAGCCTGTTCCTCCTGTCGGCGGGACTGCTCCTGCAGCATCATCATCAAGGCACCAAAGTCTGGTGTTGCTGATGTTGGAGCTGCTGCGGACGGGTCGGCCTCGGTGGTTGGTAGCTGGCCCTCCGACCTCTGCGGCATAGCTCCACCAAAACGTCTCTGGTCCGTCTCCTGTTGGCGTTGACTCCGGGTACGGATACCCTCCGTGTCGTCTTTGGGTAATATCGGAATGATTTTAATCCTTGCTTCTGACACCAATTGTTACGAGCTTCGGGTTCGTGACAATAAAAACTGCCGATAAAAATTACCAAAAGTTACACTTTAATTAATCAACTCTAATAACAACTCAAACACACTAATTATAAAACACAATCGCTCTTAAGTCGCACTTGAAGATCGCTTTCGATGTATTCGCTTCTATCGCAGAACCAAGTCTGATTGGTCGCGGCTAGTCCCGGCCTTATATAGTGCCGCAGATAATTCCAGAACCTTCTATTGTAGAAACATCTAGAATGTTCGAACACATACCGGCCCCAACTGACCAGATGTCGACAGTTCTAGTAAGTTCCAGCACCGACATCTCTACTCGATAATAGATGGCGCCAGTGACTCTATTAGTTCAGCTATTCGACAATAGATGGCACAAGTGACTATTAGTTCAGCTACTCGAAACTAGATGGCGCTAGTGGTAACTAATGTCACCATGTATCAGGCATTAATTGTGGCGCGCAACAGTACTATTAGATGTTAATAGAGAAACTGTTTGTTTCCAGGTTCCACCCGAGGGACACTTTGCGCGTTGCCTCATGGCGAGCGGATAACTCTACCAGTGCGCCACCTGAAGTAACTTTGGCACCTCCAACTAATAGCACCACTTGGGTACCACCAACGAACGCGACCACATGGGTACCCCCAACAAATGGCACAACTTGGTTACCGCCGACGAACGGAACTACATGGTCACCCTCAACAAATACTACAACTCGGGAACCACCGACGAACGGGACCACATGGGCACCGGCCCCTACCATTCGTACAACTCGGGCACCCTCTACCAATGGTACAACTTGGGTACCACCAACGAACGGGACCACATGGGCACCCCCTATCAATGCCACAACTTGGACCCCACCGACGAATGGGACCACATGGGCACCCATAACAATAACTTGGGCACCACCAACTAATATAACCACATGGCGTCCCCCAACAAATGGCACAACTTGGGCACCACCAACGAACGGGACCACATGGGCACCCGCTACCAATGGAACAACTTGGGCACCACCAACAAATGGGACTACATGGGAACCCCCAACAAATGGTACAACTTGGGCACCACCAACGAATGGGACCACATGGGCACCCATTACGATTACTTGGGCACCACCAATTAATGTAACCACATGGCGTCCCCCGACAAATGGCACAACTTGGTCACCACCAACAAACGGGTCCACATGGGCACCCTCTACCAATGGCACAAGTTGGGCACCACCAACGAATGGGACTACATGGGGACCCCCAACAAATGGTACAACTTGGGCACCACCAACGAATGGGACCACATGGGCACCCATTACGATTACTTGGGCACCACCAATTGACGTAACCACATGGCGTCCCCCAACAAATGGCACAACCTGGGCACCACCAACAAACGGGACCACATGGGCACCCCCTACCAATGGCACAACTTGGGCACCACCAACGAATGGTACAACTTGGGCACCACCAACGAATGGGATCACATGGGGACCCCCAACAAATGGTACAACCTGGGCACCACCAACGAATGGGACCACATGGGCACCCATTACGATTACTTGGGCACCACCAATTAATGTAACCACATGGCGTCCCCCGACACATGGCACAACCTGGGCACCACCAACAAACGGGACCACATGGGCACCCCCTGCCAATGGCACAACTGGGGCACCACCTACGAATGGTACAACTTGGGCACCACCAACAAATGGAACCACTTGGGCACCCATTACCATTACTTGGGCACCACCAATTAATGTAACCACATGGCGTCCCTCAACAAATGGCACAACCTGGGCACCACCAACAAACGGGACCACGTGGGCGCCCTCTACTAATGGCACAACTTGGGCACCACCTACGAATGGTACAACTTGGGCACCACCAATTAATGTAACCACATGGCGTCCCGCGACAAATGGCACAACTTGGGCACCACCAACAAACGGGACCACATGGGCACCCCCTACCAATGGCACAACTTGGGCACCACCTTCGAATGGGACCACATGGGCACCCATTACCATTACTTGGGCACCACCAATTAATGTAACCACATGGCGTCCCCCAACAAATGGCACAACCTGGGCACCACCAACAAACGGGACCACGTGGGCACCCCCTACCAATGGCACAACTTGGGCACCACCTACGAATGGTACAACTTGGGCACCACCTACGAATGGGACCACGTGGGCACCCATTACCATTACTTGGGCACCACCAATTAATGTAACCACATGGCGTCCCCAAACAAATAGCACAACGTGGGCACCACCTACGAACGGGACCACATGGGCACCCCCTGCCAATAGTACAACTTGGGCACCACCAACGAATGGGACCACATGGGTGCCCCCTACCAATGTCACAACTTGGGCACCACCAACGAATGGGACCACATGGGCACCTCCTACAAATAGAACTACCTCCTACTAAAATGACTGAACTTCGACATATTACATTTTATCAGTAGGACTGACCACCATGCGTCAGTACGCAATTCAGTGTGCCTAATGAGTCTATATTTGTAGTTTAGGGACAGATTATCGATAGCATTCATAGTGTATCTATTTTATGTACTGCAAAGTCCCTTTTTAGGTTTAGGGCACTTTACAGTATGCCGATGCACACACGATACCACAGCGAACATTGGTTGGATAGCAACTCAAACTGGTTGTAATTTTATGACATAACCATACCTGATTCTTTGAATTGTGAATCTGTTTATATATTTTGTTTTGGTTGCACCACCCCAAGCAACGATACAGTAACTTAGTGTTGATTCACATAGAGTGGTGTAAACCATTTTTAGGATATCCTTATTGGCGGAAGTTCTCAACTTTTTGAAAACGTAAATGAGTTTTCTTGTGCGCGCAGACAGAGATTCGATGTGGGTCTTCCAGCTTAGACCGAAATCAAGGTAAAGGCCGAGATACTTGACGGAGGAGGCTCTCGTCACAGTCTGGCATGAACAGGGAATGTTGCGGTTATGGTCACCACAGACATGAGCTTTGATTTGCAGTGAGAGGTCAGATGGAAGGGTAGAGGGTCTGGAACCAAAGGTTATAAAGTAGGTTTTGCTGATGTTCAAAGTTAAGCTATTATTTCCTTACCAGATCATTACTTGGGTCCCTTGACCCAAGTAATGATCTGGTTGGGAAATAATAGCTGGGAACCGGCTAGGTAGGCCGCTGAAAGGTCCTTACCTTTCAGCGCCCTACCTAGCCGTTTCCCAGTCATTTCCGCTGGACAGTGAAACAGTGTCGTCGGCGTACGCTATAATCTGAGTAGAAGGGAGGGTGAGTAGACAGAGTTCGTTAACATAGATTTGGAAGTGGACGGGGCTGAGCAAACTTCCTTGTGGCACACCGAAATCTAGTAGTTGTTCACTACTGACATACTCTCCTATTTTAACGCACTGGGTCCCGTCCGATAGAAAACGCTGAACAATTTGAGCGCTGTGCCGCGTATTCCAATGTGTTCTAATTTTCCAAGTAAAATAGGGAGAGAGACAGTGTCGAAGGCCTTATAGAGGTCCAAAAGTATACCAACACATTTTTGTTTACAATCAATTTTGTTGACAACAGAGTCAAACAGAGCGAATACAGCGTCTTCCGTTGATACCCCCTTTCTAAACCCATACTGGTTTTAAGCGATGATTTTATACTTGTCCAGAAAGTTGAGAAGATTTTTGTAGATGATTCTTTCCAGTATTTTGGAAATCGCTGGAAGTACTGAGATTGGTAAATAATACTGTAAATATATAATAATACTGAGGTGTAGTATGTATGTTTTTAGTAGGTAAGATCTATGTTATAAAATGTATTGCATTTGTATTAAGATGAGTAGTATTAAATGCTGATTGATCGGTAACGGTTGTTTCACTAATACGAGTTCCCTACATATTCCACCCTTTCCAGTTATGGGGCGCGTGACGCGATCACTGTTGGCTTAGTGTTACGGCTCCGAAACATGTAAAAAAAATTAGTACGGCGTAATACATATAAACGTATTCTTGTTTATTCAATTCGGGGAAAATCGGTGCACAATATGTCGATCAAACGTGGAAAAGGAGACAGTCTTCCTAAACCAGAATGCTGCGGGTTCGAACAATGCCCATGTCGAAGAAATGAAGATGGACATGTCGACTATCAGTATTGTGTTGCTGGTAATTTGTACACTTTTGGGTCTTGGCGCAGCGTATTTTGTGTATAAGCAATATAAAAAATGCCACCGTTCATGGATCAGGGAGCAGATTGTACAAAATAATTTTCGGCGATCGTTGAACCGTTCCAGAGGTAATCGTGGAGATGATCGAGAGGTTCATGTCCCAATGAAGTAGATGGAACCAAAAGAGCAAGTGCCTATTTAGTGAATGAGTTGTGCGGTTTCAGTAATATAAAGTGAGTGAAATAATAATAATAATAAAAGTTTATTTCACACTTTCTGTCCATAGGTACACTAACAGAACATAGAACGATACATACAATAACATACACATACTAACAAAACAAACAAAATCTCAAAAATACACAACACATAAAAAGATACAAACAATAAGATAGCAGTGACAACACAAAAGAAGCAACATATTAAATTTGACGAGGAGGAAATATCCACTGCTCACAAGGCAGTGTGCAAGCCCATCCAGTGGCGCAGCAGTGGAGAGTCCCACCTGTCCGCGAACACGCTTAGTAAGCTGTTGTTGCTGGACCTAACACGACTCAGCAGCGATGCACACTGCTTCCTTATTAGGGCATGAAAGCCATCAGTGTGCGCCTCCGCGAACATCGTCGACGCACTGCAGAATCGTGGTAACCCCAGCAACACCCTAAACGCGTTGTTGTATTGAACACGCAAGGCGTTGTATGCTCCCAGTGTGTAGCTAACCCACAGGCTGCACGTGTACAGTGTTTGGCAGTAAGACTCAAAAAGTGTAACTTTCACTTCATTACTGCTACGTGCGAACCTGCGGGCCAACATATTACACCGGACAGCCAACGCCCTACGTACCCTTTCCACATCTGTGTTGTCTTTAAGGTCTAAATAATGTGCGTTAGTGATATAATTAATTACAAACAAAGTAAGAAGTGACGTAAATACAAGAAGAAGGACCTTCAGGATTTTAATAGTGAATTTAATGTTTAGAGTACTAACTATGTAAAGGTGTTTCGGTTTCACCTTCTGAGTTGTGTTTACTATAGTGAGGAATTGCATTCCAATGTATCAACCTACGCCTTTGTCCCTTACTACGGTCACTCACTTCGAAAATGTGGTATGTAATTTAAATAATAATGTATAGTTGTGAGTACGGGAATGGAAGAAGAATTACTTAAATGTTTAGACGAACTTACTATAATAAGGTAATATCTAGTTAAGAAAGGAAAGTCTCGATTTAAGGAAAATGTTATAAAAATAAATTAACAGAGACAGAAATAATATTTGAAAAAAGTAAAAAACTAATACAGCTGTTGACTACTAAGGAAGGAATAAATCAAAATCAAATCAAATCAAAATATTTATTTGCTAGAATATGGTACATACGGTGTTACAGTAAATTTGTTTCAGCATATCCTGCCATAACATGGCGTGCAAATGTATTCACACTCAGCGATGTCACCTAATCTAACTTACAGATTATATTGATTTGTCTTCTAGAAAGTCCATAATGGTATAATATCTTTTAAATGTTAATAGTTTGAAAAGTATTTTTTTAAACTTGGTCAGCGGTAAGTCTTGAAATCTATTTGGTAAATGATTGTAAATAATAATCGACATGCAGTATACATTTTTCTTAAATAATTTTAGTTTTATTGGTGGCAGCTGAAGTCTATCTTTATGCCGTGTTCGGCTATTTGGCCTGTCAGTGTTGGTTTCAAATAAATTATAGTTTCTCTTAACAAACATACTATATATATTTCAAAAATATATAAACATGGCAAAGGTAGAATTTTAAGCTTTTGAAATAGTGGCTTGCAGCTGTCTAAAAAGTGAGCTCCACAAATTGCTCGGATACATTTTTTTTGAGCTTTAAAAACTCTGTCAAAATCTACTGAGTTACCCCGTATTACAATGCCGTATCTAAGTACGGATGATACGTAACCATGGCAAGTTAGCATTGCAGTATCACAGTTTACTGTTTGTCTAATTCTTTTTAACACATATATAAAACGATCTATTTTTGTAACAACTTTGTCTATGTGTGTTTTCCAATTGCAATTTTTATCGACTTTGATACCTAAGAATACACAATTATCGACAGTGGTCAAGTGGGAATCTTTATAATGAATGTCTATTTTATTTATGTTTGAATTGTTTGTCTGAAATTGTATTATGTTCGTTTTAGTCATATTTATTTTTAAGTTATTTATTTCTAGCCAATCGATTGCATTATCAAGAGCTTGGACGATGTCATGTTCTAAATTTTTATTATTGTCACTTTTAATCATTATTGTAGTGTCATCAGCGAATAGTGTGCAATCTTTGCATATCGCGTCTGAAATGTCGTTGATGTAAACTAGAAAGAGTAGTGGGGATACGATACCTCCCTGTGGCGTGCCAGAATTATTTTGTTTATATCCCGACCTATAGGTTTTTTTTTTCATTTTGACAAGTTTTTGTAATTTCCACGCATTGTACTCTTTCAGAAAGTTAACTCTTGATCCAGTCGTTGGCCTTACCCCGGATTCCATAATGTTCAAGCTTTGAGAGTAGCCTTTTATGGCAAACTGATATTTTGACAAGATATTTTGACAAATAAAAACTGATATTTTGACAAGATTAACTTCATTATGAGATGAAATAAAATAGTGTTATTTACAAATTGTAGATTTATGTTCCGAAACTAGGGAAGATAGTAGTAGTGGAAGTGATCTTTGTGACATGGATTCAAATCTAGAAGTAACCATGGAATTCGTTTTAAAACCGCGTGTAGTTTGAATCCTGTAATGAACAGTAAAGAAAATAACATCAAAGTATCATTGACTCTGTAGAAATGTATACAGATATGTTATCAGAAGCAGGGAAGAAATTACTTATAACATTTGTCTTGAAGAGTAGACTGTCAGAAAATACGAATGAACAACAGTTGCACGTCAGCACACGAGCTTGTACGAGACACGTGTCGTCTTGTTACCAAACAAGTCATTCGCTGCAATACAATCGAGGTTACAAAACACAACAAAAGGCTGGCGCACTATCGACAAGTACGGCACGGAAATCGAAAAACTATTCACCAATCTTACAATATCGCAAGCAGATGGTAATTCCCAGAATTATGCTATATTAAAACCTTTAAACGAAAAGCAAGCAATTAAACGATTCGCAGATGGGTTGAGTAATTCCCGGTTCAGTACAATTATTGCTGCGCGTAACTACAACAGTTTGAAGGACGCAATCCAGGCGGCGAAGGACGAGGAGTTGGCAGTGGCATCAACTTCCAGAGGTGAAAATGTCATGCACTTTTCATGCCGTGCTAGAAGTAAGTCACAAGCTAATAATTTTCGCCGAGGGCAATCCTATAATCGTCAACCACGAGGACAGCGAGGATACAATCATCAGAACTCCAATAATCATGACAGTAGGAATTTTAGACAATCGCGTGAACGATCATTTTATCGTTCCCGTGGTGAAACTCGAGGTTCATTCAACACAAATCGTGGACGAGGTTACCAGGTATCCAGCAAAAATCAATAATAACAATAAGTTTTTATTTCTCCTCACAATGACAAGCTTAGGTTTCACATAATATTTGTTTCTAGTTTCTTTAGCAATGTGAGGAGCTGGTGTCTGAGTTAGGCGTAAAATGCCTGTATTACAAATCACCAGCTCCCCACCCCACGGAAGAACAAAAAGTTTTACATAAAAAAAACATGATATTGCAATCTAACGTTATAGATAAGGAGATTTAAAACAAAAAACTTAAGTTATTATAATTTTGGGGGTAGTAGTTAAAAAGAAAAAAGTTGATCAGGGCGCCTGTAGGTATCTGTGTGCATGTGTGTGTATATGAGAGTGTGTAATGTTAGTGTGTAGTGCTGATCAATCGAGTTACGAAACTCATGGTAGTGATAACAGTAATGTTAATCGTGTGTTTTATACGGATCAATCTAATAATAACGAAGCTGTGACTTCTAAATCAGAGGAAATGCAGTTTTTTAGATCTAAAACATAACATTTTGGCGTTGGCAGGCAAAGCAAAATTCATAACCTTATAT
Organism: Apamea epomidion; assembly: GCA_947507525.1. Taxonomy (NCBI): domain Eukaryota; kingdom Metazoa; phylum Arthropoda; class Insecta; order Lepidoptera; family Noctuidae; genus Apamea; species Apamea epomidion. Next base: position 20,466,719 of record OX382238.1, read on the forward strand.
TAGGGGTTAAAGTATGAAATTGCCGATTTGTACTGAAAAATTGAAATTCGTTTTTTTTTTTTTAATTTAACATATTTATTTAATCATAATAATTACCATTATTATCTATACATTGCTGCCATCTAATAGGAAGGTCATTTATGCCTTTGCGATAGAACTTTCGTGATCTAGATTCGACAAACTGTGAAAGCATTTTGTACTGCCTCCTGAGAAGAAAACTTTTTATCACGTAGAAAATTGACCAAATCACGAAAAAAATGGTAGTCCGTTGGAGCAAGGTGTGGTGAATACGGAGGGTGGCGAATGGTTTCTAATTGCAGTTCCTGTAGAGTTAAAACGGTTTCTCGTGCTGTATGATGTCTCGCATTATCATGGAGCAATAATGGTGAAGATCGATTCATGAGTCGGGGCTGTTTCACTGCTAGTTTTGCTATCATTGTTCGGAGTTCGGCACAGTAGACATCTGCCGTTATTGCTTCAGCAGATCGGAGAAAGCTATAGTGAATAACACCATGCTGAGACCACCAAACAGTTACCATTACCTTTTTATTGGTAGGCTTTGCTTTAGGACACTGTTGCGGCGTTTGACCTGGGGTCAACCATTGCATTTTTCGCTTACGGTTATCGTAAAGAATCCACTTTTCATCACATGTCACAATTCGATCCAATATTCCTTCATTTCTGTATCGATTCAACAAGGCAACACGCGTTTCTTTCTGCATATCAGTCAAATCATGAGGCACCCATTTCTCATATTTTTTTATTTTATTGATTTGACGCAAATGAGTCAATATTGTTGGTAAGGTAACGTTAAGCTATGCCGCTAATTCCTGGGTAGTTTGGCTCGGATCGGCTTCCATCATCTCTTTCAATTCATTGTCATTCACCTGTGTGGGTGGTCTTCCACGTGGTTCGTTCTTCAAATCAAAGTTTCTATCACGGAAGCGTTTAAACCAAAATCGCACGGTGCGTTCATTAGCAGTCCCCTCTCCAAACGTAACATTGATATTGCGAGCTGTTTCTGCCGCGTTAGTTCCGCGTCGGAACTCGTATTCAAAAATAACTCGAATTTTCGAAGTATCCATCTTTCTTATCTAAGCTGAATAAAAAAAAACAACTGAAAGTCGATAATCGAATGTTGCACATTTTTTAAAAGAAGAATTTCATAGGTACCATGTGAAAAAAGTTTCACTCAAAAATCTCAAATCATGAAGGTTCTATGTCAATTCGAAGTACCTGTTACAATAAAACGGCAATTTCATACTTTAACCCCGATTATTTTGGCAATAGAAAATACTTTTGGTTAGTAGATACGGGAGCATCCATTTCCATAATAAAGAGTCGCGTTACCAAATAACGTTACCATAATGAAAGATGAGACTATCATAAATGGCATTGCGGGTCAAACTCAAGCAACAGGATTTATTAATCTTAGCCTGACTCATCCGGATGAGCAACAATACGTTGACTATAAAGTCAAGCTACATGTTTTCGATAACATACCATTAAAGGCTGATGGAATTTTAGGTTTAGATTTTCTATGTCGTCATACATCGAATATCAACTTGGAGACTAACATCATCACCTTGTCTAAATATGGAAAGGAATATTTTTTAACGCTACGTGACACTATAGATTACTCAAAAGAAGTGTTACACATTCCAGCCAGAAGTGAATCGATTAATTATTAGTCTTGAATAATAACTCAAATAATGACTGTATTATTCATAGCAAGCAATTGACGGAAAATGTTTTTCTAGCAGGATGAATAGGGACAATTAAAAGTAATAGATTAGCAGTAAAGATATTAAACACCAATGAACACGATGTTATTTTACCAAACTTTGAACCAGAGGTGTTTTTGGTACAAGATTATGATTTTTGCGATTTTAAATATAACTGCAACAGTTTAGAGAGGGCGAAAACATTATTAGGCATTTTGAAATTAAATCATCTTAACGTGGAGGAAAGGAACTCAATACAAGAGTTATGTGCTAAGTATTCGGACGTGTTCTTTTTACCCGGCGACAAATTAACAACTACTGACGTTTATGAGCAATTAATAACCTTAAAACCGAATACTAGTCCGGTTTATGTTAATCAGTATAGACTGCCACATTCCCTGAAAAATGAAGTAAATAAACAAATACAAAACATGCTTGACAATGATATAATAGAGGAAGCAAAGAGTGAGTGGTCGAGTCCTATTTTATTGGTGCCCAAAAAAACTGGAAACGACCAAAAGTGGCGGCTAGTCGTCGATTGTCGTAAACTTAATGATTGCATTGTAGACGATAAATTCCCGTTACCAAATATTACCGAAATTTTGACTCACTCTCTGGCTCAGTCTATTTCTCACATGTAGATTTAAATCAGGGTTATTACCAAGTAGCTTTGGATAAAAACAGTAGAGGTACTGCGTTCACTACCAACACTGGACAGTACCAAATGAAAAGGTTACCGATGGGACTCAAGACAAGTCCAAGTGCTTTGAGTAGAATAATGTCAGTAGCTATGTCAGGTTTAACTTTTACCGATGTTTTGTATATTTGGATGATTTGGTTTTTGTTTGTAGTTTTTGGTAGAAATTTAGCTATCCATAACAAAAATATGATGGACGTATTAGAAAGACTAAGAAAAATGAATTTGAAATTGAATCTTGAAAAATGTAACTTCTTACAAACAGAAATTCTTTATTTAGGTTGGTTTCACTTAGTATTGTTGCGCGCCACAATTAATGCCTGGTACATGACATTAGTTACCACTAGCGCCATCTAGTATCAAGTAGTAGAACGAATTTACTACTAGCGCCATCTAGTATGAAGTAGTAGAACTAATAGATCCTTCTGGAAATGTCGATACTAGAACTATCGACCTCTGCCGGTCGATTCTGGAAAAATCTCACCGTGAAAACTCAAGTGAAGTGAGCTTGATGTGAGTTGTCAGTAGTGTCAATCCCTAGCATTATTTGGAATGACAGCTCACTCCACGCCGTAGACAGAGAAACTAATAGACGCAGGGACTCTGTAACCGCGGTTGAGACAGAGATAGTTTGTCAATGTGTGCTATAAATGTTGCCATAGTAACTGCATTCCCCTGTTTTTGGAATGTTAGATGGAATAGGGTAAATTATTTGCAGGATTTGATTAAAACAGATTTTTTTAATTTTGACGTTTTATATAACTTAGATACTAAACACTTCAAACAAAATAAAAAGAAAACACGTTATTGATTGCGAAATAATGTTAATTTTGTGAACATATTTCTTACCTTTTCTTTGGGCTCTGATAGCTGTTTTGTAAACTTGTAAATTCGAATTTGGAGGTATTTCATGGTAATTGCTTTGATTAAAAGGATTTTATGATCATCTAGAGGAGAATGATCGTAAGAAACACCATGTTCTATAAAGAACTCTTTTCCAATACATTGACGAAGACATTGATTAAGTAATTGCAGTAGAAGATTATTTCGTTCTAGTAGTTTAATGCCAAACTGTGTTAAACTTTGTTTAAATATTTTTTCCGCAATTTCACAAACAGCGATTACATCAGCGGCAGGATAATGCAGACCACATTTGTCCTTTTTTAAAATTAATGTATAATTGTTTTTAGAGGCAGTGTTAATCATACACATCAAGCAATTTTCACATTTCACTATCTTTGCTACTTTAGTTACAATAAAACCTGAAATATATATAATTATCTGCTTAGTGAATTCTGTAAGTCGCGTAGGATCTGCAAGGTAGTCATGATCAGTGTCAATGGTTAAATAATCATTTTCAGTTTCGCATTCTAAGCCGCTGGAATTTCTCAAAAGGGGTAAAGTAGCATTTATTGATTTTTCATAACGCGAGTTGGTATATGTTAAAATGCTTATATTTTCAAGAGATGTGCAATTTCCAGTATCTATGTGTTTGAGTTCTCCATGAACGACTAAACTCTTGTATGCAGCTCGAAACTGCAGCGCTGAGGGATTATTATTAAATCCACCTTTAGATCGAATTGCACTAAAAAATGATTCTAAATGATCCTGGCTTAATTTATAAGTAGGTAAAAATATCAACTCTGAGCTGGCGATAAGTTTATTAAATAAAAATTGCACACCACGAATGCAACATCTAAGTCCGATTATGCACGCCTTCCTGTTACTTTGAATAACATTTTGGCCATTCGCCATTTTAAGACTATTTAAATAATTAAACATATCATTTAAAAACACATTAATACTTTCAAAATTTTTCATATTAAGAGGTTTTTTATAACCATACGCATTAATATTGCGGCTATTTATGATATCGAACAGATTGTTTATTTTTCTAATAAATTCAACGGTAGGTGATGATCCTTGGAACTGTTCTAAATCAATTTCCTCACAAAATTCAATAGCATCAGCAACTGAATTGCTAAAAGTTTGCACTGCCAGTTTCACTTTCATAATCTGTTTTACAAAGTTGATGTGAGCTTTTCTTAATTTATTTGCTAAGTGAAGACCTTCTTGTTCCTGCAAATCATGCAGAGATGTAATAAATGACCATTTTATTATTTTATCGTCACTAGTTTTTAATATGGCTTTGTTGCCCAGCAGATTTCTAATTAATTTCACCATGTGAGGTGGATCAGGAAAAAAACAGCATTCTTTAATAACACCGTCCATATCAATTTTAAATACAGGTTCAACTTCGTCATCATATTCAATTTTGCAGCCTAATATTTTCGCCATCGCAAAATTTGATGGACATCCATCACAAGTTACTGAAATAACATTTACGTTACATGAATACAGCAACTTAATGCAATCAATAACAAGCTGTGCCTTCTGTTCTGCAGTTACGCTTTCGATTAGAAAATACCCTACAGGTATTTTCCAGGATTCGTTTAAAAGCTGTTACCATAAAAACCAAAGCCTGGGTGGCCATTCTAATATTATCGCCGTCTAAATTGACACCAATATTAACTAAGCCAACACATTCCATGCCCTCCAAAGTCACGGCTTTCCTTATTGCCATTTCGTCAAATGAGAGGCACACATGAACGTTTTTACCTGATGCATTTACTTTTAGCTTTATTGCATGCAATGCCTCTTTGGTAAATCCGGGATTACCATCTACTGATCGATACCAACTAACCAATGTTTGCGGGTGTGGAAGGCAAGTATTAAATTGTTCTCTTACGTAAGAATAAGCACGTGGACTAAGAAAATGCAAACATAATGCGAACTTTCTCAATGAAGGAGAATATTTTTTAGTTTTTCCAACTAAACCCAAAAACCGTTTAAGGAAATCTTTGTTTTCGCTATCAATAGTGCTTAACATGTCAGCATCTTCATATGATATCAAGGATTTGATTTTAAGTTCCGAAATAATATCTGATAATTTAGCATTTCGTTTCATTAGGCGCCTATTTGTTTGCCGGACAGCACGTATTTTTTTTGTAAGCTTTGCAATAGCCTCAGTTTTTTTCTTTAAATCTGCTTTAAGTTTTTTCTTTCTTGGCGTATCTTCCTCTTCCGGCAAATGCAATTTTCTTCTGATGGTTTTTATTTTTGCGTCATCTTGAAAATTGGCGCTTGAAGATGTGGATGGTACTGGATCAGCACGCTCCTCAGGTGTTGAAATCTAAAACATTCAATCAAATCATTAATAAAGTATGTTTAACCTGTTGATTCGGAACACATATTATGAATTCAAGAAGAATGTCAAATAATGTTGTCAATAGAAGAATACCTTGATGGGCTTTTCTGGCTCTTGCATTAATGAAACTGACGCTGACTTTGATATTGTTGAGTTATCGCTTTCAACAACTTGTATCTGCAAGGTAAATCACAAAGTTATGAAATATCTTTTGAAAAAAAAAAACTAAATTAAGTATTTTAGTAAAGTAAATTCTTACCGAATTTGGTACTGCATCAGAATGCAGAACTGTTTTCTTTTTCTTTTTTATTATTACATTTTCTGGGAAATGATTGCTACATATTTTACAATATTTTGTGGGAGTCCAATCTTTTCTTCCAGTTGCTTCGACCCATTTTTTACGTAGGTCTGGATCGTCTGGAAAACTAACGATAAACTTAGCTATATTATTATTACTCACAGGTAGTTCAGTCATTCTGTAACGACAGATGTGTCATTCTTATTCGATTGCAATTTATAGGAGAAAGAATAAATTAAAATAATACATTTATAGACAACGAACCTTCCCCTAAAAGATACTATGCTATTATTGGATTCCATATTTTTTTGTTTTCATTACATTGTCGATATTTTTTATCGAGACTCGGGACATTTTTTAGCTGACGCTGGCAACCCTTACATGTTATTAATTATAGGTTATGAATGATAAAAACTTGACAAAATCCTATTATCTTCAGAGATTTAACGAGAAATATCGTTCCGTCATGCTATGGCATAAATAATCATCACTAAGAAACTATATTTAGGGATAAAACCGTCGTACTTACGTGTGAAAAGACACACCGGCAATTTTCTTCTCACTATCGCTTTTACATGAAATAACACGACAACGCACCATTGTATAATCTTCGATGTGATATACGGATAATTTCTCTGTCTTCTCACTGGATTAGAACGGTTTTTTAACATAAAAATAAGCAAAACTTGTACATCAATCGCAATGAGGGCACGAAGTGTCAAAGTTAGTTTCGCAATTTGAGTTGCTGACCTTGAATAAACCGGTTTCACGGTAAGAGACAAAAAAATGGATACTTGTATCTCTGTCTAAAACATTCGTAGCGTAATTTTTGCTCTCTTTCTTGTGTAAGCGAGAAAGGAATCGTCACTGCGTCTTTTAGTTTCTCTGTCTACGCTCCACGCTCACTTCACCTAAGTTTTCACGGTGAGATGGTTACAGAATCGTAGTGCTGGTCAGTCGGGGCCGGTATGTACTCGAACATTCTAGATGTTTCTACAAAAGAAGGTTCTGGAACTATCTGCACTATATAAGGCCGGGACTAGCTCGAAAGCGATCTTCAAGTGCGACTAGAAAAGACTAGAGCGATTGTGTTTTATAATTAGTGTGTTTGAGTTGTTATTAGTGTTGTTTAATTAAAGTGTAACTTTTGGTAATTTTTATCGGCAGTTTTTATTGTCACGAACCCGAAGCTCGTAACAGTATCACAAAATGGAGTCTTACCCGACCCAGCAAAAATAGAAGTATTACAAAAATATCCCACACCGTCTAATACAGATGGAGTAAAAAGATTCGTAGCATTTTGTAACTATTACAGAAAATTAATTAAATATTTCGCGGAAATAACCTATCCTTTGAACAAATTAACCAGAAAATACGAAACATTTAAGTGGACTGATGAGTCCCAAAAAGCATTCGACACGCTGAAGCATGCTTTAACAACACCACCAGTTTTAGAATTTCCAGATTTCTCTGAGGATAATGAATTTGTAATACAAACGGATGCATCCGGTACAGCTGTAGGAACAGTTTTGTGCAATAAAAATATAATAATTTGTAAAAATATGAATATAAAAGAACTATGCATTGTAAAAAGTAGAGAATATGAAAGTTTTATAAAATACTTATTAAAAGAAATAAAAGATAATATGGATTGGACCAGTCCACGAATATAGGTATGCATTAAGACGAGTTAAAAAAATTGATGAAGAGGAGGAAAAAACTATATTTTACATGATTTTCATCTATTACCATGTGCAGGTCATGCAGGTGTACATAGGATGACCAATAACATTAAGAGGAAATTTTACTGGCCAGGCTTACATAAAGACGTACAACAATTCGTGAGCAAATGCATAAAGTGTCAGAAAATGAAGCATTGTAGATATGCCAAGGCGCCCATGGAAATAACTACAACTGCTTCACATGCCTTTGAAAAGGTCTTTCTTGACATTGTAGGTCCATTAAAAAGGGATATTGAAGGTAATTGTTACATTTTAAGCCTGCAGTGCAAGCTAACTAAGTTCGTAGAGGCATATTCTTTAAAAAACAAGGAAACGGTAAGTGTAGCTAAAACATTAGTTGATAATTTTTTACTAAGATTCGGAATACCAAATACCATTGCGACCGATCGAGGAACAGAATTCGTATCTTAAGTAATGGAACAGGTATGTAAATTGCTAGGAATAAACAAATTGACATCCACTGCTTATCACCACCAATCTATCGGTGCCCTTGAAAACTCACATAGAAATCTCGGTGCTTTTTTGCAAATACAGGAAGAATTTTTAGTCACCGTCCAAATTTTTTCTAGGCATTAGGTATCATTCACTAACTCCATTTTTGAAAAAAAATCGATACGTAATATTTTCATAATAGATCATTTTCTTGAAAGAATTATCCGCTCTGCGTGGTCACAAGTTAAACGTACACACTCGCCGCGCAAATATTCAATGAAAAGGGCAGCGCACACCCCGCTTACCCCCGCCTCGCTCGACTGCGCGACACATCTATCGTTAGTCAAATAGTCAGCCCCGCGTACCCTTTCGCGACGCAAGCGCTTCCTTCCGTGTTCCCGCGCATCCCGCCGGCGGCGCCCCGCGCTATCGTGAATTTGTTTACAATGTATTCCTACCGCGAGTATTACGAAATGTTGCGATCTTACATACTTAGTGGTGAAAGCTTGAACGGTGCCCAGAGACTGTACGAAGCAGATAGTATTCCTCGCCTTCGCAATCAAAGGATAATAAATTCTTCAGTACCTAATCGCCAAACGATTTTGGCCGCAAATCAGAGGCTAATAGACCATGGCAAATTTATAGCTCCTACACACGCTCAAGGACGTGGCAGGACGAGACTCGCAGTTGAGATCGAAGAAGATATCTTCGATTTCTTGGAACGGAGCCCTAGATCGAGTATGCGAGACGCAGCGCGGCGCTTCGCACCCCAGTCACCAGATCTTACTCCATGTGCCTTTTTTTTGTGGGGCGAAATAAAACGACGAGTGTATGTGTAAGAAGATCAAAGCCTAGACCAATTATAAGAGCTAATTGTACGTGCAAGAAGTGAAGTGAAAAGTGACACTGTAGTGCTCAACAAAATTAATAATAATGTGCAAAAACGTGCAAGACTCTGTTTAGTGAGAAACGGTATGCATTTTGAACATTTATTAAAGTACTGTTAATGTGATTGTTCTAAGATGATTTTGATAAAAATTTTAATTATTTGTACATAAATAGATTCAAATTTTTTAAAGACGCATAATAGCAAAACTTTTGGCACGGTTTTAATAAGGTCTAAAGTTCTTATTTATCTAATTTATTTTTACTTTATTTGTAATTCATTAATTAAGGATTACATTCTAATCATAGTGAACATAGCACAAACCTTTTGCTTAATGACGGTCCTAAGCCCGTGAAAGTATGAAGGGAAAATTTGCAACTTTGTTTATTATTGTGTTATCAATGAATTGCGGCGGCGCGTGGGGCGGGCCGGCCCGCGTAACTTCACCTAGCGCGTACGCACGGCGGGGCAGTGTCCAGAAACATTAACTTTTTATAGATAACTTTGTGATGTGATATCTCAATATTTTTGTATTGAGTGATACTAAAAGAAAAAATAGATATTCAATGATTTTCGCCAAAGATTAATATATCAAAATTTGGACGGTGACTAAAAAATCTTCCTGTATATTGTGATGGTAAAATAGAAACATGGAGTCAGTGGTTACCATTTTGGTGTTACAGTTTCAATAAATCTGTTCATACGAAAACTAAGTACACACCTTTCGAACTAGTATTTGGTAGGTAGTGTATTACCATGTAGAGTAAGTCAGTCTATAGAACCCTTATATAATCCAGAAAGTTATCCTTTAGAACTTAAGTATAGGTTACAAGTAGCATACCAAGAGGCTCGTGAAAATTTATTTTTAAGTAAGCAAAATCGTAAGTCTACTTACGATAAAAAAGCAAATAATGTAACGGACAATTAATTCTAATTAAAAATGAAACAGCTACTAAATTAGATTCCCAGTGGGATGGGCCGTTTGTTATTTTAGATGATTTAGGTGTTAATGTTAAGATTTTAAAAAGCAACAAACCTTAAGTATGTATATGTTGTCCATAAAAATAGGACTAAACTATTTAGAACGTAATCAATAGCATGTAACCGTATAAGCATAAAAAAAAGATTCATTTATAATCATTTTTTTTTTCTCTCGCCCCCGAGGTGAGGTTGTATGTTCTTAGTAGGTAAGATCTATGTTATAAAATGTATTGCATTTGTATTAAGATGAGTAGTATTAAATGCTGATTGATCGGTAACGGTTGTTTCACTAATACTAGTTCCCTACAATACATTTACCAGAGACAGATTTCGTTGTTCTACTAGACACGGCAGTTTGTTTACCTACCTAACTAGCGCTTTCTTTAGCATCGCGTAAAGTTGGTAACAGAAAATCGAATATTTCCATTCGTTGAATTGAAATATTTTTATTTTTGTATGATATTCTACTAAAATCTGATGAGTTAATAAAAGTCATAGAACAAAAGTTCTTGTTTATGATGTTAATAATATAGACCTGAGAGGTTGTTAATGTTTTGCCCATAGCCCTTACATCGCGACGGTAATGGTAGACTCGCAAAACGGTCTCGGTAGAGTCTGCGTGCTTCTGCATAATTGCAGTCACATTTCCCAAGACACATAAACATATTAAAATATTCTACGTTAGAATAAGACATGGGCCACATTTACGTAAGAAAAACACAAGTCACTCATTACTTAGGACAACAATAACATCCATTCGAAAGTAAGCTGCGTGAGACTACGGAAGTGATTGGCAGGGCGGCGGGTGCAGGATAAAGGGGTAGGTAGGCACGTGTCTGTGGGCACGTGCTACCGACCGGTCCGTGCCACAGTATACTGTGTCCGTGCGCCGCGCTAATCTTTGGCGGCATCTTCTGTCGCATCAAAAAAGCCGCCGAGCTCGTAGGCTATTTAGCGAAATAAAGATGTACTTGTAAAATATTCAGATACTCTAAACATTTTTTTGAATGTATCGATTTTAATAGTTACTTGATTTTGACCTTTCGACAAGCCAATGCTTAATTTTTTTTAATTATAATTTTATCAATGTTGTGCTTGTAGGTAAATGTATACGTCCCTAAAAGTGAAGTGTATGCTCTCCTTTACACTATTGTGTATGTACGAGTATGCTCTGTTATAATTATGTATCAAGTTAATACTTGATTAGCGTGTTATGTTATTTTACTTGTTTCGTATTAAATATAGACATTATACTATTGGCAGCCAATCTGAGTTGTTCTTTCTAAATATCCTTACGACCCTAAACATCTCATAGCGACCCTGCCTAGGGCTGTCCTTGGGTTTCGGCAGTGTAAATTGCAAGTTTAAACTATAATCACCATACCAAACTGTACTTTATCGGAATCATCGGAATAACCATAGAAGATGTGCCGCTCAACGGTCGAAAATGATGAGGTATTCATCACCCAAAGCGCTGCGGGTAGCAACGAGGCCATTTTGAAGGGCATGGGTCAGCACATGGAACAAATGAATATTGTTATGTTCTCACAGTGGCGGTATTCACCATAACCATTGCCTACTTTAGGGTGCGGCTATACAGAAGGTGCCATCGTCAGTGGATCCAGGAGCAGATTGGTCTTAATGACATGCAACGTATCCGGGATTCTATCCGAGCACACAAAAAAATTCATACGTACTTACACTTACGTAGGGTCATAATTTCAAGGTTATTTTTTTATTTTTAAAGGGTTTCACGTTGTCGTGGGTTTTTTAAATTTTTATTTAAATTTTTATTTCATACTTTTTGTAGGGACTTTTTGTTATTTCATTTCTTTTATTTTCTTGCGTTTTAAGATTCAGGCAATTTGGTATTTAATCAGGTTTTTTGTAATTCGCCATTTTGTGGTAGTGGCCATCTTGGATTTCAAATTTGTCATAGTGTATAGTATTCTACTAGTCAAGCCCTTTTATTTGATACCCATATTGCGGGAGTTGTGAAAAATATGTAATGCGCCCTTTTGTGGCGGCGACCATCTTGGACCGATTTTCATCAAACATAGCTAAGAACACTCCCGACAAATTCACCTTACAAACAAAAAAAAACAAAATTTCGTTCGGGGGCTACTATGCCACAAACAGACGTACACACACACACACACACACACATTCCTACCTGCCAGCCGACTTTATGAAAACAGTGGTAGTCCCTGTAGTGAAGAATAAAACTGGAAAACTTACTGATAAGAGTAACTACAAGCCTATTTCTCTTGCCACTGTAACTGCAAAAGTGTTTGACGGTTTGCTTAACACACAATTAATAAAATAGATCGGTAACACTGCACGATAACCAGTTCGGATTTCGTCCCTGGCTGTCCACTGAAAGTGCTATACTGTGTCTTAAGCATACCGTCAAATACTACACAGACCGTAAAACGCCGGTGTATGCGTGCTTCCTTGATTTGTCCAAGGCTTTCGACCTTGTAGCGTATGACCTGCTGTGGAGCAAGCTGAGGAGCATAGATGTGCTGCCGGAACTTCTCAGCATGTTCCAGTACTGGTATGCGCACCAGTCTAATAGTGTTAGGTGGGCGGGGACAATGTCCGATGCGTATCAGCTCGAATGCGGAGTCAGGCAGGGTGACTTAACATCTCCAACCCTGTTTAATTTGTATGTGAACGGGCTGATCGTGGCGCTTAGCAGTCAGCATGTCAGCTGTCACATTGACGGTACCTGTGTCAATTATCTAAGCTATGCTGCTGAGCGCTTCGGTCTGCGGCTTGAGGAAGCTATTACAAATATGTGAGGAGTATGCTTGTGGTCACGATTTATCGTATAATGTAAAGAAGAGCCAGTGTATGATCTTCGAGACGGCTAGTGCAAAATGTCCGGGGAACATACCTCCAGTAAGTCTCAATGGGGTTCCTTTGCAGAGGGTCGATCAGTTTTCATATTTGGGGCATATTTTGACTATTGATCTCAAGGATCACGCAGACATGGAACGGGAGCGGAGGGCGCTGTCTGTTAGAGCGAACACGATCGCGCGCAGATTTGCGCGGTGCTCAGATGGGGTGAAGGTTACGCTCTTTAGAGCGTACTGTACATCGCTGTACTCGTGCAGTCTGTGGGCTCACTACTCTAATAGTAGTTAGAGCGCCATCCGCGTCCAGTACAATAACGCGTTTAGGGCGGTGATGTGGCTACCCTGACACTGCAGTGCCTCGGGTATGTTCGCAGAGACGCGCACCGACTGCTTCCACGCGACCATGCGCAGGCGCGCCGCGTCCTTGGTGCGCAGGGTACGGGTTAGCCCCAACATCGTACTCATGATGATTGCGGGAAGGCTGGACTGCCCCTTCATCCGGCATTGTTCCAGCAGACATGCAGTTGCTGTGGCAGTGTCAGAGAGAGAGTATTGATTTTATTTTGTGATTATTTATTTATTGATTTTATTTTGTCATTATTTATTTATTTTATATTGGGATTATGTATTAATTTTATTTTGTGAGTATTTGTGGATTTTATTTTGTGATTATTGATTAATTAACTATCTCCATATTAATTTTATTGTTTTGATTATTTATTCTAATTTGATTTCATTTAATTCGATTTATTCTGTGTCCGTTTAATTTGATTGGTAATGATTTTATATAATTTGAATTTTATCTGATTTTATTTGATGTGAGTTTATACGTGTATGAAATAAATAAATGTATTTATTATTATTATTATTGTTCTTTTGAAGGAGGGTTATGGGGTCATCGGGGTCAGTGAGAACGTGCCTCGGACGGCGAAATTTACTGATTTTAGAGGGGGTGTAACTAGCGTCCGCGACAACCAGAGAGTTACGATGGTTGGCGGCTGTGTCAAAGAAACGCTTGGAAAAGCGTTTCATGAACTGCTGGATAGTGGGGATTTTGAGGTCAACATGGAGGATTTCATTTCGAACGAACCAAGGCGAGTTTGTGGCCTTACGGAGGAAGCGGTTTTAGAGGGTCTGCATCCTATAGCTATATGACTGGGCTTTGCGTGTGCGAAGACTACACAAGCGTATGTCATTATTGGATGGATGCACGCTGTGTACAAGCGTGTGAGATTTTGGTCGAGGATAACACTTTGGTACTTGGCTTGCTTTTCCCAAGGGATTGGCTCGCCGAACATGCTGATAGGTGGAGGCGGGGTAGGTTTGAGTCTAGGTTTCGAATAGAGAACAGCTTGACTCTTATCGGCATTGACTTCTATCCGCCATTTGCTAAACTAAGCAGCCAGTTTATTGACTGCGGTTTGGAGACGAAGCTGTAGTTGGATTTGGCTGCGGCCAGTGTAATAGATGGCTGTGTTGTCTGCGAACAGAGCCAATTGAGACCTAGCATCTTTGGGGATATCGCTAATGAACAGCGTGAATATGAGTGGGGCAAGTACAGAGCCCTGGAGGACTCCTGCTCGGATGGGGTAAGGGGATGATAGCGCTCTTCGATTTTGTAGCGGAATGTGCGGTTCGACACAAAGTCTCGTAGGATGAGAACGAGCCGGTCCGGCACACCGAGTTGGTACAGCTTAAATAATAAGCCGTTGTGCCAGACTTTGTCGAAAGCTTCGCTATGTCGAAGTTAATAACACCTGTCATCATACCACGAAGAAATCCTGTGTGGATTTGTTCGGTGATGCGGTGGACTTGCTGAACACAAGAGTGTTGGGTTCGAAAACCGAATTGCTCTTCGGAAATGAGGCCCTTTGTTTCGGCATAGGCTCTGAGACGCTTATAAATAAGCCTCTCGTAGATCTTATCGAGAACTTTGAGCAGACTGATGGGACGGTAGCTCGTCGTTTCTGACCAGCGCTTTCCGGGCTTATGGATGCCAATAACAGTGGCTAGTTCTTTCCACGATTGTGGGAAAATGTTGTTGCCCATGGCGCCATTGAAGATGGTGACCATTAGCAATATTAGAGGGGCAGGGAAGAGCTGGACACACTCGTAAATGTGAGAGATGCCATTATCCAACAAACAATATTCTAATATTTTAATTATATCAAAATGAAATATCTAACACATGCATCTCAAGATTGTCGTTTTAGGTTTCCGTAACCAAATGGAAAAAACGGAACCCTTCTAGTTTCATCCTGTCTGTCGTTTGCCGATGCCATCCGTCCGTAAAGTCACAGCCGTTTTTAGGGTTCCGTACCTCAAAAGCAAAAACGGAACCCTTATAAGCCTTTTTCTCAGGAACGCGTGGAGTTATCAAGTTGAAATTAATATCAAATAGCAATTTGGCAAGAAGCAATGTCATGTAGCACAAGTCAATAAAGCAAATCTGTAAACCATAAATTTGCAGTTACATTCCTACAAATTTGTACGGAACCCTCGGTGCGCGCGTCCGACTCGCACTTGGCCGGTGTTTTTAGTCTGGGTACCAAATCTGAATGTGCTGTTTGGATATTGGCGTGGTTTGTGTAGGCTCCAGGGGGCATATTATAAAGTATGTATGTTACGTTAAACCAGCACCCTAATTGCGTAACACACGATCAATCAGAATCGGTTTCATTTTGACAGTTCAACAACATTCATTGCGTTATTTACGTGTTGAGCAGACAAATTTTTCGAACTTATGAAGCAATGGATTAACAATTTGCTTCGAAATGATTCAGATTCCGATTGATCGTGTATTACGCAATTAGGGTGCAGGTGGAACATACCAACTTTAAGGAAGTATATTACCAAATGAAAATTAATAACTTTCACTATGGGACTCTCTGCGTCTTTACTAAATGTACCTTGTGGAAACTCCCCATGCGGTTTTGGTCGGGTATAGTTAGCATGAGGTTTTCGAAATTTCTAACTACGAAATATACCAAGTTTGAGCATCATAATCGGGTATATTTAGGACCTAGCGTTGCGTGATTTCGTACTACTAAATATGCCCGGCTGCGTAATGTCAGAATGTACCTATATTACGAGTACCACAGACATCCATAGTCAGTGCTGGACCACTTTGTGCTCGTAAGTGTCGGTCCAAGAGCGAGCAAAGCGAGTTCGGGACTTGCGGCACCCCGACTCGGACAGATTAGGTTCGAAGGGGATGACGAAGCTGATTAAATGAAGATGTCTTCCCCGTAATTTGTATGCTTAATGTCATAGTAAAATGAGATAGCTGCTGTCAAAGTTCGTTTACCTACGTAGATGATTTTAAAAAATGGTTAATAAACTTCTTCCTATAACTTTTAACTGTTTGATGTTTTAAAGTAAATAAAGTAAAGTAAATCGAAAGGTCTGTTAAAGTTTAGGTACCCAATTGGTGTTGCAATGAAGGCCATTCAATTTGAGAGTTTAGGGAACACTGAACAATGACAAATACTGGGAAACTTCAAAAAAAATATTAAAATTGGTTCTTCTCGAATCCTATGAATTTTTGCCTAGGCATTATGGGGTGTTTAAGTGTTGCAAATGGGTCCCACTGTCACGTCCTAGAAGGAATACGTCAAATCACAAGTCGCCCTGTATACTACTACCGTGAATTGTTTCACCTATTAAAAACTAACCGTTTAGCTGGCAGGGGACACCAGATTCTAACAAAAATTAGCACTTCAAAGCTTAATATTTCAGAAACGGATCCCTTTCTTCGTAAAATTGTTTTCACAAACCCGCAATATTTTTGAAAGATGAGATGAGAAAAAAAAACACATCC
Source organism: Apamea epomidion (assembly GCA_947507525.1). Classification (NCBI taxonomy): domain Eukaryota; kingdom Metazoa; phylum Arthropoda; class Insecta; order Lepidoptera; family Noctuidae; genus Apamea; species Apamea epomidion. The sequence continues at coordinate 20,483,368 of OX382238.1, forward strand.
CCACATTACGTGTACAGGAGCTACCCCAAATATTTTTTTTTCATGATTTTACTTTACCACTTAGTCGGCCTGATTAATATGTATATCCATTCCAAATTATAGCTTTCTAGTACTAAGGGTCTCTGAGAAAACTGTATACGGACAGACGGACGGACATAGCGAAACTATAAGGGTTCCTTGTTGACTACGGAACCCTAAAAATGGCTATTTAAACTAAGAATCGAGAATCTATACCTATTATAATCTCTAAAGAAATGTATTTTTGGAGGTTTTCTTTTAATTGTAACTTTTCTAGTACCTACTCAAACCTCAGTTGGTCTAGAAACTCTAGAAGAGTCTTTTCTGCATTGATTGGCTGGCACCATAAAAATAAATCGTAAGAATTGTAATTTTTCTAGTTCACTCTACGATTTTTAGAAAATCTGTGAACAAGTTAAAAGCAGTCTCCTAAGGACGTTTCCCTGTAGCTACAATAGTTAAAGTACCTTTCAAGAGCAGGTACTTTCTTCTTATTTCTAAAAATGATACAGTGAGCTAGAAAAATTACAATTCTTACGTTAATAAGTATAGTGAAAAGTGTATTTGCCAAAGGGTGGATATTGATGAGGTATGAGGTATCCCTACACAAATATCAAAACCGTATCGCTATTGGTCCATAGACCGCTTCCCATACAAAATCGCCCAGTCTCCTTTATTGCTTAAATAGTCAGTCATTCAAAAACATTTTTTTTTTTAAATAAACCTTTGACTGCACTAAAGACCATTCGAAAATTTTATTATTATATATTTTTAAAATTATAAATAAATTAATATAAAACCATTGGTCGTTCTTTGAATACAATTTATAGCTTGACGAACACTTATGTAGTAGGAGAGCCTGAGATGAGAGATGCATTTATTATGAAACTGCGTCAACTGGAGTTGCGGCTACGGGGTGCAGTAGACGGATGCCAAGACGTATAATTAAAATAAAAACCGATTTTTCGCCCGTAATAGACGCCTAGGTTTATTGCATACTAGCGGACCCGGTAAACGTTGTTTTGCCATGTAAATTATTTCTAGCTGCCCGGCAGTCCTTCGTTTGCGTGGTGTTCTACCCCCTACCCTATCCCTACCCTACTCCTACCCTACTCCTACACTACTCCTACCCTACTACTACACTACTCCTACCCTACTCCTACCCTACTCCTACCCTACTTCTACCCTACTCCTAACCTACTCCTACCCTACTCCTACCCTACTCCTACCCTACCCTACTTCTACACTACTCCTACCCTACCTACTCCTAACCTACTCCTACACTACTCCTACCCTACCCCTACCCTACTCCTATAAGTAAAACGCTAATTGATTGATAGAACCTAGCGGACCCGGCAGACGTCGTCCTGCCCGGTTGAGTCATCATATACCGACAGCAGCGCCACCTACCGGGTCCAATTGTATACAAACCTTGTCCTGACAAAAAACAAACCCAAAAAAAAGAATTATCCAATTTGGTGCAGTCGTTCGAAAGTTATGGGCGTATAACACATACATTTTGAAGATCCATTTTTATTTATATAGATAACACTATTGTTAGCATATTAGATAAAAAAAGGTTTATCTGAACAAAACAAAAAAAAAAAACCTAATAAGCTAAAAAATTAAACAAACTATTTCATAAAAAAATAAGTACCAAAAAGTGAAACGAAACGCATAATTAAACAAGAAATGTTCCAAATTGATCCGTAAGTGTACCTTGGCTTGGCAGCACTGTAGCCAGTGACCCGCCCGCCATTTTGATCGACGCGGATTGGATGAGCCGTGCATGTTGAGAGTTGTTTGTTTTGTACGTCACTTCCGCTTACGTACAATTGGCTGCCCTGATTGGATTGCTACGAACGGCACGGCGCGGCGGAGCTGCCATCTTTGTATCTAGCGTTTTGGCTTGGCGCCTTTCCTGTGTTGGTTGTTCACTGTCTGTAGTGCTCATAGTGTGTTACACGTTTCAAAATGGTGAGTTTTGCAAGATTTTGTGAAATCTAGTTGTTGTTGTCGTGATTTTATTGTGTAATACGGTGAACAATGGTGTTATTAACTTACTGGCGAAGTTTCAACTCTGTACGAGTAAAATTAATGGGATTTTTCGTCAATTTTAGGCTGGCGGTAAAGCGGGTAAAGATTCTGGTAAAGCCAAGGCCAAAGCGGTATCCAGATCAGCGAGGGCTGGGCTTCAGGTAAGTTAATTTATTATCTTAATTTAAAATAGGATTTTTCATGATCTCAGCATACTTAAATTCGTTCTATAGCTTAAATGCATTTAATTGAATAATATGAATGACCACTTCATTATGGCGGCGTCCATTACTCCGTAGGAAAATAATCAATAGATTGGAGCTACAGAGAAAAAAATATTTTTACAGTTTCCCGTGGGGAGGATTCATAGGCATCTCAAAAATAGGACTACGAGTCATGGACGTGTCGGTGCAACAGCAGCCGTGTATTCTGCAGCTATTCTGGAATATCTCACAGCCGAGGTAAGCTTTGTACGACGCCCTGTCAATATGGCGGCTCACAATATAGCGTAATTATTAATGTAATTGCATGACTGTGTATTCAAGAAAGTGATAACCACATACTTTTCTTGCACAAACATTAATTTACGGTAGTTAATGTAAATACTTATTAAAATTACCTTGTTCAACTCTTAAAGGCTGCTCTATAATTTTGGCGGGAAACTATTTCAGAATATCTAGGTTAGATAACTGAAGAAATTTATGATTAAACTTTTATTACAGTTCAAGTAACGCAAACAGAGCTCGCTAGGTCCCTACATAATATAAATAGACAATGTACCTAATAATTAATAAACAATTTTGCCGTAGGTATTGGAGTTGGCGGGAAATGCATCAAAAGATCTCAAGGTGAAGCGTATCACTCCGCGTCACTTGCAGTTGGCTATCAGAGGTGACGAAGAACTCGACAGCTTGATCAAAGCTACCATCGCAGGCGGCGGTGTTATCCCTCACATACACAAGTCGCTTATCGGGAAGAAAGGCGGCCCTGGCGCTCCCGTTTAAATACAGGTACATAACTAATAAATATTTATGTATCCAACCTCAACGCCAAACATGGTCAAATCTATATTTGAGTTAAAATAGTACCCAATGTTAAGTTATTTAGATACCTCTAAACTAGCCCCTATCTAAGTTGGATGTAGGTATACTAGGTAGTGATACTTTGACAGGCCTGTTGGTCTAGTGGTTAGTGACCCTGACTGCTATGCCGGAGGTCGTGGGTTCGATTCCCACCCAGGACAAATGTTTGTGTAATGAGCACGATCATTTGTTCTGTGTCTGGGTGTAATTTATCTATAATATTTATATATTTAGAAATATATAAGTATGTTTATCAGTTGTCTAGTACCCATAACACAAGCTCTGCTTAGCTTGGGACTAGATGGCGTTGTGTGATAGTTGTGGAATATATATTTATATATATATATATATTTATACTTTGATTTCTCTTGAATGTTGCACAGAATAAACATTAATTGGCAGAATACTGTTTTTTACTAATATTGTATATTATGGCAATTAAAATACATAGTATACTGATTTAGTAGTTGCTGATGGTAAATATTATTTATCATTTACCTTCACCTGCCTGCTCTATTTATTTAGGGTTTGCCTACCATTTCATCTTCAATACAAACTATGCTGTATGAGCCGTCACCTCGGTATTCACTCCCTTCCTAGCCAGCCATTGTTTCATTGGTCTTCCTCTACTTTTAAAGCTGTCCATGTTCATTGTGGACAAGTAAGTAAGTCTTTAAAAGTAGGGGAAACTGTCCTTGCGTCAAAATGTCCATGATTGCATTCACCCCTTATGTGGCCCAACATTTACCATTTGCCACTATTATGCGGTTGATAGAATAATATCTTGGATATTAAAATTGTAATACTTTTTTGACTGCAGGTTATCTCCAATACCACCTTTGCTGCATTTGACTCCGGGCATGTTTTCTATGAAACTTATCAGCTGATAAATAGTTTGCAAAAAAGTTAGTGATGTGAACCGTGGAGTGTTTGGAAAAAAGGAACTGTTGGGTCCGGACTAAATCGTTTAGTAGTTAATAAGTACTAGAAATATTTTAGTGATAAGATTGTAGAATTAAGTTTAATTTTCTTGTTTGTTCTTAAGACAATATTTTTCTATAGCATTCAATGACTTAAACATGTTAAAATTATTTTGCTACCAGTTTCAGTTAGTTATATTAGGTGTCTGCAATTGTCTGAGAAGCTGGTGCATCTTAATTTTTTAGTTTGAATAAATATGCAACCTTAATTAATTAATAATTTGTTTGAAGCTAAAAGCTGTTGTAATTTATTTGCAGCATTTGTATTTTTAAGTGACATACACAAAAATGTTGTTCTAAATTGTAATTTGGTATGATTGAACTGTTACAAGTTGTAAGAAATGTATTTTGATCTTTGAAATATATTGAGAAAGCAATTATGTCTGTTCATTCCATAAGGCTGCTCTCACATTACATTGCGACAGGTCGCGAGAAGCAGAGCCAAATACCCGGGGCTCGGAAACGTTTTTTATTGAATTTGTATAGTAGAAAACACGAGGAAGCGCGTGTCCCGCGTGCCGCGTTATAGTGTGAGATCTGCCTAAGTTAGCAAATTTCTGGATACTTGACAGATTGCTACAGGTATGACTACGTGTTACTATTGCGTGCCATGGCCGTAAACAGTGACCACCTAGAAAGAAAGAAAGAAAGGACATTATTTGCGGCAAACATGATCCATAAAAAAAAACACAAAAAAATAACTAATTCCCCAATTAGTTGTTGCGCGCGACTTTGTCTGCGATCCAGGATGAAATGTAGCCTATGTCCTCCAGGTCATGGTGGTAGACCATGTGCCAAATTTCATCCAAATCGGTTCAGCCCTTTTAGCGTGAAAGCGTAACAAATAAACAAAACTCATTTACAATATTAGTTATTATGTTGGTGAGTAGGGAGTTTTGTTCAAGCAAATTGCTAGTTAATTAGGTACTGGTTTGATTATGTTTGAGAACACGAAAAAATAATGAGCACGGGTTTTGTTATATCGAGTCAAACTAATATTTTCCTTAAAAACACCCTTCATTTTATATTTCTCGTCAAAATCAAGTCATTTATTCAAATTAGACAGAATCAGCACTTTTTGAACGTCAAAATTACAAAAGACAGCCCCAAAAACGGTGAACGTCAGAATCGCCGGTCAACGGTCGTATTTAGCTTTGAAATTGTGTCTAAAAATGACATCAGGAGAAAACAGATCTTCGCTTGGTGCCCTAGTTTCTGAGATATAAATGTGGCCCTGCTGGAGAGACTCCAGATCGGCCACCTATAATCCCTTATATCTTTTGAACCAGTGACCGACAAATTCTGATATTTGGCGACTAATTTTTTGTGTTATCAAAATTAAAATCCCTGATGGTGGCCCTGCCAGAGTCAGTGACACTAAGAGAATTGCTCATTTCATCTGTTAAAAGAATTAAAACATTTAAGATTGACCGACCATTCTGATATCAGAATGGCTGGTCAATCTCTGTAGAGTAGTAGTTACTATGTGGAATTACTGAAATTTTAATGGGGCAAAGATTGCTTATTATTTGCTTATTTCACAATTTGTATGCCACCCTGTCATTCTGTCTATATGCTAGCCAAGAATTTAAAAGCCCGTGCGCCTGTTTAATTTATGAGAGCAAAGTGACGTATGTCGAAAATTGCGTTTATATATCATAGGGTATTTTTTTAGTTTCTATATTATTTTTAATCATGGCAGTATTTATTAACTATGTATACCTTACTGACACAGAATACTTATGTATTTAATAGTGGGTTAACCGATATTTTTTCAAGTTGCCTGCCAATATTGAGATGAAATTAATCTACCCTACATTAATGTTTTTCGAGGCTTTGTCATCATCAGCCTTTTTCATACAGGCCTTCTCTCTGTGAGAAAAGAGGGAATTGGCCTTAATCCACCACGCGGGCCCAGTGCGGATTAGTGGATGTCACATGTCTTCGAATTTTTGGTTCTTGGACTTGCCGCTTTCCTCTCGATGTTTTCCTTCACCGTTTTTAGAGCAGTGGTACTGACATAATTAGCACAAAGTAAATACAATAAAACAATATTTATTCGTTCAAGACTTAAAACTATTTACATACTATTTTAATTTTTTTAAATTAGACTGTAACTTAGTGGCCAGATACTAGACATGTGCAACTGGGCTTAAACTAGGAGGACTCCTGTGCTATAAGCACCAGTTACTTCCGTCACCACCGTGATCGAGCTGCCATTACAAATGTGGTGCGGAGCAAATGTAAGTACTAGAATATTAATATATATATTAAGTATGTAATTAATTTATTAATTACTATCGTGCGTGAGTGTATGGACATATGTGTTTGTCTGTGTGTGAGTATGGTGTGTTTGTGTATGTGTGTGTGTGTGAATGGGCCTGACGGGCTTTATTTTATTTTATTATTTTCAGTATCTACATAATTTTGAGAGAGAAGGAAGTTATTTATGGTAAGTTTTAGTTTTTTTATCGGTAATTTATGTAACTGTATATTTTTACTTATTTTAATAGGGGTTAAAGTATGAAATTGCCGTTTTATTGTAATAGGTACTTCGAATTGACATAGAACCTTCATGGTTTGAGATTTTTGAGTGAAACTTTTTTCACATGGTACACACGGCAACACATCAAGTCGGACACCCTATATACGTATAACTACGCTACCAGCAATACAGAGAATTGTAGGAAAGGGACTGCGTATCGTGGCATCGGCCAATGACAGCATTTGCCGCGTTGCGCCTACGCACACAGATGCACTTTTTTTTGGCAAAACATTCGCTAGTTTCACTCGTATTCAATTCAGTGTTCTATGCACGTTCTATGCCGGTCAGTTCCTAAACGTCGCCCAGGATTCACGACTATTATGTTACGTTAAGTTAGGCAAACTAATTAGATTAATTGTTTGTTTTTTTTTATCTATATTGATTTCTATAATTCTATTACTCATTTAGGAGTTTAAATTTTAAACTATTTTAATTGATAATTTTTTTTTTTGTTTTTATTTTTGGCTCCCGAATTAACTCGGAAGCTGTTAAATTTGATAGTAGTCTGTTATCTAAGAATAATATTTTATTGTTATAAATGTTAATGGTTTACAATTTTTTTAAGTGGATTCAGCTTCTTTCAAGTCATAAACATAACTACTAGCTGCGCCCCGCGGTTTCACCCGCATAAGTTTCGATCCCGTGGTAATTTCAGAATTAAAAGTATCGTATGTGTTACTCCTGGTTATAAACCATCGGTGTGCCAAATTTCATCCAAATCCGTTCAATAGTTTTTGCGTGAAAGAGTAACAAACATACATCCATCCATCCATCCATACAAACTTTCGCGTTTATAATATTAGTAGGATTTACATAATAATTACTCTAGTGTGAGGATATTTCTCATATCTATTAGTAGCATAGCCAATAACCCATATCAACTGTGTTATTTAAATGTTCATTTTTTATTTCGATTTTTTGCTATTGTTGGCTCCTGAGGTAACTTGTAGTTATGTTTAGACTATGATTGTTATTTCGCGCCGTTCAAGCGTTAAATAATTAGTCAAAATTTATAATGAATCATTACATTAAGTATTAACTATTGTTACGCGGTCAGCCGACGCGGACGCCCCCCACGGAGCTTTGTGAATTGAAGTATATTCAAATTGTTAATTCATTTAAGGCTTTCTTCGACACATTGATGATATACCTATGCAATGCATGTGATGCTAGCTTAGGCAACATGTATAAAGGCCTATTCAAATCTATTTATATTTGTATAACAATCCGTGGCTAGCGCGAAACCAGAATACAAAATATACCTACCTACCCGGCGGAATATACCACTCGTATTTCGTTGTTACCTACAACCGGGTATCGAATATCGCTTATAGTTATCTGAATAGAATAGGCCTTTAACGAATGATTTCAGTAATTAAGTTTTATTTGCCATAAGTAGATATTATGTAATATAAGAACCCATTTGATAAAAATCCTATGGGGGTTGAAAGTTTGTATGAAAATCCGACAGGATGTAGATTTCCGAATTACCTACACATATGCAAGCTTGAAATATAATATAATAATATACTTAAATGATAATAATAAATACCTAATGGTAATGGATTTATTAGTGCAAACTCATCTAAACTAATATTATAAAGCTGAAGAGTTTGTTTGTTTGTTTGGTTGAACGCGCTAACCTTAGGAAGTACTGCACCCTGATTGCGAAACACACAATCAATCTGAATCATTTTGAAGGATATTGCTAATCCATTGCTTCATAAGTTCGAAAAAGGTTACCTTCATAAAGTCTGCTCAACACGTATATAACGCAATGAATGTTGTTGAACTGTCAAAATGAAACCGATTCTGATTGTGTGTTACGCAATTAGGGTGCTGGTTCGAATTGAAAAATTATTTTTGTGTTGGACTGTCCATTTATCGAGGAAGGTTTTAGACTATATAACATCACGCTGCGACGGTAAACGGTTTAAGTTACGCAAAAATCATGTATGAAGGAATTATTCCTCTTTAAAAGTTCTAAAAAAAAGTCCGCGACAGCATATGTCTATCTTTTAAGATTGATTCACTATAGCCTTTTTTATGGTAATCAAATTTGTTCGAAATTAATGCATTACCTGCGAAGGTGTTTTATCAATATGTTATTAATCTTTATCCAAATAAATACGTTATTCATCACAAGTATTTAATTGTGAACAAAATTGCCCTTGACATCACTTGATTTCAATCAACATCTTAGGAGATAACATAATTTTAAAATAACTCCGCAACTAAATAGGTATGATAACGTCCGGGTCGGTTCAACATCACGCTAGGTCAAAATGAATACAGTCAGAAAGAGAACTAAGCGAGAACGAGAAGCGAGCGATGCGATGCGACGAGGTAGGGCGGGGGAACAAGAATTTCACGCGGACGAAGTCGCGGCCAGAAGCCAGTATTATAATACGAGCTCAACTTGTTTACAACATAATATACATGATACGCATCTATCTACATATACGCGTTGAAGTTGGTGCCTCCCGCGCAGTCCTGCGACGTGCGTGAGTGAGACGAAATAACAAAAACATATCGCACCCTCTCGCACGATTCGCAGCGTTCAACTTCTAATAGTCCAAACAGTTTAACTTGATGTGTAGCCGTGTGTACTGCGCGGTTAGTAGTTCCGCGCGGTCATATGAACTTGGCTTTATAATTTCTACTCACAGGAAACATTCGACACACGTTCTGCATACTAAAAGGTAAAAAACCTTACAGGATCACATCATTTCGTTGCCTGTCCGACTGTCAACCTTTTGCTGAGGAATGCGTGGAGGTATCACGTTGTAATTGATAATACATAGATCTACGGTCCCTTGGTACTGTGAAATGGAGCAATCAAGCTTTTAGGTCAACGCAATAAATTTACTATAGGCAGCTTTATTTTATGTACCTGTAGCATTCAAATTCAAGTGGGCCGCTAAAAGGCACTAAAATAAAATTGTACAAGGATCTTATGCGCGTGGCCAAAATCAGAACTAACGCCACCGCCGCCCTCCTGATTTACATTTTTGACCTTTAATCATCGTTTATAAATAAAGCCTCTAATTATTTGTAACAAATCTACGAAAAATCATGGGTCTCAGAAGATAATATCATTACATTAATTAATTCTTAGATTTCGGTTTCGGCGGAAACTAGAAAGGAGCCGGTAAGATAATATTTATTTGCTCAAACATGTGTACACATACAAGAATAGAAATGCATGTACGAAAACATAAAAAAAGGGTTAGGCATGTTTGCCACCTAGTCGTCTCATTTGCCTAGCCTTTTCCCAACATGTTGGGGTTGGCTTCCAGTCTAATTGCATGTATTAGCTGAATACCAATGTTTTACATGGAGCGACTGCCTATCTGACCTTCTCAACCCAGTTACTGGTAATACGATACCCCTTGGTAAGACTGGTTATCAGACTTTCGGGCTTCTAACTACCCGTAACGACTGACAAAGATCCACGCCGGGACCAACAGCTTAACGTGCTTTCCGAGGCACGAAGGGGTCTCGGTATGTAAAGATGGTCACCCATCCACAGACCAGTTTGTCACCTAGTATGGCGAAAATTAAAATATTATTAGAAACATTATATATAATAATGATTTTGAATGATTAATTTGAAGTTAAAAACATTAATGTTATGTCAATATAAATGCTTCTGTCAGAAATTCATTAATATTACACTACAGAAGTTAGAGGGTTTAGTCACTTTAGTTTGAGCAGCTAAAAAAAAATACGTGCCTGTTATTTTAGACTACTCTCTAACATATATATCAAAATAAATATTATTAAAGAATATGTATATAATTATAGTTGATTTTTCAAATGTATACACAGTCTGGCCTTATATACTGTTACAATTAAAAATAAGAAAGATATTACATTTGAATTTGGAATCTGTCATTTTTATACGATTGTTCATTGAGTTTCTAATTTTGGCGCCAATACATTGTACAATATTTTGTGATATTAAAATGGAGTGGGGTGATAAAGAGAACCGAATCGCTGTGATTGCATTACACAAAGTTGGTATGGAGCCAAATGCAATTTTTAAAACTCTCCATACGCTTAGTATTAGTCAAATGTTTGTGTACCGGGCTATTAATAGGTACAATAAGACCTCTGTTTGTGACAGAAAAAGATCTGGCCCTCCACGTAGTGTCCGTACGAAAAAGGTGGTCAAAGCAGTAAGGGAAAGAATTCGAAGAAATCCTGTCTGAAAGCAAAAGATTTTATCTCGGGAGATGAAGATAGCACCCAGAACCATGTTGCGTTTTATAAAAGCTGCTGTACTTGCAGCCTATAAGAGACGCACTGGTCATTTTTTTACTGATAATTTAAAAAAGAATAGGGTGATAAAATCGAAACAACTACTGAAGCGGTACGCAAAGGGAGGTCACAGAAAAATTATGTTTACGGATGAGAAAATCTTTACAATTGAGCAACATTTTAACAAACAAAATGACCGTATTTATGCTCAAAGCTCTAAGGAAGCTTCCCAATTAGTCGACAGAGTGCAACATGGGCATTATCCGACTTCAGTGATGGTTTGGTGGGGTGTTAGCTATGAAGGAGTGACAGCCATATTTTTGTGAAAATGGTATCAAAACATCGGCACAATTGTATCAAGATACCATTCTTGAGAAGGTAGTTAAGGCCCTTAACAACACCATGTTCAATAATCAAGTATGGTCCTTCCAACAAGACTCGGCGCCGGGTCATAAAGCTCGGTCCACGCAGTCTTGGTTGGAAGTGAACGTTTCGGACTTCATCAGAGCTGAAGACTGGCCGTCGTCTAGTCCCGATCTTAATCCGCTGGATTATGATTTATGGTCAGTTTTAGAGAGTACGGCTTACTCTAAACGCCATGATAATTTGGAGTCCATAAAACAATCCATACGATTGGCAGTGAAGAATTTTACCATGGAAAGAGTGCGTGCTTCTATTGATAACTGGCCTCAACGTTTAAAGGACTGTATTGCAGCCAGTGGAGACCACTTCGAATAAGCTTTTATATTTAAAATTGTTTTATATTTACACACTGTAAAAGTAATAAATATTTATTTGCAATAAAAAAAATTTTTTTTTCTTCGTGACAATATTTATGGCAAGACTAGGTATATTCACTCGCAGCTCCCTCCAACTTTTGCCGAAGGTTCGGTTTCAGCTGAAAATTGTCTTTCGGTAGTACACTAATTTTAAATTAAGCGGCATTTTAGTCGCCAGCAACTTTCTGGGGACTCCAAATTTCCAGGTCTACTGACAGGTGATTTATCGTTAGTTATGTCCAATTCTATGTGGACGTTTGACTTTGAAATCACTGGCGAGTCGCAGTGTGTATCATTAAACCATTTGATTCGCTTCCATTCCGAATCGTATGTGCACATACATCAAGCAATGTTATCAAAGAGTCCTCTAAACGCTGTTCAAAAATCTAAAACCCGAAATTTTTCTCAGTTTTAATCGAATAGACGACCGTCATTCTTCCGACAGCTATTTGCATCAAAATTGAATCATTATATTGTGTGGTGTGGTTGTGAATAGCTACGCTGAAATGTATGCCTAATGTCTAAAAAATAATACTCCCCTCATACCGTAGGCAGAGAAACTAACTCATACCTAATTTAGACGTATGCTAAGAGTAATAGTGTAGACACAGGTGCATTCTCTCTTCTTTAGACTTGGGTAGTTCCGGAACGAGTCATGAAAATGATATAGTTCCAGTCCCGGTACTACACCACTCACTCGTTCACTACCAATTCAAATGTGTCCTTTAGTTCCTCTAGTAACGACTAGTCCCGACTATTACTCGTACCAAAGCACTGCTAGCTCTCCCATGCTCTCGCTCGCGCCATCGCACATCGACGCATCGCGACGCCTATGATAGAACGAGATGGGAACACATCGTATGTTCGTCATAGTTTTGTACTCGTATAGTCCCGAGGTAATAATATATCAGTTTTGCTTTGATAGTTCAGAACTACACGGTACTGGAGCTATTCTGTGGTACTAATGAACTGAAAGCGTTCCCCGGTACTAAAGGAACTAATGAACTAGATGAGTGGACTAGTTCCGGAAGCAAAAATATACATATCACTCCTTATCTTTTGTTGGACACGTTTTGCGCATCTCTACTCTTCTTCACTTTGATGCTCGTCTAAGATTTTGTCATAAAGTATAATTCATTTTATCTTTTATCTGTGGTACCTACTGTAGCTAGCTGTCACGTCGCTGTCGAGGGCTGTACAGCGTCGCCATTTTCCGTCGTCTTGTTGAGTTGCTCGTTGTCCTAACATTAATCACTTGACAAGTAATCATTTTAATAATTTTGCAAACAAAACTTTGAACCATTCAATAATAATTCCGGTGTACAATAATTGCTTTTCGTATAGTCCAGTATAAAATATTTATTAAAATCGTGCTGTGTCCTACGGCTAAATTGTTTATTTGAAAGTGTTTTTGTAAGCGCCCGATATGAGTTCAAGACATCGTGACCGGAGTCGTTCAAGATCTCGCGACCGCGAGAGAGACAGGCACAAGGAGAGGGATCGTGACAAGACCCGGGACCGAGATCGTGATAAGGATAGGGAGCGAGACCGTGACCGGGATCGAGATCGCGATCGTGACCGCGACCGGGATAGAGACCGGGACCGCGACCGGGACCGTCACCGTTCTAAAAGGTACGTGTGCATGCATGTATTAAATTGATGTCTATTTTGCATGGGACAAATGCTACAATAGAGGTGATGGTATGTTCCGCAGGGACAAGGAGCGTGAGCGCAGCAGGAGCCGCGACCGGCACAAGGAAAAGCGTCGCAGCCGCAGCCGCTCGCGCAGCAGAAGTCGCAGCCGCAGCCGGAAATCTAAAGACAGGCAAGATGATTGTTGTTCTAGTAGTTGTAAGTGAAACTGGTGAGCGTAGGAACTGGATCACACAGGTCAAATTGTTGTCTGTTGTTAGCATTTCATGCCATGTTAGCAAGCATACAAATGCTTAGGAACTATGACATAGTTAACCCAAGTAAAATAATTGTGGAAGTTAAATAAATTAATTTGAATGTAGCACACAATTTTCTCAGAAAATCATATTTGTAATATGTATCTCCATGCATGACTGACAGATATGACTGTCTTGTATACAGAGGCGACGGTAGACAGAATGGCCGATAGTTTTTTTTTTTTTTTTGTTAAAGTGTACTCAGATGCATCTGATTTAGAGTATTGTGTGTGACAAGCCCTAATGTGGTTACAGAGATGGGACCATCGCTCTGCTCGACCAGATGGTGGGCACGACGACGAAGGCCACGGCGCGCCAGGTGAGCAGCAATGGCGCCATCAATCCTGCTACGCAGGCCGCCATCCTCGCAGCCGCTGCTGTCGCGCAGGTGACAACAAAGACCCATAACATTACCTTTTAGAGCGGTTCTGCACTGCATCCAATCCGAGTTCAATCCGAATTGGGAATGTTCTAAATTAGGCTGGACTGAGTATGAATGTAGTGCGCAACCTTCCATACAAATAGTGCTATGGCTACTTCAAACCATTGTTTCTCAGATTTGGATTGGATGCAGTGCAGAACCGCTCTTAAGAGTGGCCTATAAAGTATTTATATTATTATTTACATAAACATAACAACCACAAAAAACATAATACACTACTCTTGCACGTGAGAACTTGGTTGTGATTGTGCAACCCTGTGAGTTTCACCGTAGACATGTACACCAGCCAAGTACATGTCGGACCAGACACAGTGAAGGGGTCCGTAGTTGAAGTGAATGTTTATGCATGAACAGTATTGATTATTCTACTGCAAAAATAAGTGTGTATTCCAGAGCATCTCTTGGAAAAGATGAAAATAACGTTATTTCTACAGTTGTAACTGAAACTTAATCTAAAAATTTATTGACTGAAATACATCTGCCACGATCTTTGAAATAGCTGCATATTGAATTTTCATAATTAAGATAGATTTAAAAAACCAGCCAAGTACATGTCGGACCAGACACAGTGAAGGAGTCCGTAGTTGAAGTGAATGTTTATGCATGAACAGTATTGATTATATCTACTGCAAAAACAAGTGTGTATTTCCGAGTATCTCTTGGAAAAGATGAAAATAACGTTATTTCTAGAGTTGTAACTGAAACTTAAAAATTATGGACTGAAATACATAGTAAAAGTGAATAGTTAGTGAAATAATTGCTTCTTAATAAGCAAAAAATTGGTCCACCTCTAAATTATTATCTAGTTGGTGGAAACTTCTGTAAAAAATTTTGTTGGTAGGATTTTAAAAACAAACATACTAGCTTCGGGTTCGTGAGAATAAAAACTGCCAATATAAATTACCAAAAATTACACTTTAATTAAACAACATGAATAACAACTCAAACACACTAATTATAAAACACAATTCCACTTAAGTCACACTTGAAAATCGCTTTCGATGTATTCTCATGTATCGCTTTTCGAACACTGTTGCGGTCGTGGCCCACCCCGGCCTTATATGTATAGTGCCGCAGATAGTTCTAGAGCCTTCTATTGCAGAAACATCTAGAAGGTTCGAGTACATACCGGCCCCGACTGACCAGATGTCGATAGTTCTAGCATCGAAATTTCTAGAAGGATCTATTAGTTCTGATACCGATGTAGATGGCGCTAGTGGTAAATTAGTTATGTTACTCGATACAAGATGGCGCTAGTGGTAAATTAGTTCTGCTACTTGATACTAGATGGCGCGCGACAATACATTATAAACTCACGACTTGTCCCATTTCCATAAAAACTGTTTTGAAGAAGATAATATATCATGCAGTTTTTGACATATTTTCGGTAAAAACAGTTCTCATTCAGTTTCTTTGAGAAATGTTATGAAATACGAACTAATTTTTGCCGTCGATAAAAACAATATTGTGCATGCATACGTATTCATTTCGATCACGGAACCCTTCACTGTGCATGGCCAGTTTTATTCCTGATACGGTTTTCTCCGAGATTTCTTTCAGTTTTGAATGAAATGAATATGTACAATAAAAAAACTGGCCAAGTGCGAGTCGGACTCGCGCACGAAGAGTTCCGTATCATTTATCTATAAAAATCACGTCTGTTGTATGGGAGCCCCCCTTAAATATTTGTTTTATTTTAATTTAATTATTTATTTTTAAAGTGAATATACAACTAAATATTCAGTGAATATTTCAAGCGTCTACCTGTTGCCGTTATTAATATCGGGCAAAAACCGGAAAAAAAATTACGTTTGTTGTATGGAAGCCCACTTAAATGTAATCTGTTTTTAGTATTTCTTGTTATAGCGGCAACAGAAAACCATAATATGTGTAAATTTCGAGTGTCTAGCTATGACAGACAGACAGACACAGACAGTGGAGTCTTAGTAATAGGGTCCCGTTTATACCCTTTGGGTACGGAACCCGTTTTTTTTTTTTTTTTTCATATTTATTTCCAAACATGCGATCGGTTCTTGAACCATAAACAGTTGTTTATGAATGTGTTTGACATGTTAGGCTTGCCCTCCCATTGTTAGGCTGCCTTTGGATATTGCTTTACTCAAAGTATGTTATCCCAAGTGTGCAGTCTTTTAAGACGTCTTGTTAGCAGCGATTTACTTAGAGCCTGAGCAAGGCTGTTTTCGTGATTTATTATCCTCTCTCTGTAAGCTTTTGTCATAATTTTGATTTCCTCTTTGATAGTAGGAACTTTTAGATATTCGTGGATTTCATCCATTCTTGTGTACCATGGGGCACTCACTATGGCTTTAAGCACGCCATTTTGAAATCGCTGGAGTATTTCAGTGTTAGAGGTTTTTGCTGATCCCCACAGCTCTATGCCATATGTCCAGACTGGTTTTATGACTGCTTTGTAAATCAAAACTTTGTTGACAGAGAGTCGAGATTTTCTTCCCAATAACCACTCTAGTGTTCTCCATCTGTGATTGAGTACATCACGCTTTGTTTGGATGTGGGTCTTCCACGTTTGTTTGCGATCGAGGTAGAATCCCAGGTACTTTACTACGGTGTTGTGTGGTAGCTGCTCATTACCCAGTTTCACAGCAGGGCAATCTCCTTGTTTGAGGGTAAATGTGATGTGGTTAGATTTAGCTGCACTAGCCTTGATGCGCCAGCTCTTCATCCAGGTATGAACCTTATCCAGGTGCGACTGTAGCTTACTGGAAGCTACTTCTGGGTTGGCGTCAATGTCAGCACTGCAGTATCATCGGCAAAGGTGGCTGTCATTACAGTTTCCGATTCAGGAACATCTGCTGTGTATATCAGGTACAGGACGGGCCCCAGGACAGAGCCTTGTGGGACTCCAGCTCTTATGTCGTAAAAATCTGAAGCGGCATCATTAATTTTTACAAAGAAGATACGATTTTCCAGGTAAGATTTCAATATCAGGAACAGGTTGTGTGGTAATATTCTTTTCAGTTTATACAGCAGCCCAGGGTGCCAAACCTTATCAAAAGCTTGCTGTACGTCGAGAAACACCCCTGAGCAGTATTTTTTACTTTCGAGAGTATCTCTAATATGTTCACACACTCTATGGACTTGTTCTATGGTCGCATGTCGTCTTCGAAATCCGAACTGGTGCTCTGGGATAGTAGCGTTTTCGTATAGGTGCTTACTAAGCCGTGCAGAGATTATTTTTTCGAAGACCTTCGACAGTACAGGAAGCAGGCTTATTGGTCTGTATGAAGGTGTAAGGTGCGGCGGCTTACCTGGTTTAGGGATCATAGTTATTTGAGAGACTTTCCAGATGTTGGGGTAGTACGAGGTTCTTAGAATAGCATTGAATAGCGAGGTGATGATCATCATTCCCTTTTTCGGCAGGTTTCGCAATATTTCCGCTGTCACAAGATCAAATCCTGGAGCTTTTTTTAGTTCCAAATCAAGGATTGTGCGACGCACTTCTGCAGGCGTGCAGCATTGGAGAGGGGGACTCAGTTGGAGGTCACTTTCAAGATATGAGCTCACTTCATGGTCTGTAATTTTTGTTCCTAGGTCCTCATTTGGGGTGAAGACGCTGCTAAGAAACTCCCCGTATGCTTCTGCTCTCTCTTCATCCGTTTTAGCCCATTCACCATTTTCTTTTTTGAGCGGGTGCTGTGCTAGTTGTGGTTTTCTTTCTGATTTTACCGCTTTCCACAGTGAGTACTCGTTTTTAGCAGGAACTGATGGCATTAAGTTTTCGAGATGTAGTTGCATTGTTTCATTCTCCATTTCAACTAGGTTCTTTTTTAGTTCAGCTGCTGCTTTATTGAACGCTCTTTTGTCAGCAGGGTGTCGGCTACACTGCCAAACCCTTCTAAGTCGTCTTTTTTCTAGAACTTGGCATTTTACTTTCTGCGGCAAGTTGCGATGAGTTTTAGTTTCAGTAGATTTTTTGTCAGGTGGAGTACAAGTCCATGCTGCTTTCTGTATTAATTTAGTTATGTAGGAAGTAGCACTTTCAATGTCATCGTCGGTTTTAAGAGGAATCTTCAGGTCTATATTGTTATTGAGGTATTGCTGAAAGGCTTCCCAGTCAGTACGGTTGTTATATAAGTATTGATTTCTTGAACGATTTATTACAGATGTGCTCATTGTAACAATTACTGGCGAGTGATCTGAAGAGCTGTCGTGACAGCTAGAAACTTCTAAGAAATAGGATGGTACCCCTTTGTAGACGAAGAAGTCTATAAGGTCGGCCAGTCTATTTGGGTTTGCGGGCCAATATGTTGGTTGACACGTTGTGAGGATATTTATACGGTGTTTGTCGATGCTATTCTTAAGGTTACGGCCTCTAGTCAATGTAAGCCTTGACCCCCATTGAGAGTTTTTAGCGTTCCAGTCTCCACCAACAATAAATCTGTTGCCTAGAGTTTTGAACAAATCGTTGAAATCCTCCTCACTGGTTTCGTGTCCTCTTCTCTTTTTTGGCGGGCAATAGATCGATGATATTAAGATAGAGCCTTGGGTATCATGCACCATGATAGTTGTAGCTTGTATTTTTGAAGTTCTGTATTCAAGAATTAGTTGATGCTTAATGCAACTTTTTACTATGACTGCGGTGCCAGCGTAGTCATAGTAAAAAGTACGGAAAAGTACGGAACCCGAATTAAATAAACTATGACTAAGTGGAGCTAACTTTACAGAGACAATTGCCCGTGGCGTGTACTGTACTTCTCACCCAAAACATATGTTAAAGTTACTCTTCTGGAAATTAAAACAACATCTATTTTAGAGGTTTTCAACAGGTGACCTCATAATTTATAGCCTGTCTCGTTAATTGAGAGCAATGTTGATTTTTGAAGGAAGGTTTAGATTCAGAATATATTCTGGTTATAAACAATAGGACCATCAGCTATGATTGTCATCGCAATATCAAATGAGCTTTAGTATTTTTCAGCATAATGCTATTGAGCGAGAGGTAACACACGTTTGTATATTACAATCATTATTGTTATGAACTTGACATTAAAGTTCTTCCTTTTAACTAATGTGTATGTTGACATGTGGTTGGCATGGTGGCCAGCATAACATACAATGGAATTCATTTCACTTGGCTGTCAGAGGCTCTACTGTCCTAAGTATCTACTGGCTGAACTCTGAGGCACGCAGCACAGCACAATTCTGTAGAATAGTTATTTACAGTTCCTAATTTTAGTACACAGACCCTATGGTTAGGCTTGCGAACTTGTGACTATTGTTCCAACTTCTATTACTTGTGTAGTGAGACTGGGCGGCAGTGTGCGCCTGCTCTCTCCTCTGATGATGTTAGAATGATGTAACGTCAGTGACATCTCCTTGCTTATCGAGCATGATGTGGTTGGTTGTCTTTCCTCCGTTTCTCCGTATTTTGTCTGATAATTTGGAAACAATTGTAATAAATGTTTTTTTTTATTTTGTAGAAATATATCAACTATGCGGTAAGCAATTTCATTCTAGACCAATTACATTGCGATGTTTTCCATATTCTTTTATGAGCATATTTTCTTATCGGGTTTGGAAATTCTGCATGTGTATTTTCTTGTAACCATGTAGGTGACACAGATTAAAAGATTTCTATGAACAAATTTTCAGCAAGACAGCTTCCATACCCCTCGTCCTAACCGAAAAGATCGTTCGTGCGAATACGCTGTCGTCGCGTTCATATATCACTAATTGTTCGGAATCGTCCGGTCGGATCGTTCGGTTAGGGCGCGGCCTCAGTCAGGTCTACCGGCACTACTGAGTAGTTACCAAATAATATAGTAGTAGGAAGAAAACATTGCACGTAAAAGTGTTAATACAAACCTACTTACAGAAATAAAATTATTTATCATTGTTATTAGGGGTGGGCCGAAATTTGGTTTGACCGAACTTCGGCATTCGGCTAAAATCGGTTCAAATGCCAAACATTTGATACAAGAAATTATTAAAATACTCGTTTGTCTTGACTAAAATAATAAAATGACACCAGTAAGATAAAATCATATCATAAGCAAGTATTTATTGTTTGTTAGTTCTTTGTTACTTATTACAATTAAATGTATTCTGAGCAATATCACAATTTTGGCATCTAAACAAATAATTATCACCAACAATTACTATTTTAAACTTTTATAGAAGTGTCAAATGAAATTTTGTTAGGTACCTAGTACTCACCGACCGGTGTTAACATTTACCAAGAGCAGATTACGGTGCAAAAACACCAAGGATTCTGCGTCATCCGGTCGGAGGCCGTCACATTCTCGTTCGTATACATTAAGTACCTGCCCCTGATAAGAGTCGCTCAGAATATGCGGAGCTTCCAGGCGATAAAAATATTCGTGCCAAAAACTGCAGCGCGGTGAAAGTAAGCAAGTTTAACTAACCCGGCGCGCCCGCAGACCTTCGTGGCGGCGCGGCGCATGGCGGCGCCCGTGCAGCCCGCCGCCGCCGCCGCCGCCGCGCTGTCGGCCGCCACGGCCATCCCGCCGCCCACGTCGGTGCAGCAGAAGCTGGAGCTGCTGCAGGCGCGCGCCGACTCGCGCTACCGGCCCGAGCGCGCCGAGCGCGCGCCGCACGACTACCACCCCGACGACGAGCAGGACGACGGGCTCGGTGAGTGCGTCGCGTCGTCCGGGAGGAACGCCGACTGCTATTTGTTTTGACGTAGTGAAGCTCTCTCGTCGGGCCCGGCCTCGGACCGAAGCCGACGGTCGCGCCCGCCGGGATGTTTCCGTACATATTGTTATCGTCGGTCGCGTTTCGAACGTTCGCTAGAGTTCTTTTACAGATTATAGTATGCGCGATATATTTGTTCGATGTGTGGCAGACTGGTCGCCGCCGGGCCCGCTGGGCGAGACGCCGGCCGAGCGGCGCGCGCGCCGACGCCGCACGCGCTGGATGGGCTCGGAGCACGACAAGACCTTCATCCCGGGCCTGCCCACCGTGCTGCCGTCCACGCTGACGCGCGACCAGGAGGAGCAGTACCTGCGTGAGTACCCGCATCTGTTGTGTCACCCGACGTTGCGATGCCTGAACTGGACTCGATATCCTGCTGCAGACCGCTGAAAGCAATTAATGAAGGCTCCGCTGCAAAACAAGTTATCTTATGTGGACATACCTGTTGTTTTATCTTTCGACGCTCATGTACTATTTATTAGTTAAAAATGAATCGTAAAACTGGTAGGTATTGTTTTGTTTAATGAAATAAGCATATTATTATACTGTGTGTACATAAATAATAAAATAAATAAAGTAGTTAAGTGGAAGAAATTAATATATCACAGTATTTTAGCTTAGTACGATTATAACGAGCACGAATATTTATGCGTCTGCTGATAACTTATTTGAAGATCCGCGAGGGTCGGTGTACCTAACTACATAACTTGTAGGTACATCTGGATTGAACAAGTATAATGTTATAGTAAGCTTTCCAAGTGCGCCTCGGCGTCCACAACATGTTATTTTAGTTTCAGCGTAGCGCGCCGCCCTCGGAGCGTATGTTACCTTATGGCATGTGTATCTGTGTCCCCTAGTATGTTCGGTGCTAGGCTAGCGGTCAGTATTCTAATGTGTGCGTCTGGCCGCGGTTGGCTAACCCGTTCCCTTGCAGTCCAGCTGCAGATCGAGGAGGTGTCGCGCAAGCTGCGCTCGGGCGACCTGGGCATCCCCGCCAACATCGAGGAGAGGTTTGTGCCGACCGGTCCGTGCGCAGTGCCGCCCAGCGCGCCGCCGCACTGCACATGAGTATACGAACTGATGTTTTCCTTACTATATCTCTAGTTACGAACGCTCCACGCGGCCCCGTAGTGTGGCTGCGCCGGTCCGAGGTAGCGCCTGTTGTGCTCGCTGCCGACAGTGCTCTGTTCGTGTTGAGCGTCACGGGCGACTCGTCCGACACTATCGTTTAACAACACTCTTATAAGGGAGTAAGCTCAAACAATCTAAATATTATCTAAGGAAATGACGGAGTAAAATTTAATGAATTGGCTAGACTACACAGAGTCGTGGGTCTAATCATGATAACACAAGAAGTATGATTTCCTAAAAATCCAATTTCGACGTACCTGTGATTAAGGAATGCAACCTCGATCTCGCGAGATCTCCACCGTGCTCGTCGAGCCCGGAGCGCGCACGAGTTAGCAAACTTCGCGAGAAGCCATTTTTTAAATAATAATTAATCGGTTTAGTGTGTGTGCTTGATTTGTTGTGTTATTGTTATGCGTTGTAAAGATTATCACTTGAATAATTGTAGATTTTTGTTTCTAGATTCAGTTAATGAATTTACAAATATAACACCATAAGGACCGGTTTTTTGATCCGTAGTTAAACTCAACCAATTGTTAAAAACAGTAACCAATGGTTAATTTTTGGTTAAAAACTTGACCATTAGTTACTATTTTTAACAATTGGTTGAGTTAACTACGGATCAAAAACCGGCCCTAAGTAGGTGTTGTTTTCATTTTCATTACGTTAATTTTTTTTTTAAATAACGCATCATTTTAATGCTTTATTAATTATTTATTGTTTTGGCCATTCTCGACCTACGCACGTGAGATCTGGAGATTCCATTCCGTATCAGTAACGTATGTGACGTTTCGCCAGCTAATTAATATGTCTAACAGCGGCATAGGTAGATCTACTGATCGGTGGATCAGTAGATATGTATATGTACAGCCAGGGCTACCGACGTTACCGGTTACTTGCAACGCGCGTCCACTGCTACTCGTCTGAACATAGTCTGATGATTGCTCAACAGGCGATTACTACATTTTGTCGAAACTCCACTGATCGCTATCTACTCTACTACACGACAATTTAAAAGTTTGGGAAAAAGAATATCAGAATATCTGGATGGTTCGCAGACACTTATAAAATACATGACAAAAAAATAATGCATTAAGGATTAAGAGAATAAATGACATCAATAAATCATAATGTAGATGATGAGGTAGTCGCTACTCGACAGCCGCGCGAGCCCGTGGAGCGTGTCGTGTGCGCCCCCCGGGGGGCCCGCCCTCTACTAATGCGCCATTTTCTTCAGTTGCAGGTCGCATACAGACTGCTATAAACACTAATGATTCAATTAATTAACCAAACACATCTAATAATAATTATTATTGATAATTTTCAGCAACTACAGCTCAATAATGATTAATAACCAGATTATTTTCAGGGCTAATGAGCTTAATTAAAATTTCAGGAACAAATTAATTGAATTATTCTTTTTCCTCGGGCGTTAGGATCTAGGTGTTAGAGTAGGATATCAGTGCACATCATATATATATTCCCTTTTGTTTCTGTCAGTCGTGCGGTGCTCAATGAGATCCGTGCGAGCGAGCGCGTCCACTTTTTATTTCACATAAATAATTAAACTTTCTGCTGCTGTTGTGATATTGTTGAGCACCGTTCCTTGTCATTGACGCGACGCTCCGACACTCGACACGTAGCTCTCTGCTAATCAAAAGTTATATAAAAAATCTGGTTGCTCTCGTGGTGGAATCAATACTACAAGTACTTTCACAAATTGTATACAGGGTTTCATTTAATTATCTGATGAAACTACACAGACCTGACGGTGATCATATCTAAATATCATATCATATATATTTGAAACTATTAGTTGAGAAATTAATTTATTTTTGTCCAATCGTGATCATATGCACACCGTCAGGTCTGTGTAGTTTCATCAGATAATTAAATGAAACCCTGTATACAATTTGTGAAAGTAGTATTGTAGTATTGATTCCAGTCAGGTCTGCGAACATTCGTCGAGCAATGAAATATAACCTCGTATTAACTTCGTCAAAGATGTAGTTAAATTTTAAAACGAGAGAAAAGCGTGGCTACGTGTCGGAGCGCGCGGCCACCCGCTGACGCGTCCCGTGCGCAGGTCGCCGTCGCCCGAGCCCATCTACTCCACGGACGGCAAGCGCCTCAACACGCGCGAGTACCGCACGCGCCGCAAGCTGGAGGAGGAGCGCCACCGGCTCGTCACGCGCATGCAGCAGATCAACCCCGAGTTCAAGCCGCCGCCCGACTACAAGTACGTAGCCTAGTGCCGCCCGACGGCAAGTACGTAGCCTAGTGCCGCCCGACGGCAAGTACGTAGCCTGGTGCCGCCCGACTACAAGTACGTAGCCTGGTGCCGCCCGACTACAAGTACGTAGCCTGGTGCCGCCCGACTACAAGTACGTAGCCTGGTGCCGCCCGACTACAAGTACGTAGCCTGGTGCCGCCGTGCCGCCCGGCGCTCGCGTGCCACGTGCGAAGCCGATCGATGGCCTTGCTTTTCGTTTTGCCAGTTCGGTCGCATTCTTTAAGTTATTTACGTTGCCGAGTAGACCAATTTAAAACCTATGAAGTAATGGATTAGGAATTTTCGGATTGTGGTTGAAAATGTGTTACGCAGCCAGGGTACTGCCTGCTACTACCGCGTGCAATCAGGGTACTGCCTGCTACTACCGCGTGTAATCAGGGTACTGCCTGCTACTACCGCGTGCAATCACGGTACTGCCTGCTACTACCGTGAGCAATCAGGGTACTGCCTGCTACTACCGCGTGCAATCAGGGTACTGCCTGCTACTACCGCGTGCAATCAGGGTACTGCCTGCTACTACCGCGTGCAATCAGGGTACTGCCTGCTACTACCGCGTGCAATCAGGGTACTGCTTGCTACTACCGCGTGCAATCAGGGTACTGCCTGCTACTACCGCGTGCAATCAGGGTACTGCTTGCTACTACCGCGTGCAATCAGGGTACTGCCTGCTACTACCGCGTACAAGGAAGGCACGGAGCCCGGTGAGCCGTTGTCGCCGCACGTTGTCGAGGCGTTCGTTACTTGTTCCAAATAAAATCCAAATCTTTACAGTTTTGATAGTGGAAGTTTGCTCAGATTTCCACGGTACCTATGTCATCGGGCCGTTTTTCGAATCCTTGGCCTTTCCAGTATTCGCGCGTGTGGCAGCGCAGAACTAATGCCCTCGTGTGGTTGCAGGCCTCCCATCATCCGCGTGCACGACAAGGTGATGATCCCGCAGGAGGAGCACCCTGACATCAACTTCGTGGGCCTGCTCATCGGGCCGCGCGGCAACACGCTCAAAGGTCAGGACACTATTCTGCCATTCCGGCGAGAAAACAAACTCAACGCAGAACATTCTGGCGTATATCGCATACATATTTGTTATTTCTGTCTTATTATTTCTACAATTTCTTAAGATTTTTTTTAAGAATCCAGTTTTGTCTTTCTGGCTTGATGTCCTTTCTTTCGAAATAACCATCACCTTTGTTCTTAATACTTCCTGTGTAATGGTTTCTTTCGTTTTTTGTGTGTAAATAATTTAAATGAATAAAATACTGGGACACAGCGATGGAGAAGGAGACGGGCGCTAAGATAATAATCCGAGGCAAGGGCTCGGTGAAGGAGGGCAAGGTGGGCCGCAAGGATGGCCAGCCGCTGCCGGGCGAGGACGAGCCGCTGCACGCCTACATCACCGCCACCAACGCCGACTGCGTCAAGAAGGCCGTGGAGAAGGTACCGAGCGCCGACCGCTACTTATTAAGGGAGATGCGCTAAGGAAGCCCGCCCAATTCGAATTTTGTTACGGTTTTTGCAATTTGCAAGTCAGTGTCAAGTTGTATGCTGATCGAACTATGTTCGCGACCGTAACAAGTATGATTTACATAATTAAAATCATTAGAATCATCAATACAACTCTCTTAGTTAGAATTGACCTCAAATGTCATGAATTCACGAAATGGTCATGCAAAATGATAATTTGAACGATCGATCATTTAATTCTGTGAAGGCATATTTCTTACGGTCGCTAATCATATTATAATCAACATACAACCTAATACTGACCTGAAACTTGCAAAAAAGTTTAGAAATTTTAAATCTGGCGGGCCACCCCGGCGCTTTCGCCTCGACGCTTTAACCGCCGTCGGGCGTCCGAGTCGGTTCGTAACATCGTGCGCCCCGCAGATCAAGGAGGTGATCCGCCAGGGCGTCGAGGTGCCGGAGGGGCAGAACGACCTGCGCCGCATGCAGCTGCGCGAGCTGGCGCAGCTCAACGGGACGCTGCGCGAGAACGACGCCGTGCGCTGCGCCAACTGCTCCGCCACAGACCACAAGACCTGGCTCGTACGTACCGCGTGGACTGACGATTTCAGACTTCTTTGACTGAATAAAGTCAGTGGGTGCCTACTTATCGATCGATGTATATTTGTGTCCGTCCCAGTGCCCGGACAAGCCCAACGTGACCAACAGCATCGTGTGCTCGTCGTGCGGCGGCGCGGGCCACATCGCACGCGACTGCCGCGCCAAGCGGCCGGGCCAGGGCACGCTGCACAACACGCCCAACAAGGTACGGCCTGCCAAAATATCTTCCTTGCCTTAAGGGCTAGTTTTAACTACTCATTGCTCAATTGAATCTGCTTAATTGACTCGGCATTATATAATTGTGTCGTTATGTTAATACCGCAGAACGATATTCAGCCATTTTATTTACATGAACTCAAACTCAAAATATTTATTTCAAATAAACCAATTACAGGTATTTTTGAATTGTCAAGGGGTCGGTCAGTCAGAAAGATGAAGCTAGTTGTCAATTCTAAAGCTTGTAGGTTCCTATAAAAAGTACAGGCAAGAAACTCCACAGACACTTTTAAATCAAACATTATCATAAAATGTCACAGACAGACATATTTATTCATTTTTATATTTCATAAAATGGCCATTCCGAATTTGTGAAAAATGACCATTCCCTGCTCCCTTATTTCCTAGGTCTAAAACGCTAAAATTTTGATTTTAATAAAGTTAGTTATTAATCCATATTTTGCAGGAAAATTATGGCGGCTTGCTGCATTGCTATAATTGCTGAAAATAATAAAAAAATACCAACGGTAGGTAAGTACCTACTACTTACCTACCGTTGGTATTTTTTTATTATTTTCAGCAAGTAAGTACTTACGAAGGTGTTTTGACCTACGTAGTTCCATTTTTATGAAATAATAATAGTTATTTAACGATTAGCTAGCGAAATTCCGCAGACGTGATAGGTATCAATATCTACACGCAAAATAAAAATATGTAGTTTAATCAAACTAAAAAACAAGCTTTTCACGCACTTATAATAAATTAAAAACTAGAAACTTATAACTTTTTGAATTCATCATCTATACAGGGATACTTTTCATTCATCATCCAAATTTTAAAATCGAGGACTTTTAATGAAATTATTTTCATATGTGAAACATTATAATCAAGTAATAACAAAAACAATAAAAAACATTCAAAAGAAAATATCCGAAAAAAAAAACAGAATGTAGAGACACGCAGCAAGGTTATTGACCTCGCTCGCTGCGACTGATGTAGGTACCTACGCGGTCTTACCTAAAAGGGTTGATTCCAATTTTCCCTTCATACTTTACGGGCTTAGGACCGACATAATAAAATATTGAATGTGAAATTACTGGTTTTTATTACGGCGTATTTAAACAATTGGAATCAACTAGCTATTAACAATAATTAAACTTACCAAATGAACTCGATTAACCTACAAATCACGTGTACTTCAGTAATTGTTCAAAATGGAGTCCGTTTCTCTCAATACACAAACGTGCACGTTTTTCTAAACTATTTTTTAATAAGTTTAAAGTATCTGTTTGATTTTTAATGTCATTCAATGCTATTATTATTTTACTACGGAGGTCCTCAACACTTTGTGCTTCTTCAACGTAAACACGTCTTTTGACTTCACCCCATAAAAAAAAATCAAGCGGAGTCAAGTCTGGTGACCTGGGAGGCCATGGTACAGGCCCTACGCGACCAATCCATCTATCGCCATACTTATTATTTAAAGAGTCACGCACTGCACTTGTGTAATGAGGTGGTGCACCGTCATGCTGATAATAATGATTGTTGTAGTATGAAAGTGGCGCCTCGTCTAGTAAGTCTTCAATAACACCACGTAACATTTTAAATAATTCGTACCCGTCAAGCGTTCTTCAATAAAAATTGGTCCCACGATAACATTACCAATAATACCCGCCCAAAACATTTACACTAAAACGCACCTGATGGTAGAGTTATTTCTAATAACGTGGTGGTTGCTTAACGCCCAATAATGTTCGTTTCGGCTGTTATAAATTCCGATTCGCGTAAATAATGCTTCATCTGTCCACAAAATGTTACAATTAATGTTTCTTAACAGCCATTCACAAAACTCGATTCTAGCGGGTCCATCGTTATCATGAAGAGATTGCACTGGTTGGTAATGGTATGGGTGATAACCAGAAGAGTTCAGCAGCTTCCACACGTAATACTGACTGACACCGAAGCGCCGAGCAGCGTCGTTAGTGCTAGCGCAGGGGTCACGTTCGAAAAACTTAAAAGGATAGCACCTGACCATTTCATAATACTCTGCATTAGAATAAAAAGTCGCCATGTCGTGCGATGATGATCGACCGGAATTCGGTAGCGAAAATGCAGCGAGAGCGACAAAAAAAAATGGCACACGTTCGCACGTAACTAGGTCACGGTCAACTAAACAAAAAGCCGCCGGCGCATGGCCGACCGGGGGCTGTGCGGGGTGCGACGTGTGAGGGAGGGGGGCGTAGTGCGTCCTGTTTGTGTGCGTTCCCGGACAGACAGACGGAGAGACAGCGAAGTCTTAGTAATAGGGTCCGGTTTTTACCCTTTGGGTACGGAACCCTAAAAAAAATGCCACATGTTTAGTTTGTATACAAATCTCGACATCAGAACCATCTGACCCGATGTCCTATTTTTGCACAAAATCACTTTTTAACTAAATCGTGTGTTTTTCTCTTTCTTCTGTCGGCGATAATCGTATAATTTCTGAACTAAGTGAGATAAACATATTATGTTTTTATCTCACTTAGTTCAGAAATTTGTTTACGTGAAAATGGTCTTATATCCACAATACACCTGGGCCCCCAGTCTGAACTTCATTTAAAATTTAATGGTTGTGAGATAAACAAAAAAAAATATTTTTTGTGGTATCACGTAAAGATCATTTCTAAAAAATGTGATGATCTTGTTTTACCAACTTACTCTTTGACGCGGATACTCGAATAGTAGTATATCTTTTAAATGTTATTCATCAACAACAGTTCTTATGGTTCGGAATATAATTAAGATATTGCACTGAGAAAGAGAAAGCACTATTATCGTCACTGGATGAATACGAGACAAAAGATAAACATGCGAATAGCTCCGCCCCCCTGCGCCACCGCTGTCGCTGCACCGTGGCGGGATTGTTTTTGTTATTTGGCTAGTTAAGGGCCTTACTCTCGTTTAGTACCGTAACACGGTCACTTTATGAAGAATATTTCTCATTAACGGCTTGATTAGAAGATCTGAAAAAAATATATTGTTGGTATAGGTTCATGTACAACATTTCTGAAACAGGATTTTTTCGTATGGCTAATACTTTTCCCTTAAAAATTTTTTTAGCAAAACGCTATTTTTTCCTAATATTCCATATTACTTCTAAACGGCATTGATGTTTGCAAATATTTTTACACTGAAAAATTGATTGTTAGAGGTACTATAGAAATGAAACAGCTTATGTAAATCAATCAACATTTGCAAAGAAAATTTCCCCACTTTGAGATTGAGCTTCAGAGGTGCTCTGCGCGCGCGCGGGCGGCAGTCGTGCGTTAGCACTGAGACGGGAGGGCTGTCGCTCGCTGCTCCGCTCCGGCTATCGACCGACTACGCGCGTTTGCCTGTGTTAGTGCAAATATTTACGAACGAATTGTATCAGTGTGCATTTATTGACTAGCTCGCTGCAGATGGCCCATTTCTATTGTGCGCGTCAGGACGCTTACGATAGTATACAAGTAGTAAGGCTTATCTAACTAATATTAAAATGAGAAAATATTGAATTTGATCAAAATAAAAGTCCAAGATGGCGGCTGCGAAAATTTTCAAGTTTTTCATCAAGGGTGTCGTTTTCATACTTTTCGAGGGTGATAAAGCCGATAGTGAGGTAAAAAAAAATCCAAAATGGCGGCTGCAAAATTTTTCAAATATTTCATCATGGGTGTCGTTTTCATACTTTTCGAGGGTGATAAAGCCGATAGTGAGGTCAAAATAAAAATCCAAAATGGCGGCTGCAAGAGTTTTCAAATATTTCATCATGGGTATCGTTTTCATACTTTTCGAGGGTGATAAAGCCGATAGTGAGGTCAAAATAAAAATCGAATAGTCCGGGAGCTGAGTAGGCCGTCTTGCGACTGCCTACTGCGGCGCGTATTTGTATGAAGATTTTGTTTTTTGTTAGGTATGATAATTTAGTGAGTTTCATAGTTGGGCACACACACTAAAATGTAACTAACAGGCCTATGGTGATTTATCGAGGTAGGCACTGCTTATATGCCTTTATGCAATACACGCCACTGACTAATATACTCTGAGTATTCGCGCGCGGCTGTTATGCACGAACGCGGAAGGTTTATCTACTGAGCGGCCGTAGGTGATTATTTCAAGGTCACTAACGAGACATGATACTGTTACTTTACTATACTATAACAGTGGTAACAGTTTTCGTAGTTCAACTGTTACTTTTGACGTACGATTAATAGTAAAAAAAATCTTTTTACATGAAAAACACTTTAAAAAAACACTTCAAAGTGAAAAATGACTTTATTTCGGAAGTCGATGTCTTTGATCTTGAATTTACGTTTTTTGCTACAGACTTCCGAAATAAAGTTATTTTTCATTTTGTAGTTTTTTTATGGAAGTCGGTTATTTTTTTTTGGAAAAAATAATTATTTTGCACATTTTAGTTGTGGCACCTACCGGTCACAAATTAGAATACCACTACCTGCCATGTAAATAACAATAACAGGAAGAAAGTTGATTATAACATCATCCGATTGGCTACGGAATCCTAAAAATGCCATTTAGGTACAGTGCTAGTTAGGTAGGTTTATTACTGATTTATAATAATTCAAATTGATGAAACAGGTTCTCATTTTTATAAAATCTCATTTTTATGTAAGTCCTCCTAAGAAGACCTACAGTCTATGCAAATAAAATGTTATTCCATTCCTAAGAAAATACTCGATATCATTTTTAAAGTTTTACCCCCGTCGGGAACTAAGTTCGTTCTCACGTATGATTTTTACAAAATTAAAAAAAATGAAAACATTCTAATAAATAATGTCCAGTAAAAACATAAAATATACGTAACATAAGTATCAATCTATACAAAATATATCAGCCTTGCCTCCGCCATTCCCTTCTGGAATCGTAGGCAAAAATGGCGACCTGAGTGCGGCATGTCTGCGTCTCCGCATATTCTTTGATCGTCGTTTTAGTGCAGCGCGCCACCGCGCGCGTTTTACGTATTCGGGGGTAGAGCGTTTAGCTCCGCCCACATGCACAAGGTCAGCGAGCCCTATATACACCTTAAAGGACGTCTGTTGTTTTGAATTTTCTGAATCAATCAGATCGTGTTCCCAGGGAGGGCTAGTCAACCATCTGGTCCGCCTCTGATGGTATATGCAACCTGAGCTCTTAAGGCCCGTATTACAGAACCTCACTCAAAACTCAAGCAGTGCTTAAAACTCGTTTAAAGCCATTTCATTGCCTGAAACTAGTTTTAAGTAATGGTTATACCCTGTCCATTAGGTAAACCGTTTTTTGACACATGGAACTAGTGATTGCAGTAACGTAACATTTCGATTATTTACACTTTAATTTGTTTGTAGTATCGATTATCTATTTTTTCTGTAGAATAAAAAATGGTGCGGTTCAAATACGAAACAATATAAATTAGCTGTTTACTTTAGTTTAAATTTTGCAGGTTTTATAGTAGAAATAAGCGTAAAAATAAAATATCCTCTGGTTTGCCGTATTAATTGCGTTGTAGTGTATACACATAAATATGAGGTTTACTACATATTAAAACACCGTTTTTATGCACAACATTTTATGAAAGTTTTAAAATCGAAATAAAACATTAACATCTTGTTTATGGTGGCAAATCCGTATCCTGGCAAATAATTTGAATATTTTATTGATTTTTGAGTGGATGCAAGGTTTTTCTGTACTGATTTACCTATAATATAAAATGATTATTTTCGATATATTCATTTGAAGCGATTACCTTCGA
Organism: Apamea epomidion; assembly: GCA_947507525.1. NCBI lineage: Eukaryota > Metazoa > Arthropoda > Insecta > Lepidoptera > Noctuidae > Apamea > Apamea epomidion. Next base: position 20,515,624 of record OX382238.1, read on the forward strand.
TCCCATCACTTAGTACAATAGAATGTATTCAAATAAAATAAAATTAATACGCTTAACAATTATATTATTTTTTTGTCAGAACTAATACACGTACGGTATTATAATGTCTGTAAGAAGTCATAAATAAGATAAGGCAGTTTACATATTTATTTTATGACGCATTTTAAAGTTGACTTTTATGTAATCTAGAATAGTTACGTTCTAAGTCAAAAAACGGCTAACTTACTGAACAGGAAAATCACATAAAAACTATTAGCAAACTTCAAAGTAAATTAGGAACAATTTGTACGACCACTTTAAAAGAATTTGTAAAAGTTAGAATCATATTCTGCTGAATGATGACAATTTCGTATAGAAGAATAAATTAATATTACAATTATGTCGAATTATGTCGATTAATTATCTCGAGGAACGAAGACCCTTCTCACCACAAAGAAGAAAAACGAAGTGGTTTAGGTTTTACACCTCGAGATGCCGCAGTTTTCTTGTCAATTGGCGCATAACGAAATGTAATCCCAAATTCCCAACGGTAAGTCCATTAACATCGTTCACACAATTGCACACAAAGATCTCGAGATCTCATCGAGAAGTTTTCAACCACCAAAGTATTTTGAATGACTCTAAAACCTTCGAACATAGACAAGCACATAATAGTGTAGTACATAACTCTAACCGCGGTATGGTGGTAACATTAACCGAAGCCACTCGTAGTCTACCATACCACAAGCTCACAGTGATATTTTGGTCCTACTGATGCTTAGATCTACGAAACAATGTATGTTCTATGTCGCGAAGGTTTCAAATAGAGCCACGGGAGCCAATTATCACTCGGGAACAAACTACCGAGATAAAAAGTATCCTATGTCCTAATACCGGGCATGGTCTACTCGTGTGCCATATTTCGTCCAAATCCCAAAAGGCCATTAAGGCGTGATTGATTAACAACGATACAGACCTTAATGTTTAATAACAATAAGGGCTGCGCAATTTTTGGATAAAATGGTTCCAAAGGTCGCACGCCCCCTTGGCATCCCAGTTCCAGTCAGCCTTAGAGTCAGGGTTGCTGCCCCAGTTTCTAACGACAGGAATAACCCACCTGCTCCATAAATCAGGTAGTACCGCGGACCCCAAAAATTATAGACCGATCACTTGTCTTCCAACGGTCTATAAAGTTCTTAAATCCATTTTGAGAGCTAAAATTAATAAACATATAGACAGCAACTCCATCATGTCTGTCTCTCAAAATGGATGTAAGAACGGGTCCCGCGGTACTAAGGAGCTACTCCTCATTGATATGGCCATAAGCCAACAGGCCCGTCGTTCTCGAAAGGATCTGTCGACATGTTGGATAGATTATAAGAAGGCCTATGACTCGGTGCCACATACATGCTCATGAGGGTGCTGAAGTTGTATAAAGTTGATACTACTCTGCGCACCTTCCTGATGACGTGTATGGGGCAATGGAGGACGGTCCTTCGCTATCCAGGATGTCGAAATATCCAGAGGAATAGCGAGCCGATAAGGATCGATCGAGGTATATTCCAGGGCGACAGTTTGAGTCCGCTTTGGTTCTGTTTAGCCTTGAATCCTCTAAGCACGCTGCTATAAGATTCAGGTCTAGGCTATCAGCTGAGGAGACCAGTTACATGGATAACCTAAAACTATTTGCCGCCAACAATTTGCAACTGATGAAGCTACTGAAAATTACTGAAACTTTCAGTAGCGCCATCAGGATGGAATTTGGTGTGGAAAAATATGCGGTCATGCATGTAAAGCGAGGGGAGATTGTGGAATCCGTGGGAACCCAACTCTCGGATTCCACAAACCTTAGAACCCTCTCCGCAGCCGAAACCTATAAGTATTTGGGTATGTCGGGAGCGTTGGGCATCAATGTTACTGACATGAAGCAAACGTTGAAGGAGCGCTTCATTGGCCGTCTGAAAAAAGTATTTAATAGTCTTTTATCAGGCGGAAACAAGGTGCGCGCCTTCAATCGTTGGGTCATGCCGGTTTTGATGTACTCTTTCGGCATACTCAAATGGACTCAGACCGAACTCGAGGCCCTGGATAGGAGGGTCCGTACGTTGCTGACTACAAATCGAATGCATCACCCACGGTCATCGGGAATGAGGCTGTATATCCCGCGAAAATGTGGAGGTCGAGGCTTTTTAAACGCTAAGACCCTCCACAATCGCGAGATATGCAGTCTCAGGGAATATTTCCTAGAAACCGACGTGGGGATGCATCGATATGTAGTCGCGGTGGACAAGGGCCTCACCCCGCTCTCATTAGCTAAAGAGAACTGGCGCAAACCAGTAGTGCTTGATACTAATGATCGCATGGAAGTATGGCAGAGTAAGGAGCTTCACGGACGATTTTACCGGGCCCTACATGGACCCGATGTAGATCTACTAGCGTCCGTAGCCTGACTGCGTTTCGGTGACTTCTTTGGAGAAACCGAAGGTTTTGTCTGTGCAATTATGGACGAAGTTATGATGACGAACAATTACCGGAGATTAATTGTGAAAGACGGCACGGTTGACATCTGTCGGGCATGCCACCGGCCGGGAGAATCAATCAGGCATATTATCTCCGGGTCTTCTCGTCTTAGCTAACGGAGAGTACTTGCATAGACACAACCTGGTAGCCAGGATAATCCATCAGCAACTTGCTCTGAAATACAGCCTTGTGGAATCTGAGGTGCCGTACTACAGTCCCAGTTCTCGAAAATGGAAATATCACATTGTACTGGGATCAATCCATCATCACTGACAGGACTATTGTTGCCAATAAGCCTGATATAGTGGTGGTGGATCGATAAGAGCGGCGCGTAATGATTGTTGACATAACCGTCCCGCATGATGAGAACCTCGTGAAAGCCGAGAAAGATAAACAAATCAAGTATCTTGACTTGGCTCGCGAGGTTGTCGACATGTGGCATGTGGACTCAGCAATCATTGTGCCGATAGTCGTGACAGCCAATGGCCAAGAGCCTCGACCAACACCTGAGGAGGCTCTCGTTGGGCAGCTGGATCAAGGGCTTGATTCAGAAAGCGGTACTTCTGGACACGGCTCGCATTGTCAGGAAGTTCCACTCTCTGGAGCCCTGACCGCCGGTAGCTTGGACCCTGTTCCCGATACCGGTGGGCTACTATATTTTATATTTTTAAATGTTTTTTTTTATCCTTTTGTTTATAAAAATATTTAAAAATGTAATTTGTAAGTATTTAAATGAAATAAAGGAAATAATATAATTCATTTATTAGACATCAGAGGTCCATGGGTTGGTTACAAAAACAACAAACAAACAAACTTGAAAAACAAAATTAATATAATCAAAAAAACAATTGTTGGAAATAAGGTGTGTCGTAAATGTAGGTATTTATTGAAATTTTGCAAGGATGCGTCCAAGAGAATGATAAAGTAAGAATGTATCAGTATGAAATGGTTGGGGAGGTTGTGTAAGAGTGAAGGTATAAGTGAAATTAAGTGTAGGTATGTGTAAAATATGTTAAGACATTACTCGAACGAAGGCTTCGGTTTCTGAGTAGGATTGAGCTGACAGGAATTGTTTAATATTTTTTTTTAACTTTATTGGTCCTACAATTTTTGATGTCACTGATTTTCGTAAATTTATTATATTAATGTTGAATCTATTTTTGTTTTTTGTTGTATTTCCAGTATCTTTTCTGGACTTACTGTTAGATTTGAGTACAAAAGATTGACATAAAGATCAAGATCTTCTTCTAAGTCTGTAAGTGTACCTGCAGGAAGGGCTGATCTTGAAAGTGTGTCTGCAATGAAGAGGTATTTACCAGGTTTGTACAGCACATTTAGATCATAAGGTTGTAGCCTCATCATGATTCTCTGCAGCCTTTTTTTTTTTTTTCTGGGTGGGGAATCATCAAATTACTCCTCCCGCTCTGGGCGGAGCAGAAGGGAGTGTCAGACTTTTACTGACTAAAACCCACCCGTGTTCCTTCAGTTGCCTGTGCCAGGGGCCACGGTATCTCTTTCGAACAACCCGCAGCCCCCGCGGCATCGGCCCTAGCGGACCCCGTCAGTTCGTGCTGACAGCTCTTTGAGGCGCGCGTAGAACACAACGCGCCGTCGACCCGGGCCTGGTCCTTACCGGGCGGCGAGCTGCCCATAGCTCGCCGCCCGCAAGCCCGCGCCTACGGTGGCCGGGAGTCGGCTGTTGACTCCCGTCCAGGGCGTTTCCTGCGGCGGCTAGGCGCGCGAGGGTGCAGCGATTGCCTCTCCCTCACGCGCTCCGCCTCCTCCTTCGCGAGCATTACTGCTTCGCAGAAGGAGGTGACGGCCTCCCATTCACTCTCGCTCCGTACCATGGCCTGTATGAGGGCCGGACGCGAGAGGTCGCCGCCGCCGATCGCCGCCACGAGGACACGGCGGGGCCCCGCCCAAGCCGGGCAGACCTCCACCGTATGCTCCACCGTGTCCTCCGGGCGATCCCCACAGTGGTGACACCCTGGCGTTTCCTCCCGCTTTATCCTGAACAGGAACCTCCCGAAACAACCGTGTCCGGTGAGGACCTGCGTCAGGCGGAAGGTGAGGGCGCCGTGGGGCCTCTCTAGCCACTCCTCAAAGAGGGGACTTATCGCCGCAATTGTGGCGTGCCCAGCGCTGGGTTGCGACAATCGCACTCTCCATGCCGCCATGAGATCCCGCCGGAGCTCTGTCCGCTGTGCCGTGATTTCTCGCGGCAGCGGAACAACGCCCCGGCGTTTTGCCTCCTCTCGCCACTCCCATATGTGGGCGAGGACTTTGGTCTCCAGATCCCATGGCGATTCTCTGCAGCCTTGCTGGAATATCGAAAAGTGGTTTTTTGAATAAAGTTATCAGTGGTCTAGGGTCTGTTTCGACGGTTACTTTTCTTCCATATTATATTGGTCAAATTTGGTACAGCCGTAAAGAACTGCTAAAAGTTCCTTTTCAATTTGAGAATAATTTTGCTTACTAATTTTGTACTAAGTGATGCTGATGCATAAGCTATGGGCTGTTTTTCCTGTAAAATTACTGCTCCTAAAGCAGCTTTGGATGCGTCTACAGACAAAATTAATTCCTTCTTAGGATCATAATATGTGAGAACTGGTGATGAACGGGTTAGATTCTTGACTTTTATGAATTCTAAGTCATGCTTTTGTGTCCAGATCCATTAATTTTTGTTTCCTAACAATTGTCTAAGATGTGATATTTCTTGTGATAAATTCTTAATGAAGGGACCTAAGTAGTTAACCATTCCTACAAATCTCTGAAGTTCTGTGATATTGGTTGGACAAGGCATGTTTGTGATCGCTTCGACGCTTGGAAGGATCGACTCTTACTCCATCTTGACTGAAAATATGAACTAAATATTTGAATTAAAATAAAAATAAAAAATTGAGTTCTGTGGCACATTTTTTGACTTTTCATTATTGAACTTTAAGTTTATAGAACGTGCTCGATCTATGACTTTTTGCAATATGGCATTATGCTCATTAATGTCTTTGCTGTATATTAAAAAATCGTCCATCATAATTTTAACACCCTCAATATCATTGAACCTTTTGACCATTTCACTATGAAAGATTTCTGGAGCTGAACTAATACCGAAAGGTAAGCGTGTGAACCTATAACGTCCAAATGGAGTTATGAATGTGCACAGCCTAGAAGACTCCTCCGATAGCCTAAACATACCGAATCCCTTGTTGGCGTCTAAAGTTGAGAAGTACTTTGACCCGGCAAGTTCTGATTTTATTTCATCTAAAGTTGGCAATGGGTAATGGGGTCTCATGATGGCTTCATTAAGTTTGTTTGGATCTTTACAGTCTGATTTTACCATCTTTCTTAGTGGTTATTACAATAGGACTTACCCATTCTGTTGGCTCATCGACTTTTATTATGATATTTTGCTGTTCCAACTCCTCCAGTTCCTTTTTGAGAGGTTCCTTTAGGTGAAATGGAATTCGTCTGCATGCTGCGACAGTTGGAGTGGCATCTGGTTTAAGTTTGAGCTCAACTTCTAAATCTGTGATACACCCTATACCATTTGTCAAATCCTGAGGAAGCTGTGGTACAAAATCAACTCTGTTAAGTCTTTTGATTAAGCTAAGTGTTTTGCATGTATCCCTGCCTATGATATTTTGACACTGTAGGTCGACTATGTGAAAATTGACTGTATAGTATCTGTTGTTATATTTGACAACTAAGTTACATTGACCTATAGTCGGAGATCACCAGTGAATGAAGATAATTTATGACAACTTCTCTGTATGATGTTTGACATCTGTAGTGTTTCAAATGTTTGCACTGAAAGAATATTAGTATCTGCGCCCGTGTCTAGACTAAATTCTACATTTTGACTGTTTATAGAGAGTCCCGCATTCCATGACTGAGTATTGACTGTATTAACTCTGATGGTGCCTACAAAAAGGTTGTTATTGCTACGAACACTTACACTATTTTGCGACTTATCAATATGTTATGTTATGTTATTTACACTTTTACATACTTGAGCAAAATGGTTATACTTTCCGCACTTCTTACATTTAACACCTTTTGCTGGACATCTGAACCTGTGGATCTGAACACATTTAGAGCAAGTACTCTTGACTGATGACTGCGACTGTGTACGTTTTGATCCTGACTTCGGATTTTGTTTATTACGACGTGCAGATTGGAGACCTGGCCTATGATTGGTACTTCTAGTATTTTAGCCTGAGTTCTAGTTGCTTCCATGGTTTCTGCTAGCATTACTGCTTTGTCTAGTGAGTCGGGCTTATCTGTCAGTATTGTTGCGCGCCACAATTAATGCCTGATGCATGGCGACATTAGTTACCACTAGCGCCGTCTAGTTTCTAGTAGCAGAACTAATAGAGTCACTAGCGTCATCTATTATCGATTGGCTGAACTTACTAGAACTATCGACATCTGGTCAGTCGGGTCCGGTATGTACTCGAACATTCTAGATGTTTCTACAATAGAAGGTTCTGGAATTATCTGCGGCACTATATAAGGCCGGGACTAGCCGCGACTAATCAGACGCGATCTCTCGATTGGTGACTAATCAGACTTGGTTCTGCGATAGAAGCGAATACATCGAAAGCGATCTTCAAGTGCAACTTAAGAGCGATTGTGTTTTATTATTAGTGTGTTTGAGTTGTTATTAGTGTTGTTTAATAAAAGTGTAACTTTTGGTAATTTTTATCGGCAGTTTTTATTGTCACGAACCCGAAGCTCGTAACAATTGGTGTCAGAAGCAAGGATTAAAATCATGCCGATTTTACCCAAAGACGACACGGAGGGTATCCGTACCCGGAGTCAACGCCAACAGGAGACGGACCAGAGACGTTTTGGTGGAGCTATGCCGCAGAGGTCGGAGGGCCAGCTACCAACCACCGAGGCCGACCCGTCCGCAGCAGCTCCAACATCAGCAGGACCAGACTTTGGTGCCTTGATGATGATGCTGCAGGAGCAGACAGGCTACACCTCCCGCCGACAGGAGGAACAGGCTCGTCGGTTGGAAGAACAGCTCCAGCGGGACAAGGAGGAACAGGCCCGTCGGTTGGAAGAACAGCTGCTGCGTGACAGGGAGGAACAAGCCCGCCGACAGGAGGAACAGGCTCGCCGACAGGAGGAACAGGCTCGCCGACAGGAGGAACAGGCTCGTCGGTTGGAAGAACAGCTCCAACGTGATAAAGAGGAGCAAGCGCGCCGCCAGGAAGAGCAGATGCTCCTTATGAAGGACCTTCACGCTACCTTAGGGAAAGACATGAAGGAGGTGAAGGATAAGGTTGCTCAACATGACAACCGCCTGTCGGAAGCTGAAATCCGGATCGACCAAGTGTATAGTCGGGTTGACAACGCGGTGGCTGACGTGAAGAAAACCGTGATGGCTGACGTAAAGAAAACGCTGGATTACCTTAAACTTGGGGATGGAATTGCAGCTCCCGTAGCTACAACACCTTCGCTACGTGGATTCAAAGTGCCACCGTTCGACGGAACTTCTTCCTGGTCAGCCTACAAAATCCAGTTTGAGGCTGTCATGAAGGCCAACGGTTGGAATAAAAGTCAGGCCATGACTGCCCTCACCCTAGGCCTGCGAGACCAGGCCTTAACTGTTCTGGAAGCTCTCGGTAAGGAAGTGGCTTACGAGCAGCTCCTTAAGGCATTGGAGGCTTCGTATGGCGACGCTCACCTGGAACACGTGTTTCGTGCGCAGCTCAAGGATCGCGTGCAACGCAGTAATGAAAACCTGCAGCAGTGGCCCTTGAAGTGGAGAAGCTGGTGCGTAAAGCTTACCAGTCCGTACCTGCGCTTATTGATGGGAACCTGGTGCAGGCATTCATCGACGGCATCCGCGACCTTGAAGTTAGAGCTGCTGTGAGGCTCGGGCACCACGGGACGCTGAAGGACGCCTTGGCCCATGCACTGGAGGTGGAAGCCGCGCGACAGGATCATCGTTCCGATCGCGTCAGGATCATCGTTCCGATCGCGTCAGGGAGGTTGCAGCGGCTACAGTTCGCGACTACAATAAAGGATACAGCCCTAGGTGCTACGGCTGTGGGGAAAGGGGCCACCTTCGATCCAGTTGCCCCAAGCGAACTGCAGGAAGGGTAGACAATGACCTTCCATGGAAAGTGGGACGAACTTTGGTCAGAGCCACCGACATCTCAGTGGTACGTGTGCCGAACCTTTGTGATCAGGAACAGATTATGGAAAAAGGCACATTAGTTGGTACTAGGCAAGAAAGTAAAGAAGTCGTTCCTGTAAGGATGCTCAAGACAGACCTCAGCAACGAGTGGAAGGAAAGCCTACAACGTGCACAGCAGGAAGATTCGGACATCAAGCCGATTCTCGAGTGGATGAAGGCCAGAGCTCCTAAGCCCAGGTGGAGCGACGTCTCAGCAATGAGTTCGATCGCAAAAAGCTATTGGGCCCAATGGGACAGCTTGGTGATTCAGGATGGAGTCCTGTGCCGTAAATGGGAAAATGCTCGGGGAGACAGCTGTCATTTGCAAATGGTTGTCCCTAAAGCTAAAGTACCGGATGTTCTACAGCTGTACCATAATGGTTGTTCAGGAGGTCATCTGGGAGTAAAACGGACTCTACTGAAGATACGAGAACGGTTTTACTGGGTCCACTGTCGGGACGATGTCGAGGACTGGTGTCGCAAATGTACAAGTTGTGCAGCTGTAAAGGGACCTCAGACTCGTAGTAGAGGTGCATTGAAATTGTACAATGTATGCGCACCATGGGAGAGGATAGCCCTTGACGTTGCGGGGCCGTTTCCGGAAAGTGAAAGTGGTAACAAGTATTTCATGGTTTTGATGGATTACTTGACTAAGTGGCCGGAAGTCTTCGCCATTCCAAATCAAGAAGCTTCGACAGTTGCAGATAAATTAGTTTATGAAGTCTTCTGTCGGTTTGGAGTACCTTTAGAGATTCACAGTGATCAAGGAAGGAATTTTGAGTCCCAAATATTCCAGGAAACTTGTCGAGTTATGGGTACTCATAAAACAAGAACAACTTCTTACCACCCACAATCGGATGGAGTGGTGGAACGATTTAATTAGACATTGGAGAGGTACCTAGCAAAAGTTGTGGAAAATCGGCAACGAGATTGGGACAAGCACATACAACCATTTTTGTTGTCATATCGAAGCGCTGTTCACGAAAGTACATCGGTGACACCAGCTTTCGCAAACTTTGGAAGAGAATTACGGCTGCCTGCAGACCTGATCACCGGAATACCACCTGATGCCCCACGCAGTATAACCGATTATGCGAATAACTTGCGGAACAAAATGAATGACATTTATGAGCACGTCAGACAATCGGGCCAGCAAATGTCTGAAAGGATGAAAACCCGTTATGACCGCAAAATGAACAGTAAAGGGTTCGACGAAGGTTCACTAGTATGGTTGCACAATCCAGTCCGCAGCAAGGGGAAATCTCCTAAGCTTCAAGCTAAATGGGATGGACCGTACCGGATTGTGACAAAGATCAATGACATAACCTACCGGATACAGAAAGGTGCAAGAGGTACTCCTAAGATCGTCCATGTGGATCGATTGGCGCGTTATTATGGAGCCGATAATGCTCGGGACGAGCATGTCTTAGGAGGGGGCAGTGTTGCGCGCCACAATTAATGCCTGATGCATGGCGACATTAGTTACCACTAGCGCCATCTAGTTTCTAGTAGCAGAACTAATAGAGTCACTAGCGTCATCTATTATCGATTGGCTGAACTTACTAGAACTATCGACATCTGGTCAGTCGGGGCCGGTATGTACTCGAACATTCTAGATGTTTCTACAATAGAAGGTTCTGGAATTATCTGCGGCACTATATAAGGCCGGGACTAGCCGCGACTAATCAGACTTGGTTCTGCGATAGAAGCGAATACATCGAAAGCGATCTTCAAGTGCGACTTAAGAGCGATTGTGTTTTATTATTAGTGTGTTTGAGTTGTTATTAGTGTTGTTTAATAAAAGTGTAACTTTTGGTAATTTTTATCGGCAGTTTTTATTGTCACGAACCCGAAGCTCGTAACAGTATTCTTTCCTTGATGTACTGATTGTTAGCATTCAAGTTTAAGCTGAAAATGTCACGTAAGATGCTGTCTTCTAGTGATTTGAATTCACATTTGGCGATATTTCTTAAGTCTGTAGTGTAAGTATTAATGGATTCGTCGAAGCCCTGTCGTCTGTTGAATAACTTGTGGCGTTCCATCGTTACATTAATTTGCAGTAGGAAATGCAAGTTAAACTTCTCTGTCACTGTTGAAAAGCTTACGGTGTCGATGTCTAAGTTGAATGAATAGAATGTTGTGAGTGCATCGGACCCGATGAAATGCAAAAGTATGGCGACTTTTCTCGCATCATTTTCGTTTTCTAAATTGTTAGCCCGCAGATAAATATTGAACTGTGCGAGCCAATTTTTCCACGCCAGTGGCATATTTGAATTTTTTATGTCGAAAGGTGGAATGTGACTGCTGATGACTTTCGATGTCGTCATTGGTGGCTTTTTGTCATCCCCGGCCATTTTGTTACCTTTAGTTGTAGCCGCGTCTGTTGAACGTGAAGCTTGCTAGTCGGTTTCTTCTGACACCATGTTATGTGGTCGAGTTCTGACCTGGACGTCTTCGGGGAGATCTTATAATAAGAATAGTCCACCATGCGGTATTAATTATACTTTATTGAAAGTGAGACACGGTAATGCATACACGCTTGAGCGAGCGTAGACTGAGTCCCCTCGCCAGTGTTGCCATGTTATAATAATCAGATTGGTAGTGTTGCACTACCTAACAGACGAAACTGAGCATTAATTCTTGCATATGTTGAGCAAAAGCGGTTTTTACTACAGTAATTGGACATTTCTAGATTCGTTGTTTAAGTAGTTCTTGATATTGTGTGGACTGAATTGATATTTTGTGTTGTTTTAGTACTAATTTCCTTAAATTACATCTTAATTACATCCGTATGTGTAACTGTCGGACATTAAGTACTGATGCTTCTTTATACAGGTGATCTGTGGGATAGCGAAAGTGTTTTCTGTACATAACCTTTAGCACTGATCTTTGGGCTCTTTCCAATTGTAGCATTGAGGTTATGCCGACTCCACCCCATACAGTAATGCAGTAGCAGAGAACTGACTCACATAATGTCACATACACCAGATGTAAGATCTTTTTGTTAGCCGAATTGCGTAACATTTTCATTACGTGAATCAGCTTTCTGATTCGCTTTGCTACTAAGGTAATATGAGGTCTGAATGAAACTCATTGATCTAGTAGAATCCCTAAGTATTTTAGAGATTCGGCCTTTTTAATTTCCTCACAAGTGCAGGGGGCTGTTCTGCAAGTTGAAGGGTGGATTTGAAGCTGTAAAGGAAGATTTGGTGCTAATGAAAGAGTTTTATGGAAACAGATGTAGTTCGTTTTTTTTAATATTAAGTGACAGAAGGTTAAGGTCGAGCCATTTTTTTATATTAGTTAAGCCGATTTTGGGCTTTTTCGCGGACTGTTTCCCAAGATTCACCATGGAAAATTATAGCCGACTTCTGCATTTGCGGCAATGGCGTGATGAATATCATTAATATAGTTGATAAATAGTGTTGGGCCCAGGACACTATCTTGAGGCACTCCAAATTCTACGCTGCTGTGACTACTGATGGTATCCCCAATTTTCACACATTGCCTTCTGTTAGAAAGGTAGGTCTCGAACAATTTGAATCCTCTTATACCAATCGCTTCAATCTTTTTTAGTAGTATAGGAATGGCAACGGTGTCGAAAGCTTTTGCTAAGTCTAGGAATATTCCTATGCATTTTATATTATCATCTAAATTAAACGTTACAAGATTGACTAAGAGACTTACTGCATCTTCTGTGGATGTTCCCTGTCTGAAGCCAAACTGCTTGTTGGATAATATGTTGTTGGAATCTAGGTATGAGGTGAGTCGTTTATTGACTATTTTTTCAAGAATTTTGGAAAATATTTCTAATATTGAAAGGGGTCTATAATTAGTTGGGTTTTAATTTGAACCACTCTTATGTACTGGAGTGACCTGTGCCTCTTTCCATTTGTTAGGAAATATGCCTGATTCTAAGCTGAGGTTTATAATATGTGTTAGCGGGATTATGATTTCACTTTTTATTTGTTTGATAAGTGTTGGTGTAAAATTATCCGGACCTGGGGCGCTGTCGTTTCTCAGATTTGTAATTATTTTGTCTATTTTAAAAACGTCAGTTGGTTGCATAAAGAAATTTGTGTTTTGAGGCTCTCCTAGCTGTAGTTTGTTTATAACTGATTCCCGGGTTTCATTTATGTCTGCGAGAATTTTACTGGCTAGGTTCTGATAGCTTTCCATAAACCTTTAACATTGTTTTTGTTATCTTCTAATTGTTGACTGTCGTGTTCGCGTTTAAGCCTGTGTACGATATTTGTGAAGAAGTTCCTGTAACGATTATAAATTAGTTTTTTTGTTTGGTCATTGGGGTGTTTATTTGAATCACGATGAAGTTTGTCCCCGTGGTTCATACATCTAGTAAGTCCGGGTGTAATCCAGGGTTTTTTGATGCATTTAAAGCGGCTAATTGTCCTTTCTACCGTGTGTTCTTGTACTGCACTTGTTAGAATGTTGTGGAATTCACTAGTTGCTTTGTTTACATCTAGTTCGGACACCACTCCAGACCAGTTTACGTCTTTAAGTTCCTCTGTCAGTGCTGGGAAATTGATTTTATTTATTTTGCGTTGTTGATATTTTGAATCAGAAGGCGTGAGCATGTGGGTAGCGGGATCGTCCGAAGGGTAGCGGGATCGTCCGAAAGGGTTACCGCTGCCCTGGAACATAAAGGGCTAAGGAAGGAACACGGGTGGGTTTTAGTCAGTAAGAGTCTGACACTCCCTTCTGCTCCACCCAGAGCGGGAGGGGTCATTTGATGATTTCCCATCCTGAAAAAAAAAAAAGGCGTGAGCATGTTGTACCCCATCATAACCATACGGTGATCGGTAATATCAATATCGCAAACTATTCCTATAACAGTCTGGTATTTTGATTTAAGGAATATGTGATCTAAGCATGAGTTTTTGCGAGTTGGCTTCGAAATAACCTGTTTCAGTCCGTGTTCGGACATTAAACTTAAATAATCCGACTGTGAAACGTCTGTCGTCGATAAAAGATTGATATTAATATCTCCGCTTACAATGATTGTTTGATATTTGCTTATTGAGGTAAGTACTGGATCTAAAGAGGAAATAAAGCTATCAGGTTTGCGTGATGGGGATCGATAGATGGCAATTAGAGAAATATTATTAGAGAGTTCTACTAAAAGAGATTCAGCGTCTTGAAGCGGGGTTCTGAAACTGTCGGGTTCCAGCAGTCTCTTACATACGTTACAACTCCTCCGCTTTGGTTAAGGGTATTTACTGTGTAATATGAGGTGTAACCGTCAAATTGACTAATTAAAAAGCCATCTGATAACCAGCATTCCGTAAGAACAATAACGTCATATATTATATTTAGCCGCCTTAACGCAATACAAAAGGTATTAAAGGTATGTATGTATACTGCGGATATTGAAAGTCAAAATCTTTAAGTTATAAGTAATTCGCAGAGAATACGTTCTGACAGTTTTCAGCTCTGTCAAGTTCCAGACACTCTAAGTCAATACTGTTGTTGTTTAGATGTAATATTATTAATCTTCCACTTAACCCGTCAGATGACATCTGAACCAGGGATTTATAAGAAAAGTAGACTCGAAACATCGATAAATATAATAGTGAAAACCGTTGAGCGCTTACATGCAAACGGCTTCTATGTAGTAGGCGATCGTTTCAGGGGTTGATTAAATCTTAGATTCATTCATTCACAGACAACGCTTTTTCTTTTCAACATTTTGTTTTTTATCGTGGGGAAATGCTTATGCATTCTGCACTACCACGGGGAGATAGTGCAGTTATGTGGGACTTTAACCCACTAAAACTCCAAGTTGTCCTCCTCTGCCGCTTACGGCGTAACCACGGGCACGCGTTAGCACTCATCCGTGAACCCGCCGCGGCTGTCCGTCACCGAACCCTCCTCTGGGGAGTACTTCCCATCACCGGCGCACCAGAACACATAGCACGCCGTGACCACCCCAGGGACCAAACCAGCACATGGGCGCCAGACGACCCCGTGTCTGGGCACCCTTGGTTCCCCTGCGACGGGTCAGGTCATTGGCCCCGCCGCCTGCCAGTTTTCGGCCGCAGAGGATAGGGAGAGCGGCCAACGTCATACCAATACTCCTCCCCTGCGGCCTCACCGCGTCCGCCGTCAGACGGTGGCGACCCCGTCAAGGCCGCGGAAGGTAGGGAGAGCGGCGCACCGCAATACCTGCACTCCTCTCCCGCCGCGGCCTCCAACCCTCAGCCGTGATGCCTCCCATACGACATCGCGGCCCGCCTCAGTTGCGATGTCGCCCAAGCGGCACCGTAACCTACTTGGTGGCCGCTACGTCGTCGCCTTACTGGCAAATGTTGTCGCAACGGGGGACCGCTACAGAACGTTAGGCTAATAATTAGAGCGGTCCCCCGACGCAACAACATTTAAGCCTATTCTAGACGGATGTAATCCAGGGTCCCAACAAAGGTGACCTTGCCCGTTGCCATCCATCTAGACGAAGGATGTAATCCAAATTTTGATTTGACCTTCAACGTCCTTGGATTACGGGCGCGTGTTTCCATCCGCGGTTAGAGCGCGTGGATTACAACCGTTTGGCCGGCGGATTACATCCAACCAAAGACAGTTGCGCTGTGACAGTCAGCGGTTGCGTACGTATGCGTGTAAAAAATGTCGTCCGAAGACCAGTCGTGAACGCGATATTATTAGCCAACTAATTGATCTCTATAGTGATCTCTCATGCTTATGGGACATTACGTCGGAATATCATAAAGATGCTCGTAAAAAAAAAAATACTATATATAATAAAGTGCCCTATTGACCTAGTTAAATCCGAACTATTTTGAAGATTTGTCCAGCCAGTCTGAGTCACATATAAATCAAAGCAATAGTAATACTTGTCCGTAGAAGTATAGCAACATTAAATATTTAATAAAAAACCGGAAATACAAAAATGTAAGTTTTCAAAAGTTGAGTAAAAACGATAGACACAAAGTCGCGCACACACTTGCAATTTATCAGAACGGACTACACAATCAATTGAAAGAAAGAAAGAAAAAGTATTTATTGCGACTCGCACAGGAAGATCATATACTAAACTAAACACAAACAAAAATAAAAAAAAACATATTATATAAAAAAAAAATGGGTACCAAAACCAAATTATATAAAAAGTAATAAAAAATAAAGTAACAAAAATAAAAATGAAACAGAAAGTCCTGTACGAGGCCAAAAGGCTCCTATCTCAGCATGATGCTACGACATTTAAAAAATAAATGTCGCAGCGCTGGTATTCTGATAGGGCCCGCTGTGATGTCACGGGCAATCACAGTAATAAATAAATAAACAATCTATTTTATTATTTACATATATATAATTATTTAAAATATTATCAATTATAAACGTTAACTCATCAAACATAGCGTGCGTTTACCATACACCGTACAACTTACTCACACTAAAACATCTGTCGCTATTAATCTGCACAACCACATCACTAGCTGGCCGCAAGAAGTAGCGGCCGTACCATGCGATGCACCGCATAAATAGAGTATCGTTTTGTGAATTTACATTGCTTGTCTAGTCAGTCACTTAGAGACATACTTAAGTAGTGGTTAAGGAGCAATGTATTTACTGCGAAAATAGTACAGTCGCTGCGATCTTTGAAAACAAAATTAACGTGGTAAAAGCAAGAAATATTTTACAATTTGTTGTTTTTCATCATTTTAAAGACAAATTTAGTAAAATACTTTAATTTACATACCTAGTCTTGCCATAAATATTGTCACGAAGAAAAAATTTTTTTTTTATTGCAAATAATATTTATTACTTTTGCAGTGTGTAAATATAAAACAATTTAAAATATAAAAAGCTTATTCGAAGTGGTCTCCATTGGCTGCAATACAGTCCTTTTAACGTTGAGGCCAGTTATCAATAAAAGCACGCACTCTTTCCATGGGAAAATTCTTCACTGCCAATCGTATGGATTGTTTTAGGGACTCCAAATTATTATGGCGTTTAGAGCAAGCCGTACTCTCTAAAACTGACCATAAATCATAATCCAGCGGATTAAGATCGGGACTAGACGACGGCCAGTCTTCAGCTCTGATGAAGTCCGAAACGTTCACTTCCAACCAAGACTGCGTGGACCGAGCTTTATGACCCGGCGCCGTGTCTTGTTGGAAGGACCATACTTGGTTATTGAACATGGTGTTGTTAAGGGGCTTAACTACCTTCTCAAGAATGGTATCTTGATACACTTGTGCCGATGTTTTGTTACCTTTTTCACAAAAATATGGCTCAGTCACTCCGTCATAGCTAACACCCCACCAAACCATCACTGAAGTCGGAAGTCTGATAATGCCCACGTTGCACTCTGTCGACTAATTGGGAAGCTTCCTTAGAGCTTTGAGCATAAATACGGTCATTTTGTTTGTTAAAATGTTGCTCAATTGTAAAGATTTTCTCATCCGTAAACAAAATTTTTCTGTGACCTCCCTTTGCGTACCGCTTCAGTAGTTGTTTCGATTTTACCACCCTATTCTTTTTTAAATTATCAGTTAAAAAATGACCAGTGCGTCTCATATAGGCTGCAAGTCCTAAGTCATCTTTTAAAATACGCGACATGGTTCTGGGTGCTATCTTCATCTCCCGAGATAAAATCTTTTGCTTTCGGACAGGATTTCATCGAATTCTTTCCCTTACTGCTTTGACCACCTTTTTCGTACGAACACTACGTAGACGGCCAGATCTTTGTCTGTCACAAACAGAGGAGGTCTCATTGTACCTATTAATAGCCCGGTACACAAACATTTTACTAATACCAAGCGTATGGAGAGTTTTAAAAATTGCATTTGTCTTCATACCAACTTTGTGTAATGCAATCACAGCGATTCGGTTCTCTTTATCACCCCACTCCATTTTAATATCGCAAAATATTGTACAATGTATTGGCGCCAAAATTAGAAAAATCAATGAACAATCGTATAAAAATGACAGATTCGAAATTCAAATGTAATATCTTTCTTATTTTAAGTTGTAACAGTATTTATGGCCAGACTGTGTATATAAGTGATTCCATGATTTACAAAGTTTTTACAAGTTCTTACATTTCTATGGACATCTACTATCAAAATAAATTCAGTTAAAGTGAACACTGCTTAGACAACGTACCTTCACCCCAGGAGCGAAGAGCGGCAACGATACAAGCGGGCGGTATGCATGGGGGCGTTTTTTTAGGCAACTAAGTAGAATAGGTACTATAGCCAAAATCTGATCACCGTAAGGATTATTCCTGCTTGCAGCGCATATTACGAGGGCTGCCTTTTAAGTTGGGTCGTTTGAAATAAGTATAGACAATGTAATAGATTATTACCATTTATTGTTTTTCGAAGAATTCTCCGCGATATTTAATACACTTTTGCATGCGTTCGAACCAATTTTTAGTTAAATGGCCGATTTGTATGCGTCAACAGCTTCTTCGCGTGAGCTGAAAAAAAAATAGTTAGGGCTCTAGTCAGGACTGTAAGGTGCAGGGTGTCACCACTGTGTGGATCGCCCGGAGGACACGGTGGAGGTCTCCCCGGCTTGGGCCCCCGCCGTGTCCTCGTGGCGGCGATCTCTTGCGTCCGGCCCTGGTCCAGGCCATGGTACGGAACGAGAGTGAATGGGAGGCCGTCACCTCCTTCTGCGAAGCAGTAATGCTCGCGAAGGAGGAGGCGGAGCGCGTGAGGGAGAGGCAATCTCTGCACCCTCACGCGCCTAGCCGCCGCAGGAGACGCCCTGGACGGGAGTCAACAGCCGACTCCCGGCCACCGTAGGCGCGGGCTTGCGGCAGCAGTTTTTTCCGGATTTTATGGAGCAATCGTTTATCATCCCTCGTTTGGCATCCCTCGAATCTCAAATAATCAATCATTCATTATTATAGCCGTGTTCTCCTCCCTCTTTGATATTATAGAACAATTATTCACTTTCAATATATATTTATCTCTCCTGAAAACTTGTAAAAATGGATATCGGACAGATGGCTCTGATGTCGAGAAATTTGCATTTAGGGTTTGGGTCGCATTTACCGCTGCTGAGTGTAGTTTAAACGAGTGTCTACTGAAATTAAAATTCAGTCATCATATTGACTGCGCTAGGCTTAAAAATGTCGTATGTTGGCAGGCTAAGATCGACGAGGAGTACATGTCGCTGATGGCGGAGCTGGGCGAGGCTGCGCCGGGCGGGGGCGCGGGGGGCGCGCGGCGCTTCACGCCCGCCCTGTTCGCGCAACATGCGCCGCCCCGCGCCATCATGCCGCCGCCGCACATCGCAGCACGTACGTACACACAGCACACTACTCCGTACATGAGCTGACCGCCCTGTTCGCGCAACATGCGCCGCCCCGCGCCATCATGCCGCCGCCGCACATCGCAGCACGTACGTACACACAGCACACTACTCAGTACATGAGCTGACCGCCCTGTTCGCGCAACATGCGCCGCCCCGCGCCATCATGCCGCCGCCGTACATCGCAGCACGTACGTACACACAGCACACTACTCAGTACATGAGCTGACCGCCCTGTTCGCGCAACATGCGCCGCCCAGCGCCATCATGCCGCCGCCGCACATCGCAGCACGTACGTACACACAGCACACTACTCCGTACATGAGCTGACCGCCCTGTTCGCGCAACATGCGCCGCCCCGCGCCATCATGCCGCCGCCGCACATCGCAGCACGTACGTACACACAGCACACTACTCAGTACATGAGCTGACCGCCCTGTTCGCGCAACATGCGCCGCCCCGCGCCATCATGCCGCCGCCGCACATCGCAGCACGTACGTACACACAGCACACTACTCAGTACATGAGCTGACCGCCCTGTTCGCGCAACATGCGCCGCCCCGCGCCATCATGCCGCCGCCGCACATCGCAGCACGTACGTACACACAGCACACTACTCAGTACATGAGCTGACCGCCCTGTTCGCGCAACATGCGCCGCCCCGCGCCATCATGCCGCCGCCGCACATCGCAGCACGTACGTACACACAGCACACTACTCAGTACATGAGCTAACCGCCCTGTTCGCGCAACATGCGCCGCCCCGCGCCATCATGCCGCCGCCGCACATCGCAGCACGTACGTACACACAGCACACTACTCAGTACATGAGCTGACCGCCCTGTTCGCGCAACATGCGCCGCCCCGCGCCATCATGCCGCCGCCGCACATCGCAGCACGTACGTACACACAGCACACTACTCAGTACATGAGCTGACCGCCCTGTTCGCGCAACATGCGCCGCCCCGCGCCATCATGCCGCCGCCGCACATCGCAGCACGTACGTACACACAGCACACTACTCAGTACATGAGCTGACCGCCCTGTTCGCGCAACATGCGCCGCCCCGCGCCATCATGCCGCCGCCGCACATCGCAGCACGTACGTACACACAGCACACTACTCAGTACATGAGCTGACCGCCCTGTTCGCGCAACATGCGCCGCCCCGCGCCATCATGCCGCCGCCGCACATCGCAGCACGTACGTACACACAGCACACTACTCAGTACATGAGCTGACCGCCCTGTTCGCGCAACATGCGCCGCCCCGCGCCATCATGCCGCCGCCGCACATCGCAGCACGTACGTACACACAGCACACTACTCAGTACATGAGCTGACCGCCCTGTTCGCGCAACATGCGCCGCCCCGCGCCATCATGCCGCCGCCGCACATCGCAGCACGTACGTACACACAGCACACTACTCAGTACATGAGCTGACCGCCCTGTTCGCGCAACATGCGCCGCCCCGCGCCATCATGCCGCCGCCGCACATCGCAGCACGTACGTACACACAGCACACTACTCAGTACATGAGCTGACCGCCCTGTTCGCGCAACATGCGCCGCCCCGCGCCATCATGCCGCCGCCGCACATCGCAGCACGTACGTACACACAGCACACTACTCAGTACATGAGCTGACCGCCCTGTTCGCGCAACATGCGCCGCCCCGCGCCATCATGCCGCCGCCGCACATCGCAGCACGTACGTACACACAGCACACTACTCAGTACATGAGCTGACCGCCCTGTTCGCGCAACATGCGCCGCCCCGCGCCATCATGCCGCCGCCGCACATCGCAGCACGTACGTACACACAGCACACTACTCAGTACATGAGCTGACCGCCCTGTTCGCGCAACATGCGCCGCCCCGCGCCATCATGCCGCCGCCGCACATCGCAGCACGTACGTACACACAGCACACTACTCAGTACATGAGCTAACCGCCCTGTTCGCGCAACATGCGCCGCCCCGCGCCATCATGCCGCCGCCGCACATCGCAGCACGTACGTACACACAGCACACTACTCAGTACATGAGCTGACCGCCCTGTTCGCGCAACATGCGCCGCCCCGCGCCATCATGCCGCCGCCGCACATCGCAGCACGTACGTACACACAGCACACTACTCAGTACATGAGCTGACCGCCCTGTTCGCGCAACATGCGCCGCCCCGCGCCATCATGCCGCCGCCGCACATCGCAGCACGTACGTACACACAGCACACTACTCAGTACATGAGCTGACCGCCCTGTTCGCGCAACATGCGCCGCCCCGCGCCATCATGCCGCCGCCGCACATCGCAGCACGTACGTACACACAGCACACTACTCAGTACATGAGCTGACCGCCCTGTTCGCGCAACATGCGCCGCCCCGCGCCATCATGCCGCCGCCGCACATCGCAGCACGTACGTACACACAGCACACTACTCAGTACATGAGCTGACCGCCCTGTTCGCGCAACATGCGCCGCCCCGCGCCATCATGCCGCCGCCGCACATCGCAGCACGTACGTACACACAGCACACTACTCAGTACATGAGCTGACCGCCCTGTTCGCGCAACATGCGCCGCCCCGCGCCATCATGCCGCCGCCGCACATCGCAGCACGTACGTACACACAGCACACTACTCAGTACATGAGCTGACCGCCCTGTTCGCGCAACATGCGCCGCCCCGCGCCATCATGCCGCCGCCGCACATCGCAGCACGTACGTACACACAGCACACTACTCAGTACATGAGCTGACCGCCCTGTTCGCGCAACATGCGCCGCCCCGCGCCATCATGCCGCCGCCGCACATCGCAGCACGTACGTACACACAGCACACTACTCAGTACATGAGCTGACCGCCCTGTTCGCGCAACATGCGCCGCCCCGCGCCATCATGCCGCCGCCGCACATCGCAGCACGTACGTACACACAGCACACTACTCAGTACATGAGCTGACCGCCCTGTTCGCGCAACACGCGCCGCCCCGCGCCATCATGCCGCCGCCGCACATCGCAGCACGTACGTACACACAGCACACTACTCAGTACATGAGCTGACCGCCCTGTTCGCGCAACACGCGCCGCCCCGCAAAAGCATTATATGAAATGCTCTAAATTTCAAGTCGATAGCATTAGGAACTACCTTTTAGCATCATTCTGTGACAAACAGATGGACAAACGAAGTCTCGTTGTGCTAATAATAATAATAATCATTTATTTGTTCAGACTAAAAATGAGCTCCATTGTGTTAGTAACAATCTCACTTAGCCTATGTTAAACGCCTACGGGGTTTAAAGGATGAAATTGAAAACTTGCGCCAAATCGAAATACGAGTTGCAGTTACTGTTACATAATCATTATAAATTGTCATTTCCCAAATCTAAATTCTTGAAAAAAATTATGTGATTATCGTTTTAGCATAGTGCAAACTAAGTTATTGTCTTTAAGTAGACACGAATTGTCGTCGGTCCAGTATTTTTTTTTCAAAGCCAATGAGAAAATTAAAGTAGTTATCCATTTTAAGCAAATTCATCGATTCAGAGTTCCCAACATGAAGCAAGTTGGCGCGCGTTAAACTAGCGGTATTTACCTAATTTTGACCATATAAAAAGGGCGCGCGACTACGTTGCCAAGTCGTTCGATAACGCGCACGTATGTGCATCCCTTTTCTTAATAACTTGCTCTAAATTTACTTTATAACACGTTGAACTAGATATTTTAATTTGGCGCACCTATTACATTTCATCCTGAATAAACCGCGTTGAAAAAGCGGTCGTTATTGTGAACCCTTAAGCTAGGGTAGACACCGTCAAATGCCGATGCTACAATTGTTATGGTGGCTGTGACCGGGGCCGCTATGTGGCGGCCTCGCTCCCAGACAGCCGTAGTGTACCAAGTGCTCCGCAGGCGAGCTGCCCGTGTCGCTGCCGCCGCCGCCGGGCGCCTTCCCGCCGCCGCCGCCGCCGCCCAGCTCGCAGCCCGCGCCATGGCTTGGTACGTGCTAACAGTTAACTTGACGTCGTCGTCGCAAATGTCTACCAAATATTCCGCTGTTTTGATTTTTTCAATATTAGGGGTAAAAGTATGTTTTTTTTTATTTAACATATTTATTTAATCAAAATAATTACCAATATTATCTATACATTGCTGCCATCTAATAGGAAGGTCATTTATGCCTTTGCGATAGAACTCTCGTGGTCTAGATTCGACAAACTGTGTGAAAGCATTTTGTACTGCCTCCTGAGAAGAAAACTTTTTAAGACGTAGAATATTGTCCAAATCACGAAAAAAATGGTAGTCCGTTGGAGCAAGGTCTGGCGAATACGGAGGGTGAAGAATGGTTTCTAATTGCAGTTCCTGTAGAGTTAAAACGGTTTCTCGTGCTGTATGAGGTCTCACGTTATCATGGAGCAATAATGGTGAAGATCGATTCATGAGTCGGGGCTGTTTCACTGTTAGTTTTGCTATCATTGTTCGGAGTTCGGCACAGTAGACATCTGCCGGTATTGCTTGACCAGATCGGAGAAAGCTATAGTGAATAACACCATGCTGAGACCACCAAACAGTTACCATTACCTTTTTTATTGGTAAGCTTTGCTTTTCCATCACGAAAGCGTTTAAACCAAAATCGCACGGTAGGTTCATTAGCAGTCCCCTCTCCAAACGCAACATTGATATTGCGAGCTGTTTCTGCCGCGTTAGTTCCGCGTCGGAACTCGGAAAAGATAAAAAAAAACAATTCAAATATTAAATTAAATTAAAATAACCGATGGCAGCAAAGAGTTGACCAGTCCCTACTGACGGCGCCCGTTCACGAACATGACACATAGATTAGCACCATTCAGCTCAACCATTTTGAAGGGAGCTAAATGATCCAACACATGTGCCACCATCAGCGAGACATTAGAGTGAGCATGACATACTCTCATTCGCCAAGGCACATTCAAGTCAATGAAAGACGTACCCAGTAAATGGTAGCTTTATAGTATGTAACAAAGTACTCACATACGTTCTATGCAATTATACAATACTAGGAGATTCAATTTATATAATGCAAACATAGTATTTTAGAATCTTCAGCAGCTCCAACAGTATGTAGGTAGGGTAGGCGTGTGTGAAGTATTTTCAAATGCTAATCAATTTATTTATGCGTCCTGTGGAGCAGGACCAGCGTTTAGCCAAGCATTTTTGTCAGCGATGTAATCCCCCAACTTATAATATGCTTGGCTGCATAGTGTGCGTTTTATGCAAGATTTGAATTTCGTTTCAATGCGATGGAGTATGTGGGGAGGTATTTTATTGTAACATTTTAAACAGTACCCCATGAAGGAAGAGTCTACTTTAGCCAGTCTGAAACCTGGTTGAACTAATTGGTCCCTATTTCTGTTTCTATAGGTGTGTCTGTCATCTCTTTTACTGCAAAGATTTAAATTTTTCCTTACGTACATGGTGTTTTCATAGATATATTGACAAGGTACCGTCATGATATTAATATTTTTAAACAGTTCCCTTAGAGAATCGCGCCTGCGTAGGCCATATATTGCTCTAATGGCTCTTTTCTGCAGAATAAAAATAGACTCGATATCTGCAGCCCGTCCCCATAGTAAAATACCGTAAGACATGATATGCTACTATGTATATACTATGAAAATAACTGAAATAGACCAGCCTCGCGGTATCTACATTAGTAAATTGACGGATTGTTCTTACAGCATATGCTGCTGAACTTAGCCGTCTTGCAAGAGATGTTATATGAGGACCCCATTGCATCCTTGAGTCGAGCGTTATCCCCATGAAAACAGTTTTATCGACAAATTCTAGTTTCTCTTTATTCAATACTATGTCACAATCACTATTTTTAACAAGCACGTCTATTTATCTTAAAAATTAAGGAAGTATCGTCAGCAAATAACACCATTTGTGGTTGGTTTTTTATAAATGGGGCAGGTCATTTATGTATACTAAAAAGAGGAAAGGACCTAATATCGAGCCTTGTGGAACACCCATTTTTACTTGTAAACCAAGTGAATTGACACCATTTATTTAAAAAATTTATTGTTTATCATGTAAATAAGATTTTACTAAGCTGAGCGCAAGTTTACCTAGTCTAGTCCGTAATGCTCAAGTTTCAAGAGTAAGGTCACAAAAGATTCCTATGGCATCTTGGGCTTCCTCCCACGCTGTAAATATGTGTTTTAATAAAGTGACACCGGCGTCAGTCGTACAACGTCCTTTGGTGAAGCCATATTGCTGATCGTGTAAAATTTTGTTGTTGTTAAAATGATTAAGCATTTGATTGAGCATTACCTTTTCGAATACTTTGCTGAATACCGGCAACACGGATACTGGTCTATAATTATTGGTGTCTTTGCTGTCCCCAGATTTAAAAAGTGGAATAACCTTACTATATTTCATTAAATCTGGGAAGACTCCTTGATCTACACACAAATTAAACACTAAAGCTAATACGATAACACAAAGGCACGAGCGAAAGTGTGACGTATCAGACGGATGAGTGAGGCCTGACGACACTGTCATCTGTCATATTTAGACATTGTCAAAGTGTGTGGGAGGTTTAATTTGGACTGCCATATCGAATAAATTATATGTACTAACATTAAAGAGTTTATAATTTTTCTCTGAAATGGGGGGTCTAAAAATATAATTTCAATGGTTCCAAGTTCCATATTTTTGTAGCTTTTATTTGGATGTTAATAAGTTATAAGGGTTTGAACGTGGCCGCGCCATTCAAACGCGGCGAACCGCGCGGCCACGGAGATTTAAAACTAAGCATTGCAGAGACCTGAAATTTAGGTAAATAAGAGATTGAATTTGTAAAAATATAGAAAAAATTCCTGGGTTTATATTTTAGGAGCTGCAAGACTTAAAACCCCATGGCCGCGCCATTGAAACGATGAAAAACACATTATCGCCGATATCTCGCTGAAAAAGCATCGCAGACGTCTGAAGGTTTTTGTAATACCCAGATTTGAATTTGTCAAAACTAGTAAAAATAAAACTAAAAATACTAGGTTTATACTATATCAGGAGCTGTGAGACTAATACCCCATGGCCGCGCCATTGAAACGGTGAAAAATACGTTATCACCGATATCTCGCTGAAAAAGCTTCGCAGAGGTCTGAAGTTTTTTGTAAAACCTAGATTTGAATTGGTCAAAATAGGTAAAAATGCACAAAAAATCCTAGGTTTACATTTCAGAAGCTGTGGTACGGAATCATCAATACGTCTTGAATATGTCGATAGGGTGACAATGGCTTATTGTTTACAGAAAACTTTCCACCTATTTTATTAGAATTTATATATCAAGGATTCTAAATTAAATTAAAATGAAACGATAAGATGCAAAAAATATGTTTGTTTCTTTAAAAATCACATAAATCACAGATTGTTTTCTTAGATTACGATATATTTCTTATTACGACGACCTCATGGCCAAGGACTTTTTCTAAATGTAAAAAAAAATGACATTTCACACAAACAATCCTAATCATCATCTATAAGACCATATGTTAAATTATGTATTGTCATAGGTTGTTCAGAAATTGCGTGCGTTCCGGTTTAATGACCAATCAGACCTACAACCGGGGGAACATACTCCACAGCACCTATCAGTTCATATTTTCTTTGTTTTATTTTGATATAATGCGGTATTTCTTCGAGCTTGATTTTGTCTGTGCCATTAAGATCAAATAAAGTAATGTTATTGAATTCGTATCTAAATCTCAAGGTTTCGTTGTTACATTCCAAACAAATTTTTAAATTCGAGTCATCTATAATGACTGCATCTTCCAGTCCTCCGATTCCGAATAAATTGATGATTTCTATATTAATAGATAAAAAGACTATGGTTCTTTTTGAGTGGTTGGCGCACGTTCCGGTTTAACATTCTCTAACTACACTGGCATTGTATAAGTGCTCTAAAAGTATGTGTTCAAATATAAAAGCCATATTACTGTCGCATCCAAAAGTATTGTTTTCGCTTTTATAATATTTAGGAATGATTTCCTCTCGTAGATTATAAGCACTATTTAAATTGAAAGGTCTATTCTGTTAATATCTTTATAAATTCGCGGATTAATTTGCTTGTGCATGTATTAAATACGAATTACGAATGCTGTGCAAAGTTATCTGTTATGGTTTTCGCACGTGTACTCAAAACCACAGTATTTTCAGCTATCAAGCAACGATTTTTAAAGAAATAAACGTAGTTTTGTATCGTTATCGTTTCACTACATTTTGTCCGCGGCTTCGCTCGCGTTAATTGAGAGTTTGATATTCTTAAAACATGTGGCGCCATCTACGATAAAAAAACACGTTTTTTTCGGGAACTATACTTTTTTCGGGATAAAAGGTACCCTATGTCCGTCTCCGTACACCTGAAAATCTATATGCAAAGTTTCAGGATGATCGGTTCAGTGGCTTAGGCGTGAAAAGGTAACAAATAAACTTACTTTCGCATTTATAATATTATACAGGGTTATTGGAAAAACACCAACAACCTCTTAAGAGGTCATTGTACTCGTTATTATGAACAACTTTTACTATGGGACCAAACCTGAAATCGCGAAAAAAAATCAGCTGTTCCCTACATTTTGACGAATTAACCGAACATAAATGTAGGGAACAGCAAATTTTTTTTATCGGCGATAGCGAGATATCGGCGATAATATGTTTTTCACCATTTCAATGGCGCGGCCATGGGATTTTAAGTCTTGCAGCTCCTAAAATATAAACCCAGGATTTTTTTCTATATTTTTACAATTTTTTTACAAATTCAATCTGTTATTTACCCGTTTTTATAAATTTCAGGTCTCTGCAATGCTTAGTTTTAAAGATCTCCGTGGCCGCGCGGTTCGCCGCGTTTCAATGGCGCGGCCACGTTCAAATCCTAACTTTTTAACCATAGCTTTGACAAATTTATGGTTTTGGGAATCAACTTTTACAAATTGTTACAAAATACTGGGATAATTTTTTTTTAAAAAAAAACGTCGTGGCCGCGCCATTGAAAGGGACACTATAATTACTATTCTCAAAATACCGGTAAAACGGGGTGAATAGGGATGCAGGGGTGAACCGGGACGAAACTTTAAAATGGATTTTTACTTTACAGGACACTTAAAATTTTATTAAAAAACAGTAAACACACTTCTGTCTTTTCTGGCAACAAACTATATTATATCAACGTTAAAATCCATTTTAAAGTATCGTCCCGATTCACCACTGCATCCCGATTCACCCCGTACCATGCACTGTGCAAGCAAACATGCAGCAAGCATTGTTTCTGTCACGGCTATCATTGATTGTTTTGAACGCTAAGAATCTGCGTTCTTCTAACAATCTTCTCTTACTCTGTCCTTCTCATACTTCTGACTTTGTTCATTCTTCTTTTCATATTCAGTCCATTCTTCTTTGGAATGCGCTTCCTCTTGATATCAGGACGGCCACCAGTCGGTATACATTTAAGCGGAAATTGCAGATTTATTTTCAAAACTCAAAAAATAGCGTAGTCATCTTAACACCTCTCCCTTGATTTTGTATATATACAGGAAGATTTTTTGGTTACCGTCCAAATTTTGATATATTAATCTTTGGCGAAAATCATTGAATACCTGTTTTTTCTTTTAGTATCACTCAATACAAAAATATTGAGATATCACATCACAAAGTTATCTATAAAAAGTTAATGTTTCTGGACACTGCCGCGCCGTGCGTACGCGCTAGGTGAAGTTACGCGGGCCGGCCCGCCCCGCGCGCCGCCGCAATTCATTGATAACTCAATAATAAACAAAGTTGCAAATGTTCCCTTCATACTTTCACGGGCTTAGGACCGTCAATAAGCAAAAGGTTTGTGCTATGTTCACTATGATTAGAATGTAATCCTTAATTAATGAATTACAAATACTTAGAGTAAAAATAAATTAGATAAATAAGAACTTTAGACCTTATTAAAACCGTGCCAAAACGTTTTGCTCAACTTATGTACATACTAAAATAAATAAATGAGGTTATGGCGCATTTTTGTGACTTGTTTATCAAAAGCTTGTTCTGACACGTTTTTTTGTTACCCTTGGTTGCAGGCGGCGCAGGCGCACAGCCGCCAGTACCGGGCAGCGCCGCCCCGCTCCCGCCCGCCTACCCGCCGCCGCCCCCGCCCGCGCCCGCCATGCTGCACCAGCACCAGGTACGTCACCACCCACCTTGCTGCACCAGCACCAGGTACTTCATTTCATAATAACAACAACGATGAAGTAAGGACTGCGTGACTGTCAGTCAGGAACAGCACATGCTCCTTAATACGTTATTGTCTGCTAGCCTACAGTGTGTGGTCGACTTGTAACCGTGTTGTGTGCACTTGCAGGCTGACGGCAAGATGGGCCCGCCGCCCAGCGTGGGCCCCGCCGGGCCGCACATGCCGCCGCCGCCGCCCGGTCAGTACCTACCGATATAATCTCCTCCGTGCATTAGAGAACTATGTATACTAGTAAAACAAAATCCGCACTATTTTCGTATACAATCAGAAATGAGCCACAAAAAAGCTTCTGCTATAAATAATTATAAATAAGAATCGAATCTACTTAATGTAGATTTCAAATATTTGGGAGGGAATGTATAAGTGAATGCCATTCAAGGTGTATAACAAGTTACCTAACTCATTTAAAGAAATTCCGTTTATCCACCCTAGGGTGGATACTCGGAAACGCGTGTTCATCTATCTACCCCGGACGGGCTGGATAGTGGAATTTACTTCTGATTGTTCTTCCGACGTTTTGCCCCAAGCACACTCATCATCAACAGTACAACAGTAAATATACTCATACACTTATACATTATCAATTCATTCATTATAACCACAATCTCTAAACAAAAATCATATTACGTATTGCATTTAAATCAAATTAAACTTCCTCGTTTAGAATAATATTTATATGAATTCTGTAGACGAAATTTTGTATCTGTACAAATAAATAAAATTGAAGTGTCTGTTTTTAATGTCAAAATAACAACTTTTAACTAAATGCAGTACACACATCAAAAGTGTCTAGGGATCAAGGTTTTTTATTTTGGTCTGTCTGTTTGTACCAGCTAATCGCCGAAACGGCTAAACGGATTTTGACGGGATTTTCACTGGCCAGGCGCGGTCGCAGCCCAAGATTTGGTGGGAGGGTCACCATGGGCGCAGAGGAACATTTTAAGGGAGCTACATCTCCTCGTTGCTCTAGTGGGCGCAAGCGTCACTGCTGCGCATGAGGTCCTAGCTGGGTTCGATTCCTAGCTCTGGTAAAGTGTTATTGGGTTTCTCCATCAGAAAAGTCTCAGAAGCAGCCTGGAGTCTGGAGTTGTGCCCGGTTGGCGGCAGTAGGCTCGCCCCTCTATGACATACTTAATAATGCTGCCAAATTGGTCGTATGTATTAGAACTGTAGAGTATGTAAGGCGGGGAGAGCGAGCTCGAAAACTTTAACAACCCGCCTCGGTTTGGTTAGATTTTGTTTCATATTTTCGAGCAGAAATAGAAGTTACATTGTCGACTTTTGCAGGCAAGCCCAAAAACCAACTATCAGAATGTAGAATGTAATAGCGAGCGAAGTGACCTCGAAAATTAATTTTGCATACTCTCGGATAGGTTCGATTTTCTTTCGATCATTCCAAAAGGACTAAAAAGAGCGAAGCGAGCCTGAAAATTTTAGTATCCCACCTTGAATAGTCAGTTTTCTTTTAACCATCATACAGGAAAGAGAACTTACTGTATCGAATAGGCTGTTTTCCTAAAAAAATCTAATTAGTCCGTCAGTTAGATCCGTCTTTTGTCAATTATATAAAAAATTATGAAGATATCGCCCGTTAAAGTTCCGCGTGACGTCACTTGCTTGCGACCGTTTTGCTAGCAAGTTACGTCACGATCCCCCACTCCCAAATTTTGACGCGCTTTATCTTTGTCATTTTTTGTTTGACAAAAGAAAAAATACGTGTCCATTATTTTTCGATAATCTAACTGACGGACTAAATATAATTATAATTTTTTTACCCAGGCAACTACCCTATTATGACGAAAAGCTTAAACTCGTTTTACAGCAGTATAGGTTTTGGAATCTGGCCTTAATCTATGCCTTTCACACCTTACGTACGAGCGGGGTGCCCAATATCCTTATCTCGCTTTTGCATCCTAGATTGTAGGAGACAATGGTTGTACGCACCGTACACTATCACTTTGTTAATGTATGTGCATTTGGATTGCGTGATCTTTTTTTCTTTCGTGACAAAATCTGATTGTACATTTAGTCAAAACTCATAGCCCAAAGTAAAAAAAATTGTCACTCTCAAGGGTCTTCAGTTATTGCCGAAAATGTGGATCACTCAATTCAGACATTTTGCAAAAACGGCTACGAGCTAAATCTCAACAAAAACTTACTCTACTGACTATATTTATATCTCAAAAATTTGTTAAAAATTTGTCACAACATTTTTTAAGCCCATCGAGGCATTTAAAGCTTCCTCCAGGTATCTTTGGGCAGTATCATTGGATCACTCAGTACAGACACCATTTTGTCTGAGAGATCGTTGTAATAAGGTTTCGGATGACTTTTTCTATAGATCTATTGTTTATCCTAAAATGTACATGTTCCGAATATATTTGTACAATAAATATAATAACACAGATACCTTTTGTTAAAAATTTATAAGTAACTCAATGTTTTTAAATTTGCTGAACCGAGTGATCCATAATAATACTTATAGGTTTTGTATTGATTTACACAAACTACGATTAATTTTTGTACAACTTTATGACTAAAGTTTTACATAAAAATAATTTACATATACAGTGTAATTTACGAGATATTACATTTTTAATTTTATTGTTAGGGAAAAGTGCAGTAGGATGACCATATAATATGAGATCATCGGAAATATAACTGATACAGTAAGTACCTACCTATACACAGTCTGGCCATAAATACTGTTACAGTTAAAAATAAGAAAGATATTACATTTGAATTTGGAATCTGTCATTTTTATATGATTGTTCATTGAGTTTTCTAATTTTGGCGCCAATACATTGTACAATATTTTCCAATATTAAAATGGAGTGGGGTGATAAAGAGAACCGAATCGCTGTGATTGCATTACACAAAGTTGGTATGAAGCCAAATGCAATTTTTAAAACTCTCCATACGCTTGATATTAGTCAAATGTTTGTGTACCGGGCTATTAATAGGTACAATGAGACCTCTGTTTGTGACAGAAAAAAATCTGGCCGTCCATGTAGTGTTCGTACGAAAAAAGTAGTCAAAGCAGTAAGGGAAAGAATTCTAAGAAATCC
This sequence comes from Apamea epomidion, assembly GCA_947507525.1. Classification (NCBI taxonomy): domain Eukaryota; kingdom Metazoa; phylum Arthropoda; class Insecta; order Lepidoptera; family Noctuidae; genus Apamea; species Apamea epomidion. Next base: position 20,547,953 of record OX382238.1, read on the forward strand.
TGTCCGAAAGCAAAAGAATTTATCTCGGGAGATGAAGATAGCACCCAGAACCATGTCGCGTATTTTAAAAGATGACTTAGGACTTGCAGCCTATATGAGACGCACTGGTCATTTTTTAACTGATAATTTTAAAAAGAATAGGGTGGTAAAATCGAAACAACTACTGAAGCGGTACGCAAAGGGAGGTCACAGAAAAATTTTGTTTACGGATGAGAAAATCTTTACAATTGAGCAACATTTTAACAAACAAAATGACCGTATTTGTGCTCAAGCCCTAAGGAAGCTTCCCAATTAGTCGACAGAGTGCAACATGGGCATTATCCGACTTCAGTGATGATTTGGTGGGGACTGCTATGCCATGCCAGTGACTGAGTCATATTTTTGTGAAAAAGGTATCAAAACATCGGCACAAGTGTATCAAGATACCATTCTTGAGAAGGTAGTTAAGCCCCTTAACAACACTATGTTCAATAACCAAGTATGGTCCTTTCAACAAGACTCGGCGCCGGGTCATAAAGCTCGGTCCACGCAGTCTTGGTTCGAAGTGAACGTTTCGGACTTCATCAGAGCTGAAGACTGGCCGTCGTCTAGTCCCGATCTTAATCCGCTAGATTATGATTTATGGTCAGTTTTAGAGAGTACGGCATGCTCTAAACGCCATGATAATTTGGAGTCCCTAAAACAACCCATACGAAGAATTTTCCCATGGAAAGAGTGCGTGCTTCTATTGTTAACTGGCCTCAACGTTTAAAGGACTGTATTGCAGCCAATGGAGATTATATCGAATAAGCTTTTTATATTTTAAATTGTTTTATATTTATGTATTACTAACACACTGTAAAAGTAATAAATATTATTTGCAATAAAAAAATAATTTTTTTCTTCGTGACAATATTTATGGCCAGACTAGGTATAATCGTCAGTTGTAATATCAATTAATGTAACCAGGACTTCACTTGACTTTACAGGAGAGGCAAAAAAACGAAATTCTATTCACAAAAAGAGTTGTAACTGTTTGTGTTTTCATCCTATTGCAATGCTGTTTAGAGCATTTTTCTCTTAAAATGTTGTTATCTGAAAGAAACCATAATGAAACCTGCTATTGTAGTTTCGAAGATGACATGGTGGTTACGTTATTTTTTCTTTTTTAAATATCGTTTTGCTATAACGTAATTTATAGAATATACAATCTAGTTTAACGTATATCACACAGTTTTCAAGGCGTGTACATACGCTGTGATAGGTTGATTGTAGGTACTTCACTTGTACTAACGTCTAATTTAGAATAAACTCTACCTTTTAATTAATTCAAGGAAAAACTTCTTCGTTATGAATACAACAGTTGCAATAATAGAAACATAGTTTAATTGTTAAGACGACAATTAAAAAAATTCGGAAATAAATAAATATAATAAAGTTTACTTTTAGTAAACTTTATTATTTATTTATTTGTTTGGTTGCTTAATAATAAACTTAAAAAACACAGACTTATAAATAGTAGACTATAGCACAGACCGTATCACAGAGCATGTATGTATGGACCGTGTGTAAATTGTAATCAATCTTTGGGTTTTAAGTTTTTTTTTGTTTGATCCACCCCTTCTGGTTAGGATCGCCCAGAGGACACGGTGGAGCATACGGTGGAGGTCTGCCCCGCTTGGGCAGAGCACCGCCGTGTCCTCGTAGAGGCGATCGGCAGCGGCGGCGACCTCTCGCGTCCGGCCCTGGTGCAAGCCATGGTCCGGGGCGAGAGGGAGTGGGAGGCGGTCACCTCCTTCTGCGAAGCAGTCATGCTAGCGAAGGAGGTGGCGGGATGGGCGAGGGAGAGATCCTCACGCCTCAGCCGCCGAGGGAGACGCTCCGGGCGTCGGGAGCCGCGTGACGACTCCCGGCCACCGTAGGCGCGGGCCTGCGGGCGGAGAGCAATGGGTAGCTCTCCGTCCGATCAGGAGCAGGCCCGTGCCGGACGGCGCGTATGTGTTCCACGTGCGCCTCAGAGAGATGTCAGCGTAGTTGACGGGGCCCGACAGGGCCGAAGCCTGCCGGGGTAGCGGGATCGTCCGAAAGGGTTACCGCTGCCCTGGTACATAAAGGGCTAAGGAAGGAACACGGGTGGGTTTTAGTCAGTAAGAGTCTGACACTCCCTTCTGCTCCACCCAGAGCGGGAGGAGTCATTTGATGATTTCCCATCCACAAAAAAAAAAAAACCCCTTCTGGTTAGGCAAAGGATTCTAAGTACATACAGGCTATGGTTCGACTTAATTACATTTAATAACTTGACAGTTGAGGGGTTACCAGATTTTGACAAAAAAAAGATAGTGAGGTGGTGTAAGAACGAACGAAATTGAATGAACTTAAATAATGTACTTGCATGCAAACTTTTTAATTTAAACTTAATAACTTTCTTAAAAACACGATATACACTATTTAAAGTTGTAGAATTTGTTATATATTTTGTTTCTCAGCAGTAATTTAAAATAAAACCACTTGAGAGATGTATTGTTTGTTCATCTGAATCAAAAAGAAAAAATATTAAAAGGCTTCATTATGGTTTCTTTCAGATAACAACATTTTAAGAGAAAAATGCTCTAAACAGCATTGCAATAGGATGAAAACACAAAAAGTTACAACTCTTTTTGTAATTAGAATTTAGTTTTTTTGCCTCTCCTGTAAATTCAAGTTAAGTCCTGGTTACATTAATTGATATTACAACTGACGATTATATAGGTAGGTACTTACTGTATCAGTTATATTTCCGATGATCTCATATTATATAGTCACCCTACTGCAGTTTTCCTTGACCACAAAATTAAAAATGTAATATCTCGTAAATTAAGCTGTATATTGTACAAATATATTCGGAACATGTACATTTTAGGATAAACAATAGATCTATAGAAAAAGTCATCCGAAACCTTATTACAACGATCTCTCAGACAAAATGGTGTCTGTACTGAGTGATCCAATGATACTGCCCAAAGATACCTGGAGGAAGCTTTAAATGCCTCGATGGGCTTAAAAAATGTTGTGACAAATTTTTAACAAATTTTTGAGATATAAATATAGTCAGTAGAGTAAGTTTTTGTTGAGATTTAGCTCGTAGCCGTCTTTGCAAAATGTCTGAATTGAGTGATCCACATTTTCGGCAATAACTGAAGACCCTTGAGAGTGAAAATTTTTTTACTTTGGGCTATGAGTTTTGACTATTTTTGACGAAATGTACAATCAAATTTTGTCACGAAATAAAAAAGGTCAATCCAAATGCACATTGTTAATGTTGGTTTAGTTATGGAGCACACAGAAAGAACCACAAGTTGAGTTTAAAGTTAAGTATATTATAATGTAGAAGGTTAACAAGTTAAGGTGGTAGCGATTCTTTCCCTTGACAAGTGGTTAATTCCACAGTTATTGTATGACTCTCCGTGCATTGCTTAAAACGTTATAATTATAGCAAAATATTTGTGACGCACGACATCCAAGTAGGTTGCTGCGTTCGCAAAATAAATGTACAGTTGATGAGACCGTACATAGATTATATATTTTATAACAGTTTTTTTAAAGTAAAAACTTTTTAGGCGCGTTAAAAACCCACTGCCATTTCAGAGTTTTAAGTTTTTACGTTTATCGGCAGTCCCCATGTCTGTCTATGTTCTTAATGTTTTTGTATATGCCCATCGGTTTTCGTGGCTCAAGTACAGTTATAAGTTAGTAAGGCAAGTAAATAGTTCACGCTGAGTGTGAATACATTTGCACGCCATGTTATGGCAGGATATGCTGAAACCAATTTACTGTAACACCTTATGTACCATATTCTAGCAAATAAATATTTTGATTTGATTTGATTTTTGACGAGCCCCCACGACCCGCCCCCCCTCGGACCGCGCCTGTAAGTAGCTGATGTTATAAAGAGTAACTTACTTTTATTTTAGAAAAAGAATTAAGATTCCGATAAATTAAACTCTTGAAATCCAATTTGTTTTCCGACATGCTCGCGAACAAAGTCGCTAGTCTTGGATAAATGCTTCGCTTTAAATGTACATTTGCAATCGTTTATTAAATTTCTTTGCTACAACAGACGTATTGGCGAACAACGTATGGTATGGTAATGCCTACTAAGTATCTTGCGCCAGTTTCTATCGTGTTTCTATAAATGACTGTACACAGCCGTGGGAGAAAATCGGGAAGATAAATAAACATACACATACATATGAATTCCGAGTATCCACCGCGACTGGAATGAATAGATGAACGCGCGTTTCCGAGTATACACACCCTAGGGTGGATAAACGGAATAATTGGGAATTGCGGTTATGACTGGCGAAGTTATGGAATATTGTAAATAACCAACATGATGTTTAATTAATTTTGTCATGATTTTAAAGTAATGAATTAAAATAATGATATTGCGCTCATTGCAAATAACAAACTTTAGTTTTAATTTACTTAGGGCTGATTTTTCCATCGCCAGATATTGTGGTAGAATGTACAGAACTTATAAAATGCTCAGTTCAGGTATTGTGGTATATGACTAACTTGTCTGCAGGCATGATGGGCATGGGCTGGCGCGGCGGGTTCAACCCTCCGCCCTGGGGCGCGCCCCCGCCACCCGCCTTCCTGGCGCCGCCCCCGCCCCCGCCGCCCGTGTCCGGCGACTAGCTGCCCGTGTCCGACGACTAGCTGCCCGTGTCCGGCGACTAGCTGCCCGTGTCCGGCGACTAGCCGGCCGTGGGCTTAGTCGCAAAACGTCTCTTTCGCAAAATGTCTACCGGTCGTAAAATGTCTCTTTCTTATAATGACTCTTTCTCAAATGGTCGCTTTCTCACAATGCCTCTTTCGCAAAATGTTAGTAGTAGTAGTAAAACGTTAGTAACTTAGAATAAAATTTTAGGGTTAAAATAAAAAAATAGCATTTGTTAAACGTATATTATAAAAAATAAACAGATCATGTAAGTCTTCGCTTTGGTAAGTTAAGTTAAGGTACTCTAATTATTATTATTTTTATTTATTTAAAAATGGAATAATCAAATACAAAGCCAACTTTGTCACCTAATATTTATTTGAACATTGTAAACTAAAAAAAAAAACTTTAAAAATTGCAGCAGTGCAACTCCTTACACTCTTGTCACAGTAGTTTCTTGTATTTACTTTTTATAGTAAATACAAGAAACTACTGAGACACTGCGAAAGAGGCATTGTGAGAAACGACTTTTTGAGAAAGAGTCATTCTGCGAAAGCGACATTCTGCGAAAGTGACATTATATGACCAGTAGACATTTTGCGATTAAGCCCCGCCCGTGTCCGGCGAAATCCGGCCCCTCCAGCCGACTGCCCCGGCCGTCGTTCCGCGCTCTACGCAGTAGACGCTGACTATGCAATATTGATGATTGAATTGATATATGTATTATAATTTAACATAATTATTAAATACCTCGTTCGTTTTATTTATTTCAACGCTTGTACCCCGACGAAGATCTATGGAGACAGAATGTCTTCCAACATGCCGCATAACACTGAAGGCCAAAACACATACAATACGGCGTCGCATCGTTGTACGTTGAAAAAGTCCCATTCGTGAACACTGAACGAATGAAACTTCTTTTTTACCGATCGATGAACGATGTTGACGACAAGGTGTTACTGATCGGGAATATTCGACGACACTATTCTATTATATTTGACGGCGCTTCCGTTTAAGTTAGATGGCGTTACTAGTTTAAGGGCCTTACTCTCGTTTAGTACCGTAACACGGTCACTTCATGAAGAATATTTCTCATTAACGGCTTGATTAGAAGATCTGAAAAAAAAATATTGTTGGTATAGGTTCATGTACAACATTTCTGAAACAGGATTTTTTCGTATGGCTAATACGTTTCCTTTAAAAAAAATTTTAGCAAAACGCTATTTTTTCCTAATATTCCATATTACTTCTAAACGGCTTTGACGTTTGCAAATATTTTTACACTGAAAAATTGATGGTTAGAGGTACTATAGAAATGAAACAGCTTATGTAAATCAATCAACATTTGCAAAGAAAATTTCCCCACTTTGAGATTGAGCTTCAGAGGTGCTCTGCGCGGGCGCGGGCGGCAGTCGTGCGTTAGCACTGAGACGGGAGGGCTGTGTCGCTCGCTGCTCCGCTCCGGCTATCGACCGACTACGCGCGTTTGCCTGTGTTAGTGCAAATATTTACGAACGAATTGTATCAGTGTGCGTTTATTGACTAGCTCGCTGCAGATGGCCCATTTCTATTGTGCGCGTCAGGACGCTTACGATAGTATACAAGTAGTAAGGCTTATCTAACTAATATTAAAATGAGAAAATATTGAATTTGATCAAAATAAAAGTCCAAGATGGCGGCTGCGAAAATTTTCAAGTTTTTCATCATGGGTGTCGTTTTCATACTTTTCGAGGGTGATAAAGCCGATAGTGGGGTCAAAAAAAAATCCAAAATAGCGGCTGCAAAATTTTTCAAATATTTCATCATGGGTGTCGTTTTCATACTTTTCGAGGGTGATAAAGCCGATAGTGAGGTCAAAATAAAAATCCAAAATGGCGGCTGCAAAAAATTTCAAATATTTCATCATGGGTGTCGTTTTCATACATTTCCAGGGTGATAAAGCCGATAGCGAGGTAAAAATAAAAATCCAAAATTGCGGCTGCAAAAAATTTTAAATATTTCATCATGGGTGTCGTTTTCATACTTTTCGAGGGTGATAAAGCCGATAGTGAGGTCAAAATAAAAATCCAAAATGGCGGCTGCAAAAAATTTCAAATATTTCATCATGGGTGTCGTTTTCATACTTTTCGAGGGTGATAAAGCCGATAGTGAGGTCAAAATAAAAATCGAATAATCCGGGAGCCGAGTAGGCCGTCTTGCGACTGCCTACTGCCGCGCGTATTTGTATGAAAATTTTGTTTTTTGTTAGGTATGATAATTTAGTGAGTTTCATAGTTGGGCACACACACTAAAATGTAACTAACAGGCTGATTGACGGTGATTATTTCAAGGTCACTAACGAGACATGATACTGTTACTTTACTATACTATAACAGTGGTAACAGTTTTCGTAGTTCAACTGTTACTTTTGACGTACGATTAATAGTAAAAAAAATCTTTTTACATGAAAAACACTTTAAAAAAACACTTCAAAGTGAAAAATGACTTTATTTCGGAAGTCGATGTCTTTGGTCTTGAATTTACGTTTTTTGCTACAGACTTCCGAAATAAAGTTATTTTTCATTTTGTAGTTTTTTTATGGAAGTCGGTTATTTTTTTTTTGGAAAAAATAATTATTTTGCACATTTTAGTTGTGGCACCTACCAGGTCACAAATTAGAATACCACTACCTGCTATGTAAATAACAATGACAGGAAGAAAGTTGATTATAACATCATCCGATTGGCTACGGAATCCTAAAAATGCCATTTAGGTACAGTGCTAGTTAGGTAGGTTTATTACTGATTTATAATAATTCAAATTGATGAAACAGGTTCTCATTTTTATGTACGTCCTCCTAAGAAGACCTACAGTCTATGCAAATAAAATGTTATTCCATTCCTAAGAAAATACTCGATATCATTTTTAAAGTTTTACCCCCGTCGGGAACTAAGTTCGTTCTCAGGTATGATTTTAAACAAAATCAAAAAAATGAAAAAAATTCTAATAAATAATGTCCAGTAAAAACATAAAATATACGTAACATAAGTATCAATCTATACAAAATATATCAGCCTTGCCTCCGCCATTCCCTTCTGGAATCGTAGGCAAAAATGGCGACCTGCGTGCGGCATGTCTGCGTCTCCGCATATTCTTTGATCGTCGTTTTAGTGTAGCGCGCCACCGCGCGCGTTTTACGTATTCGGGGGTAGAGCGTTTAGCTCCGTCCACATGCAGGTCAGCGAGCCCTATATACACCTTAACTTAAATCGAATATTGGAAATGCATTCTGATCAATGCACTCGCCAACATTTACAGAGGACATTTGGATACCCATTTATTTCCGGTTAACCAACTGATCGAACAGCTAAACATAATATCCGGAAGGTTTCCACAGGTACTGTCGTTACCTGTAAAGAACATCCAAAGGGATTTGAAACGGCGGCGACCTCTCGCGTCCGGCCCTGGTTCAAGCCATGGTCCGGGGCGAGAGGGAGTGGGAGGCGGTCACCTTCTGCGAAGCAGTCATGGTAGCGAAGGAGGTGGCGGGATGGGCGAGGGAGAGATCCTCACGCCTCAGCCGCCGAGGGAGACGCTCCGGGCGTCGGGAGCCGCGTAACGACTCCCGGCCACCGTAGGCGCGGGCCTGCGGGCGGAGAGCAATGGGTAGCTCTCCGTCCGATCAGGACCAGGCCCGTGCCGGACGGCGCGTATGTGTTCCACGCGCGCCTCAGAGAGATGTCAGCGTAGTTGACGGGGCCCGACAGGGCCGAAGCCTGCCGGGGTAGCAGGATCGTCCGAAAGGGTTACCGCTGCCCTGGTACATAAAGGGCTAAGGAAGGAACACGGGTGGGTTTTAGTCAGTAAGAGTCTGACACTGCCTTCTGCTCCACCCAGAGCGGGAGGTCATTTGATGATTTCCCATCCTGAAAAAAAAAAAAAAAGGGATTTGAAAAATATCTATGACGTCATCCATGTGAAGGCTTGAATTACAAGCAACTATATGCTCTTTGAAATACACATCCCCTTGCTGAGCGATGAAGACTACAAGATATATCGAGTCACACCAATACCGCTCCTTAGACGAGGACAATTAAAACTCGTACAACCAAGTTCCAGCTTCATCGCAATCAACTTTGTAAAAAAAACTCTTAAATAACAATGGAAGACGAAGACATGCGCCAATGTATTTCATACGGAGAAGACGAATTCATTTGTGTCTCACGAAATCCTGTCTACAACATGCACGATAACGACGCACCATGTGAGGCCCAAGCCTTCAACCAACAAGAGTCTTTATCATGCGTCCTTAATGACGCAACATGCCAAGAAACCTGGACAAAGCTTCACAAATCGAACATGTGGCTATTTACACTGTGCGGAAAACAGCTGATGCGCGTCATATGTAACGATCAAGTTACGCCAGCGGTCGTTGACGGGACTGGAGTGATTTAATTGAAATCAAAGTGCTTACTACAGAAAAAGGACGCCACGATTTTTACACACAATCAGCTGGGAAGTAGTTTTAACATGGAATCAGAGATAGAAATACCAACCACAAATTCAACAATTAGCAACATCTTTGACGTCGGCTGGAAGAATGCAAAATTAAATATAATAACAGAACAAGAAGCGCCAACTGCAGTAGAAATAAGAAAAATAGACCAGTAGTTGGAACTCCAGAAAAACAGAGAAACATTACCGAAGGCATCTGACATGTCTAGTCACGACATCTATCTCTACTCGGTCACTTATTTGTTGTTGGGAGAAATCGCTGTGCTTACCCTCTATATTATCATTAAACGATGGTGCAAAACAAAGAAAGGCGTCAAAACACTCTCTGCCTAAACAGGAGTGACACCTAGAGGAAGGGATAACTTTGGATGGGACATCGAGCTACAAGAAATACGTTCGACAGCAGCGGAGCCCGTTTACAGCGAAGCAAGACAGCCGAAGAAAGCATTTCACTTTGACGAATTAAATTGAGTGTTAAACCTATACTTTTACATTTATAGTTTTACACATACGTACTATTGTTTAATATTTAACTTTAATTATTTACTTTGTAATGGATGTTCATCCCAATTTTCCCTCGGGAGCATGTACGGTTCACGTACAGGCAAATTGCTAACGCTGCGACATACTTTTCGCTACTCGTTTTATTTAATTTTATAATTTATTATAATAATTTAGTTGACCAATAGCTGCCGTAGCGCTATTACCGCGGATTAGCATTCAACGGAACTTTCATGTAACTTTTGCGAATAAACGAAATTATCGTGAAGTCTGTGGTTTACGTCGGCTCACATCCAACAACTCAACTTTAACTAACTGGCTACCTATGAGCCATACATGTGTCTTGTAATGCTAATTACTTTACATCTGAACAGACAGCTGTGCTGCTGGGGAGTTTGTTGCGCCACTTCTTCTTTCCAGCGAAAGCACTAGGAAGTGGTGAAGGGCGGGCGTTTTAAGGAACTGTCTTTTGTAATTTTGACGTTCGAAAAGTGCTGATTTGCAATGCAGCGTAATTTCAATAAATGACTTGATTTATTAAGTAAAATTAGTTCTTATAGGTTTCGACTTCAAGCTGCTTCTGTTTTTTGCCTTAGTACCTACTTCTACTGAAGGCACCGGTGCCGGTGTCGAATATAATAGGGGTTAAAGTATGAAATTGCCGTTTTATTGTAATAGGTACTTCGAATTGGCATAGAACCTTCATGGTTTGAGATTTTTGAGTGAAACTTTTTTCACATGGTACCTATGAAGTTCTTTTTTTTTAAAATGTGCAGCATTCGATTATCGACTTTCAGTTGTTTTTTTTATTCAGCTTAGACAAGAAAGATGGATACTTCGAAAATTCGAGTTATTTTTGAATACGAGTTCCGACGCGGAACTAACGCGGCAGAAACAGCTCGCAATATCAATGTTGCGTTTGGAGAGGGGACTGCTAATGAACGCACCGTGCGATTTTGGTTTAAACGCTTTGGTGATGGAAACTTTGATTTGAAGAACGAACCACGTGGAAGACCGCCCACACAGGTAAATAACAATAAATTGAAAGAGATGGTGGAAGCCGATCCGAGCCAAACTACCCAGGAATTAGCGGCATGGTTTAACGTTACCTTACCAACAATATTGACTCATTTGCGTCAAATCAATAAAATAAAAAAATATGAGAAATAGGTGCCTCATGATTTGACTGATCTGCAGAAAGAAACGCGTGTTGAAACTTGTGTTGCCTTGTCGAATCGATACAGAAATGAAGGAATATTGGATCGAATTGCGACATGTGATGAAAAGTGGATTCTTTACGATAGCCGTAAGCGAAAAATGCAATGGCTGACCCCAGGTCAAACGCCGCAACAGTGTCCTAAAGCAAAGCTTACCAATAAAAAGGTAATGGTAACTGTTTGGTGGTCTCAGCATGGTGTTATTCACTATAGCTTTCTCCGATCTAGTCAAGCAATAACGGCAGATGTCTACTGTGCCGAACTCCGAACAATGATAGCACAACTAGCAGTGAAACAGCCCCGACTCATGAATCGATCTTCACCATTATTGCTCCATGATAACGCGAGACCTCATACAGCACGAAAAACCGTTTTAACTCTACAGGAACTGCAATTAGAAACCATTCGTCACCCTCCGTATTCGCCAGACCTTCCTCTAACGGACTACCATTTTTTTCGTGATTTGGACAATTTTCTACGTGATAAAAAGTTTTCTTCTCAGGAGGCAGTACAAAATGCTTTCACACAGTTTGTCGAATCTAGATCACGAGAGTTCTATCGCAAAGGCATAAATGACCTTCCTATTAGATGGCAGCAATATATAGATAATAATGGTAATTATTTTGATTAAATAAATATGTTAAATTAAAAAAAATAACGAATTTCAATTTTTCAGTACAGATCGGCAACTTCATACTTTAACCCCTAATATAAGGCTTTTCATATGACTAGGGAATGCAATCCGGACTATTCGTAAGCCGAAAAATCCGGATATCCGTAAATTTTTACTAGCCTTCCAAATCCGGATTTTTTTAATAATAAGAAATTGTAACACGAACGGGAGTTCGATGAAGTATTTTATAAGCCATCTAAGACAAAAATAGAATAATTAGTAATTTACAAAAACTGTAGAAAACCGTATTAACCCTATAGAAGTGTCTGTTGAATCACATGAACCTACATCCAGAGAACAAGAGTCCTCCGATCAAGAAATGAGTTTTCGAGAGAGATTAGCATTTGAGCTAAATAAAATCGATTAGTGGACTAAAAATCCGGATTTTAAAACAGAACGGATTTGCATTCCCTACATATGACCCCAAACATAAATGTTTACAGGAGAATGGTCAGGCGACTGTTTACTTATCGTGACCAGCGAGTAGACTGTGAGTCGACCGTGAGTCATGTTACAAACACTTCGGGACTTGTGACCTGGGCAGCTGGGTGGCCAACGTGTGATGGATTGCTGGGAGTTAGAACGTAGTGGGGTGGCATTCACCAGTTAATTAATTCGATTGTCACAATTTTTGAATATTTTTTAGTATTATTGGCGGATGAAAACTGCCTGCAGTTCGGTATCTATAGGGGTGTTACATCTCTCTAGCCAGTAGTGGGAACATTATAGGCTGATTAGTGATTACGTAATATCTTCTGAAATCTGTATTCAAGAAATAAATCTCACGACCGGCCTGTAATAAATAAATCTACGACCGACCTGTAATAAATAAATCGTGTGTCGCCCATGGTCCACCCTAGTCCACCTAGTTCACCTAGGTGGACTATGGGAAATTATTTTTCCCATAGTCCACCAGAAATAAACACACGAAATAAATAAATTCATTGCTTACAAAATAACTTCAAAGTTAATAAAACAATTGCTTATTATGAAAACTTAATTATATATTCAGAAATTATCTAATTTTAAATTAAATACATCACTTGTCAGTCGCAATATAGATCGATATGATAGAACACGAAATCAAAATATATTAAATGCACAGAATATCTACATTACATTAACGCTACAAGAGATTATTATTGCATAAAACTATAAATAAAGGAGTCGTACACGAAAACAAGATTTAATCTAATAAATACTCTAGACAGGAATACCGTCAGTCCTATCACCAAAATTAATAAATAACTTAGATACAATAGCACATGACGCAGACAGGCGCCGCGTGCGCATATGACGTCACATGTGACGCGCTGGATCACGTACATTGAACGTGTATGCCAGCCCAGCGCCTCCGGACCACATCAGTGTAAGAACCTTAAATATACCATTATATTTCATGTATCAAATCTAAATATTTTCCAAAGATAAATTGCATCTATATTTAAACTTATTGTATAGGAAGGCCTTCTTCTCTATAGTCTACTGGTTCTATGTGAGTGAGGACATACACTACGCGGTGAGGGCAGGCGGGCGACGAGCCACACTGTTGGGGCATCGGAGACCTCGCCGCTACTACGCGTAACGCAATACATAGAAGGTAAATGCAACACACACCAACACTACTATTTATTGAATTACTACATCAAGTATTTCTTTTTCATCAACTGATGAATCGTCGTTGGTGCAAAATACGTCTCGCACATGGCCGGCAGGGGGCGTCACATACCAGTCCTGCCCTCATATCACAAACTTTTCAATCATTACCCTAGCTTCTCAGTGTTAGTATTTACTTCAGAGCACTAGTGTTAATTCAAAATAAGGTTGCTACTATGCAAGAAAGATCAAAGTACTAAGATTAACGCAACTAGAGTTTTAAATAAAACTATAACGTAAATGTAGCCGTCGAGAATTCGAGATTCTTCATGCGGAGAGCCTGCACAGTGCACACTCGTACGTCTGTTCACAATGTGTAGCGAGTGCGAGTCGACAGTCGTGGCAGCTAGCTCCCCAGCGACCAGCCGTATTGCTAGGACCACACTCGCCGAGCTTCGGCGCAGGCTTAGCTTCCTCGTTGTGTGTAGTGTTGCCAGCATAAAGCATATTTGTGAAATATTGCGCATTCGGAGTTTCACGATAACGCGCGAGTCTTCGCCGAAGCCCGGTACAAGCCCCAATACAACATAGTGTGAAGATCGAGCGAAACTATAGTAAGCGTGTGTACATGTGGGGCGGGGTGCGGGGCGCACGGTGGCTCATCGCGCCTCCTTGGCCGTGAGCTTCTCGATGAGCTCTTGCAGCGGCGCCAGCTCCCGCCGCTCGATCAGGTTGAACTCCTGCACACACAGACATAATGCAGGTAAATACATTACACACAATAACACTTCTCAAGACTTCTCTACTCACTGATTGGTTTCTATGATAATAATAATAAGAGCAGGACAGACATTTGTTAATCATGTCCAATAGTGACATTGGTTATAGGAAAGCTTGGTTATTAAAAATAGGTGCTCGCCCTCGGGTCATTCCACTAAGGGCGCCGGCAGGATCATAATAACAATAATAGGCTAGTCTCAAATAAGCGAACGACGCCAGGAACAATGGATGGAAACTGTCACTACTAGGTATTGACAAGACCCAAAATAGTAAAAAAGCTTGTAACACTTCGCAAACTCCCCAGCGAACCACCACTACCTCAAATACATAGCCCAGTGACTGCTAACCACGTGGCTCACTAACTTCTTCTAAACGACCAACTACCAAAACCCCTTGGCAGTTGGCAGAACTCCCAAAATTAATAACTTCTCTACTACTTCGGAGTTCAAAAGCAGAGCTGCGGTAAGGCTTCCGGACTGGATAACATAACGGTGGAACTAATAACACCTCGGCCCGATATCTGTGACGTAGTTACTAGAACTTTTTAACCATTGTTTGGAGTCTGCAAACATACCTCCTCGCCTTTGGAGGAAATAAATAAATAAAATAAAAATCGTTTATTTTGAAAAAAAAAACAAATACAATCATAAAAATAGTAAAACTGCAAAAGTTAATAACTGTGGCGCACGTACCAACGCCCGGCTCCTAGTGAGAGGGTAGTTCGTTCCAGATAAGAAAAATATATTTTAAACTATACAGGGTTATTGGACATTTTTACGAGTTAAGTATTCATTTTCATTATGAAACGAAGATTGAAACTAAACCTCAAAATAATCCTTATTACGGATATGACACAATATTATTTTAATATTACTAAAATCAAATTTTTATTTATAACTTAATACTTTGTTTGTATAACCCCATTATTATCAATGCTATCAAGTAAAGCTGGCGCATGAATCCAACAATATTGAAACATATATCTGTTCCTCTTAAATGTTCCCATATTTCCATGCAATGCAACTTCAACTGCTCATCCGATCTCTCATTCCGTGCTTCCCATCGCTGTATCACAAAATGTAAACGTTCTTGTTTATCTTTTTCAATCAAATAGGGGCGAAACGAAAACCAGCTCAAAAAGCTGGTTTTCGTTTGCACGGCGAACGGTTCGTAAAAATGTGTCGAATAATTCGGCAAAATATCTCGTTGGTATGAAACCACTTGTTTCTTTATTCACTGACTAGCTGGGGCCATCTTTTGACCCTCCGACTCACAGTAGGTATTTCTCTAAAACAAAAAAAAAAAACAGTACTGTTAGGCTACTAGCAAAATACGAATATAACCAATTTGAAACAAAATTATTTTGAAAAACGAAATGTTACATATTATAATATTATTGTACTTAATGTTATATTTTAAATTCATAATTAATTTATTTTTCTTCTACTTAGGCTTTATGATAAATATAAAACGTTTAAAAAAATAACTAAAAGGATCAGCAGTTATACTTAATTAGAAAAAAAATATATAAAATAATTAAATCATAATACTCACACTCAGTCCGGTTTCAAATATCTGTGATATAATATTAAGTCCACTTTTACGCAGCGCGATAATATCTGCTTTCATCTCAATATTTAAATTTCCTTGCATTTCAAAATTAACTACACCACCGCTAATAGATTAAACACACGTCACTAATCTACAATAACAACCAACCAAAAACAAATAACGTTCTATTTAGTCGCGGTGAATGAGCCGTAAGTTAACTGCATCTGTCTACCTTATTATTTATTTATATTTCTGTGGGTATAATCATAAAGTTTAACGAATTATGTGAACAAGGCGAACATGATACGAAACTATATTCAATAGCGTGATAATTCGAGTAGGTAATTATAAAAAACATTTTAAAAAATTATGACCGCGCGTGAGATTCGGACCCACGGCTCGCTACGCATGAACGTGCTTACCGACGTATGATAACCGCTAGGCTATCATGCCATATAACCTAATGGTTAAATTTATGAACTACAATCAGTTGCAAACGAATGTGACAGTGTGTGTCTATAGTATATAAATTACTCATTAGAAGAAGGTCGTAAGTTAAACAGAAGTGTCAATCTATTGCTTCGTGACACTGTTACTCCACTTATGACCCTTACTGTACGTGACTCTCAGCCTGGTGATGGGTGTTTTTACATCAATATAGGTATATATTATTTCATGGTGAAAAAAAAACATATATATATATACCTAATCTTGCCATGAATATTGTCCCGAAGAATTTTTTTTTATTTTTTATTGCAAATAATATTTATTACTTTTACAGTATGTTAGTTTAATACATAAATATAAAACAATTTAAAATATAAAAAGCTTATACGAAGTGGTCTCCATTGGCTGCAATACAGTTCTTTAAACGTTGAAGCCAGTTATCAATAAAAGCACGCACTCTTTCCATGGGAAAATTCTTCACTGCCAATCGTATGGATTGCTTTAGGGACTCCAAATTATCATGGTGTTTAGAGCAAGCCGTACTTTCTAAAACTGACCATAAATCATAATCCAGCGGATTAAGATCGGGACTAGACGACGGCCAGTCTTCAGCTCTGATGAAGTCCGAAACGTTCACTTCCAACCAAGACTGCGTGGACCGAGCTTTATGACCCGGCGCCGAGTCTTGTTGCAAGGACCATACTTGGTTATTGAACATGGTGTTGTTAAGGGGCTTAACTACCTTCTCAAGAATGGTATCTTTATTTTTTATTTTATTTTATTTATTGGTCTATCTACAATTGTTACACTGTTTATCCTTTAAATACAAGCAATACAAGAATACAAGCATGGTGTACAATATGATGCGATAGACACAGCATGCAGAAACAAAATGATAACATCAATAAAATTGTAATAATTGTGCAGAAATAACACTTACAGCACTAGTGGGTAGTTTTGGAAAACATGACAAGGAGAAAAAAAATTAATAATAATAATACAAAAAAAAAATACAAAATGAAGAAAGAAAAAAAAAACAGTCAATTGTGTTGGTTACTTTCTATGGACTTGGCGCATGAATTTTTGAAGTGATGTGGAAAAAATATCTATTGATTCATCGCAATTATTAAGAAGCCTGCAAATTCTGGGGATGGGGGAGTTTGATCCTGAAACAGTTTTGCGGAAGGGGGGACGTAATAGTTTGATAGGGTGACGCGGATAATTGTGAAAACTTAATTTACTTAACAACTGGGGGCAGTCTAATTTACGCTGAAGTATTTTATAAAGAAAAACTAGATCAATACCATCTCTTCGTTTTTCGAGTGATGTCATGAAAAATTTATCAAGCCGTTTTGCGTAGCTCGGAACTTTTTTGTCTAATCCAGCAGAAAAGGCAAGATGGTATAAAAATCTTTTCTGGATCCTCTCTAACCTAAGACTATGTGTTGCATAATGGGGACGCCACACAACTGCGCAGTATTCCAATACAGTACGCACCAGACAGTTAAAAAGATGAATCTTAGTTTTAGGCTTGCGAAAACATTTACCATTTCGTAACACAAAACCGAGTGTCTTTGAAGCTTTTTTAATTACGTTGTCCATGTGAGGGGTGAATGTTAATTTACGATCAAGAAGGACTCCCAAATCTCTGATCACATCATCTTTACTGAGGTCCGAACCATTCATACTGTAATTGAAATCCATAAAGTTAGCCTTGCGAGTAAACGTAATTTGGGAACATTTTTCTACATTAAGTTGCATGCTATTATCGTTACACCAATTTAAAAGTCTGTTGAGGTCTTCCTGAAGTAATGTTGAATCGGCTAGAGAATCTATAACGCGTGTTATTTTCTAATCATCGGCGAATAAGAATGGCGTGGAGTTGAAGAAGCAATAAGGAAGGTCGTTCACAAAGATAATACAGGGCCCAGATGGGAACCTTGCGGAACACCGGAGGTTATGTTCATGGTTTCAGATTTATAGCCATTGGCCACGACATAAAAGGATATATCCGTTAGGTAAGAGTGCAGCCAATTAAGAAGAGAACCAGCAAAGCCGTACGCAGCAAGTTTTTGAATCAACACTTCATGGGAAACTTTGTCAAAAGCCTTACTGAAATCAGTGTATATGGCGTCGACTTGCTGGTTCAAGTCAAGTGAAGCTGCAATAACCTCAACGAAAGTAACTAAATTACTGCAGGTGGATCTTGCACCAGTAAAGCCATGCTGATGGTCAGACAGATATTTCTTAAAAATAGTTTTGTATGTCAGGACATACTATTGCTTCAAAAACCATGGCAAATGTCGGAAGGATAGATATAGGACGATAGTTTCCAACCACATCATCAGCACCAGATTTATAAATTGGTACTACTTTGGCCAGCTTCCATTGTGTAGGAAAAATACCAACGCTAAGAGATTTGTTGAAAATCATGCATAGGGTTGCCAGTTGGTCAGCGCAAGTTACGATGAAGTAAGGGGGAATTTCATCGCTGCCGGAGCCTTTGGATATGTCTAAGCTTTTGAGAGACTTGGCTATTTTATCCAATGGAATCTGAACCAAGGAAAAGCTGTCAGAGTGGCAAAGAAGGCTTTCAAAGAAAGGCGAAGTTTGAACTACGTTGGAGGCATGGGTAGCTGGACTGTACACTGAAGAAAAATAGTATCCGAACATGTTGCACATCTCATTGCCATTCCAAGTTTTGCTGACGCCCATTGACATTGAGGCTGGATAGGCATCAGCAACACCCCGTTTCGACTTAATGAAGGACCAGAAAAACTTGGGATTCGTTGTTATTTTCTGTTCTATACTATTTATATAGGAGTTGTAACATTCTCTTGCCAATCTGTCACAGCGCCCACTACACCAACGAAGGGATATCCTATCCATAGGGTTTTTGTACGTACCAAACCTTCTTCTTAAGTTATTTTTTTCACGCAGCAATCTCTCCAGCTTTTTTGTGTACCATGGTGGTCGCGAGTTATTTTTCACTAAGGTCGATGGGACATGCGTCTATGATCTGATAAAGTAGCGTATAGAACCGTTCCAGCATTATACTGGGGTCGTCTGTATCCGAGAGTAATGCATACCAGTCGGTACTTTCTAGTTCTGATTTAATATAATAATTTAATCAAAAAAAAAAATTAATTGACAATAAATTCGAAACCTCCTGTTAAAAATCAAAATAGTAGCGCGGAATACTACCTAGCGTAGTAGCATTGCCCAAAACCGGCAACGTCGCAATGCGTACGATCCCGAGCGTCTCACGAATACTCACGAAGCCGAGCGAACTGGCCGCCGCCGCCGCCCGCGCCGGCGCGCGGCGCCGCGCGCCGAAATGAATGGCGAGCGGCGACTTAGAAAGACACCGTGATTTCCGTTTTTTTTTTTTACCTAGATCTCATCAATAGTTAATCATAGACGTTCAAAATACAAGCATTCATGATTAATAAAGTCAGTTTTATTTTTATGCATCAACAAGTAGGATAAGTCTTCATAGCAAGATCTTCTTTTGCGATTTCCTAAAAATAGTATTTTTTGAGTTAAGTCAGTATTCCATTAAGCATGCGACGTCGTCGGGTTGTTATCAGTAAAATTAAACATTTATGTAAGTATGTTTAGTTTTAGCAATAACATCTAACAACCCGTCTCAAATGCCCGGCTGACAAAGGAACGCCACTGAGACACCTTGGGCTTGGAAGG
This sequence comes from Apamea epomidion, assembly GCA_947507525.1. NCBI lineage: Eukaryota > Metazoa > Arthropoda > Insecta > Lepidoptera > Noctuidae > Apamea > Apamea epomidion. The sequence goes on from OX382238.1 coordinate 20,567,592, forward strand.
AAATAAAAAAAACATAAATTCATGTACCTACCTATTTAAGCCACGTTTCAATAACATTAAAATTAAAATACAGAGTATTAGACAGTTATTCTGCACGCAACGGCCGAGTAATGAACGCGGGGGTGGTGGCAGCGCTTCTGCCGACACGTCGTCGCTCGTCGCGGGCTCGTGGCCACAAAATAAACAGATACGAATACAGAAGGTCCATTCACGGAACAAGTACACGAATTTGTTTACCAAAATAAAAATTAATTGTATCTAAAAAATAATGTACCGCTAATAAATAGTGTGCAAAGTTAAGTTTGGAGAAAGTTTCATTTATTTAAACCACAATTTAGGCTAGGAATTAAATGATAATGACGGTATTACACGTTAGCAAGTGAATTTTTTCTCCAATACAGAAATTTAATTTACCTAAGTACTTGCGATTATTCATAGCAATCGTGTAACGTCACAGAAGTTACACGTTCGTTGAACGGGGTACATCCTGAGTATAAAAGCAGTTTTAGGAAAGAGTGGGCCTTCTGAACTTATTAATTTTGTGGCACAGTCGTTTAGTGCTATTTTTTATTTTAATGTTTTCGAAATGTTTTAGGTAATAAGATACATTTAAATAATGTTAAAAACTTACCTAGATTTTGAACTGCTCAATATGCTGACCTCCTCTGTCTACACATTGTTGCAATCGCCGACGGTTATTTTGATGCAATCGTCGCATTAAAAGCGAGTCCTCGCGTATGCGGTTCCTGATAACACGGAATGCTGTGCGGATTCGCATTTCCATCTCCTCCTGCGAGTGGCTTTCTTTTTATAAACGAGTTGTTTGACCCAACCCCAAAAAAAGAAGTCAAGTGGCGTTAAGTCAGGTGACCGTGGTGGCCACGCCTCGGGACCGTACCTCCCGATCCAGCGGCTATCAAACAACTCGTTTAACCGCGACCGCACTTCTGTTGAGATGTGAGGGGGTGCTCCGTCGTGTTGAAACCACACATTTCGGAGCTCGGCTAGCGGCAATCTGTAGAGGTAGCGCGCGACGGTGCCGTTGAGAAGAGCCAGATACCTCACACGGTTTAGAGTCCCTGGGATGAAGACAGGTCCTATTATTTGGTTTCCCTTTATCCCAGCCCACACATTTAGTGACCACCGTATTTGATGTGCTAACGGCCGAGTAGCACGCGGATTATGGCCTCTTTCTGCCCAGTGATGGCATACACGCCGATTCCACATGCCATTGCGCGTAAATAGGCTTTCGTCTGACCATATGACGTTTTCGATGAAGTGGGTGTCCTCCGCGCATCGCTGCAGTGCCCACTGGCAATAAGTTAACCGGCGCTCGAAGTCAGCTGGACCAAGCAAACCTTGTACTTTTTGAAGTGAGTACGCATGCTGCTTGTTTTTCTTTAAAATTTTAAAGACTGCGACGTGGCTCATGTTTAACAGGCGGCCGGCTCTTCTAGTGCTTGAACCGGGCTCCTCTTCAAAATGCCTTAGCACGTTCTCTTCCTGCCGCACAGAGATCACGGGTCGGGGGCCACCAGAACGACGCGGCACTACCGGTTCATTGTTACAAATACGCACTAGGGCACTCACAATAACACGAGAATTCCGCGGTTGATGTGCATTGGGGTACCTCTCAGCATACATCCTCAGAGCACGTGCACCATCATAATTGCACTCAGCATAAATGAGCACCATGTTCACATACTCCTGAGCACTGAACTGATAACGCATTTTTCACTCAAGAATGACGCAAGATGTTGCAATGCGAAAATAATGCACGTCCGGTCAGCGCGTGAGATTAGTTCCGACTAAAATTGGGTGGACATTCGGGGGTAGGGGGCGGGGCTAGGCACATCAATGAGATCGCCGCACGCGCGGCCCGTCATTCATAAATAAATTGCGACGTTGCCGTCCTTCAAGTACGCGTGTACAGAGTGTTTCTTTTACGTATCAATTTAAGATTTTTAGTGAATATTTTAATATAAAAAAATATAAAAACATTTTATTTTCGAATGGTAATTTTTTTTTTAGCATGTATGTATGCTATACTATTGCGGGTTAACGGGAACGCCCTCTGTTAGTTAACATACTGTATACTTTAGAGCTTAGGGAAATTTCAAGAGGAGGGTGATATGGATCTATCTTTGTCAGACTATTAAGAGCTTCAGTCACCTTACATTTAAGAAGGTCTACAAGAACCAAGTCCAGGATTCTATTTTTAACATTACAGACATTGTTATATTGTTTGAGGTTATTTAAGTGGATAAAGTCTAGAAGGGCCTGATTTAGTTTAGAATTAGAATTAGTTCTTGAGGGAGTGGGGTCGGAGTGAGTAACGCCGCTGCTAATGATTTGATTCCAATCTATATTGTTGATATTGAAGTCACCGATAAGAATAGTACAATAATTAATTCTTTCTGCAACAGAATTATAGCTATCCAAGAAGTGCTCCAAAGTTGAATAATGCACAGGTGGGGGGCAAGTAAAGAGCAAAAATAGCTATTTTGAAGCCTGTTGCAACACTCACAGTGACCCATAAGTCTTCGCACCCACTCTCCCAAGAACATTGTCTGTTAGCAGCGTACTTTCTCGATATAGCAATCAAGACACCTCCACCATCTTTTTTAGGATGAAAACTCGAAGTTTCTCTGTCACGTCTGAAAACTATGTACCTTTTATCAAAAAGTTCGCCGCTAAGAATACAATTATTGGGCCAGGTTTCTGTTAATACTAAAGCGTCAAAATTTGAACATACTAAATTACAATAAAATTCTTGAGTTTTAGATCGTAATCCACGGGTGTTTTGGTAATATATGTTAAAGGAAGCGAATTTAACTTAGAATATCCTCAATGACAGCTAGTGGTTGAAAATTGAACATTATACAATTGACTGTAGCGAATCCATATCCTTTATAATCTTGGTATCATAATCATCTCACTTTCTAACATAAATACGCCCTCCTCTGATCCAAACGTAACGATACCCTTTTTCTTTAGCTTTGAGGCGTGTAGCCGTGTGCAGTGCCTTATTAGCCGGGCCCAGATGCTCCGTCACGAAGATCGCAGACTTCGCACCATCAAGCTCGAGATGGGAGGTGTTTAGCTTTCACTGACTGGCTTTGCTTTATTGAAATTTATCGAAGCTGCTAGAAAAGAGTCCCGAAATCTGGGAATGGCAAATTGTACAACAATTGATTTAGGCCGATTTGTGCTGTTGTTGAGCTTCATCACACGAGTACAATTACTGATGCATTCCTCTTTAATGTCGCAACCTATGGTTTTCCCCAGCTGAGTTACAATATTGAAAAGGTTTTCCGTCTTGATACACTTGTGCCGATGTTTTGATACCATTTTCACAAAAATATGGCTCAGTCACTCCTTCATAGCTAACACCCCACCAAATCATCACTGAAGTCGGATAATGCCCACGTTGCACTCTGTCGACTAATTGGGAAGCTTCCTTAGAGCTTTGAGCATAAATACGGTCATTTTGTTTGTTAAAATGTTGCTCAATTGTAACGATTTTCTCATCCGTAAATAAAATTTTTCTGTGACCTCCCTTTGCGTACCGCTTCAGTAGTTGTTTCGATTTTACCACCCTATTCTTTTTTAAATTATCAGTTAAAAAATGACCAGTGCGTCTCTTATAGGCTGCAAGTCCTAAGTCAGCTTTTATAATACGCGACATGGTTCTGGGTGCTATCTTCATCTCCCGAGATAAAATCTTTTGCTTTCGGACAGGATTTCTTCGAATTCTTTCCCTTACTGCTTCGACCACCTTTTTCGTACGAACACTACGTAGACGGCCAGATCTTTTTCTGTCACAAACAGAGGAGGTCTCATTGTACCTATTAATAGCCCGGTACACAAACATTTGACTAATACCAAGCGTATGGAGAGTTTTAAAAATTGCATTTGGCTCCATACCAACTTTGTTTAATGCAATCACAGCGATTCGGTTCTCTTTATCACCCCACTCCATTTTAATATCGCAAAATATTGTACAATGTATTGGCGCCAAAATTAGAAAACTCAATGAACAAACGTATAAAAATGACAGATTCCAAATTCAAATGTAATATCTTTCTTATTTTTAATTGTAACAGTATGTATGGCCAGACTGTGTATAATAAATTAACCTGATTAGATTTATATTAAAATTAAAATATAATCAGGTACTCCTAAGCGATTACTTGATTATTTGTTATGATAAGTAAAATGTAGTTGAATTAGTCAATAAAAACGTTATAGCAGTTCAAACATTTGGATCACTGGAATTTTAAATCATAATGCAGTGCGACAAGTTACAGTGGAAAAATGTCAACTAAATTTTGGAGGCCACTGTACATGTAATAGTGGTAGTCGGTAGGTACCTGCACGAAGAAGATGAAGTGCTTGAAGGAGGTGTTGAGGTGCGCCTCCTCGCCCAGCTGCACCACCTCGGGGAAGTGCTGGTGGTAGATGTGCGCGTACACGCGGAACAGCCGCTTGAGGATCGTCTTCGCCATCGCCAGGAAATTCTTGGGGAACGGCACGCCTGCAACATACACGCAACTGATGAACAACCTATTTTTTTTTAATTTTCATCACAAATGGTGTTGTGGACAGAAGGTGGATTAGATTAACGTTTGTGAGAGGCTGGTGCCCGAAAAGGCATTACATACATGTGTTACAGGTCACCAGGCCCTCCAATAGAGCAGACAGCCTCGTCGCGTCTGTCACCCCTCGGCATTATAGATAACACTTGAGCGGTAATCGCAACGTGCCTTTTATGTCAGAGCGCGCACGACATAACTTCCCATCGTTTTGAAATTACACACTTTTCACCTCCCAGGAGCATAAGGGATGGCTTAGTAGTAGTCACCAACTGCCATTGATTGTACTAAGTAAAACACACAATTAGTATAAAAGTAAGTAAAAAAAACACGAGTTTAAACTTAAAGCGCATTAACCGCTGCATTTAAGAATTATGGTAAAAATATATATGTCAAGGGCGTGGCACACACTTGTTCGGGTCGGCATGATTCGACATGGGCACGGGCACCCTTGTATATTCGATTTTGCCGCCGGCTGTGGCGAATCATGCCGACCCGAACAAGTGTGGCACTCTTGATAATAACGAGTATAGTGTTTTCTGTGGTTTTCTGAGGTGTTCATGCCCTAGCTCCGAAAGTCACCCGAAATGTATGGGATTTGCACGACAAGAGTATGTACACTCATATCACTGTACTGTTGTTGTGTTGCGTTCTTTGATCGACTAATAACGTAACTGTTTACCTATTTTGGAGGGGAAGAGCGTCTCGTCGTCGAGCTGGTCCTGCGCCCAGGTCATGAGGTAGTCGATGTACTTGGGCGCGGAGCACTTGATGGGCTTTTTGACGGTGTGCCCGTCGGCCCAGTGGTACTCGTACTTGGGCCCCGCCGACATCACCGCGCACGACTCCTCCGTGCAGAACTCCGTGATGGTGCCGTACAGCATGTTGATCTGGTTGAAGAAGTCCACCGCTGCCGACACAAGCGAGGGTTACACACAGGGAGCAGACGTCTAACTCATACGTACCGTGGAACTTGTTCGATCACCTCTTACAATATATTTGTGGTAATTTCTTATATATAATTAAATAAGTGAAATAGTCATGAGCTCTGTTCTAGTGTAACTTTACAGTCCTTATCTGCAAAACAGAAACGTTTTGTAATTCAGTAGGTACGTATAGCTCCTTAATTGTGGGTCAAACCTACGACGGCATCTGCGCCAGCAAAGTGGCTGACTAGTTACGGTACTGTTGTCATGCGAAGTAAATCAATTCATACAATTCAGGTTGCGGTTATTTCACACAGTAACCATGCGCAAATGTATACGAAGCCAATAGTCTTATTTTGCACTGAGTAGTATTTTTTTAAGTAGGTTGTTTTTTTTTTGTAAAAACTTCTTTATATTTTAGCTGTAGCACACAATTCGTGTACAACCGTTCGTTTCCAATTCGTGTACATTCGTGTTCCTATGTTAATATATTATTATAACCTCATCAACATAGACGAAGTAGATTACATACTGCAGCATTAGCGAATGCTACATTATAATTTTATCTCGAACGACCTTCTTTTATAACAAATCCAACCTTATTTTTAATCAGAATCTCTTATCATCTTTTAAAAAATGTACAACATTCGATTATCGACTTTCAGTTGTTTTTTTTATTCAGCTTAGACAAGAAAGATGGATACTTCGAAAATTCGAGTTATTTATGAAGACGAGTTCCGACGCGAAACTAACGCGGCAGAAACAGCTCGCAATATCAATGTTGCGTTTGGAGAGGGGACTGCTAATGAACGCACCGTGCGATTTTGGTTTAAACGCTTTGGTGATGGAAACTTTGATTTGAAGAACGAACCACGTGGAAGACCGCCCACACAGGTGAATAACAATAAATTGAAAGAGATAGTGGAAGGCGATCCGAGCCAAACTACCCAGGAATTAGCGGCATGGTTTAACGTTACCTTACCAACAATATTGACTCATTTGCGTCAAATCAATAAAATAAAAAAATATGAGAAATAGGTGCCTCATGATTTGACTGATCTGCAGAAAGAAACGCGTGTTGAAACTTGTGTTGCCTTGTCGAATCGATACAGAAAGGAATATTGGATCGAATTGTGACATGTGATGAAAAGTGGATTCTTTACGATAGCCGTAAGCGAAAAATGCAATGGCTGACCCCAGGTCAAACGCCGCAACAGTGTCCTAAAGCAAAGCTTACCAATTAAAAGGTAATGGCAACTGTTTGGTGGTCTCAGCATGGTGTTATTCACTATAGCTTTCTCCGATCTGGTCAAGCAATAACGGCAGATGTCTAATGTGCCGAACTCCGAACAATGATAGCAAAACTAGCAGTGAAACAGCCCCGACTCATGAATCGATCTTCACCATTATTGCTACATGATAACGCGAGACCTCATACAGAACGAGAAACCGTTTTAACTCTACAGGAACTGCAATTAGAAACCATTCGTCACCCTCCGTATTCGCCAGACCTTGCTCCAACGGGCTAGCATTTTTTTCGTTATTTGGACAATTTTCTATGTGATAAAAAGTTTTCTTCTCAAGAGGCAGTACAAAATGCTTTCACACAGTTTGTCGAATCTAGATCACGAGAGTTCTATCGCAAAGGCATAAATGACCTTCCTATTAGATGGCAGCAATGTATAGATAATAATGGTAATTATTTTGATTAAATAAATATGTTAAATTTCAAAAAAACGAATTTCAAATTTTTCAGTACGAATCGGCAATTTCATACTTTAACCCCTAATATTAAGAACCGTGCTGTGTCCTTCATTAAATTTTGTTTACAATATTTTTTATCTTACTAAATTAAATGTGTACAAGTAAAGACCTGTGTTTATTTCGCTACAATACGTATTATTGAAGTTATCTCAAAAATCACTCGTCAGAACTTGACCAAAATTGATATGGACCCCCCTCACCCCATCCCAACGAGTATCAAAATCGCATCACGTCGTAAAGAATTTTGGATGTTTTTTTGTTTTTTTTTTTACTTAAAAAAAAACAGCGAACATTTTTCACGGACGGAATCATAATACTTCTAACGGGGCAAGTTTTTAATGATAATAATCAACCGTTAATATTTATTATAATTATAACAGGAAGAATAATCAGCAATTAAAAAGTATATTTATCCTTGTACAACTCATGGTGTGCTGTAAAAGGAAACATTCAAAGGATGTGAGCTCGATAGTCTGTTGTCTGTGAGTCACGCGCCGCCGCGCCGCGCCCGGCCCGCCTGCCTGCACAGTGTTCCATAGACGAGCGCGGGCCGACCTTATGTTGATGCCAGGTAAAACAATAGAGATGCTTAATGTCCTGTTTATGGCATGTTAACAACCCAGCATTGTATCAGTCTGCTTTTAGAAAACCTATCTAACAAGTTGGTTATCCAAAACAAGAGTTTCAAGGATCCCAGCAACTTTTCAGCTATGTTGTGCACATAGCACATAGCACAGAGGGACCAGTGCGAAGGTGAAGAGAATGCATACATGTGGCTGGGCACATAGCCGGAAGCCACCGGTCAAATCAAATGAAAGATTGTTAGGATCAATCTTCAACACCCCATGTCTCCAGTTCATGGTTTTATTTTAGTGTCTACTCCTGTTTACTTCCTCAGGCATTTCTAATTTGTATCGATATGAATTCAATCATTCAAGTTTTTAAACACACAAGATGTTAGTATAATGCTGTGGACTGCGGCCTCTCACAGAGTATAGTATAATAGTCCTATCAGTCAAGTTCTGTAGCTCAGTAATCCTGTTGGCAAAGCATATTCAACTATTTATTTTGACTGCCTTGTATCGATTCTTGCAATCATAGACTTGCAATAAACACACTGATTATAACTTGCCACAACAGCTTTATGAGCACTGAACCTGATGGTTGGAACTATCTAACTTGTTGGTACAAGTTACGTAGTTTGAGTCCACTGCAAGCATTAGGTACTTAGTTACAGCAGCTAATAGTACACAAAGTAGGTGCTCACTGTTGACGGCGACCCACTCGTTGAGGTCTTCGCCCTCAGGCAGCATGACAGCGAGGCGCAGGTTGCCGGAGCCCAGCGTGGCCGCCGCGTGCCGCATCAGGTCGTACTGGTGCGTGCCCTCGGGGATGTTCTTCTTCGGCTTGAATGTCTTGTTTGAACGACTCCCACTGTAACACGACGTATTGATATGTTACACATACTTCTCGATGACCTACCACAGAGCAAAGTTATGTATATCATCCAGCCAGGGTGCTCCGCCCCGTACTGGCGGCACACTACACAGAGTACACTATGACCACACAGCATAGCCTGGGCCACTGCTAACTACGAGGCTTTGGTTAAGTGACGCAACACTTTACATCAAAGAGTAATATAGTAATCTTTACATTTAAATAATACACCACAAAACTTCACCACAGACGTAAACAAGACGTCAACGCAGCAGAACGGAAGACGTTTAGTTATAAATAGATAGACACACATGACTGCTTTATCTCGACCAACTATTACTTACAATAAAAAGCTCATTTTGAAAGTGTTCTTTCCCCTTTCGATTATAAGAAGTATTGTTTCCACTAGAATAGCACCGAGTCATTAAAATTAGGTTATATCAATACAATAAAATCTTTTGATGCAGTTGTCAAAAGTTTATTGCATTTTTTATTTGACAACTGCAGAAGGTATTGCCACTAAAGAAATAAAACCAACTGCCGCACTCAGAGACGTCACTTTAGAATAATCAATCAATGCAGGAACACTGCCAGTCAGTGTCTAAGTATTCCTAGAAGAGCTACTTTAGAGGCTACCCACAAGCAATTGTTACAAATTTAGTGCACTAGCCGCGTTCACAATGGAGGTAGATGCTACAGCGGTACTTTGTGCTCCTTTCTTGTCTTGCTCAGCGTATGTGGCGTGGGCGTATAAAATGGGACAGCGCTAATGTAGTCAAAGTTTTTATTTGTAAAACTTAGGAGTAAAAATAGGTGTTTGAAATAGAATAGGTATAGAGATCTTTATGTTTTGCCGTTAACGGCGTATAGATCGTCTAATTTAAAATGGCACGCCCCCTCCACTAAAATTTCTATACAGACATTTTAAATGTGTATGCAACAAGCAGTGGAGGGGCGTGCCATTTTAATTTAGACGATCTCTATAAATATCAAGTAGGTAAATTACATAAAAACATGCGAAGTTACAATTATATATTAAATTTTTTGTTGAAAATTCCATAAATGACAAGCTACGAGTAACAGAGTTAACTATCCCCTATCAAAGGTGGATGCTCCAAGGTAGCCCGCGAGATTCAAATTTTCTTACGTTTTTTGCAATTTGCTGGTCAGTACTCAGTTGTACGTTGATCAAAATATGATTCGCGGCCGTAACAAATATGTATTAATAGAATTATAATCATTCAATATAAATCAATTAAATATTTTTTAAAATCATTTAGCTCGTGTTTTCCTTTAATAGGCTCGTGGTATTTTATTGTACAATCTGGGTGCCATGCCTAGAAAAGTTTTTGTGTAAAAAGCTGTGTTGTGTGTATTATCGCAAATTTCATTGTTGCGACGTTTCGATTTCAATGTTTTAAATAGATATGTTTTATTTCACGAATACTGCTGTCTCATAAATATATAAACATGGTAGGGTTAGCAACTTATACTTAAAAAAAATGGCAAGCAACTGTCAGTTGATTTTAGATTGAAGACAGATCGTAAACATTTTTTCTGTACCTTGTAAGCGATGAGTTTATCTGTACAATTTTCCCAGTATATAATTCCGCAGTTTAACAATACCACCCACGATTAACGTTTAACGTATTCAATATTGGCCACATCTACTTATTATCTTGTCTTAAACCACATATTAATTTACGCCTAATGAAAAAATATTTATATACGTTTTATAAACCTGTGTTATAGTAAATGAAATATTTATAATTTTAGGATGGTAACATTGAAACTGCTGTAAGATAATCTGTCAGATTTTTTCAGGAATTGACGAAGACTGCACCGTATCGATTGCTTGTGTTTCTGCCTCATAAGCAAATACTTGTGAATTTTTGAATATTCCAATAGTCATCAAAATGCAAGGTTTATCACTTGAAAGCTTGAAAAAGCACAAAGCTGTAAGTACCACTTGCTATTTGTTGATCAACGCTCACTACGTCTCAGGTGTAGGCTTCTTACATAATTAACCTATAATAATGTATATTTTTGTTCTAAATGTTTAATTGTTAAAGCTTTCATTTAATTGTAAATGAATAGAGGTATGGCGTAATTCTTTACCTATTGTTATACAAGTAAGTTAGGTTGTGAAAAGTAAATGTAGCGGCTCGTCATAGAGCTGCCATTTGTAAAATCTATTCCAAGTTACAGGATTGAAAAGCAATCTGAATAATTACCCACTTTATTTTCCGTTTATATTTTAATTGCAACCACACAAAGTCAGCGAATTTGAAGTAATTGAGATCCATTGTCATAATACTATAGTATTGATTGAAAACTGTTGTGCATTGGTTGTCCTATTTCTTTATCTTTTCATCGAATGTGAATCGATAGCGGTAAAACAAGGGTCGACATTGTAATCATTCATTTATACATTTCCAAACTTGAGCAATTTCAACAACATGATTGTGCACCCTGTGCAGCTTGGAATTCTAATTCTTCTGACCAAATTATTACAAAACAATTCTGATTCCTGACTGACTAATCACTTCCACAAACTGGCCGCCTGTGCCAGTTCCATACACAAACACTTGTAATAATTGTTATTATTGTGGCAGTAAGTGCTTATGGGAATTTCTGACATTCATGTGGGCAAAGCTGCAAGCAAAAGTTAGGATACAAGTGAAAGATTTTTTTTTTTTAAAGAAACTGAAGATATCTGATAGTTGGTGTAGTATGGAAAGTTTACTAAACATTTCCTTTTGTAGATGTATCTAATGTTTGCATAGCTAAAGTAGCAGTGTTACTGTCTATGTTATGCACAATATACTAATACCCAGGACACAACTCCACAACACTGCATGTTGTTGGAGTATATGCCACAACTATAAAACTTTACAAATATAGAATGAACATGGTAATGTGTATGTGCAGTTGATCCCGCTGTACGTGTGCGTGGGTATCGGCTGCGCGGGCGCTGTGTTCTACATAGGCAGGCTGGCCACCCGCAACCCCGATGTCTCCTGGAACAAGAAATCCAACCCTGAGCCCTGGGAGGAGTACAGGGCCAAGCAGTACAAGGTATATAACGCTGGTTCAATACCATTGCCTTGAAAAAGTTTAGTGCAGATATTGTTTCTATTACTGCAGTCGTGAATATAGTACAAATAACCTCTATTAGTGGGTATTTCCTAATAACATACGGTGCCACTGCAGCATTCCTGTATTCATATAATTAAGTAATGATTAGTTGGCTAACCTAAAAATCTATACGGGGTGAATTTTTCAAGTGGGTGTGGAAGGCCAAATCCAAAACTATGAGGAATACACAACAATTGATTACACACACACAACAGCGACGTTATCTAAATTTAAAATATGATTGACATGTAAAAGTGTTTGTACAAAGGTTTGTACATACACTTTTACACGTCAACTTACAAAATAAAATCATTTATCATTTAATAGCAAAAAGTACTCAAAGTAGTCTCGGGCTCGATTTTGATGAAAACTAAAACTGCATCCTTGGATTTTTGAATAATCAATATTTCTAGCCAGGAATTGGACCCATTGATTTTGAAAACAAAACCACACTGTATTATTACACCATCAATAGTGTCCCTAATAAGGATTGAATTCTGGGAAGTAATGACATGCGGCAAACTTAAGAAAACTGTTGGATTTTAATATCTGATAAACTGCTTCTTATTTTAAAGTATTCATACCTACTTTACATGTACCTTGTTCGAAATGATGCTCAATATTTTTATTAATACGGAAGTACCTAACATAAAAAAAATAAAAAAAAAGATTTTTTATTAAAATGAGCTCATTTCTACAAAGCTTTTTTCTTTAGTTTGCCGTATGCCATTACTTCCCAGAATTTGATCCTTATTAGGGACACTATCGAATGGTGTGCTAATACAGTGTGTTTTTTTTTATCATAATTAACGGGTTTGATCCCTGGCTAGAAATATTGATTTTTAAAAAAAACAATGATGCAGTTTTAGTTTTCATCAAAATCAAGCACGAGACTCCTTCGAGTACTTTTCGCTATTCCTCAGTTTCTAATTTGGCCATCCATGCCCGCCTCAAAAATTCATTCTGTATATTGATATACAGGGTTACTGGTAATTCGACGTATATCCGTAAGGGGCTGATAAGAGGGCCAAAATGCAACAAATTGAACCCCCCATATGTATGGCCGAAATTCAATAGTTTTCGAGATATTTGAATTTTAAGGGTTTTTCGATATTTACCCATTTGACATTTAATTCCAAATAAAAAAAAAACTACTCATTTGAATGTGTACCATTAAAAATGATGTTGTGAAATATTGCAATTAAATGAAAGGAAATTTAAAACTTATATTAAAATTACACTTTGTAAGCAAGGATATTACAAATTAGAGGATTATATCCAAGATAAGAATGCTTGGAAACATGCTGGTCTTGCTCCATAGGACAATCTCTAGAGTCTAGACAAAATCAAACTGGTTGCTAATGCAATTGTATAATTTATTCTTTTTTTTTTTTTCTTTGACATTGATTTACATTCTGTAATTACTTGGGGTCACACCCGGACTTATTACTCCTTATTTATTTATGAAAATCGTCTACGTTTGGAATGTTTGTGAATATGTGAGCACCATGTATCTATCACATAGTTGATCTATATGTCATGGTTACATTTATCCATTTTAATTCTTTTACCTATTGTGGTATAGTAATTTTATTTTTGGCTGCATCGTCTTCACATATAATTATATAAATAATGTATGCAATATATTGTAAAACATTTTAAAAGAGTAACGGTGGAGTTTCTTCCCCATTCTTCTCCATACGAAAACTACCTTTTGGAAGGGGCGACTAGAATCAATTTTATTTTAATTTTATTTTTGACGTTCAAAAGTGCCTTTTATGTGCCTATTTGAAATAAATGATTTGACTTTGACTTTGACTTTTTTGTAGCTGGCACTTCAATTAAGCTATGGACATAATGAAAACTACTGAATTTAACAAAATAATTAAAATAATGAGCGATATAAGAATAATATCTTACCAATATTTTCATTTTACGCTTCAAAAATGTTGTCTCGTCGTTCCTGAAGGGCTAGGCCGGAGGTAGGGTGCCTGTAGGTACCTATTATACAACACCCACATTTTGCCATTTATGTGAAGTCTCATTACAAAGGGAGCGAGCCTATTGCCATCAACTGTTTTTTTTTTTGTAGCTTCCATTAGACAGCTATCGCAAATATGTATATCACACAAAGCATCGCATTTGTGTATCGGAAATGTGTGTCTGTGGATATGTGTGGCATACATGTAGTGGTGTTTGTGTTGTTTCAGTTCTACTCGCCCATCAGAGACTACTCGAAGGAGGAGTCCCCCGCGCCCAAGTACTAGACTAGTGCTAACGTAATCAAGTGTAATCGCGAACTATAGATTGTATAATTTAATAAATAGCAACATTATGTGATAAAAATGTTTGTTTAATTTATTTCTTTGAGTTTATCTGTAGCACAGATATCTGCATGCTCTTACTGTACACTACTATAGATGTAGCGCTGATACATTATGTAAAGCCTGTTCAATCATCAAGGTCCCGTTAACTACAATAAACTAATTGTAACATATGTATAAGCAATCGTGTTATTTAGCTTAGACCTGTTTCCACCTTGACAATTCATGAATTGTATGTAACCTTTCTTACTTACATAGTGTGGATTGACAGTTGTTATTTTTATGAATCAGCCGCGCCTCTGGAGTCGGCTGTTCACTATTTGTAATTTCAGTACGCTCTAACGAACGAGTACCGTCGTATGAAACGTTACAAATGATTAAAATCGTAATTAATTTTTGAAAAATAACTTTTTAAGTGGTGGTACCCAGTATAGTAAATATACATTCTGCCAGTCATCCCACATATCCTAACTCTGGGTTCTAGAAATATCTGATGAAAAAAACCTAATAACACCCAAGACTCAATCAAACCCAGGTCAGCAGAGCGCTCGCGACCACTAAACCACCGAATTATAATAATAATTAGTTATCATTTACACACTTACGTAACAATAACTTATCTTAAAAATTATAAAGGACTTAGTTGCTTATTTGCCTGAACTAGGTGGAAACCTGTGTTTCAGGCTAGAAAGGTGCTTAGAATTTTAAAATATATAATTAACAAATGAGAAGACTAATATTACCTTAAAAAACTAACATGTTTTATTTACAGACAACGAGTAAATCCTTTGATTCACTGTATGATATTGTTACGAGCTTCGGGTTCGTGACAATAAAAACTGCCGATAAAAATTACCAAAGTTACACTTTAATTAAACAACACTAATAACAACTCAATACCCTAATTATAAAACACAATCGCTCTTAAGTCGCACTTGAAGATCGCTTTCCCATGTATTCGCCTGTGTCGCAGTTCCAAGTCTGATTGGTCGCTTTTTTTTTTTATATCTGGCATCTCGTAGGTGACCTTGAGAGGTCGTGACTACTTAACCGGACTATCCTGTGGTTGCCTTAAGAAATCTTAAAGCCTCCAGCCGGGGCTAAAACTAATTAAAACTAGGCGACTGCACGCTAAGGGCACCCCCTGTGGGGTACGAACCTCGGCTTAGGTCGTCGCTGGGAGAGGGCAGCAAAGGGACAAGCTGGATAGAATTGGTATTATTAATGCTTTGATGAGCACGGCGTTTCCTAGGACTATCTCTGAGAAGAAAGGCCGAAACAAACTCAGAGGTCACAGTCGGGGATTTTAAAGCTACGGGCTGGCACTTCAGCGGGCAAGGGTCGGGGGGGAGAATTTACTTGGGGGCGTCGCGAGGGACCTCGGCGGCGAGGTCGGAATGTCGGGTTTTTGCTTTTGTATACTGTACTAGTGGCCCTATTGCTCTCTTAGAGGAGGCTTGTGGGGTCATCGGGGTCAGTGAGAACGTGCCTCGGACGGCGAAGTTTACTGATTTTAGAGGGGGTGTAACTAGCGGCCTTGACAACCAGAAGGTTGTGATGGTTGGCGGCTGTGTCAAAGAAACGCTTGGAAAGGCGTTTCATGAACTGCTGGATAGTGGGGATTTTGAGGTCAATATGGAGGATCTCATTTCGAACGAACCAAGGGGCGTTTGTGGCCTTACGTTGGAAGCGGTTTTGGAGGGTCTGCATCCTATGGATATGATGGGGCTTTGCATGTGCGAAGACAACTTGTGTGTACAAGCGCATTTTGCACTTAAGTGACAGCTTGCTGCGTGCATTGAGGACGGAGTGGAGACAGCTGAGAGCGAAAGTGGCGCGCGAACGGACCGCCTTTATGTGCTCTGAGAAGGTGAGGTTTTGGTTGAGGATAACACCTAGGTATTTAGCTTGCTTTTCCCAAGGGATCGGCTTGCCGAACATGGTGATAGGTGGAGGGGGATGGGTTGGAGTCTAGGTTTCGAATAGAGAACCGCTGGACTCTTATCGGGATTGACTTCTATTCGCTATTTCCTAAACCAAGCAGCCAGTTTATTCACTGCAATTTGGAGACGAAGCCGTAGTTGGATTTGGCTGCGGCCAGTGTAATAGATGGCTGTGTCGTCTGCGACAGAGCCAATTGAGATTTAGCATCTTTCGGGATGTCGCTAGTGAACAGCGTAAATAAGAGTGGGGCAAGTACAGAGCCCTGGGGGACTCCTGCTCTGATGGGGTGAGGGGACGAGAGCGCTCCTTCGATTTTGTAGCGGAAGGTGCGGTTTGACAAAAAGTCTCGTAGGATGTGAACGAGCCGGTCAAGCACGGTTGTCTATTGTTTACCCGAAGATTATATACCATAATCATCATATTCCCGAATTTCATTTGCCCGAATGTTTTGTTTGCCCTAAAAGACATATGACATACTTTTAATTGCCCGAAACTTAGATACTATAAGATACGAGTGCCATACGTATTGTTTTTCATATTTTTAATTGCCATAATGATGATTAGACATAATATTTAAACACCATAATGATTATTAGACATAATATTTAAATGCCATAATAATTATTAGACAAATGTTTAAACGCCATAATAATCATTGCCATCAGTGGGCTTGGTCGATGGAGCCCCGCATTGCGGGGCTCCTACTTCTGGGTGGTTTATAAAAAAAATAACCACGTAGGGGATGGCGGGGTCTATTCGCTCGCTTCGCTCGCTCAAACGACCCCGCCATCCCCTTCTAACCAGTCAGTTAAATTATCAAAAAATATTGGACCCGTATTTTTTCTTTTGTCAATTATATAAAAAATGATGAATGTCCATTATTTTTCGATAATCTAACTGACGGACTAAATATAATAATTAGTTTTGTACCCAGGAAACTACCCCATTAGAGCCGAAATTTGCTCAATTAGCACCATTTTGTATAAAATAAATAATTAAAAGCATCTCTAGTAAACAAAATTTAAATACAGGTACAAACAAAAATCTAATTAAAACACTCAAATGAAAATAAATACAAAACACAAAAAATAACCTTGAAATTATGACCCTACGTAAGTACGTATGAATTTTTTTTTATTAAATGTTGTCCTGTCGGGGAACCGCTACTATTTTAAACTTTAACTGAACGTTTGGCTAATAATGAAATGGTCATAATTTCAAGGTTATTTTTTTTCTTTTTATAGGGTTTCACGTTGTCGGGGGTTTTTAAAATTTTTAATTTAATTTTTTTATAACCCTTGTCCTCGTCTTTTCAGCGACTAACATCGGTAGATCTACACCAAAGTGCCAAATCGACGGCCCGCCTCTGCGCTGCCGTCTAAACGTGACGCTGGCAGAAATGTCGACATCAGCTCTATTGCCAAAAGGGAAAAAAAGATACACTAGGTACAATGATGATAGAGGGCCCTGGGTTAGGGGCTCGTATCGGATACGGTGTGAGCGAGTGACAAAGGTCAAAATAAAACAAGAAACAATACATTTATTTAGAAAATTATTTCTACTTTTTATTTCATGAAAATAATAACAAATATAGTTTTTTACATAGTTACAAATGAGGTTGCTGTAATGTTTGCAGTGAGATTTATACTTAAGAAGCACCAGCGCGTGCGCCCGCCCGCCTGGCGGTTTGGCGTGACGTCACAGGCGCACTCTGAGCTGTATCCACGTCCCCTTCATTAATACTAAATATCAACAAATAGCGCCTTTGCAATGGCCGAGCATATTCTTATAAATATTATCTATTCTCCTGTACTCCTTTTCAATAGAATACTGTCTCTCTTATTATTAACTATTACGTCGACAGAGATTATTATCATAATAAATGTTTAATCATTTATTTCATTTAATTAAACATCACCATTCCCTTTTTCTCAAATTCGTTATAATGCATTGTTTTGATAAAATCTTTTAAAAATAATTAATGATATCATAAAGCTACTCATAATATGATGGAGGTTGTAGTACGAGCCGACGAACCCGGCGTAAGAAATGCATCAACTATCAACATAAATAACCAGAGCATGAGTGCAGTTAGTACGGCCTCCCGCGGCCCGAAGCATGGCGTCTCTCGTCCGTTCAAACGATTCCGCTGATTGGGTAATATAACCCAGGAAAATAAAATACTTTCTGCGAAAAAAATCTAATGAAGAAATTTCCTGAGCCTATCTTTGTTAGGGGATTATAAATAGTGTAAATAGTCAATTGCGATCATCGACATGGTAGACCAATTTTTTTTTGGTAAGCTCAGACGCGCTACTTACAGCTTTACGCCACATAACTTTCTCATTGATCGAACTTTTTAGTTGTTTCGCCTAAATCAGCTAGAATTTAGTAGATTTTTTGTGTTTTTAGCTATCGCACTGGTCTTTCCACACGGTATTTCTAATGCCCGAATAAAGATAATCCCGGTGATCAATCTTCACTAGGATTTATTTCGTAGATTCGCCTTTAATTTAAGTTATTTTTATTTTTTACGATCGCAGCGCTAACCAAGTTCGAGCCGGACGCAGACGCGCGCGCTCTACTGCGGGTAGGGGTTGTAGCCGGGCGGCGGCGCGCCGTAGGGCTGCGCGCCGGGCGGGTAGCGGTAGGGCTGGTAGGCCTGCGCGGCCGGCATGCGCGGCGCGTGGTGCGGGTAGGGCAGCGTGGCGTACGGGTTGTACAGCTGCGGCAGGGGCGCCGCGTAGTACGGGTAGGGCGCGCTCACGCCGTACGGCACCGGCATCCCTGCGCACACGACACACGTTACGCTCTACTCGGGGCAGCGCGGCGGGCGACAGGCGCGACAGGTCCTACAGTACGTGCACTCACCTTGTGGTTGCTGCGGGTAGGGCAGCGCGGCGGCGGGGCCCGCGGGGCCCGCTGGGGCCGCGGGGGCCGCGGGGGGCGGGGGGCGCGGGGGCGGCTCGCGGCGGGCGCCCGGCTGCGGAGACACGCACACGTTAGTGGACTTAGGGGCGACGGGGACACGTTAGTGTTGATGGTTGCGATTCGGAATTTCATTTTGAACTTGGTACCAGTACGAGATATAATTAAAACCTTTAAATGTAAAAAAGACTGCAGATCTGTGGGGTAATTCTGTAGAAGTTGCTAGGTCAATTATTGACATTGTTGCACTTAAAAAATCTTTACATTTGGTATAAAATTAATTTCTCAAAAATGTTACTAAAGGTAGGTAGTACAGAAATAGGTCTATAAGTTGTGGGGTCTGATGTACTACCTGATTTAAACAAAGGTAATATTTTACTATTTTTCATGAGGTCGGGAAACTCCCCACTGTCAATACAACTATTAAAGATAAGAGCTAGACCATCAACCACTTATCTTACAAATATGTTAATTAATTACCAATAACTTTCGGTGACCAGATATGGACGAAGTAACGTTCCCTCGTTAAGAAGTAAGTGATTAAGTGATTCTATACGTGAGCTTAAGCGTGTGATATGACCGAGCGGTAAATTTAGAGACAATAGTGTGCATATAGTGTATTAAGTTTAAATGGAAGTTGAACTAACGTCACTGTTCGTGCAACTAAAATTGTTAAGGGAAAATATTGTAAAGTTAGGTCCTAGTAGGCGGAAAGGCGACAATTTCAATAAGAAAATAGTGATGTGAAAGCCTTATATGTTAAATTTAAGAGTATAGTTTCAAGTTCGCACAAATTTTCAGAAGAGTTAACACAGCTGATAGTTAAAATAGAAAATTTGTACGTAGATACTATAAAATTTGAAGACATCGGCGAAATCGAGTTAGAGATGGCGGCGGAAAGATTTTCTTTAAAGACGGCGGTTAGCTTGCTACCGAAAATGAATGGCGATGAGCAGGTGACCCAAGATTTGATTGATGCCATAGGTTTATATAGTTCTATGTTGGTGGGGACAGATAATACTCTTTTAGTAAAATTCGTTCTAACCACACGGCTTACTCAGGGGGCTAGGATTCGGTTGTCTTCCAATTACGCAACAGTGGACAGTCTGTTAGCTGACATGAGAAAACATTTAATAACGGTAGAGTCGGACGTGGCTGTGCAAGCCAAACTTGCTCGCGCTAGGCAAAACAATAAATCGGTCGCGGAGTTTGGTGCCGAGATAGAAAAGTTGATGGTCAATTTAACTATTTCTCAAGCCGGGGAAAGTTCGGAAGCTTATAAAATTTTGCAGCCATTGAACGAAAGATATGCGGTTAGGAAGTTTGCTGACGGACTTCGTAATCAGCGTCTTACTACGGTTATTGCGGCACGGGATTTAACTTGTTTAAAAGATGCTATTAGGGTAGCGGAAGACGAGGATTGTGCTTCGTCGTCGCAAGTGTTGACGTACCAGCGCTGGCCCGCAAGACGTGGTTTTTCATCGGGCGTAAGAAATTGCGGAGATAACCATAGGCGGCAGATTGTAGAGAGTAGGCACGTGCAGCATGGAACAGCTGTTGAGCGTACGCGCAAAAATGTCAAGGCATGGCATAGCAGTGGGATGCGCGGTCGCAGCGATAATGCTCGTCGTGGTCGCCAGACTCATCAAGGTCGGCGGCGTGTAGCGTGTTTTGAGCACGCGCGGAATGATGCTGACTCAGGCTCAGTGTCAATGTCACGGAGTGGCGAAGGCGGTCAGCTGAGTGAGACTCAGTTTTTTCGTGCATAAGCATATTTTAGCTTGTGATAGCATTAACTGGGTTAATTTGGTAGTGGATAGTGTAGATATGGAATGGTTAGTGGATACGGGTGCGTCCATATCAGCCGTAAAAAACGAATAACGCTTTGTGTTATAAAGTGGTTAAGGAAGAGTTGGTGATCAATGGTGTAGGGGGTAGTTTGCGAGCTATAGGTTATGTACATTTAAATTTGGAGTACGGTCGATGTTCATTCGTGCATAGGTTTTATATATTTGATGAGTTGCCATGTAAGTCGGTAGGCATATTAGGCCAGGATTTTTTGCAGAAATATAGTGGTATTATAGATTTTTCATTGAATAGGTTGTCTCTTAAGGGTAATAAGGGGCAGAAGGTTTCGATGCCGCTCAAGTCGTATGATTACCTGTTGACTATTCCTCCGCGTTGTGAAGTGGTTAGGTATTTTCCCGTTAATAGAGCAGAAGATTGTATAGTGGTAAGGAAAGAATTGCGTGAAGGTGTTTTTTTGGCGAGTGTGTTGGCTAGGCCTAGGAATGGGATGATACCCATTAGGATTTTAAACACAAACTCTGAGGAAGTTGTGTGTAGTATGTCCGGTGTAGAAGTTTATCCGTTAAGTGGTTACGTTTGTTGTAGTTTTGCGGAGCCGGAAGGGAGCGTTGAACGTGTTAAGGAAATATTTTCTTTGCTTAAACTTGATTATTTGGGTGCCGAGGAACGATTGTCAATTGAGCGGATTTGCGCGAAGTATTCAGATATATTTCATGTTCCGGGAGATAAATTATCAGTCACGAATGTGTATGAGCAGTCAATACGATTGAAAGAGAATGTGACTCCAGTTTATAGGAGGCAATATAGAATACCTTATGTACAGAAGAAGGAAGTTGATAGGCAAGTGCAAGAGATGATGGATAGTAATATTATTGAGGAGACAGCTAGTGAGTGGTCTAGTCCTGTTTTGGTTGTACCCAAAAAAGCAGATCGTAGTGGGGAGAAGAAATGGCGCGTGGTGATAGATTACAGGCAGTTGAACGAAAGGATACAGGATGATAAATTCCCTTTGCCTTATATAACTGAAATCTTAGATTCGATGTCGGGTGCTGTTTACTTTAGTCACTGTGATTTGTCGCAATCATATTATCAATGTGCTTTAGAAGAGAGTAGTAGGAGATACACTGCTTTTACGACTGATAAGGGGCAGTATCAGATGTGTAGGTTACCAATGGGGTTGAAGATTAGTCCAAGTTCTTTTAGCAGATTGATGACTGTGGCTATGTCTGGATTGAATTATGACAGGTGTCTGGTTTATTTAGATGATCTAATTATTTTTGGACGGAATTTGGATGAGCATAACAGGAATCTTATATCAGTTTTTTCGCGCTTGAGGAAAGTGAATCTTAAGCTAAATCCATCCAAATGTGAATTTTTGAAGAAGCAAGTGCTTTATTTAGGACACGCAATTTCGGCGGAAGGTATTTCACCAGATCCAGAGAAGGTAGGAGTCGTGAAAAGTTATCCGCGTCCAACGACGGTTGATGAGGTAAAGAGGTTCGTAGCGTTTGTGAATTATTATAGGAAATTCATACCAAATTTTGCTAATATAGTGGTACCTATGAATGGACTGTGTAAAAGAGGTGTCGTGTTTAGTTGGACCGATGAGTGTGAGAGGTCTTTTCTGTTGCTTAAGGAAGCGTTAATGAATCCACCAGTGTTGGATTATCCAGATTTTTCAGATAACAACACTTTCGTATTGCAAACCGATAGTTCGGGGTATGCTTTAGGGAGTGTGTTGTGTAATGGGAACGGGAAACCCGTTGCATATGCTAGTAGGTCTTTAGGGAAAAGTGAGTTAAATTATCCTATAATAGAGAAGGAGTTATTGGCAATAGTTTGGTCAGTTAAACATTTTAGACCATATTTGTACGGGCGGAGGTTCGTCGTAAAAACGGATCACCGGCCGCTGTTGTATTTGTTTAACATGACAGATCCTTCAAGTAGGTTAACTAAGTTTCGTTTGTGTTTAGAAGAATACGACTTTGAGGTTGAATATATTAAGGGGAAAGAAAATGTGCAAGCAGATGTACTTTCCAGGATAGTGATTACGAGCGAGGATTTGAAAACCATACGCGAAAAGACTATATCCGTGATGACGAGAGCGCAGTACAAACGGTTAAGAGAGCCGAATGTTTGTGATACGGACTCCATGGGATCTGGGACTGATCACCCTAGGGTTGTGGAAGTTCTTAAAAAACAAGGAAATGACGTTGAGATATGTTTAAATGAATGGGAGAAAATGTTACGTAACAAAAATTATAAAAAGATATTTTCAAAAGCGCGCAATTTAATGTATGTGCCAGGAAACTCGAGTATTTATGTAAACTATGAATCTTTATCGGCATCATCGCGGGACGAGTTGTTGAAAGATATAGTAGATTTTTGTATTGAGGAAGGCATAAAAGAAGTTATTATTATAAAAAATCGTTATAACGTTGAATTTATTACAAAAATGGCACAATATTTAAAGTAAAATAGTGGTAAATCTCTACATACGAAAGATTTTAAAATGTGTGTAGTGAAGGATTTAAGGAGAGTAGAGGGGGAAGATGAGAAGAGGATTATTTTGAATGATTTCCACATTTTACCCACAAGTGGTCATGCAGGTATACGCAGAATGGTGAATAATATAAAGAAGTATTATTATTGGTCTTCTATTGAAAGAGATGTAACGGAATACGTTAATAAATGTGATAAGTGTAAGAAGCAAAAGTATTCTAGACATACTAAGGAACCAATGACAGTTACTACCACTGCATCCATATCGTTTGAGAAAATTTATTTAGATATAGTGGGGCCACTTGATAGGGATGAAAAAGGCAATGTTTATATATTGACACTTCAGTGTGAGCTTACAAAATTTGTAGAGGCGTATCCATTAAAGAATAAATCCGCAGATGAGGTAGCGAAAGCGTTGGCAGAAAATTTTGTTTTGAGATATGGAATACCGCGGACAATTGCTACAGATAGGGGTTCTGAGTTCATTTCAAAAGTAATGGTAGAGCTATGTAACATCTTGTGCATCAATAAAATCTTGTCGACATCATATCATCATGAGAGTATAGGATCTTTAGAAAATGTTCACAAAACTTTAGGCGCGTATTTAAGGATACAGACGGAAAATAATCCATCGTCATGGAGTTCTTGGATTCCATATTGGTGCTTTTCATATAACACTACAGTTAATACTGTGACCAAATATACACCTTATGAATTAGTTTTCGGTAAAATTTGCAGGTTACCAAGTAGTCTTCCAGGTGAAAGTGTTGAACCATTGTACAATTATGAAGATTATCCTTTAGAATTTAAGTTTAGATTGCAGAGGGCTCAAAATGATGCGAAAGGAAATTTGATAGCAAGTAAGTTAGCGAGGAAAAGTTGTTATGATAAGAACCTTAATTCAATAAATTATAAAGAAGGTGACTGGATATTAATAAAAAACGAAACAGGCAATAAACTAGAATGTATTTATAATGGACCATTTGAAATTATAAAGGACGAGTCACCAAATGTAATTGTAAAAAAGAATGATAATAAGATAGATGTAATTCATAAGAATAGAACAAAATTATATTGTAGGAGTTAGAATGTAAGTTTGAAATGTTAAAAAAGGAAAAAAAAAACTGTAATTTAGTTTTTTTTTTTTTTTCTGTAAGAGGGGTGATGTGGTGAGTGTCACGTATGTTGTACATCAGCATGTCACGTATTGTTCAGGGTTAAGTTAAGGTAGATATACTTCGTGTTAGAACGTAGTCACGTACTATCTATGTATATTTAAACCACCTATTAAAGGAGAGAGGACAGTTGAGGACTGTAGCTGAGTACAGTTGAGTCTCTGTTCACAATTGACTCTCAAAGTAATACACGTCATGTTGTTTACTTAACCCCTCCTCATCCCCACATCGCACCCGAAATTACACCCCAAAGCCTAAAATCTCTAAGACAATGACAAAAAAGGAGCTTAACATAATAGGTATCCTATTACCTACGGGTAAAATGTCAATATTCAAAACATATGTTTAAAATGTTTGGTTTTATATTCAAAAATATGTTTCTGGCACTCGCCGGCCGCTGCCGCGGCACCGCTCGCTTCGCTCGCTCGGCTCGTGCGTTGTGTGGTCACAGTTCTAACCTAACCTAACCTAGCTGTTTCGATGTAAAAAAGATATATGCGTGTTACGCATGCGGGTACATAAACATATTTTTAATTATAAAAAACAACGACAACGTGTAATTATTAAAAATGTTTGGTTTTACATTCAAAACTATGGTTCTGTACCCGCATGCGTAACACGCATATATCTTTTTTCTCAATCTGTGTGGTTCTTTCCTCAAAAGACCATCTCAGGCATCGATCTACATGCTCTTCATATGATCTGACCAAGATTATGTCTGGACTTTAAAAGAGACTGTGACCTCTGAGTTTGTTTCGTCCTTTCTTCTCAGACTAGTCAGATAGGAAACGCCGACCACATGTAGTTTAAAAATAATGATTGTCGTGTAACAGTGTAACAGTGTAACAGTGTTTGTAGGAACCTAATTACAAAATAAAATCATTATTTTATCATTAAGGGCTGATTTTTCAATCATCTGATAACTTTAATTCGAGGAATAATTTTGAAATTTTGACAGTTGTGTCATACAAAAACTGTCAAACTTGTATTTTATTCCACGAATAAAACTCATCTGGCGATGGAAAAATCAGCCCTTAGTGGACTTAGGGAATGTGAACCGATGGGGGGAAACACGACACATGGAATAGGGAGAGAATTTCAAAAGTTGTTACGTGGAAATAACGATAACACATTAATCACTCTGCTTGACAAGATTTTGACATATGACATGTCAGCTGACTCGACGGTATGTTGACAATGAAATTCAGGATTTGAATTTGTTAAGACAAATATGTGTTCTTGAGTTTAAGGTTGGTGTTTGGATGCTTGTTTGTTTCAAGACTGTTTAACTGCGACTAACGGTGGTGGGGATATACAGGCGTTAATAAACACTCAACGATCGCATAATATAGACATAACAATATGTTGGCGCAATAATATAGACATAACAATATGTTAGCGCAATCATATAGACATAACAATATGTTAGCGCAATCATATAGACATAACAATATGTTAGCGCAATCATATAGACATAACAATATGTTAGCGCAATCATATAGACATAACAATATGTTAGCGCAATCATATAGACATAACAATATGTTAGCGCAATCATATAGACATAACAATATGTTAGCGCAATCATATAGACATAACAATATGTTAGCGCAATCATATAGGCATAACAATATGTTAGCGCAATCATATAGACATAACAATATGTTAGCGCAATCATATAGACATAACAATATGTTAGCGCAATCATATAGACATAACAATATGTTAGCGCAATCATATAGACATAACAATATGTTAGCGCAACTGTTTTATACAATGTTGAGGTCGGTCTGACCGCGTCAGTCTATGAAACTTGTATACAATTGATATTACTACACCTATCCAAAAGGTGCAACTTACATGAAAATATGTACGAGTATAGGGTGGATTTCTGAGATGGGGCAGGTACAGGTACCTTAATCGTTGTAGCTACGCGAAAACTGTCTTGAAAGACGGTCCTTAACTGTGTGTGGCATTTTGATCTGTATTCATAGGGTTTGAAAATACTCTTCTCTCTTATTGAAAATATGCAAAATGGCCAAATAAAGATAATATCATTCAGTCTGCATTCTTACTTTTATCATTATTCATACACACCAATTCATTCATCACATGATTAAAAAAAAAAAAATCAGTTTTGACACTTTTTAGTAGTGACCGTCTAACCAACTTTCTTATTTCGATTTAAAAGTTGCGGGCACTACCGAGCGCAGCGGTCGGTGCGTTCGGCTCGATTCGGGGGCGTCTCTGAACTATACGGTCGAAGCAGTCGCGCGGTACATACCTCGCTGGTGCCGGCGTGGTGCTGCGGCGGCGCGGGCGCGGGCCGCACGGAGCCGCGCGACGCCTCCTGCGTGAGATCCTTCAGCAGCTCGTCCTTCTCCGTCTTGCGCGCGAAGCAGAAGTCGGACACCTTGTTCTGGAACGCCACCAGCAACTGCAACACGCAAGGGAGGCGCGGTCAGCGGGCGCGGGGCGGGCGCGGGGCGGGCGCGGGGCGGGCGCGGCCTACCTGCGTGAGGTCGTTGTAGAACTTGATGCCCTCGTTGAGGTTGGCGGTGAGCTCCTGGAAGGCGTCGGCGGCGGCGCACAGGCCGCCCAGCGCGGCGTCGCGGCCGCTGGCCCCGCCGCGCGCCGCCATGAGCGCGGCGTGCGCGGCCTGCACGCGAGCCAGCAGCTCGGCCTGGCGCGCCAGCGTGGCCTCGGCCTGGCGCTGCAGCGGGGCCAGCGCCGCGCCCAGCGCGCCGGCCGACAGCGCGGGCTCGTCCACGGCGCCGTCCGCCGCCAGCGCGGCCAGGAAGCGCTCGCGCAGGTCCACGGTGGTGTCCTTCAGCTCGGCCTCGATGGCGTCGCGCTCGGCCTTCAGCGTCTCCACGTCCTCCATGAGCGCGCGCAGGCTGCGCGCGGCGTCGTCGCCCGCGGCGTCGGGCCGGGCCGGCTCGCCGGGCTCGTCGGGCACGCCGGCCGTGATGTCGCCCTCGCTGCCGCTGAGCAGCGCGATGTTGTCGCGGTGCTGCGCGAACTTCTGCTGCACGATGTTGTCGGCGCGCACGGCGTTGTCGATGATCTGGCGGTACTTGTCGGCGTTGGTGCGGAAGGCCTCGGTGAGCTTGGCGGAGTCCGTGCGCGACCAGCGCGCGCCGAACTGCGTGCGCAGCGCCGCGTCGGCCTCGGCCTCCTCGCGCAGCATGCGCTCGGCCTGCGACAGAGCGGCTGCTGACTGCGCGGCGGTGGCGAGGCGAGGCACCGCCGCGAAGTGAGTGCGGAGCGCCTTCCGCTCGTGTTTATACAAAAGCGAGTGTGTGAAGGCGCTCCTAAACGGGCAATACATTTTCACTATGCAATATTTTCGAGTACGGCGGCATTTTTATTTCAGAAAATGTGTGATCCGGCAATATTTTCACTACAGTATAGTCTGACTGAAAAGCAGAGTTTTGCTGCGATACTGCATTACCGGCCAACACGCTTGGAACATTGCCGGCGATGTGTGACAGACTTGCAGCTCGCAAATGTGACATACGGCCCATCGGGAGCCTGCTCACTCTCGATTAAAAGCCTTCATGACAGTGATGGTGTGTGTGTGCTGACGAAGGCGAGTCCGAGTTTAAAACGTGTGTTTGATGAACGTGTGCCTCGCTTGTGTAGGCGTAGCGCTCAAGTGTTGGCCTAGCTAACTTCACGCATATCTATAGTAGACTAGTTGACAGTCAGAACAATACCTTAGGTACTAGGTATGTATTGTAGAATGGTTGGGAGCTAAAAATATAAAAAATCAACATAATTTTAAACAAACACTGCTCGTCTTATGTCTTGGGTACAATTATGCCCATCGTAAAAGCACACAAGTGGTGCGCCTACTGGACACGAAAGCAAATCCCTGAAATGAACGGAAGGATCTCACCAGATGGACCCGCACAGGGCCCTCTACGTCGCTCGACGTCATCAGGCTCCTCGGCCGACAGCCAGGCCAGGCCATGGCCTGGACACCAGGAAAGCAAGTGTACACTTTTACACCGTTTTATGGTATTTTAATTTGTACCCACAAGAACAAGAGAAACTCCGTTTGAATTTCAAATTCAAAGTCGTCGCACCAAGCGAAGGCGGGACCCGTCTGCTTCGACGGTCAGACGGTCCGCATCGGAACCTACTGTGATATGCGGATAGAGGTAACGAGTGGAGTCACTCGAGCCGCCGCGACAGAATGCTCAGAAACAAACTAGCCCGTGCGAACACAACGGGGCCGACTCGCTCTCGCGGACGGCGCCCGCGCTGTACCTCGTCGAGGATGTCCCGGTTGCGCTGCAGCAGCTCGGGCAGCTCGGCCATGAGGCGCGTGAGCTCGGCCAGCCCGCCCGCGTCGCGCACGGCCGCGGCGCGCGCGCGGATGGAGTCGGGCAGCTCGCCGCCCGGCGCCGCCTCCAGGCAGGCGGGCAGGTTCAGCGACGCCAGGATGCTGTTGAGCAGCTGCGTGGCGTCG
This sequence comes from Apamea epomidion, assembly GCA_947507525.1. Classification (NCBI taxonomy): domain Eukaryota; kingdom Metazoa; phylum Arthropoda; class Insecta; order Lepidoptera; family Noctuidae; genus Apamea; species Apamea epomidion. The sequence goes on from OX382238.1 coordinate 20,596,611, forward strand.
CGCAGCTTGCTGATCTCGGCCGACACCAGCTCGCCGCGCCGCGCGCCGGCCGCCTGCAGCGCCTGGTGCACGGCCAGCGGCACGAGCGGCGCGAACAGCTCGCGCGCGTCGGCCCAGCGCGGCGGCGGCGGCGCGGCCTTGGCGATGGCGGCGCGCGCCACGGGCTCCAGCTGCGCGCGCTCGGGCACGCGCTCGTGGTAGATGAAGTCGTTGTCCTTGCGCGCGGCCGCCAGCTGGCGCGCGGCTCGCGTGGCGTGCTCGGGCGCGGCGCGGGCCGCCCGCAGCAGCTCCTCCGCCACCTGCGCGGCGGTGCCGTCGATACATTATTCTGTAGAGCTAGGGTACCCTAAGGCCGCGGTCGACGCCGCGATTTATCACTGAAACGTTTTTATAAAAGTGAGTCGGGCGCGTTTCCCTAAGGAGCGTTGTTTGATACCGTAAAGTCGAACCCCAATGACGTCGTTCTCGTGAGAGCCGTCACTGCGGCCGCTATGAACTTCTGGGCTACCGATACGTCTACCGTCACTGCGGCCGCTATGAACTTCTGGGCTACCGATACGTCTACCGTCACTGCGGCCGCTATGAACTTCTGGGCTACCGATACGTCTACCGTCACTGCGACCGCTATGAACTTCTGGGCTACCGATACGTCTACCGTCACTGCGGCCGCTATGAACTTCTGGGCTACCGATACGTCTACCGTCACTGCGGCCGCTATGAACTTCTGGGCTACCGATACGTCTACCGTCACTGCGGCCGCTATGAACTTCTGGGCTACCGATACGTCTACCGTCACTGCGGCCGCTATGAACTTCTGGGCTACCGATACGTCTACCGTCACTGCGGCCGCTATGAACTTCTGGGCTACCGATACGTCTACCGTCACTGCGGCCGCTATGAACTTCTGGGCTACCGATACGTCTACCGTCACTGCGGCCGCTATGAACTTCTGGGCTACCGATACGTCTACCGTCACTGCGGCCGCTATGAACTTCTGGGCTACCGATACGTCTACCGTCACTGCGGCCGCTATGAACTTCTGGGCTACCGATACGTCTACCGTCACTGCGGCCGCTATGAACTTCTGGGCTACCGATACGTCTACCGTCACTGCGGCCGCTATGAACTTCTGGGCTACCGATACGTCTACCCGTTACGTTGTCGTAGCGAGCCCGAGCTTCTGAGATACTGATATCTCTACGCGTCTCGTTCGTACCTGCAGGCGTGCGATCTCCTCGCCGACGTTCTTGTTGGCGCGGCACACGGCCGCCTGGAACAGCTGCGCCAGGCCGCGGAACATCATCTGCTTCGACTGCATCTGCGACACAAACTCTACGTGTACATCCAATATATCAGGGATATTTTTCAAAGACCAGCCAAATTTAAGGATGTGGTAAAGATGTTGGTCCCATGGAGAAAGTTGTTCAGTTTGATGGTCTGTACCACATCCTTAAATTTGGCTGGTCTTTGAAAAATAACCCAGTATATTTAATATTCTACTTCATAAAAATCTGCCGGCCGGGCGCAGGCCGCGCCGACTGCTCCTACGCCCGACAGCGACACAGAGGGACGACACGCCGGCCGGGCGCAGGCCGCGCCGACTGCTCCTGCGCCCGACAGCGACACAGAGGGACGACACGCCGGCCGGGCGCAGGCCGCGCCGACTGCTCCTGCGCCCGACAGCGACACAGAGGGACGACACGCCGGCCGGGCGCAGGCCGCGCCGACTGCTCCTGCGCCCGACAGCGACACAGAGGGACGACACGCCGGCCGGGCGCAGGCCGCGCCGACTGCTCCTGCGCCCGACAGCGACACAGAGGGACGACACGCCGGCCGGGCGCAGGCCGCGCCGACTGCTCCTGCGCCCGACAGCGACACAGAGGGACGACACGCCGGCCGGGCGCAGGCCGCGCCGACTGCTCCTGCGCCCGACAGCGACACAGAGGGACGACACGCCGGCCGGGCGCAGGCCGCGCCGACTGCTCCTGCGCCCGACAGCGACACAGAGGGACGACACGCCGGCCGGGCGCAGGCCGCGCCGACTGCTCCTGCGCCCGACAGCGACACAGAGGGACGACACGCCGGCCGGGCGCAGGCCGCGCCGACTGCTCCTGCGCCCGACAGCGACACAGAGGGACGAACACTTGCGGAACAATTGCCTTGACGCTGTTTAGCTCGACGGCGGTGCGGCAGCGAGTGAGCAGCGTCATTAATTTAGAATATATTACCAGTGAGAACTTTAAAAAAAAGACTCAATTCTACTTTTTTGTCAATGTTGCCGATAAACAGTTAATGTTATGTCACATTCGCCCGTAGTGGGGCTGTGTGCTGGTGCTGGCAGTAACACTCACGGTGCTGAGCCAGTCGCGCTCCCACAGCGACTTGAGCTGCTCCTTCTGCATGGCGCGCAGAGCGTCCGTGTACAGCTCGTCGCACTGCGCGCACACCTTGGCCACCATGCTCTCCTTCATCTCGTCTGCAACAAGCGTTCATGGCGTTCGGTACGTTCGGTCTAGATATCAACTAAACTAAAGTATGACTACAGCCACGACATTGTCTGGTACTTCCATTGTGGCGATGAAAGCAAGTCTCGGATGGGCGGGCAGTCTGCAACTCGGCGTGGGAGCGCGTATGTAGCGCTCGTATGCCGAGTAGAATCACTCAACCCACGCGTTCTACTCTAAGCAGGAACATAATCCCTTGCTGTAGCAGGCGATCTCTCGGAGAGCGCATGGCTGTGGTTGTGACATGGCTGTGCTTACCGCGGATGCACTTGTAGGCGATGACCTCCTGCGCCTGCGCCAGCATGAGCTTGGCCAGCGCGTCCAGCGTCTCGGGGTGCAGGTCGGGCGTGGTCTCCTGGTGCACCGCCATCATTATGTTCGCCTTCAGGAACGAGAACACGCCCGCCGCTTGCTGTACACACATTATTTAAGGCTTTATTTTATACGCGGAGTTTCTGTCGCGCTCAGCCGGTGTATCGCTCCAATGAGGTAAATATAGATTATTTGAAAATAATGAAATTTATAAGACAAAGGGATAGATAGATATGCATACGAGTACCTATCAACAAGAACACATCATTAATATACTTTGTCAAGATATACAACAAAAGTTTGCAAGACACATCACCGCTGGAATCATTAGCCTTGGCTCAGGAACCAGACAAAACTCAACAAAGGCAATGTAAACTTATTGTGAGACATCCATAATGAAGTATAAGAGTAAGCATGTAATCACATTCGATAGTTTCTATTTACTGGAATGAGATTAAGGAACATTTGTTTGTCAGTATTAGTAAAGTGCCCGTGCTACCTGGAACAGCTTGGCGGCTTGCTTGAGCGAGTCCTCTGTCTCCACGGGCTGTTGCGACGCGATGAGGCTCTGCATGGCACCGATGTTGAACAGGATGCACATGCGCTCGTACGCCAGGGAGCTTATTGCTGTGTAACACATAATGTGTACATACTAACTTGTTTCTAATTATATCAAGTACCAGAAACTTTACATCAGGTAATGTAATGCTTTAAATGACATTCTGACCAAACATTGGGGCCGCACATGTCCCAGTCCACACCCACCCTCCAACACAAACCATTTTTAACCCCCGACGCAAAAACAACGGGGTGTTATAAGTTTGACGTGTCTATGTGTGTGTGTGTGTGTGTGTGTGTGTGTGTGTGTGTGTGTGTGTGTGTGTGTGTGTGGGTGTGTGAGTGTGTGTGTGTATTTTGTTTGAAAGGTGAATCTGTCGGGAGTGTTCTTAGCTATGTTTGATGAAAATCGGTCCAAGATGGCCGCCGCCACAAAATGGCGGATTACATATTTTTTCACAACTCCCTCAATATGGGTATCAAATGAAAGGGCTTGACTAGTAGAATACTATACAATATGATCAATTTTAAATCCAAGATGGCCACTACCACCATAATAAGCCCTATAAAAAGAAAAAAAAAAACCTTGAAATTAGGACCCTATGTAAGTATGAAATGTTGTCCTGTCAGGGGACCGCTACTATTTTAAACTTTAACAGAACGTTATGCTAATAATTAGCCCTAATAATTAGGCCCCCGACGGGACAACATTTAATCAAAACATTTCATACGACTTACGTAGGGTCGTAATTTCAAGGTTATTTTTTTCTTTTTATAGGGTTTCACGTTTATACCTTTTTTGTTCTATTTATGGCTATTTTTTCAATAGTTTTTTTTAAATTGTTTTAGGCTTTTTACATTCATACTATTTTTATTATTATTTTGTGTCGGGGTTTTTTTTAAATTTAAATTATTTTTTTATGACATTCAAAAGGAGCTTGCATTACAATATTATTAAGTTGGTGGTTTTTATTTACATTAATTATGCTGATTTCGAATGAGGATTTATCAAGAGAAATAAAGAAGGGTAGAATTTAATTTATTTGGTGGTGGCATAATAACACGGGTGATTTGTAAGACCGAAGTATCAGTCAGTAAGCATGAACTTAACACATCGCACATTCATTACTTACTACATATTTTAATCATTTATCCTCATAAAACTATCATTTGGGGTTTTGTACTTGAAATTCTATTATTTGTAAGTACATGAATTCCATTCTTCACAACCTTATTTGTATACCTGCATTCTAGCAAATAAATAATTTGATTTGATTGAACTTTATCCTTATGCTACATTTATAATATTAGTTAGGATTACTTAGGGCCGATTTGTACAATGCCAAATAACTTTATCAATGAAATAATATTGAATTTTTTAAAAGTTCTTCCATACAAAAACTGTCTGACGTCAAGTTTATTCCACAAATAAAAATTATCGGCCCATTGAAAAATCGGCCCTTAGTAAACTAATATATTATAATAATGATGTTGGTATTTTCTGAGATAAACTAATAGTACACTAAAAAGCTTTAATTATAAACAGGTTTGAGAGATGTAATAATAATTAATAAATCAAATGAAATTTAATGTCATCACTTAGATATTCATTTACCAAGTAGTAGCTTTTATTTAGCAAAAAATGACTAAGTATTTTTTTTTATATGTAAATTTTCTCTTTTTTTTTTATTGGTGCGAGTAGTTTTATCATCATGTAATGGACATTATATTACACTGGGACTTGTAAAATGCAGTTTTAGTTAAGAACATTCGTAGCCTAGATCGGTGTCTGAGTAGATAACGTATTGAATAAAATTCTTGATGTTTCCGGATAAAATTGCATGTTTCTAAAAAGTAGGTACAGGGAAGGGTTAAAATATTATGTTTTTGAAAGAAAGGGTACTGGAAGTCATGAGCACAATGTTCACCTAGCTTCCCATTAGCTGTCTGGGTGTAGTGACTAGTGCGGTGCTGAGGAGCCCATGACTTGCTCTTCTAACAATGAACAAAAGAGAAACTCTTTCCAGACTCATTTCAATTTGGAAAGTCCAGTTAAAGAATCAAGACTTTTTTTGTTTTTCTTGTATTTGTGAAAATGATTTCAGTGGGTTTTTAATTTGAGATTATCTCTCTATTCTACCTCTAGATCTAGGCGCTGTCCGTCTGACACATTTATAATGGCTGAAACTAAAACGTAATTTATGGTTGCAGCAGTCATATACCAGAAGCAGGTACTTCTATGTTCCTTGCAAACATGAACATTGGCTTTTGGCTAGTTATACCATGCAATTATAGACCTTAAGTTTTTTTCCAGTTGGTGTTAATAAAACTTACTGAGACTCATCCGGCCTCCAAACAAGGAGCCCTTGTCGAAGGCGTCCTTCCACTTGAAGGGGATCTGCACCTCTTGCGGCGGGAGCTTGGACTCCAGCGACGCCAGCTGGTCATGGTAGCTGCAAGCACAAACACCCAGGTCACATACACCTTACACGTTAATGGTTCACATCGTTTGTGTTTCCTTTGTTTGTGTGCGTTATAAGATGACATCATTTTATAACATCTTCGACTAATAGTAATAAAATCTCCAGAGATCAGTCATATGTTAGTGCCCTAATTTCTTCTGCTTAACAATGATTCAACTGTGAAGGGTGACTCATGCGACATAAATACTGTATTTACTTGTAGATTACGTCCAGCGACGATTTCTCGAACACTTTCCAAATGGCGTTGGCTCTCAGCCGGCTTAGCTCGTTGAGGGCGTCGGTGTAGTCCTCATGGTGGTCGCCAGTGTTGTACGTCGAATTTATCAAATTCCTCAACGGTTTCACAATATCTACATCTGAACCTTTTTTAAACGGTACAAACAACAACTCCGAAGCCATTTCTACGTTCTGCGACTGATTGTGACAGCAGCCGTCAGTGCACACGTCAGTGTACAACGAGTGACACAGGTCACAGAGCACAGAACATAAATACTCCTAACGGAGTCACAGAGTGATGTCATTGACAGTCCAGATTATACCTCATGAAGTCAAGCACGAATAAACTCCACAATGCTCAGTCACGTCTATAGACAATAAACTCATTACCGTCGATCTATGCTTTCACAGTTTTAGAATATCGCTATTAAAATAAAATAAAATAATAATAAATAAATAATAATAATATAGTGATTTCTGTGTGGACATAAGATTCGCCAGATAGTCGCGGGTGACTAAAATCGCTGCGTGTGTACCTAGCATAAGAATTTAGTCCTTATTCGATATCAACTACTGGCTTTTGCCCGGGGCTTCGCCCACGTAAAGAACCCAGGACATGGCCTATCCGTATGCCTTTCATCAAAATCTGTTCAGCCGTTACGGTATGAAAAGCTAACAGACAGACAGGCAGATAACAGATTCAAATAATCTTCAATAGAGGATGACTTTGTTGTCTGTCAAGACCTCTTTTCTCAGGAATGTGTGGAGGTATCAAGTTGAAATAAATATCAAAAACTTAGGTCTCTTCTCTTCTCTCACGGTCCCTTGGAGCTGTAAATAAAATCAAACTTTTGGAAGTTAGATTTTATTTACAGCTCCAAGGGACCGTGTCTTGGGTCAACGTAAAAAAAGACGGCGTTTTATGCCGCAATTAAAATAAATAAAAAATAATATAAATAAATATTTATTTAGAATTAAAATTTAAATCTTAGAAATATTTTACAAAGGTAGGTAGGTACCTATTTATAATGTTAGATGCCTGTACTATGATAAACCTGTATACGTTATTGTTATTGTAGGACAATAAAATTTTTAACAATATATGACATTAAAAATTTTGGAACATTGTTAAAATTAAATGAATTAACTATTTAATACCTAATTTACTTCCATATTATTTACCTTAAAAATAGCAAAAAGTGGTAATATCTTATATATTTTGCGTAAAACTGTGTTTTGCAGTTTATAAACTAATTATCCAAAACGGGGGGGCGTTTTGGATAACTTCACCACTTCCTAGTGCTTTCGCTGGGAAGAAGAAGTGGCGCGACAAACTCCCCAGCAACACAGCTGTCTGTTCAGATAGAGAAACTTGCTTCTATACAATAGTAGGTATGCAAAGTAATTAACATTACAACACACAGAAATTAAAAATATTTGCCATATGTCAGCTAGCCACGCCAATATTCCAATAGATACAAAGAAAAATACAGGTACTCAACAAAAAAAAAAACTAAAGCCTCGACCAACACCTGAGGAGGCTCTCATTGGGCAGCTGGATCAAGGGCTTGATTCAGAATGCGGTAGTTCTGGATACGGCTCGCAATTTCAGGAGCTTCCTCTCTCTGGAGCCCTGGCCGCCGGTAGCTTGGACCCTGTTTCCGATACCGGTGGGCTACTATTTTTAAATGCTTTTTCACAAAAAGTAATCTATGTTCTTCTTAGGATGCCATCTACCTCCTTGCAAAATTTTATCGAAATCCCTTTCAGTGGTTTTGGCGTGAAAAGGTACCAGACAGAGTTACTTTTGAAATATATACAATACTTAATACTTTTTAATATATTTATAATATTAAAAAGTATTAAGTATGGATTATTAATATTATATCAAATATATTTAAAACGAAATATAAACATTGCAAAAAAAAGTTGTAGAAATGTTTTCCAATGTCCCTGTCAACGTTATTGGACGGCCAAAGGATACATGTATCAGTGGAGCAGTAGTTCAATGCTTTTGCTGTTTGAAAAAATACGATAGAGGCGTTAGATCTCATTTTTACCACGTGCACAAATATCGTTGGAAAGCTGTAGGTAGAAGTATTAATGGAAGCCCGCCTCATAATAAAATTGATCATTGGCGACGAGAAATAAATAAGCTGTAAAGTAGGTACCTACTATTTCACAGAGGACAGAGGGCTCTTTCTAATTTCCATATTAGAAAGAGCCCTCTGTCCTCTCTGTCGACGACCACGCTTTCGGATTCGACGAACAAAATGAACGTGAAGGTCACGCTCGTTTTTATGAATACTAGCGAACCGCTCCTGCTTCGCATGGTTGTTGCGAACTGACAAAACATTGGGTTTCTTTAATGTATGTTTAGTACCTATTAATGTGTTATGCAAATAAAAATGATGGTGAAAAAAGCTTAAATTAAAATTAAAATTTCAAAATCCGTTGACGAATTTACAAGATCAACGCAGTCACATAAACAGACACGAAATTGACTTCAATTTGTAATATGTAGTATAGTTTGTATAGAAGATGAAAATGTTCGTAATAGTCTGAATTAGGTTTTTATTTTTCTTTCAATAAAACCCCGAACATTTTAAACCAAAACATATTCCATTGTGAAGTGATGCCAACAAACAGCATTTTATTTTTAGGGTTCCGTAATTCGCGTTTCGGAACCCTTATAGTTTCGTCATGTCCGTCCGTCCGTCCCTCCGTCCTGGGCTTACCTTCCAAACGGTTAGTGCTAGAAAGATGAAACTTTGCATGGATATGTGTATTTACCACGTCGACAAAGTGCTAAAATAAAATCACGAAAAATATTGTTTTTGGGGTACCTCCCCTACACGTAAAGTGGGGATATTTTTTTTTTCTCGTGTCTACCCCGTAGTGTGAGGTATCGTTAGATAGGTCTTTTAAAAACACTTATTTAAGTATCTGTTTGCGAGATATTCAACTTTAAAGCGCATTTTTTTGTTAACATGTGGCGTCCCCCCCCTCTAAAAGCTAAACAGCTGGCTCGAAAAATCTGAAAAAATTCATGATGGTACCTGGTCCATGTGATGTCCTTTCGACGGCTTGAATGATTTGGGTTATGACCTGCACGCCCCCCCACCTCTCGGACCGCACCTGAGGATATTTAAGTAATGTAGTAATGGGTGACTACGGAACCCTATTCTATGCGTGGCCTGACACGCACTTGGTCGGTGTTTTTATTTATTTATATTTGATATTTTTTTGTTAACATACAGCTAGAAACCTACAATAGATTTTTAAATATATTATGAGGATACAGTCAGAATGATTATTTCTTTGAACTTTTCTCGAAGGGAATCCCTTGGATCTAGATTGTAAATGGCTCGAAAAGCTCTTTTCTGTAAATCCCGGAGAAGAATCCCATATCTATGAAAATAACTTTAATAAACAATTCTGGCTGGAATCGGAAATGTGTGGTCATATATTTATAATGGTGTGGTACAGGCCGTCAACCTGAAACATCTCCAAGAGACCAACGTCGTCATCGCGAAAACATAATCTTCCGTCACATACACCGAATGTATGGGACACCAGCGGGGTAATTGTAACACACTTTCAGCAGTAATGGCTTTCATTTTGACAGTTCAACAACATTTACGTGAGCGTTATTTACGTTGTTGAGCAGACAAATTTTTCAACATCGGATTAGCAATATTCTTCAAAATTATTCAGATTAGGATTGATAGTGTGTTACGCAATTAGCGTTCTGATATTTTTCGATACATGCTGTATAGATCGGAAAGTTTCCCGTGAAATGTTCAATTTCGGTAAAAAGTGAACGTTCTTTTTTATCTATGAGATTTTTGAGTGAATTATTGAAATGTTGACAGGAACACTACGTCTGTCGGGTCGGCTAAACGATCTTGTATGAATCATGCAACAATCCACTTTCGGTTAGTACACAGAGTAGGTACTATTATTTATTAGAACGTGTACACGTTCTAACCAAAAGAGATCGTCGCAGGTGACCGCGTTTCGCATAAAAGAGGACGCCGCTCGAGTAGGCACTCTTTTATACGAATATGACCTTATCGCGAGATCGATCAAGTCGCGAATGTACGTCAAAATTTATACAAAGAATCGTATAGGCACTCGCGCGACTTGCGCATTTGGTTAGTTAGGACGCGGGAACTGTTGAAAAACACTATGATACGACACTACCGGTCAGCCGGGCGATCTGTAACTCAGGACCCTACAACCTTAGACACCTTTCTCTGTTTAACAATGTGCATTATATTATCCAGTGCCTGGAATATGATGACGAGTTAAATACATATTGTTATTATCATAATCACTTGGTTAGTACGCGGCCTGAGTCCGTGGCCGTCCGCCATGATCGCGTGCGCGGGGTTACGGTAGATTGATAGTACCGTACCTACTACTTAGGGGTGCGTCTCATAACGTATAAACTCATTTGGTCTAATTTCATTTTATTATCGTTCATAAGATATACTTAATCAACGTGACATATACCAACTGTTGATATAATTTCTTTACATATAAAGATAAAGATAAAGATAAAGATACTTTTATTTTGCAAATATGGGTAACATTAAATGGTGACAAAAAAAAAAAAACATATTGACAAGTTCAGCCATATTTTACCACGTAGGCATGCAAAAGATATAAAACATCAACTTATAACCAGAAAGTAATATTAAAAAATTTAAAATTTAAAAATTAAATAAGAAAAAAAAAAAAACACAATTTAACTTAAAAAAAAAAACTTTCTCAGTAAGGTATTCACTTAAGTTATAATAAGCTTTCACCACTAAAAAATGTCGAAGTCTTTTTTCGTTTTTTTTCGAACATTTATTTATTCTAAAACTTAATTAGTATAACGTTGTTTGTTAGAACGTTTATGTAATCGAAAATCATTTGGTCTAACGTTTAATATGTATATTCGAAAATCATTTTGTCTAACGTTTAATATATGTATATAAAAAACGTCATTATGGTTAAATTAACACCCCGACTCAGAGTACCCCGACTCGGATAGATTAGGTTAGGTTATTTTTTTTTAAACCACCCAGAAATAAGAGCCACGCGACGCGGCGATTTTATATTTAATGTATGTTATGTCAAACGATGTTATATTTAATGTATTATTAATTAGCTTATAAAAATTAGTTATTTTAAAGTTATATCAATCGTTCATTATACTTACTAACTAATCGCTATATTAAATAATATTATAGGTTCCGTTGTTATATATTATGTTGTTAATATTAGAGATTTTGTTGTTATATCATCTATTACTTACCCCACCTTAGTATTGGGAATGGCTATATTTAATTGTTTGTGATTGTTTGGCATGTGGAAGAGTATCGATAATCCGTCTATTATCTATGAATGTGTTTCTGAATTTAATTTAATTTTTATCCTTCACGTCATGACTACTAATTTCATTTAAAAAAATATAAAAATATGCTAAATTGATTGCAAATCTAGAAAAAAATGGTTATCAAAAGTGTGTCCGTATCGAAACCGTAAGTCACTTTAATATTAAACCATAGTCTGAATGACACTAATTATATGCAGGATTCCTATCTTGTCTACCCACGAGCAAGCTTTGTAGCGGTATCATGATCATAGATCATGATAGTAGCTACTACAGAATATAATTCTGTAGTAGCTACATATGTTAGCAGGTAGTTTGTCTAAGTGATACAACGAGTATTGTTCGGGTATTTTCAAGTGTGTATTTACTTAAACTGTAAGAAGGTACGTGCTTAGGTACCGACAGTTTCTGTAATTAAGTATAGTTGTTACTTTTTTATTGTTGTGGGGTAAATGATGTATAAAGTTGGGAGTGTATGGTCCAATGGGAATGAGGCGGGTTGAGCATGCGCGGTCCGTCTTCGCAGCCGTGCTCCGCGCCTGCCGGCGCTGTTGCGCGAGGTGGCGAGTCCGCCGGGAGTGGCCGCGCAAGCACGTCGCGCCGCTGACGCCGCCCCGCCACCCGCTCGGAGCGCCACGGGTGCCCCGCCGCTGAAAGTAAGCGCGCCGCCCGCCGCGCCGCTATCTGTTGCTCCTACAATCGATACTGCTCGAGTGTGCTTTTGTTTTGGTCGAGATTACACGCGACATGTTTGCGTTCCTATCTTTATTTTGAGTGGCACTTCCATGGTTATGTGATAAATACAGCCTAACTATTCGGGTGCGTAATACATTTTCGGTAAGTTTATGTTATAGTAGTTATTTTGACTATAATACAACAGCTACTGCATAGAAAACAGTTACCTGATTTTTAATATCAAGTCGTAAACTTTGTAGCAAAAGACCGGATGGCTCGTTCACCGTATTAGTATTAGTAACAGTAACAATGGTACAGTCGAGTTTAGTGCATCTAGTATGATGAGGGCTCCGTAAATGTAAAGAGCTACGACGCGGCTACGGGCGTAGGGAACTACGGCGTAGCTACTACGCCGTAGTTGCTAGTCGCCATGGTGACAATGACGTGAAGCGGTGCATCTGTCTCCCTCTCTGTCTCATCTGTGTCGCGGGGCTGGTCGATAACCACTTGCCACCACCACCTTCCACCACCACCTGCCACCAACACCGTGGGCCATTTAACGCGATAACTTTCGGCTGGCAGCGTACTAACTTTGTAATCTAAAGGCAACTTGTATCCTTTTGCTCTAGGTGTCCGTGCGCTGTATCCCACCTCATTGGGTCGACTCTGCTCGTCATTCTTCCCCAGACGTGTCTGTTTTGGGCGTCGTGGTCGAGACTGCTAGTGGAGGCTTCTTGGTCGTTATTTGTTCTTCACGGGCATCCTTTAGCGGTGCTGATACTTAGGACTTGCCTCGCATATTGTTATGATTAGCTCTTTGATCGTACCACATCACATCAATTGTTCTTCGATTGGGCGCAACTTAACACTTTATCGGATAGGTTGGCAGCATGTGGCCGCTGATCTTGCGTCCAGCGGTCTCTCTACCGAGCGGATCTCGGCCGAGACGCCGAGATGCAACGTTCCAAGTCTTCTTTCCGGAATATTATAAATAAGATGATGATGATCTTCCTGCTCTTTTCCCAAATGGCTGACAATTATTTTAATATTCATTATTTGCTATAATTTTTATGGCTCAGCTGGTGAGACACCCTAATCTAAAATACTTATAGTAGGTTCTTAAGTATAGTTCGGTAATAAGGTTGTGTTACCTTGTCGCTACATTCAAAAGGGGGGGAATGGGGTGGCATAACATCTTGCCGCCCAAATCAAACCTTACCTGCACGTGGTACTGCTGACATACGAACGAGGAAATGACGCACTGGTCAGCGTGGCGTTTCATCTCAAAACCCCCCCTTTAATTATGAACAATGCCAATAAGCCACGTCCGGTACCCAGCAGCCCCCCGCTATTGCAAGGTCGGACAGTGGCTCTGACTATGGTGGGGCAGAGGTTGCTAAGAATCTCTGGATGTCACCCAGCTGTCGCAACCCAACGACCCTGACCCTGGCGTGTTACAACGCCAGGACGCTAAGAACGGACGAAACATTATTGGAATTCCAAGTTGAGACGGAATCCATCAAATGGAACGGAATCCCTCATAGTTCTATCAGAAGTACGCCGAAAATGTGAAGAGGTCCTAAAACTACAATCAGATCACATTTTCTTTTACAGAGGTCACGTAGATATCTCTTACGGTGGTGTACGATTTGTCATTAATAAAACGGGCTATCGTTTTATTAATCGTACACCACCATTGGTTCAAAATGTCAAAAGCAACCCACCAAGTGTTTGTTTTGTTATTTTGAAACTAAATGACCGATACTCTCTTAAAATCGTTCAAGTGTTTGCCCCCACATCACAACATCCGGACGAAGAGGTGGACACCTTCTAAGTACGAAGATTTCGATAAGGCCCTTGCTGTACACCGTCACATTTTACACCATTAGGGGGACTAATACAAAAGTTGGCCAGCCTCTCACAAACGAAAGCTCTATCGGCGGATTTGGCCTTGGTCTGCGTAACAGAAGAGGGCAGACTCTGGTCAATTTTCTGGAAGAGAAGAACATGTACGCAATGAACACATTCTTTAAAAAGTGACCTACAAGAAAGTGGACTTGGGCGAACCCAGACGGTAACACCAAGAACGAGGTTGACTACATGTTTATGTGAGCTTACTAAGTAGTCACAGATGTCTCTTTCTTCACTCGCTTTAAGGCCGGAAGCGATCATTGTCTGGTCAGAGCGGTGTATAGGCTCGATTTAAAGAAGGAAAGAACAAAAATTATATGAAGATCAAATCTTAAATACGAGAAATCAGAAATACTCTCCCTTCAAGAAGAAAGGAGACGGGCGAATCTGGGCCTAACGTTACACAAATGAAATAGTTATCAATATTTTTTTCCGTTTTTTTGTAGTTAATCATGAAATATTAAGCAGTTTTATCATGGGATAAGAAATTAAATATTTATTAGAAAAAATACTGACTTTCCTTATTTTCACTTTTAAACAATGTTGCCAGATGGAATATGTAAGTTAATCGATATTAAAAATACAAATAGAAAAAAATAAACAACAAGAAGTTATTCAGTGTTTTCTTCTTTAGATAAATAAAAAAAAATAAATTGTATAATAATGGTGGTTTCCCAGTGACAAATAACAACGTTTCTAGAAAAGTCTTAAAAATAAATTGTAAATCGATTTTGCAATCGATCATCATATTTTAATATTCAGGCAACACATTGGAACTCATGTCAATGTCAGGTCAAACTCAAACGTCAATCAAACCAATCGTTTGCTTCAATCGTTCGTTTGGCTCTGAGCTTGCGGCGGTAGCGGCTATTTTATTTTCTATTTTGTTTTCGTGTGCTGTAGTAATTATTATTCAATAAAGTACTCTTTAACGATTTTGGCTACATATAAAGGATTCTGACGGTTATTACTTAGATGAACGACCCACGCATTTCTTACCACAACGTTGTTTTTGTATAACCAATAACACCCTATATTTTTTTTCTACCATGGAGCAGTCGTAAACATTTTAGTTTTTTTCAAAGGGTATTTGTATCTAAATAAAATAATGCAGTAATCGTTACTGTAACGTCAGGCCCAACTTTCTATGAACTTTCGCCCGTCTCCTTTGGAATGGAATAACCGATTCCAGGGACTTGAAGAATCGTACCTAGATACCAATCAGCTAAATGAACTGTTATGCAAGGCCATAACAGAAACTATACGAAACACCTTGGCAAAGTGCGCAAAAAAGAAGGAAAACTGAAACCTGGAACCATGGCTCTTATGGAACAAAAAAGATCCACGCAACGGCACAGCACTCAAGATCAAAACCAATAAACCGAGTTAATCGGCAGAAAAGTAAAGTCATTAAAAGGGAAACTCGTAAACATAACACAAAAATAATTACAAATGCAATAGTGCAGCATAGAGGACCGAAAATATTTAGGAGGAAAATAGATACGTAAGTACTCGTACATAACAAATCCGCATACCAAGAGCAGAAGATGGTCGGATAACTACAGACAGCAATGAACTGTTAAATATTGTGGAGAAATTCTACGAAGAACTTTATACCTCAAAATCGGCAGAACCAACAAACAACTCTAGGGCTCCACCTGTAGAGTACTGAAGCTCAGAAAGTCAACCAAATATCATGGCTTGTGAGGTAGAAAAGGCACTTTCCCAAATGCAGAGTGGAAAAACAACTGGAGAGGACGGCATCACGGTTGAGTTGCTATGTGCCGGTGGTGAACCCGTACTACAAGTTCTTGTACAGACATTAATTTTATTATTTATTTTTTTATTTTATTTACTTATTTATTTCAGGCGACACAGGCAACCTAAACATACATATTTATACTATAAAATAGTACTTCACTAGCTAGTTCCAGTGCTGCTCCGTGGTACTTGTCCGCGGAAGCGACGGAACACCACGTCCAGCGGCCAGAAGTCTTCGTCCATGACGACGGGCAGATAACAATTCGGTACACGCACCACAAACGCCTTGAAGTTGACATTGCGGTGCGCGTCCAGTAACTGCACCCTCGGCGTGTACCTTGTCTTCTGGCGCACGTACTCTACGATGTCCTCCGCTTTAGTGGTGTAGTGTAGGTGGAAGATGTACAGCGGTGTGTTCGGCTTTGCGGCACGCAAGCTGACTTCGGGCTTCGTAGGAGCTTTGCCGTAGCGGTTCTTGTTCGTTCGCGATCGGCGCTTCCTCTTTTGCACCGTCACGAAGCCCACATCATCAGCCCTATTCGGTGCCTTTTCTGACATAGGCTTCATACTTGGAGCACCTGGAGTACTCGCGGTGACGCTAGCGGATTCCTTTTGTAGGGGCTTCGCTAGGGCTGCAGACACTGGCAGCGGGACGAGGCGAGGGGCTCGGGCGGCGCTGCGTGGAGGAGCGGCGATGACGGGCGCGGGGCTGCGGGCCACGCGGGCTCCGCGACACATGTTTACGTCAGGTGCATCGACTGATGACCTAGTTACCGCCACACTGTTGCGCAACTCGCTAACTTCCTTGCGCAAATCGGCGACGGTGTTTTGGGATGCATCTAACTTCGCCAGAACATCCGCGAGGCGAGCCTTCAGAAAGACAATGTCCTTCAGAAGGCTTGTTACATCGACGTGGTCGAAGGTGACGGGTGGCAGCTTGTGCAGCTCCTTCGCCACAAACGTCGGCACGTCGTCCGGGTCGGTCTCCTTGAACAGCGTGATAATGTCTTGCAGGCCGGCGGGACACCATCTGGTCGCGCTTGTTTAGCACACTGAACAACAATAGCTTAGCAGCAGCTATGTCATCCTCGCTGAAGTTCTTTGCGCAGATTTGGACAGCGGATACTTCGTCCATCATCATCATTCGCCACAAGTTCGTTACTCATGGCGAAAAAAAAAATTACGAGCGACAGCTTGCGCCGCGCTAGTCCATACACAGAATATGCAAACACGTGCGCATCGGAACGCGGCACAAGCAAGACTGACATTGACACTGACATTTAACGGCGTCCTCTTTGGTGCCACGCCGCCACATGCTTGGAAGAAGACGACAGTAGCTATCCTACATAAGAAAAGAGACCATTCCAACCTTAGCAACTACCGTCCCATATCTCCTTTCTCAAACATACAAACTGTTTACCAGAACTTTATGCAACCGTCTCACCCGTCAACTAGACGATTGCCAGCCCGTTGAACAAGCCGGTTTCCGGAGTGGTTTCTCCACCATCGACCACATCCACACTGTAAAACAAATGAAGTAGAAGAGTTCAGAATACAATCAGCTCTTGTGTGTAGCTTTCACCGATTATGAGAAGGCATTCGACAGTGTCGAGCACTGGGCCGTGTTCAAGTCTCTCCATCGCTGTCAGATTGACGCAAGGTATGTGGATTTATTCAAGGAGCTGTACGATGCGGCAACAATGCAGGTCAGATTACATAAATGTACGACCCCAATAACGATTAAAGGGTAGTGCGCCAAGGAGACACCACTTCGCCTAAAATTTTCACTGCTACTCTGGAAGACGTGATGAAAACACTGGAATGGGACCAACGTGGTATAAACATCAATGGTGTCTACTTGTCACACCTTCAGTTTGTGGATGACCTAATTTTATTCGCTGAATCCCTGTATGTCCTCAAACGCATGATAAAAGAACTATATCATGTCTCTAGGACACGAAGGTGATGTTAGGCGTCCCGGATGAGTCGGTTTCAGCTGTTATAGTTGTAAACGAGCGTCTGGAGTTGGTTGACCACTACGTTTATTTGGGACATGTTCTATCTTTTGACAAGGAGCATTCCAGCAAAGTGATTTCCAGGAGAATACAGCTTGGGTGAGCGACATTTGGTAAGCTGGAACATATTTTTCGGACCTAAAAGTTCCCTCAGTGCCTAAAAACCCGACTCTTCAATCAATATGTTCTGCCAACAATGACCTACGGTGCCGAAACATGGACGCTCACAAATGAGACTGTCCACAGTCCACCCCATACGAGTAGCATGAAGGGCCATGGAGCGAGCCATGCTTGGCATAACCCTGCTAAGACCGAGCGCGTAACACCGAAATCCATCGTCGGTCGAAAGTCTACGACGTCGGGGACAGAGCGATGCGCCTCAAGTGAAGTTGGGCAGGACATCTAGCTAGACGAACAGATGGCCGATGGAGTAACGCTGTGACCGAATGGTGGCCGAAGTTCGACCAAAGAAACCTGGGCCTTTCAAAAGTGTACTGGGTTGACGATATCGTCAAAGTCGCGGGAAACACCTGTCTGAGAGACACACAGAACCGAAAAGTATGACAGAAGAAAAGGGGAGGCTTATACCCAGCAGTGGGTGATTCCGGGCTGAAATGATGATGGCATTCATTGGAGTGGGCGACTTGTCAAGCGTCGTGTTGGTTACCCGCTGCTGCTGGAACTCGAAGCAATTACTAAAGCGTAAAGATATATGCAGGTCGAAATATCGTTAAGGGGAATATTTGGCCTTCTATAGGGCCATGCTCGACCAGCTCGACTTCACCAGGGCGCGGTGCCTGAAATTGCAGTTCTCGCCGCGGTGCGACAGGGGTTTCTATAAACCTAAATTCAAATTGTTATATAGTTAATTTAGAGCTCGTCATTAAGGAAACGGATGCACATACGTGCGCGTAGGCAACCGATTTGGTGTCTTCGCGCATCCTTTTTAGGGTTCCGAACCAAAAGTAACCCTTATGGTGCGACTCAGTCTGTCTGGCTGTCCGTCTGTCACAGCTGGATATCTCAAGAACTACTAAGAACTACTAATGCTATTAACTTGAAATTTGGAATAGTTTTATATGACGTTTGCCTAACTATTTTGCAAACAAGAAAGATTTTCTTTTTTTGCATTATGTGCTGAAAGGGGTTCTTAAAAATTCGAAGTGGGGCTACTAGGGCATGTGGGGTATCATATAAAAGAGCGCTGCGCTGCAGCTTCTCAAACATATTTCTTTTTTTTTTAGGCCTCATTGTTAGCGACTTTTGATGAAAAATTAAAAAAGTTTAAATAGAGAAAAAAACTGAAATTAGTCTATGTGATCAATGAGATTTAAGATAGGTACAATAGAGAGGCTATGCAATGAAATGTCATAGAAAAACTGTGATCCCATGTCTCAGTGACGCCATCTAGCGTAATATAGCAAAATTGGAGCGGCAATTAGGAACATCAAAGAGTAAAATGAATTAAATTTATTAAAATATATTCAGCTACCGCTCGGTAGGTGGCCAGTGTCGTCAATGTTGCCAGATCCGATTTTCAATCCGTGGATTAAGCTTAAAAAACCTAATATACATTTAATCAATCAGGTAAATAATTTAGAAAACTAAACAAATTAAGCAAAACTTGTCTTAAACAGTAAAAACTATTTTAGAATTTTATTCGCTACTATTATTACGCGCTAGGTATCAGTTTCAAGTGTGTGTTTTCTATGTACATTTTAAAATAAAATAATTTTAAACGCGCTTTGCCTCCGAATTATTATAGCACTTAGTTTATTACGATTTTTGTGTAAAGTAGACCTATTATGTCACAAAGCGCATTTTTTTGCAATTGTCTGCATTGCATTTCGTTTTTACAAAAATAATTATTTTTACACTTTTGTTTGCAAATAATTGTAAATCTTATTATATCGATATACGCATATTCGAGGCGAGGTCCTAAAATCCGTAGAACTACTAAATTCATAACTTTCATAAGTCTGGCAATGCGGGGGTGACACTAAGTAGAAACTATAAAACCTGTGGTAGGGATTTTATCATTTAGATATAAAGGTATCGATAATATTGAATAAAGTTATATGACTATTTTTTCGCATTTGAATAGATTTGAAGAAGTGCCAAAAAATTAGGAAAGCAATAAATTGATTAGTAGTTTCAATGTTTACAAGTTTTTTATCTATAAAATTCTTTTTACATACAAATTAATAAATTATCGTTATTATGGTCTAGTGATCCAAATGTCAGACTGCTAATCACAAGGACATGGCTTCGATTCCCACAGGACACAAATATTTATGTGATGAATATAAGTGTTTGTGTTGGTCCGGGTGTGGCTTATGTATGTATTATAAGTATTTATTTACAAAAGAAACTATTATATCCATTGTTTAGTACCCACAGTACAAGCTCTGCTCTTTGAAGCAAATAGATCAGTCGACCTTGCGTACGTACAAAATATAAAATTCAAAACACTTATACTGAGGAAATTATGGGCGTTCTACTTAAAAATCTCATACATGACGGTCGACCAAATAATGATAGCGACTACTACCAACAGATCAGAGCATGGGCTGCCATGCTATATATGTCCCCAACGTCAGACCTACCATCCATTGACGAACTTTTAAAAGTTGTTAACAAACTTTCACTTAATAAAGGATTAATAAAATAAATTTTAACCGGCTTACATCGCGTTCTTTCTTAATTTTTTTCTTTTTGCTCGGCTTCTAATAGTCCTAGCGTAATGTTAAATAACCTATAGCCTTCTTCAAGAACTGGGCTTAAAAATGTAAAAAGAAATTTCCAAATCCAACTGGTAGTTCCAAATATTAGCGCGTTCAAACAAACAAGCAAACAATCTCTTCAGGTTTAGTATTAGTATAGATTGTCAAAAAAGTTTAGCTCTGTAGCAAACGCCGTTAGAACAAATCGTGATTTAACTGATTTAGAGACCGTTGACTTAGATACGTTAGTTCGATCATATGGTATTATTTTGAAACAGTATTATATTTTAAGTGTTATTTATTATTTACCTTAATAAATATTATCGATAACAAAATCGATAAACAACATCACATCTCAACAAGGTAGTAGTAAAACTACTCAGCAATAGAGGGCGTTTATTCCAAAATTAGCAAATTTTCTAAATCTCTTTATGAAAATTATTTAATTCTAATTACTGAGTAAATATAAATAATTCATGCGTAAATAAACCGAAGTTAGGTCCAGTTGTTTTACCATAACAAGATTTGCAATATCGTAATGCGCAACTCGGCATGTTTCCTTAGAAAATATTTTTCTTTTGGTGGACACAAATACGTCTTGACACGCAGGCGTACGACATTAGACTGAGCGACTTTTGACCACTAGGACAAAAGTATTGGATTACGATTTTGTTCGTAATGTCCTGTCTATTGTCAAGTAAATAATTTAATGTCTTTGTATGTGATAGAAGTTTATGGAAAGATAACAGAAAAAATAAAACGATGTCTCTAAAATAGCACACTTTAAAAAAAATCATCAACAAAAATTACCTTAGTTCCACTATCCGTCAAGAGATGGCGCTGACCTAATAAAGCAATATTCTACCTACACCGCAGTGATATTTATATACATGATGGTAAGCAACCCTAGGTGCGCGAGTCCGACTCGCTCTTGTCCGGTTTTTTTCGTAGGAACGGAGAAATGAGGTAAATACAGTTAGTTCAACGCGTTGCCAACTTGCTTCAGGTTGTGCACTCTACGATAAATTGATTGCTTATCGGGCCTACCTACGCTAAAATTGATACTCTCAATTTTCATATTTGTTGTGACAATATTGAAAAAAAAAAATTACTGATACCTACGACGATAATTCGTGTCTACTTGAAGGCAATAACTTAGTTTGCACTATCTAAGACGATATTTACACGATCTTTAGGGTTCCGTACCTCAAAAGGAAAAACGGAACCCTTATAAGATCATTTCGAACCACCTCGCGGGCTTCCTCAATAAACAAAAAAATAAGTAGGTAAATCGGCCCAGTAATCATGGACAAATCGGTGTACGTACACACAAGAAAAGAAGAAACACGCCGAACGCATAACCTCCTTCTTTTTTTGAAGTACCTACTGAAATACAACCAGATGTCGATTTCACGTAACGGGGTCTTGTTGCAAACTAGCTGTAGTAGTCAGCTGTATTCGATACGTCCACACGAGATCGTAGTACACCTACGGCGTAGCATATGTTCGGCCGGACGTAACGGTGACGTGTACGCACGACGACATATCAAGCTGACTTCTCATTGTACGAAAAGCGCAGGCGAGCAAGCATTGCCAGGTCAGCTAAACTGGAAATGTATAGCTTGAGATTATTTCGTCGTGTGTGCTGTGTACGGGCGGTTCACACACGTCGCCTTGGTCAGCCCCGTCTCCCGTAGCGCCACCGCGCGCCTTTGTCTAGCCACTGCTAGCCAGCCTATGCTACGCCGTAGCGATGCTACGAACTGTACTGTCTAAGACAGATTTCGAACGTACAATTATGACGCTGCGGTCGCCACGAACACGCGTCATTGTACATAGGCGTATATGAACCATACAACAACTCTGCAAGTGCCTACCGCTCTGCGAGCAGCACAGAGCTTGCATGCAAGACTTGCGCGTATTTTTAACGGACGAAAAAAAACGGAGGAGGTTCTCAAGACGCGTATATTTTTTTTAATGTATGACCACGCCCTTTAGGCGCAGAGTAGTCCGATTTTGATAATTCTTAATAGGTAATAATAATTCTTTTATTGGAAAGGGTATACCCCAAAGTTGGGCCCGTATAAATTTGGAAAAAAAATCCAACCCTAAGGGTGGGAAATCTCCTGGAAGCCTCGATCGTGCAGGCCTGGGTGTTTTCACCGGACAGGCCTGCTGACATTGACGATGAGGCGGAGTGGTTCCGGGAGGCCATGTCCGAGATTTGTGACGTGGCAATGCCCCGAGTCCGGCCAGGATGCGCCCGACGTCAGGTGTACTGGTGATCGCAGGAGGTTGGGGCGCTACGCAAGGCGTGCGTCGACGCGCGACACCGGTACACCAGGCACCGCAGGCTCCGCATCCGCCCTCCGGATGCGGAAGCCACGGAGGTGGAACTGTACGAGGGGTACAGAGCGGCGAAGACCGCCCTCCAAGAGGCTGTTCAGCGGGCCAAGGATATGGCCCGCGAGGAGATGCTGGAGACTCTGAACAGAGATCCATGGGGGCGCCTCTACAGAATGGTGCGGAATAAACTCCGCACATGGGCCCCCCCGCTGACGCAGAGTCTCCGCCCACAGCTGGTGGAGGAGGTGGTGAGCGCTCTGTTCCCTTCACGGGGGGAGCATACTCCCCGCCTATGGCTCCGCCACTTGCGGTGCCCGAAGCGGATCACGTGGACGACGACGACGACACCCCTGAAGTAACCGGGGTAGATCTGAGAGCGGCGGTAGGCAGGCTGAAGGCCAAAAATACCGCCCCGGGACCCGACGGCTTGCCGGGTAAAGCCTGGGCCATGCGCTCTTAAGCGCATGCATGGAGAGAGGCCAGTTTCCACTCCGTTGGAAGACGGGGAAGCTGGTCCTCATTCAGAAGCCAGGGCGCCCTGCGGACTCTCCGTCCGCATACCGGCCCATAGTGCTGCTCGACGAGGTCGGCAAGCTCTTTGAGAGAGTGATTGTGGGCCGCCTCGTCGGGCACCTGGTGAGGACGGGGCCGGATCTTGCGGAGTGCCAGTTTGGTTTCCGCAAGGGGCGCTCGACGGTGGACGCCATCATGCGCGTGAGAGCCCTCACGACGGGGGACGTGGTGTCCCGGGGTGGGGTGGTCGTGGCGGTGTCACTTGACATCGCCAACGCGTTCAACACCCTGCCCTGGAGCTGCATAGGGGAGGCACTCCGGTATCACCGGGTGCCGACTTACCTCCGTCGAATAGTCGGGGCGTATTTGACGGACAGAGCCGTCATCTACCCCGGTCGCGACGGGAATTGGAACCGGCGAGAGATGTCGTGCGCTGTCCCACAGGGATCGGTTCTGGGGCCGCTCCTGTGGGACATCGGTTACAACTGGGTGCTGCGGGCCGACCTCCCTGATGGCGTCAGCGTAGTTTGCTACGCTGACGACACGCTGGTTCTGGCGCAGGGGAGGTTGCATCAGGCGGCGGCCGACGCGATGACACGCGGGGTTGCGATAGTCGTGGAAAGGATCCGGCAGTTGGGTCTCGAGGTGGCATTGCACAAGTCCGAGGCCATGTCCTTTCATGGGCCCCGGTACGGGCCACCTTCGGGATCCCAACTGATGGTAGGAGGGGTTCACATCGGCGTCGAGACAACGATGAGATACCTGGGTCTCGTCCTCGACAGCCGGTGGAACTTCGTCGAGCATTTCTGACGTTTGGCCCCCAAACTGGAACGGGCCGGTGCCGCCTTAAAGCGGCTCCTGCCCAACCTGAGGGGGCCAAACGCCTCCTGCCGGAGGCTTTACGCGGGGGTCGTGCGGTCCATGGCCCTTTATGGGGCCCCGGTGTGGGCGCGTTCACTGCGGCTGCGAGCCGCACACTATTTGAACGCGCCCCAAAAGGTGGTAGCCGTAAGGCTCATACGAGGGTACCGCACGATCTCTGGCGAGGCAGCAAGCCTCCTTGCCGGACTGCCGCCATGGGATCTGGAGGCGATAGTCCTCGCGCGCCTCTATGATTGGCGCGCGGAGGCACTACGTCGGGGGAAACTCCGCACCCGCGGCAAATCGCAGCGGAGCGGACGGACCTCCGGCGCGATCTCATGGTGGAATGGAAGGCGCGACTATCGCAACCCAGCGCAGGGCACGCCACGATAGCGGCGGTAAGACCCCTCTTTGAGGAGTGGCTAGAGAGGCGTCACGGCGTTCTCACCTACCGCCTGACGGAGGTCCTCTCCGGACACGGATGTTTCGGGAGGTTCCTGCACATTATCAGGCGGGAGGAGACGCCCGGGTGTCACCACTGCGAGGATCGCCCAGAGGACACGGTGGAGCATACGGTGGAGGTCTGCCCCGCTTGGGCAGAGCACCGCCGTGTCCTCGTAGAGGCGATCGGCAGCGGCGGCGACCTCTCGCGTCCGGCCCTGGTGCAAGCCATGGTCCGGGGCGAGAGGGAGAGGGAGGCGGTCACCTCCTTCTGCGAAGCAGTCATGCTAGCGAAGGAGGTGGCGAGATGGGCGAGAGGATGAGGCGTGAGAGGATGAGGCGTGAGAGGCGAGAGGATGAGGCGTG
The DNA here is from genome assembly GCA_947507525.1 of Apamea epomidion. Lineage (NCBI taxonomy): Eukaryota > Metazoa > Arthropoda > Insecta > Lepidoptera > Noctuidae > Apamea > Apamea epomidion. The sequence goes on from OX382238.1 coordinate 20,621,682, forward strand.
AGAGGCGTGAGGATCTCTCCGATCCTCACGCCTCAGCCGCCGAGGGAGACGCTCCGGGCGTCGGGAGCCGCGTGACGACTCCCGGCCACCGTAGGCGCGGGCCTGCGGGCGGAGAGCAATGGGTAGCTCTCCGTCCGATCAGGACCAGGCCCGTGCCGGACGGCGTGTATGTGTTCCACGCGCGCCTCAGAGAGATGTCAGCGTAGTTGACGGGGCCCGACAGGGCCGAAGCCTGCCGGGGTAGCGGGATCGTCAGAAAGGGTTACCGCTGCCCTGGTACATAAAGGGCTAAGGAAGAAACACGGGTGGGTTTTAGTCAGTAAGACTCTGACACTCCCTTCTGCTCCACCCAGAGCGGGAGGGGTCATTTGATGATTTCCCATCCTGAAAAAAAAAAAAAAAAGTGTGGGAAAATAGGGGTGATTTATTGGTCACTCACAGATTTGAATGCTGAGTTGTGTATTATTACTCTACTCAGTGCCACATATGCCTGCCCTTTGGCAAACAATTAGTAGATTATAGCCACAAAAAATTATAAAAAAAAAACTTTTTAACAAAAAAATTAAACCGCCGAAAAAACTGAAAAGCAAAAAATAATAAACCTTTTTCATTTAACCTTAATAACTAAGTTCTTCAACTAATGTAAGTACATATACCTAAATACATTGAGTCGGCGCCGTTTAAATGATCTTTATTTATTGATTGTTTGCGCCGACTCAAAATTACTTAGGAATACTTACATTAGCTTAAGAACTTAGTTATTAAGGTTAAATAAAAAAGGATTATTATTTTTTGCTTTTCAGTTTTTTCGGCGGTTTAATTTTTTTGTTAAACAGTTTTTTGTAAGTACTAAGTACCCATGTGGTTCAGGCGTGCAACTTCGAAATCTGTGAAACTTTAGACTTTATTATTGAACGTCTTTCCATGTAGAACATGGCTCCGTGATACTCGTGATCTCTAAATGGACAACAGATTGTAGAACGTGGACAAGTCATAATGTGGGCTCACGGCGGGGTGACATAACGTCACTGGCGATCTGTGCCGGCGCCGGTTGACTCGCTGTCGCCCACACATTGCTGGTACGTCGCGCCTGCGACTCACGTGACGTTGGTTGCAGGAGCCGCGCGCCGCACGCGTACTCGGCGGAGGTCATCGTGGTGCGCGCCAGCAGCAGCAACATCGCGCGCCGCCGCCACGACGGACGGTACTACTCCCTACTACACCACTGAGGCCCGAGACAGAAACAGAACCTCACTCAAAACTCAAGCATTACGTGCTTAAAACTGGTTTAAAGCCATTTGGTCGGTTGAAAGTACTTGTAAGTAACGCTCGAGCTTAGAGTGAGGGTCTGTATGTATAGGCGCCTGAAACATCCCTTGTCAGTCGTCTCGTCAAGTCCTATACTACTCTGCAAAGCAAACTTTATTCAGTAGCTAATTTACGTAATTGACGCGTGCCGCCGATCAAGTTGCGGCGCAATTGCAGTTAAGTTCAAGTTTGAGAGCTAAACCGTATTGTAATCTTTGAATTAATAACCCTACCGCCTTATCTCTACGTTGACGTCGTGGTAGGGCTTGTGCGCTCTGAACCCTAGGCCTGTGCCGGAAGAGTTTACTTTGCCGGAACAGGTCTAGGGTGAGGAGCCAGACCAAGAGAGATACAGAAACCCGCAGGGCAGCAGCAGCAGCATGTGCAGTTCCGGATTAGCCCCTAAGCAAATAAAGCAATTGCTTAGGGCAACACTTCTCGGGGGGGCACCACAAACAGCAGAAGAAGAAGAAGCAAATTCAAACCAAAGCAAAATACGACGATGTGTCTCCAATTGCAATGAAGGCCTTGCAATTTGAGATTTTAGAGAAAAGTAATATTTAGTACTTAAAGATTTTTGAGAAATCAAAAATACTTACCTACATAAAAAAAATATTTTTCGAATCGCATGAATTTTCACCTAGACTTTATGGGGTGCTTAATTTTTGCTAAAAACGTGAAACTCAAAAACTATTGTCCACGAATTTAATACCCGTAAAAGTCGCAAATCGCCTTTCAATAAATAAAAATATTTACGCTTTCGTACATACCTATTCTAAGGAACGTAATGATCTATTATATATCGATGTAATAAATACGTTAACTTTTTTAAAGACCGATACTAGTTTACTAGCTGATAGGGTCATAATCCGAGCATGTGGCGAGCTGTTGGGCAGTAGGTAGCGACCCACGGACCGTATCTCCCGGGAGAAAACTTGTTTCTCACCTCTGGCTTCCCTTTATTGGCCGGCTGGAGTGAACAATGACGAGGAACAGAGCTCCCACCTTATTCTTGGCTTTATTGGCCGGCTTGAGTGGAGATTCGCAAGAGCAAACGTGCTCGGAGGAAGGAAGTATTCCAGTAAGATGCTGATAGGGATCTAGACCGTGCTTCCGTTATTGCCCTGATAGCCGTGGAATACCTCTCCACTCCTCATAAGCACCTCAGGAAATGTTGCCCCCTTGTCGCTACGGCACTATGTGCTAGCGACCGTTTTCGGGGGCCTATTATTGAATGTGCAATTCCCCGCTGCCATTGTATCTGTGTAATTAAATATAAAACTTTGACAGGCATAGACATTCCATAGTCCTAAATAAACAGTTTACTTTAGCCACCCAAACCCATAATCCAATATCTGTTTCCATATCCTGCAATAGTCCTGCACCAACCGCGGGTTGTCCTTGGGTGCACTTGCATAGTGCGAACAGGGATAATCGTCGGTCGGTGCCTCATTTAATTAAAAACGTCTAATGGGCCTCTGCGAGTTGGCTTCTGCCTCTCGTACACCTTCCAAAGGTCCGGGACCCCAGGGTCCCGAGAAATATCAAAAGACATAATAATAACAACTTACGTGTACCTACTTAGTAGAATTGTCAAAAGACATAATATGTAATAGTAAATTACGTGTACTTAGTAGAATTGTCAAAAGAAATATCAAAATACATAATAATAATAAATTACGTGTACTTAGTAGAATTGTCAAAAGAAATATCAAAAGACATAATAATAATAAATTACGTGTACTTAGTAGAATTGTCAAAAGAAATATCAAAAGACAAAATAATAATAAATTACGTATACTTAGTAGAATTGTCAAAAGAAATATCAAAATACATAATAATAATAAATTACGTGTACTTAGTAGAATTGTCAAAAGAAATATCAAAAGACATAATAGTAATAAATTACGTGTACTTAGTAGAATTGTCAAAAGAAATATCAAAAGACATAATAATAATAAATTACGTGTACTTAGTAGAATTGTCAAAAGAAATATCAAAAGACAAAATAATAATAAATTACGTGTACTTAGTAGAATTGTCAAAAGAAATATCAAAAGACATAATAATAATAAATTACGTGTACTTAGTAGAATTGTCAAAAGAAATATCAAAAGACAAAATAATAATAAATTACGTGTACTTAGTAGAATTGTCAAAAGAAATATCAAAAGACAAAATAATAATAAATTACGTGTACTTAGTAGAATTGTCAAAAGAAATATCAAAAGACATAATAATAATAAATTACGTGTACTTAGTAGAATTGTCAAAAGAAATATCAAAAGACATAATAATAATAAATTACGTGTACTTAGTAGAATTGTCAAAAGAAACATCAAAAGACATAATAATAATAAATTACGTGTACTTAGTAGAATTGTCAAAAGAAATATCAAAAGACATAATAATAATAAATTACGTGTACTTAGTAGAATTGTCAAAAGAAATATCAAAAGACATAATAATAATAAATTACGTGTACTTAGTAGAATTGTCAAAAGACATAATAATAATAAATTACGTGTACTTAGTAGAATTGTCAAAAGAAATATCAAAAGACATAATAATAATAAATTACGTGTACTTAGTAGAATTGTCAAAAGAAATATCAAAAGACATAATAATAATAAATTACGTGTACTTAGTAGAATTGTCAAAAGAAATATCAAAAGACATAATAATAATAAATTACGTGTACTTAGTAGAATTGTCAAAAGACATAATAATAATAAATTACGTGTACTTAGTAGAATTGTCAAAAGAAATATCAAAAGACATAATCATAATAAATTACGTGTACTTAGTAGAATTGTCAAAAGAAATATCAAAAGACATAATAATAATAAATTACGTGTACTTAGTAGAATTGTCAAAAGAAATATCAAAAGACAAAATAATAATAAATTACGTGTACTTAGTAGAATTGTCAAAAGAAATATCAAAAGACAAAATAATAATAAATTACGTGTACTTAGTAGAATTGTCAAAAGAAATATCAAAAGACAAAATAATAATAAATTACGTGTACTTAGTAGAATTGGCAAAAGAAATATCAAAATACATAATAATAATAAATTAATCGAACTTAATAAAATTCGCAAACAGACCGTATCTTTATATGCGTTTACTAGTAGGGGAGGAACTAAACGGTAGGTACCGCAAGTGCGTCGGGTATACTCGCTAGGAATAGCAGTATTCATGGGGATTCAAAATACTCGCTCCTGTCCTACCTAATCTAATCTGCAACTTGTAAGAAGTAAGTACCTACCGGTCACTGGCAGTGCATTGTTGGAACAGCTGTGCACTAATCAATAATGTTGGTCATGGATGATGAATTGAAAGCATATGCAATCTTATGCCTGTATCATGACTCAGGACGTCTATAGTTACTGCGGTCGCAATCAAAAAGGATACGTTCCTACATGTCGTTCTGTCGCACACTTCAAGTCATTATTGTGTCGCCAGTTCGCCACTCCCTTCACAACAGTAGCTTCCAAACCGAGCTGATCATCAGTGGAAGCTGTCGAATAAGTATAAACGTAACGCGTTCACGAGTGCACCCGCGCGCTCGCACTGTGGGCGCACCGCCGTCGCAGCTGCAATCGATCATCCGCGAGCGTTCACCCCGGCTAGCGGCAGCTTGTTGTATGTTGTAGCGGGCGGCCGTGCAGGCGGTGTAGCGGACGGCACGACAGCTTTTAGGTGACGAACAATATTAAACCGATCCCCCGGCTTACAATGTTGCCGAGCTCGTTGTAACGTTTGCTTGCTGAAGAAACTAACTGACGATTAAAAACAAGAATGTTTACTATCTCACACTGCCTTTTTTCACGCTCATGTACTGAAATTATGGCTCCGAGTTGCACTGACATAGCGAAATAAATACAGGATGAAATCGAATAGGTGCGAGTGTGCGACAAATTAAAATATGTAATTAAACGTGTTTTAAAGTAAATTTAGAGCATGTCATTAAGGAAAGGGATGCACAACGTGCCCGTAGGCGAGCGGTTTAGTAACGTCGTCACGCGCCCTTTTTGGAACGAAGTTCCTTATCGTGCGTTGTGAAAGGGGGCTAGACGGAAAAAATTCTTACGAAAAGTTGTCACGACACTTTTTACGACTATGTTTGTTGAAGCGCCATCTGTTGTGTAAAACCAAATTCAATTAGAGCCGTAGCCATTCGGTGTTCTATTTGTAGTTTCTTGTGAAGTAGTTCATACAAAGATAAATAGATGGCGCTGTGCTTAATTATTTAATTTCTAAACAAAATAATTGTTGTGAAGTTTATAAGCTAATGAATTTGTAAAGAACTTTATCTACCCTGTTGAATTTAATTATAGCTATTATGGTTTTACATGTTGATGTTAACCGTTGCATATTACTTATTGTAATTTTCTGAATACCCACTTATTTAATTATGTAGGTATAAGCTCTATAATCTGAGGGTAATAACGTTTTAATGGTAAAAATTAAAAAAAAAAAATTTATTACAATTCTTTCACTAATTAATCGAAAGGAACTTCGTTCCATCCGGGTGTCCCTTGACACCTCTCAAGTTTTTTTCGTAGGATCGGTCAACATTAGGTAAATACCGCTAACTCAACGCGTTGCCAATTTGCTTCTTGTTAAATACGTACCTATTCATAATTAATTCTTGTCTACTTGAAGGCTATAACTTAAAAGTACCCAGTCCATTAGGGTAAACCGTTTTTTGACAGATGGAACTAGTGATTGCAGCAACACACAATACATTAATTGATACCCGTAAAATCCATTAGGTACTAGATACTTAGCGACATTGAAGAAACTGAAATACATAACTAAATGTCTAGGGTTACATATTGACAACAAACTTAATTGGAAAGTACCTACATATTGACCATGTATGCAAAAAGCTGGGACAGTTTTCACATGCGCTTCGCAGATTCGGGAAAATAGCGAATCAGAGTACTTTGCTAACAGCTTACCACGGATACGTTAGCTCTATCCTCAGATACGGTGTAATTTTCTGGGGCATAAGTACAGACAAGGAGCGTGTTTTCATTGGTCGAAAACGTTGCATTAGATCTATATTTAACTTGTATGAAACTGACTCCTGTAAGCCATTTTTAGGGTTTTTACCCAAAGGGTAAAAACGGGACCCTATTACTAAGACTCCACTGTCCGTCTGTCTGTCTGTCACCAGGCCATATCTCATGAACCGTGATAGCTAGACAGTTGAAATTTTCACAGGTGATGTATTTCTGTTGCCGCTATAACAACAAATACTAAAAGCAGAATAAAATAAATAATTAGGTGGGGCTCCCATACAATAAAACGTGATTTTTTTGTCGCTTTTTGCTCGATATTAATAACGGCAACAGGTACATACACGCTTGAAATATTCACAGAATATTTAGTTAAACTAAAAAAAAGATTATAATATATTGTCTAATGTTGTAGAGATAATGGTATGAAACCCTTCGTGCGCGAGTCCGACTCGCACTTGGCCGGTTTTTTAAAAAGATGGAACGTATTAACACTGCCATGTGTCATTATATTTGAGGTCACAGTATTTGTCAAAAACAATATTGACATGTATAATAATTACTACACGCGTACCTATACGGCGTAAGGACAAATTGCGCACAGTAGCTAGCAAGACTCATCTAATGCATGAAAGTATCTTATGTACAGCTTCACGAATAATATTCCGGGGCCAATTAGAATAATTACGGAAATGAAAAAAATTAAAAGAATCTCCATGATCTGTTATTAAACAAGTGCTGCTACTCTATAAAAGACTTCCTATCAGACAAATCACTGCTCCAATACAGTCGCTCTCAGGCATGCCGCGTTCAGTGGCCCACTGATGTGTACCTACTCAAATTCGTTCCATTTATTTTTATGTTTTTTATATTTTATGTGACATCTTAATAATTTGTAACAATAATGTAAATTTAACTTAATTTTGATATAACTAATGTGTGCCCTAAGGGCGGGACATAGCTGATCCCAATTTTATTATTTTAGACCTGTATTATGTACCGGCCTATGATCCACAATAAAGATATTGATTGATTGATTGACGTACGGTAATAAAATGTCTGTAAGAAGCCATAAAAAAGATAATTCAATAAGATAAGGCAGTTTATATATTTATTTTATTACCTACGCATTTTAAAGTTAACTTTTACGTAATCTGGAATAGTTGTTCTAAGACAGTGTCAAAAAACGGTTAACCTAATGGATAGGGTTTGTACTTATCTAAGACGGTAATTATACGATTTTTTCAAGAATTAAGATTTGGGATATTACAATAAATTTATAATGATTTTGTACCAGTTATCTACTGCACCTCCTATTTTGTACCAGTTACCTACTGCACCTCCTATTTTATAGCAGTTGCCTACTGCACCTCCTATTTTGTACCAGTTTCCTACTGCACCTCCTATTTTGTACCAGTTGCCTACTGCACATCCTATTTTGTACCAGTTGCCTATTGCACCTCATATTTTGTACCAGTTTCCTACTGCACCTCTTATTTTGTACCAGTTGCCTACTGCACCTCCTATTTTGTACCAGTTGCCTACTGCACCCCCTATTTTGTACCAGTTGCTTCTGCACCTCCTATTTTGTACCAGTTGCCTACTGCACCCCCTATTTTGTACCAGTTGCTTCTGCACTTCCTATTTTGTACCAGTTGCCTACTGCACTTCCTATTTTGTACCAGTTGCCTACTGCACCTCCTATTTTGTACCAGTTGCCTACTGCACCTCCTATTTTGTACCAGTTGCCTACTGCACCTCCTATTTTGTACCAGTTGCCTACTGCACCTCCTATTTTGTACCAGTTACCTACTGCACCTCCTATTTTGTACCAGTTGCCTACTGCACCTCCTATTTCGATTTGTCGCAAGTTTTCAATTTCACCCTGTATATTTTTAATACTTACAATAACAGAAAACAAGAAAACGCAAAATATTCCATTTTTTTATTTTAACTTTTTTATTTTGTCAACGTTATTTTGAGCCGCGGCTACGCGAAACTAACTAACCTACTTAGCTTCTCGGAGCGACCGGAGTATAGTAAAAGTACTCTGTGGACCGGAGCGACTGGAGTATAGTAAAAGTACTCTGTGGACCGGAGCGACTGGAGTATAGTAAAAGTACTCTGTGGACCGGAGCGACCGGAGTATGGTAAAAGTACTCTGTGGACCGGACCGACAGGAGTATAGTAAAAGTACTCTGTGGACCGGACCGACCGGAGTATAGTAAAAGTACTCTGTGGACCGGAGCGACCGGAGTATAGTAAAAGTACTCTGTGGACCGGAGCGACCGGAGTATAGTAAAAGTACTCTGTGGACCGGACCGACCGGAGTATAGTAAAAGTACTCTGTGGACCCGACCGACCGGAGTATAGTAAAAGTACTCTGTGGACCGGAGCGACCGGAGTATAGTAAAAGTACTCTGTGGACCGGAGCGACCGGAGTATAGTAAAAGTACTCTGTGGACCGGAGCGACCGGAGTATAGTAAAAGTACTCTGTGGACCGGAGCGACCGGAGTATAGTAAAAGTACTCTGTGGACCGGACCGACCGAATAATAGTAAAAGTACTCTGTGGACCGGAGCGACCGGAGTATAGTAAAAGTACTCTGTGGACCGGAGCGACCGGAGTATAGTAAAAGTACTCTGTGGACCGGACCGACCGGATAATAGTAAAAGTACTCTGTGGACCGGACCGACCGGAGTATAGTAAAAGTACTCTGTGGACCGGAGCGACCGGAGTATAGTAAAAGTACTCTGTGGACCGGAGCGACCGGAGTACAGTAAAAGTACTCTGTGGCCCGGAGCGACCGGAGTATAGTAAAAGTACTCTGTGGACCGGACCGACCGCATAATAGTAAAAGTACTCCGTGGACCGGACCGACCGGAGTATAGTAAAAGTACTCTGTGGACCGGAGCGACCGGAGTATAGTAAAAGTACTCTGTGGACCGGAGCGACCGGAGTATAGTAAAAGTACTCTGTGGACCGGACCGACCGGAGTATAGTAAAAGTACTCTGTGGACCGGAGCGATTGTGTAGCTTAGCTGTAGACGCAGCAAGCCCACGGACGGAACGGGGCGCACGCGGGGCGTGCTGAACATCGTCGCCGTCATATTTCCCCGTCCATTGGGTGGCGCGTCGCCTTCCCGTCCATGCAGCCGTGACCTATGCTTTTTCTGAAATATTTTCTATGAAACGATGTTTCCAAAAATTGTCGCCCCTTTCCGTCCGCGTTAAAACACGTTACGTATGCAGCGACCTTTATTTTTGTCAGTGCAGCGAGGCTTGCCGTCAACCGAGAACAAATGCAGACTTCGAGCTGCTACGCAGAAATACCTGACGTTGCTGATGGAAACCAACCCAATAATACTTTGTCCAACAGAATGCGAACAAAAAGCGGCCGAACCGCCGCCGTAACAAACGCAGAATACTAACAAATGTTGTATGTTGTATCTAAATGTGCCTGTTGATATTACAACGTAGGTTGAAACAAGAGGCGGAGTCGGAGGCCGGCGACGTGATCGACCTGGGTGCGCCCCGTCTGCTGCGCCGAAAGGCGCCCGTGCGACGCAAGCCAGGCCGCGCTGTACCCGACCGCCCGCCCTACACTCCAAACCCACGCCTGTGAGTCATTGCGACCCTGCGCCGCAGCCCAACCGTCCGACCCAGACTGACGCGATTGTGTGACTGTGTGTCCTAGGTACCCGGGCCCCGGGACAAAGCTGAAGTCGCGACCGAAACGCGCAGAGGCCCACGGCAACGACGGTCGCGGCCGACGCCACAGAAGAGTGTATCGGCGACCGGTGCCCAACTCGCGCCTGTACCGACCGGCGCCCCCGCGGCCCCCGCCGCCGCCCGTGTGTCCGCGCACTACCTGGCCGTCACCCGCGCCACCCGCGCGCCTCGAGACCGCCTCACGCGTCGCGCTGCGCTTGAGCGAACAGCGGCCCTGGACACGCGCACCGCAGCGGCAGCTACGGGCAGCGTATTTGCCGGTGCAGGCGGAGCGTTCGCTGGTGCGAGCAGCGAATTCACCGGTACAGGCAGTGCGTTCGCCGGTGCGGGCCGTACTTTCACCGGTACGCGCCGTACGTTCACCGGTGCGCGCCATACGTTCACCGGTGCGCGCCATACGTTCACCGGTGCGCGCCTTACGTTCACCGGTGCGCACCCTACGTTCACCGGTGCGCGCCGTACGTTCGCCGATACGAGCAGCGCGTTCGCCGGTGCAGGCAGAGCATTCGCCGGAAAGGGCGTGGTGCCAGTTGCCACCGCAACCCGCGCGCGTTTCGCCGTCCTCGCAGCACCTGGTGGTGACGCTGCCGGCGCCGCCCGCCGAGCCGGCGTCGCGCTACCGGCCCGCCAGCGAGTACTTCCGGCTGCGCTCGCTCGACACGGACTCGGGCGCGTCCACGCCGGTGGCGGCGCTGGCGGCCGCGCGCGCTCCCCCGCCCGCCGCCGCGGCGCTCGCCATGGACGCAGGAAACCGACACTCGACCAGTCCGGAGGACTGTTCCGAGGGCAACGAGACTCTGTCCGCGCCCAGCGAGTTCCTCGCGGAGGTGAGTGTGGCGCGTGGGCGGTTCGCTGCCGGAGGGAGTTTTAGAGACTAAAGCTCGCTTGTATAATTTCAGTTCCTATCGGCCATAATGCGGCGTCAATACGCAGAGGCTCTCAAGTACTGTCGACTCATCCTGCAGTACGAGCCGCACAACGCCACGGCGCGCGGTTTCTACCCGCTACTGCAGCACAAGGTGCAGGCGCACAAGCGAGCCGGTAAGTGCGCAGCGCCGGGAGCGGCGGGGCGGGCTGGCCGCAGCTGACACTTGCGTCTGTTACAGAGGAGGGCGGCTGGGCGCGCGGTAGCTCCAGCGAGGAGGCGAGCGCGCACGCCGACAAGCCGCAGCACGTGGCGCCGCCAGGGGCGCAGGTATGTCCACGATAACACATGCACTCGTTGTCTCTGCATCACGTTACACATTAAGTCCGCCTCTGTACATTTATATGCTTGAAGTATTCAATACATAAATAACAAATATAAAAAAGAAAGAGCTGGAAGTCATGGGGAGAGGTCTTTGCCTAGCAGTAGGATGATCCAGGCTAACAGTAACAGTAACAAAAAACGGTCAAGTCGAGGGTTCCGTAGTAGGTATGTAAATAGTTAAGTAATCACGGGAATCATGATGATAGATCATGAAAAATATAGAGACAAATTGTACTTCTACTTTTATAATAATAAGTATCTACGTATAACAGTGTAAGTAGTTAGGTAATGTAGTACAGCTACATTCACCAAAACAATTACCTACATAGGTAACACTACTGAAGTTCATAAACTATGCAAGCACGGAATATTGCTCTAACAAAAAGATAAACGGGATTGAGGGACAAACGTACATAACTTTGCTGTGAGTAAACTATTGTCCCCATATAACTATACGCATTTGTGTTAACAATATAAGTTACGCTGTAGGGACTGCAACCCGGTATGTTTCTCAACCCGGCCGGGCCCGGTTGCATTCGTCGCCAACCCGGCCGGGTCCGCCGGGCCTGGCCGGGTTGTGTGTTAGCGATGAAACATTTAAAGTATTTTATGTTCAAGGTTAATATTTATTTCCTATTATATTCATATTCATCTATTCATTGTAAAACATAGGTACATTATAAGTTCTTATTTGTTAATACGTTGAGGGCGCTATGCTTTGCCTCTAGGGCGTACAAAAGTAGTAAAGCAGGAACATGCAATATAATTAAAACAATAAATTAATATAGGTATTATATGAATCACAAATAAACAAGTAAATACATTTCGAATTGGCTTATGAACAATTATCACAATAATCTGTCTCACTCAAGACTCAAAATCACACTTCATACAGAATTTATTACTTTTACTTATGGACGGAAAAGTAACATTAGTATTAGTACTAATTCATTTTTATACGTTTAAACAAGCAGGTCTTTCTCTTTACTCCTTATAGTTAGTATTTATTTGAAAATATAGTAAGTATTAAAAAATAAGAAACTAATAACGCAGCTTAAAGTACTAAACGTGTCTTAAATTAGATCTAAGATAGATACATTTTTGTAGCTTTGGTATAAACAAAACAAATTCTTATTTGCTAAAAGTAAAGTATTAGGTATGTTTTTTCTTAAATTTTGGCTATTAGACTAGTGAGTGTTACTATTACTAATTGAGCAAATAGCGAAATCTTCTAGGCTAGGCTGTACTGTAACTGTAAACAACCAAACTTGTGTAGTCTTAATTACAAAATGTAACGTGACATTGGTTACGTTACGTAGGCTTCATAAGTGTAATATAACAAAACAAAAAGTATTTATTCTAACTTGCTTGCCAGTAATTAACCCCCGACGCAAAAACGACGGGGTGTTATAAGTTTGACGTGTCTCTCTCTCTCTCTGTGTGTGTGTGTGTGTGTGTGTGGGGGGTGGGGGTGTGCGGGGGTGTGTGTGTGTGTGTATGTCTGCCTGTGGCATCGTAGCTCCCAAACGGATGAACCGATTTTGATTTTTTTTTTTTTGTTTGAACGGTGAATTTGTCGGGAGTGTTCTTAGCTATGTTTGATGAAAATCGGTCCAAGATGGCCGCCGCCACAAAATGGCGGATTACATATTTTTTCACAACTCCCTCAATATGGGTATCAAATGAAAGGGCTTGGCTTGACTAGTAGAATACTATACACTATGACAAATTTCAAATCCTAGATGGCCACTACCACAAAATGGCGAATTACAAAAAACCAGATTAAATACCAAATTACCTGAATCTTAAAACGCAAGAAAATAAAAGAAATTAAATAAAAAGGAGTCCCTACAAAAAGCATGAAATAAAAAATTTAAAAAACCCCCGACAACGTGAAACCCTATAAAAAGAAAAAAATTACCTTGAAATTATTACCCTACGTAAGTACTTACGTATGAATTTTTTTGATTAAATACTTACGTAGGGATGACCCTACGTAAGTATTTAATCAAAAAATTTCATTAAAATTTCATTCGACAACTTGAAACCCTATAAAAAGAAAAAAATAACCTTGAAATTATGAAATTTCAAGGTTATTTTTTTCCTTTTATAGGGTTTCAAGTTGTCGGGTGTTTTTTTTTTTTTTTTTTTTCCCTTTTTATTTATATGAGCTTAAATTATATGATAAAATGGTTTGATTTTAGCGAAGATAACTGGCTTTCAATTCCTAACATGTCTTTGAAAATGAGGTCAAAGAACATTTTGAAAAGGTAATTACAAAGGCCAAATTACAAGACAGATTAAATAGGTACCTATTAAGATGGACGATATGTATTCCGAATCTATAAGACTTAAAGAGATCCAAAGAAAATTCACTAATGATGATAAAGAATTTTCAGTGAAAAGTACAGATGGCAATATACAGGGTGTTATTGACAGCCCTCCACAAACACACAGGATTGATTCAGCTCCTTATTCTGAATCATATCCCACTGGAAATTATCTCAGGAAAAAAAAAAATTATGCCGTTTTTTCTGCTGATATTCCTTTATTTCAATGTAAAATTACATTCTCTGTATGCAACACTCCATTTATGTAAATAAAACAGCTGAATTAAAAAAAACAGCAATGGATGTTGAAATACTCTAAAACGAACGACGCTTGAAATCAGCTGTTCACTTTATGCCTAGCTACAGTACATCGAACTCGCCGCATGCTACTCTTCCCTCCTAACCAATAGAGAGAGAGTAAATTTGCACGATTGTACAATGCCAGGATTGCAGTGTTGCCAAGTTATTAGACCTTAATTTGTGAGCAAAAATGTTAGAACAAATTTGGTTCACCTTAAACCTAAGAACCTCTTTTATAAGTTAAGATTACAGATTTGCATTTATCAATTATGCAAATCTTTTTATGCACCTAATTTTAAACGAAAACTGCACTTAATGTGCCCTTGAGTATTTGTGGCACGTATCTTATTAATTAATTAATTCTTTATTCAAGTGATCACTGGAACCAGTATCTAAGCCACCCAAGGGGGTTTTACATGGCTTTACAACAGCTACCTATTGATAGTAGAGTCGGGAATCGAACCTATGCCCTCTGCAATGGCAGCCTAACCTTACACGGGACTTGCACTACTCATACTTTACTTAACATAACATTTAAATTAGATTGACAAATTAATCGTTTCAGTCCGCCACGAAAAATGACAGCCTACATTAATCCATTTATGATTAAATGATTAAAAGTAGCGCAAAAACAAAAAAATTCGCACAAGATTTCGTGCGAAATTTTCGTGTAGTTGGCAACATTTGTCGTCGCATCGCGAGCAGCATGCAATTTACTGGCACTGGCCACTGGCAGTATCGCTCGCTATTGTGCGTAAGCGCATGTCGATTCGGTTCGCCCGTGCAGTCGCGTTGTGACACGTTCGGTTTGTGTGTGTTACGTTCGTAAATTTTTTGTTGTTGTGTTGTGAAAAATGGCTACATTTAGTGCGCGTGAGTATGGAGAAATGATGTTGTGCTACGGGGAAGCTCGGGGAAATGCTAGGGAAGCCCTCCGAATTTACATTGAGAGGTATCCCGACCGTCGGCATCCATCAGACTCCCGGTTAATTACCAATGCCTATCAACGAGTGCTAGATAACCAGCCCATAGTTCCCAATCAGGAAGGCGCCGGAAGACCACTTCGCGGTGTAATTACAGAAAGGGTTTTAGACTTGGTCCGTCGAAATCCACGCCTAGGAACACGCACTGCAGCTCGATTATTGCGGCGGAATCATGGAGCCCGCGTCTCACACTTCTTCGTGCATAAAACGCTGCGAAGGGATCGGCAACGGCCTTATGTAATACATAGGGTCCAAGCCCTATTGCCTCGTGATCGTGATCATCGAGTAGCGTATTGCCGGTGGTTGCGAGCTGAACACGATCGAAATCATAATTTTATCGCCCATGTGATATGGACCGACGAGTCGACTTTTACGCGCAACGGTATGTGGAATCGTCGAAATGCGCATTACTGGTCGCAATCGAATCCATTCGAGATCCAAGAGACCGGACATCAAACGCGTTGGTCGGTAAACGTCTGGGCAGGAATTTATGGTAATAAAATCCTAGGGCCTGTGTTTCTTCCCGCGCGCATGAACGGAGCACGCTATCTCGATTTTCTTCGCGTTAACCTAGAAAGAGAGCCGGAGACCCTCCGTGACAAGCTGGACGAGGAATGGGAAGCCTTGGAGGATTTACCACTTGCGCACTTGCCAATGATTTGGTTCCAGCACGACGGCGCTCCTCCGCACATAACGCTCCCAGTGCGTTCGCATTTAGACGCCACCTTTCCGAATCGCTGGCTTGGCAGATTTGGACCGCAACCCTGGCCAGCCCGCTCGCCCGACCTTACACCTTTAGACTTCTTTTTGTGGGGCTACGTAAAGGAAAAAGTGTTTGTGAGTGCATGTGCAAGTGAGGAGGAAATGCGAGAACGCATCACGAACGTGTTCCAGCAGCTACGCTACAGCTGCAATGAGGATCCCACCTTGCTGCCCCGCTTACACGCGGAGACCCTGCGCCGTGCCAATGTGTATGAACACCTCGGTGGAGGTCACTTCGAGCCGTATCTCATACGACCGGAGCGATTCTAAGGTAGAATTATTTTCTTTACCTTATTTTTTTTATCTGTGTACGTGTTTTACTGTGTACGTGTGTGTACTCGTTGTCACTCGTTTCAATGTAACGTAACGTAACGTAATAAAAGACGCGGCCCAGGTGCGCCGGGGAGCGCGCGGGGGGCGGGGGCAGCCTCGCTCAAGCTCGCTGCGCTACCGTCCGCTACGTGCGTTTTGCCACGGTAACGATACATTGCGTGTGAGGTAATAAAACAAATCTGGTTGTTTGGATTCCCTTAATGTTCCTGAAATAATTTCATGTACCGGTCATCTTAATATGATGTACTGAAGCCACCCTATCAGTTTGCGGAGGGCTGTCAAACACACCCTGTATACTTAAAAATGCATCTGATAGCTCACCAAATATAAAAAAAATATTTCTTATTTACTCTCCGTTTCCGCCACTTCAGCTTTCACTGAAAGAGTTTTTTCAGTAATGTATCTAAAGTGGTGAGAAGAGAGAAATAGAGCGTCAATAAATTTAATTAAAAACGAATTGTTTATTTATTTATTCTTGCAGACATAAAATAATCATCTTCCTATCATAAATGCAAGTTACAAAAATTTGATCGAAAAGGAGCAATTCACATTAGAGTGATACAGAGTCGAAATTTCTACTTCGAATAAAAAATAAAAATTAGGTAGTATTTATTTTTTATTTGAAGTAGAATTTTCTCCAAAATCATTTCAAAAACTTATATTTTTATTTTTACTTTTTATAACAACATAAGCTACGCAGACGACATGGTATTGCTGAGTCCGTCGATTGGAGGATGCGGAAGTTGGTACGGGAATCTTATGCGGAGGCCCATGGGCTCAGATACAATGCTAAGAAAAGCGAGCTGTTAGTTTTTAAGGGGCGTGGCAAAAACTATGTGACCGTACCCTCAGTCACCTTAGCAGGAACCGCCTTGAACAGAGTCGCACAGTTCAAGTATCTGGGCCACTGGGTCTCCGAAGACCTTAAAGACAACACAGTTGTGGAAGGGACACGTAGGGCGTTGGCTGTCCGGTGTAATATGTTGGCCCGCAGGTTCGCACGTAGCAGTAATGAAGTGAAAGTTACACTTTTTAAGTCTTACTGCCAAACACTGTACACGTGCAGCCTGTGGGTTAGCTACACATTCGGAGCATTCAGCGCCTTGCGTGTTCAATACAACAACGCGTTTAGGGTGTTGCTGGGGTTACCACGATTCTGCAGTGCGTCGACGATGTTCGCGGAGGCGCACACTGATGGCTTTCATGCCCTAATAAGGAAGCAGTGTGTATCGCTGCTGAGTCGTGTTAGGTCCAGCAGCAACAGCTTATTAAGCGTGTTCGCGGACAGGTGGGACTCTCCACTGCTGCGCCACTGGATGCGCTTGCACACTGCCTTGTGAGCAGTGGATATTTCCTCCTCGTCAAATTTAATATGTTGCTTCTTTTGTGTTGTCACTGCTATCTTATTGTTTGTATCTTTTTATGTGTTGTGTATTTTTGAGATTTTGTTTGTTTTGTTAGTATGTGTATTTTATTGTATGTATCGTTCTATGTTCTGTAAGTGTACCTATGGACAGAGAGTCTGAAATAAACGTTTATTATTATTATTATTTATATACAATATTGCCAATTTTAGCACGGAAATTTCGGAACACTTCTTTTCAGAATGTAGGAATAATACTTTAGGTAAACCTAAAGTTTATATCCCTGTAATCTGTATGTTACATTTCATTAATTTATTTTGAAACAATGCGCCTCCATATTATGCCCTTGGCCTTGGAGTCCTGGATCCTGCATTATCCTTAGATAGACTGACTGTGAAATTGCGTAAAGGGTTATGACGTTGACCGAGAGAACTGAGGCGCACCGGTTGTCACGTGTGGGACCTATGAGGTCGGGGTTCCTATCTGACTAGTGTGAGAAGAAAGGCCGAAACAAACGCAGAGGTCACAGACTCTTTTAAAATCCAGACATAATCTTGGTTAGATCCATTGATATGACAATGAGAGTTCCAGTAATGTCACCAGCAGACCCCGTGCCCGTAAGCGCCAATATGATGAAGAAGTATCTGTTGTCATATCTGAAATGAAGCTTTCCCTTGAAACTTTCAAATTGCAACAGAACACTATACAGGATTCTATAAATGGCATTCTGCAGGAGAATTGTGAAATTAAAAAATCCATGGAGTTCATGGAGAAACACTATGAGGAAATGAAAGATAAATTAATCGCAATGGAGACCGAAAGACGAACACACTTAGCCTACATACAAGGACTAGAATCAAAAGTGGAGAACCTCGAGACAGCTCAAAAACAAGCCACCATTGAGATAAGAAACGTTCCTGTCAAAAAAAGTGAGACAAAAGACGATTTACTGAAGATAGTGATAAAAGTGGGGCTAGCAACCAAAGTTAGTGTTAATGAAACCCAAATAAGAGATGTTTTCCGCCTAAGTTCGAACAAGGCAGGGTCTGGACCTATTATTGTAGATCTTTCCTCGGTTCTACTGAAAGAGAAAATTCTAACTTCAGTGAAGAATCACAATCGGGCAAACCAAAACAATAAATTAAATACGGCCCCACTTAGAACTCGACGGTCAACATCAACCAATTTATATTGCCGATTGCCTAACTCAAAAAGCAAGAAAATTGTTCTATCTAGCTCGTGAGTTCAGTAAGAAAAACAGCTACGAGTTCTGCTGGGTGGCTCATGGTAAGATTTTCCTTCGTCACCGAGTAGGTGCACCGTCACATCGTATAGATAAGGGCAGTGAGCACACACTGCGCCCTCAGGCTGAGCCGTGACTAGGTCACATCGTATAGATAAGGGCAGTGAGCACACACTGCGCCCTTAGGCTGAGCCGTGACTAGGTCACATCGTATAGATAAGGGCAGTGAGGACACACTGCGCCCTCAGGCTGAGTCGTGACTAGGTCACATCGTATAGATAAGGGCAGTGAGCACACACTGCGCCCTCAGGCTGAGCCGTGACTAGGTCACATCGTATCGATAAGGGCAGTGAGCACACACTGCGCCCTCAGGCTGAGCCGTGACTAGGTCACATCGTATAGTTAAGGGCAGTGAGCACACATTGCGCCCTCAGGCTGAGCCGTGACTAGGTCACATCGTATAGATAAGGGCAGTGAGCACACACTACGCCCTCAGGCTGAGCCGTGACTAGGTCACATCGTATAGATAAGGGCAGTGAGCACACACATGCCCTCAGGCTGAGCCGTGACTAGGCATTGTTGTATGGCTTTTCTATTTTATTTTATTTTTATATTTTTATTACATGTTGTTAATTATGCTTAGTTTCAATTACACCTACTATATTGTACTTAAGTTAAAAAATAATATTTCAGTCGTACCACATTTTAATTCCACATTCTAATTGTCTCTCAATTGCTTACAATTCACATAATTTACACATACACACACACAAGTTATAGAAAATCAAATACTAACATATCTACAAACATCACATCTCATATCTTTCTCTATTGGTAAACATGTACTAACTGTTATTATAAGTAGCCTAATTATTAGAAATAATCTTTTGCATAAATATCAGATACGCGTTTTTGAATCCTCACGTAAAAATGCTATTTTTGGATAATATTTCAAGCGATATTGATTCGGCTCAGATGTCTGAGTGTAGGATCTGCTCTCCTGAAAGACTTGTAAACAATATTGATTTGTCTCGGACATCCTTAACTTTAGCGCACACTAACATCCGTAGCGTAGCTTGTAACTCTACTGGAAAGAATTTGCATACAATGTGACATTCTTGTACTCACAGAATGTTGGCTGAGTAAATGCACAACTGCGCCTGAACTTATCGGCTACACGTCATACACTTCAGACTACCTCAATCAGAATGACGGCGTCATTTTATATATTAAATCTGAAATAAAACACCGCGTAACAAAACCATCCGTGTTAGAGGCCAACTGTCTTATTTTACAATCGGAAAACGAATATGCTGTCGTGGCTGTGTACCGCTCACCATCTTACCGAAATATTAATAATTTCTGTGACAGCCTTGATTTGTGTCTTTCATCATTAAAGTCAGTGAAATCGGTGGTCCTGATAGGTGACATTAATATAAATATATTCCCAAGTGGTAATGATCCAAACTGTAGTAATTACTTGGATCAAATGGCTTATCATGGTCTTCTACCTGCTCATGTCTTCCAGTACTCGTAAAACCAGTTGTTTAGACCACGTTATGTTAAGATCTGATAAATACTCAGCTACATATGTACTTGACTCGTTTATAACTGACCATGCACCCCTAGTATTTTGTCTTGATTGTAAAATAAAAAAACACTTCTAAGACCACTTTTCTTAAAATTGATTATCCATCTTTAGTTCAAAAACTTTCGGATACATATTTTAGTCCTGTTTATGATACCGCTGATGCGAATGTTTCCGCTGTCAAATTAACAAACTTAATTTCGCAAGCAATTACTGCGCATTCAATACTAACTATCCCTCATCGTAGGCGAACCATTAAGCCATGGTTAACCCCGAGCTTAGTACGGTCCATTAGGCATAGAGATAAATTGCACAAAAAAACAACCCTTGATCCAGACAATGCCATTACTCGAGTCACTTATACAAGGTACCGGAATTTTTGCAACAACCTTTTAAAAAAACTTAGAATCACTTATGAAAAAAACGAGTTTCAGAAGAATAAAAATAATCCAAAGGGCATGTGGAATACTATCAATAAAATTGCTAGCCTTAAGAAAATTTCACCTCCTCCCAGTGAGTTACTTACTCTTGCTCAAGAACCATACCAGTCAGTTAATGTAGTTAATGATTATTTTGCAGGAATCGGGGAAGCACTTGCAAATGCAATATTAAATAAACAGAGTGCCAATCGATCGATATATGAATTAAATAAATGTAATTCATCGCAGTCACCTAGAGATTCTATGGTGCTACTTGAAACTGACTTTGTAGAGATGGGGTCCATTATTCTTAACATAAAAAGTGACTCAGCAACTGGTATTGACAACATTCCTACACAAGTGATTAAAAGTACAAAGTGCAGTCTTATTTCTCCCCTTACACACATGTGTAACCTATGCCTAACCACTGGTGTTTCCCCGAACATCTTGAAGAGGGCGTTAGTGCATCCTATCTATAAGAGTGGTAACAGAGACATTGTCGGAAACTACAGGCCGATATCTGTGCTGACAGTTATGTCTAAAATCTTGGAGAAACTCTTAAATTCTAGATTAACAAACTTCCTGCGACATAATAATGTTATTGCTGATAACCAATTTGGCTTCATGAAGGGTCGGTCTACAGAAGATGCAACTCTACTTCTGACTGAGGTCATAGCTCAAAACCTTGATGCCAAAAAAAAAGTTATAGGTGTGTTCCTGGATATATCAAAGGCTTTCGACACTGTCTCTGTTCCCTTGTTACTTTTGAAGATGGAATTGATTGGCATTCGTGGGATAGCACTGGAGATTTTTCGATCTTACCTCTCCAGCCGAACCCAGTGCGTTAGGATAGGAAGCTACATAAGCTCAGAAGCGTCTCTCTCTTTCGGCGTTCCGCAAGGGAGTGTTCTTGGACCCACCCTCTTTGTATGTAATGTATGTGAGGGTGTGCACGTAAAGTAGGTGTAGAGGAGTTGGTGTGTATCTTTCTTTAAACATGTTATGTTAAATGTTGTTTTAATTTCTCTTTCTATGTTTTGTACATTAACAGCTTGTGTTTAAAAGTTCTTCCAAACTGTAATATTATTACGTATGACGATGACACTGCTTTAATTGTGCAAGGAAATGACTGGAAAGAGGCTCAGCATTGCACAGAGCATGCGATTAAGGAAACTATGACCTGGCTTAATGATAATCTTTTGACACTGAATGTTGACAAGACCAGATATATTACTTTTTCTCACCGTAGCAATGCCCAGCCTCCACCAGAATTCGAAGTTAGGGTACATTCTTGTGACTTAAAAGAAAATTGTGATTGCCCTAAACTAACTCGTACAGTCAGCATCAAAAGTTGATGACCACATTTAGATTTTCAAAATCGCTGTACACCGTATTATACCTAAATCGCTCAACATGACAAGCGCCAGAAATAAATGATTATCATAAAAGGGCATAAGTAGGTGACCATCACTTTTCAAAAGTTGCTAAACAAAGTTATAATAAAAAAAGCATAACATTCTTCATCTCTAAAGTCTCTGAACAAATTTTTGACAAAAATAGCATACCATCGTTTATCTCTAAAGTCTCTGAACAAAATGAAATGTTTTTTGGGTTTAATATGTCTGTGTATTTTTTTTCGGTAGGTATATTTGTGTTTGGTATATAAATTAAGTAGACACATGCACATGTAAATCACCACCCTTTTATTCAACAAAATTAAATTAAATGGTTCGATAAATCAATACAGTTAATAACTATTATTTGTTTTTATTAAAAATCAACAAATTTAAACTTTCATAATCAAATCAATGTTTTATAAACAAAAACAAGGTTTAATTTTTTATCAATTACAATTATGATTAGGCTTAAACTACTTAGAATTAAAACCTAGTGTGTCCCCCATTGGCATCGATGACATTTTGGAGACGTTCTCGCATGGAGTTTATCACATTTGCACAAGTATTTCGTCACCTAAAATCTTCCCAGATTTCTATGGCGTGATTTAGTAGATTTTCCCTTGTTCGAGGAGTGCAAAATACATAAAATAAAATAACTTACAGCAACTCCCATTTCTCTAGCTATTTCGGCAACAGAAAGTCCTTCTTCTCGCAATATCACTATTCTGTGACGTTCATGTGCACATTAAATGCACATTAAATATGAACATTAAATGGCATTATAATGTTTATTTGTCACTAAAGCGCAATTGATAACTAATACAATATTTATATATGATAAATAATTGCAACCACAATGGTCTACATCCAATACAAAGTGATAATTAAGTAGAAATATTCTTTTTCCATTCAAGGGTAAACAGTTTTTCAAATACCCCACAACTATGTTTCCCAAAGAATTGAATTAAAACGGATTTTGTGTGAATTTTGAAAATGAGCCTTATATGTATACAGATACACATATATTAGGTTCTAATTCAATCGTACTATAAAAATCATAAACTAAGTCGACGGTATGAATTTGAACAGAATCTGCGTGATTTTTGAAAATGAGTCTTATTGCTTTACTAATAAGGTTTATATTCAATCGTAATATAGAAGGCTTAGATGACATCGACAGAATATTTTTTAAGCGGAATATGCTTACCTTTATAATCGTGCTTGCGAACTTATTTTGAAAATAGGCTTAAACATGTGCTTGCCGCTTGAACACCCACTTCTAATATTTCTCATTGATACTATGAAAAAAAAAACAATTTTTTTGTTGGAATTTTAATTTCGAAATTTACATGCATAATTTTTTTTTTTTTTTGTTACATGATTTAGTTTGGATAGGACAAGATTGGATTTATAACTCTGAATATAGTAACGAGCACTTTTTTAGTTTGCAGTTCAGCTACTTTTGATAGTATAAGTTTACACGCTACGTATCCGAATCCGAAACAAAGTAATGTTCAGTAACATTTGTTATTTATGATGATAAGTTATTTTTAGACGTTGCCGTGATTACAAAAGATAACCAAAACAAGCATTTTATATTGTTTAGTGACTTTTGTAAAACTGAATGTTATGATGTTTTCGGATATTATAACGATCAGCAATTTTTGACAAAATGGTGTTTAGTGACCTTTGACGAGTAGTGTTCAGTTAATTTTGAACTTTAATGATGTTCATTCAATACTGGCACCATATCTTGTTGAGCGATTTATGGGTGATATAGTGTACAGTGATTTTGAAAATCTGAATGTGATCATCGACTTTTGATGCTGACTGCGAAAATAGCGTAATCGCGAAAATTTTATCAACTGTCCCATAGAAAACTTCAATACCTACTCGACCTAAATGTATGGGACGGCTGAAATTTTATTCGCGATTACGATGTTGGTCCCACGGAGAAAGTTATTCAGTTTGATGGTCTGTACCACATCCTTAAATTTGGCTGGTCTTTAAAAAATCAGCCTGTATGTGGACCCCACTGAAGCTTAGCATCCAAAGTTATGCCCAAGAATACTGTGCTGTCTTCAGGATTCAATTCTTCGCCCTTTATCAACACATTGGTTTTCACTTGCCTAACGTGAGGTAAAAGTAAATTAAATAAGGTGAAAAGTAAATTATTAAAATTGAACCAGTGGACTACTTTAGAGATCGCGCTATTTACATCGTCAGTAACCTGCTGCTGACGTTTGAGTTTAAACAAAAGTGAAGTGTCGTCTGAAAACAACACTATATCATGATTATCCTTTATGAGGTACGGCAAGTCATTTAGGTTAGGTTAAAGAATCTTTATTTCTCATAAGAACAAGATACGTATATGTAATTATCTATCGTATAAATATAATATATTATATATATGATAATGTTATCTAAATTTTTTTTACTAATATGCAAGTATTGTAGTTGTATAGTTGACGAACACTAAACATTTTCGTTTTTTCATATAGCTGTTTAGTAGGTGTTAGAAAGTCTTAACAATATAACCGTTTTATAATTTTGTTTTGGGTCCTCTGTATGTAATTGAGGTTAGTCTTGGATGCCGATCCCCAAATCTCAATCAGGTATTCTAGGTTAAGTTTTACTAATGAATTGTAGATAGTGTGTTTTATCTTAGGTTAAGCAGTTTCCCATTTTGCGAAGAGCTCCAGAAAGTGACACAAGCTTGGCTCTTACGTGATCGATATGGGGTTTCCAGGATAGTTTGTCATCTAATAGTAGACCAAGATACTTTTCTGTACTGGACCGTTTGATAGTTGTGTTATTAATAATCAAAGGGGCGTGGGGTGGAATCTTTTTGTTTTTGGCTGTAAATATCATGTAAGATGTTTTCGAAGTATTAATGGTAAGTAAGTTATGTAGAAACCACTCATTTATTAAGTTTAAATCGTTTAGCGCCTCACTGATGATATCGTGCATGGATTGAACGAAGTAGAATAGACTAGTATCATCTGCGTAAAGTGTTAGATATCCCGTTAACCCTATCTGATTGAAGTTATTTACATAAATCAGAAATAATGGTGGTCCCAGAATAGATCCTTGTGGAACTCCGCATGTGATTTTTTGAGGAATACTCTTGTAGCTTCCAATTTTAACAATCTGGCATCTGTTTGATAAATAGGATTCGAATAAGTTGTAAGCTATTCCAGTGATACCCAAGTTAATTAGTTTTTGTAGTAGTTTTGTAAGAGAAACAGTGTCAAAGGCCTTTTTCAAATCAATAAAAATGCCTAAGCCTATATTTGTTTTATCTAGAGTTGCTTTTATATTAGTTACTAGGTCAATGGTTGCTGACAAGGTGTTTGATTTTGATCTAAAACCAGATTGTTGATCTATAAGGAAGCTTTTCTCATTTAAGTATTCAATTAAGCAGTTGTATATAATTTAATTTTTTAATTTTTGATATCACTGGAAGCACAGATATTGGCCTATAATTGCTCGGGTCCGTTTTCGTACCCGACTTGAAGATAGGAGAAACTTTTGCCACCTTCAGGCTATCAGGAAACGTACCATGGTCAAGACATTTATTAACGCAACTAACTAATGGTGAAATTATAACATTCTTAATACATTTTAATGCTTTTGTGCTAATTCCGTCCATACCGGTGCTAGTATCAGCATACATATTATTGATAAGTTTAGTAACCTCCTCGATTGTACAAGGTCTAAATTGAGCTTTTCTGTATGTTCATGTCCGTCTTTGTACATAAGTGTGTTACCTGAATTTAAATGGTACCCCGATGGTATCCCATTGGCCAGCTCTGTACCAATAGTGGCGAAGTAAACATTCAGTATATATCAGATCTTTTCACCCTCTGTTACACTTTGTGAATTTATTATTAGCTTTGGAGGTAAACTATTCGTTTTAGTCTTATTCATAGCTAGAGAATTAATGGTTTTCCACATCTTCTTCGGATTATTGTTACATTTTTGGAATTTTTTGTAGTAGTAACTGTTTTTATCATTATTTATCTTCCTATTTACTTTATTTCGTTCCGCTTGAAACTTCCTTTTCAAAATAATATTTGCTTTTTCACTTTTTAACTGTTGCCACAAGGTATTTCTGTTATCGATCTTCTTAATAACTTCTTTATTAATCCAGTCGTCCTTTGGTAAGTTCATTATTTTTGATTTTTGCTTCTTGTTTTGTAATACACACATCAACACCGTCTAGGGTTATTTTGTATAAAGTTATTAAACTCAAAAAATACTGGCCAGTTTTAAATTCATTTGAAGAAAGCTTATTTTGTAAACCTTTTTGAACGATTCTAAATTTGAATTTGAAAAAATAAATTAAAAACAAAAGACTTACGTGGCATAATGGTAGCGAAGTCCGAAGGTTTCATTTATCTACAGTAGTTTCTGCCTGTTTTTTTGTGTCAAATTTAAGTTTTATAACAAGTTATCGGTTAATTTCAAATTAATGTTATTCTGTGCATCATGCAGCGGCGCCATTTAACGAGAGAGGAATTGTCAATGGCAGTAGGCATGCTCCAAACTGGGGCTACTCAACGGAGTATTGCCGAGGAGATTGGAACAAGACAAAACGTGATATCAAGGTTATGGTCACGTTATCGTGCTACTGGTGATGTGGCTGAAAGACACCCAGGCGGGAAGCGCGTTACCACTCAACGACAATACCGATTTTTGAAAGTTGCCGCGAGAAGACAACCAAATGTTACGGCCATGCAGTTGGTTCAGAGGCTCCAGTCAGAGCACCAGTTGCTTGTGAGTGACCAAACTGTGAGGAGAAGGCTGCATGAAGCTAACCTTCATGCTCGCAGACCGCTTCATACTCCAGCACTACGCCGAGGAAATCGTGGACGACGACTAGAGTGGGCTCGTGAAAATTTGCTCTGGGAAGATAACCAGTGGTCTGTAGTGCTGTTTACCGATGAGTCCCGGTTCGGTTTCCATCCCGATACACGTAGAGTACGTGTTTGGCGAGTTCCTGGTCGTGAGAGCCATCTGCAACATCCTCAGGAAGTCTATTCATACCACGACGGGACAATTATCGTTTGGGCGGGAATTCGTGTTGGTGGAAGAACCGACCTCGTTTGGATCAGAAACACCATGACGGCTGAAAAATACCGAAACGAGATGCTAGTACCAATAATCTACCCCCATCGACTACAAATGGGCCAAGAATTCACGCTCATGCACGATAACGCCCGTCCGCACACAGCGAGAGTGGTGACGAGCTGGTTGCAGCAGGGCAATTTCATACTTTAACTCCTAATATTAGGGGTTAAAGTATGAAATTGCCGATTTGTACAAAAAAATTGAAATTCGTTTTTTTTTAATTTAACATATTTATTTAATCAAAATAATTACCATTATTATCTATACTTTGCTGCTATCTAATAGGAAGGTAATTTATGCCTTTGCGATAGAACTCTCGTGATCTAGATTCGACAAACTGTGTGAAAGCATTTTGTACTGCCTCCTGAGAAGAAAACTTTTTATCACGTAGAAAATTGTCCAAATCACGAAAAAAATGGTAGTCCGTTGGAGCAAGGTCTGGCGAATACGGAGGGTGACGAATGGTTCTTAATTGCAGTTCCTGTAGAGTTAAAACGGTTGTATGAGGTCTCGTGTTATCATGGAGCAATAATGGTGAAGATCGATTCATGAGTCGCGGCTGTTTCACTGCTAGTTTTGCTATCATTGTTCGGAGTTCGGCACAGTAGACATCTGCCGTTATTGCTTGACCAGATCGGAGAAAGCTACAGTGAATAACACCATGCTGAGACCAGCAAACAGTTACCATTACCTTTTTACTGGTAATCTTTGCTTTTCCATCACGAAAGCGTTTAAACCAAAATCGCACGGTGCGTTCATTAGCAGTCCCCTCTCCAAACGCAACATTGATATTGCGAGCTGTTTCTGCCGCGTTAGTTCCGCGTCGGAACTCGTTTTCAAAAATAACACGAATTTTCGAAGTATCCATCTTTCTTGTCTAAGCTGAATAAAAAAAACAACTGAAAGTCGATAATCGAATGTTGCACATTTTTTAAAAGAAGAATTTCATAGGTACCATGTGAAAAAAGTTTCACTCAAAAATCTCAAACCATGAAGGTTCTATGCCAATTCGAAGTACCTATTACAATAAAACGGCAATTTCATACTTTAACCCCTATTATTAATTTTTTGGAAAATAACTCGAATACTGTCAGATTATTGAGTCTTTTTGAGTCATTTTGATTTGACAAATGTGTTTATGGAACCAACCCGAGTGCTGCTCAGCGAGCTCTTTATATAAGCAATAAAATAAAATCAGCTGATGATAAAATAAAAACTACCTGGCAAATAATAAATAATGAAATAGGTAGGAAAAACAGCGAAATAGTGAATTTAATTTAGAGACTGCACATGGCCCCATCAATTCAGATGTAGAAATAGCTCAGGAATTTGA
The DNA here is from genome assembly GCA_947507525.1 of Apamea epomidion. Lineage (NCBI taxonomy): Eukaryota > Metazoa > Arthropoda > Insecta > Lepidoptera > Noctuidae > Apamea > Apamea epomidion. Next base: position 20,650,186 of record OX382238.1, read on the forward strand.
AAACTTCTTTGCTAATATTCCCCTTAAAACTACTGAAGCTTTAAATTCTTACCCCACGCTTTCTGCTGCCTTACTTAAAAGGAATGTAAAGGCATGCCCTTCGGAGCTTAGGTTTCAGCATACAAACCCCCAGGCTGTTATAAGAGCTTTTAAAGATCTTAAAATTAAATCAACAGAAGATCTCTGGGGTATGTCTGTAAAAGTATGTAGATCTCTCATCGAAACCATTGCGCCCTATTTAGCTTTCATATTTAACACCAGTGTTGACCAAGGAGTCTTTCCGGATCTTATGAAACATAGTAAAGTAGTACCATTGTTCAAATCCGGTGATAGTAAAGAACCCAACAATTATAGACCTGTGTCAATTCTGCCAGTTCTCAGTAAGGTGTTTGAAAAGTTGATGCTCAATCAAATGTTACGTCACTTTAATAAAAATTACATCTTTCATGAACACCAGTACGGCTTCACCAAAGGGCGTTGTACCACTGACGCCGGTGTTACCCTAATGAAGAACATTTTTAACGCCTGGGAAGAAGCACAAGATGGTATTGGAATCTTTTGCGATCTCTCTAAGGCGTTCGATTGCGTAAACCATGAAACACTTCTGATGAAACTCGAGCACTATGGGATTAGGAAAACAGCACTTGACTTGTTAAGATCATACCTGAAAGATAGAAAGGTTAAAGTCCAAGTAAATGGCGTAAACTCATTGGGGTCTGAAATGACAATGGGCGTTCCTCAAGGTTCGATATTGGGTCCATTCCTCTTTTTAGTTTATATTAATGATTTACCACAATTACTTCAAAATCAACCGAAGATGGTGTTATTTGCAGATGACACATCATTGATCTTTAAAATAGACCGACGGTCACAAAATCTTGACGACGTGAATAACTCTATTCTTCAGGTCCAAGATTGGTTTACGGTAAATAATTTAGTACTTAATGAAAAAAAAAAAAATGCATTAGATTTAAATTAGGTACCTACCTAATGTTAGAAGTAGCGAAACATCATGTTGAATGGCCAAAAATTAGAATTTGTTAATCAGACAGTTTTCCTAGGAATCACGCTAGATGAGAAATTACAATGGGGACCTCATATAACATCTATTGCGGGGCGGCTAAGCTCGGCCGCATATGCTGTTAGAAAGATAAGACAATTAACAGATGAAGAAACCGCGCGTTTGGTCTATTTTAGTTACTTCCACAGTATTATGTCATATGGCATTTTACTGTGGGGTCGGGCTGCTGACATTGAATCCATTTTTATTTTGCAAAAGAGAGCTGTCAAAGCCATTTACAATCTACGTCGTCGCGAATCTGTTAGGGAACTATTTAAAAGGGTTAATATTATGACGGTACCTTGCCAATTCATTTATGAAAATATTATGTATGTAAGAAAAAATCTACATCTTTTTAATAAAATAAGTGATAGACGTAATTTTAATACTACAAATAAAGATAAATTAGATCAACCTTTTTTCAGATGATCTAAAGTACATACATCTTTTATGGGGTACTGTGTTAAATGTTACAACAAAATAACTTGTGAAATATTGCAATTAAATGAAAGAAAATTTAAAACTTATATTAAAATTACACTTTGTAAGCAAGGATATTACAAACTAGAGGATTATATCCAAGATAAGAATGCTTGGAAACATGGTGGTCCTGCTCCATAGGACAATCTCTAGAGTCTAGACAAAATCAAACTGGTTGCTAATGTAATTGTATAATTTTTTTTTTTTTCTTTAACATTGATTTACATTCTGTAATTACTTGGGGTCACACCCGGACTTATTACTCCTTATTTATTTATGAAAATCGTCTACTTTTGGACTGTTTGTGAATATGTGAGCACCATGTATCTATCACAAAGTTAATTTATATGTCATGGTTTCATTTATCCATTTTAATTCTTTTACCTATTATGGTATAGTAATTTTATTTTTAGGTGCATCATCTTCACATATAATTATATAATTAATGTATGCAAAATATTGTAAAACATTTTAAAAGAGTAACGGTGGAGTTTCTTGCCCATTCTTCTCCACGAAAACTACCTTTTGGAAGGGGCGACTAGAATAAATTTTATTTTTGACGTTCAAAAGTGCCTTTTATGTGCCTATTTGAAATAAATAATTTGACTTTGACTTCGATCGATTTTTCAGTAAATATTTTGGTGTATGTGGAGAATCAAATACAATTTTTTGTAGGGCGGGGTTTAACTGCATTATATTTGCCCAATCTTGTAGATATTACGGGCTTAGAACAATCTTGATAGGCTTGTGTTAGGATCTTATGAACTTCTTCAGGGTCACAATTGTTGCCTTTGGAGAGATCGATGACATCTTGCTCATTCAGACCCACCAATATTATGTTCTTGTCTCTTTAAAGTCTACCTTGCATTTCGAGGAAAAACTCGTGTTGTGCTCCAAAATTTAATGCGGGTTTTCGGTTTTCACTTTTGAGGTGATGTAGCTCAGCCTCGATTGCTATAATTCTACTTTGAGTAATTTTATGTTCAGTTGTAATATTTTCCACGGATATAAGCAGTTTCTTATATTCTTCTGTTAGGTTATCAGTTGTTAATTTCAGATCTTGAATGTCTTGCCTAATTTCGTTCCGCATTTATGTTATATTATCAATTTGTTCGTTCATCGCTTCCTTTATACAGCCCATTATTTCGCTACGAAATTGGGCTAAATCTCTTTTGAAATCATATTCGAGAGTGTGTGGTCTTCTCTTTCTTGAGTCTTTGTTAACTCGGCGTTCGTCATCCTCAAAATTTGACAGATTAGAGGTTGATCCACCACTCACACTCCCGCCAAACATTTGTTTCCTTGGAGTTCGCGGTAAATTCATGCTACCTAGCTCTCGAATTAGGCTCACAGAACCGGTTACGGTTACGGCCTCTTATCTTTCTTGACCGTAGGTAAACTGTTTGTGTGATTTATGTACTTTTTAACAATACACTTTATTTATAACAACACAGAAAGTGAATTTAGTATAGCTTTAAGCTTTAATATTTTATACTTTAACGATATTTTATTTAGTAAGTTTTAAGCACGCGTCCGCACACTCCGACGCTCGACGAGCGAATTTATATAAATAAGAAACAAGAAAGGACCAAGAATTGAGCCCTGTGGGACTCCCATTGTTACTATAGATTTTTATATGTCATATTCCTACGTCTTGTAAATTTTTGTATGTAATGTGTAAAAATTTTTGTTGTAAATTTTTTTTTTTGTAATGGGCCTACACATTCCAAAAAAAAATGTTTGTTGATTAAGTTACATACTTATTTGCAGTTGGTAAACTAACTGCGACCTAGGTCGATATATAATAGTAATAATACTTAAATATTTTATTTTAGCTCAAAGATCCATAATGTTGTTAGTAAAAGTCTTAACCTAAAATTTGTAAAAACCACACACTATATACAAAAATTGAAACGTGTGCAGCCATATCCAGTGAGCCAGCATGGGGCTGTCCCACCTATCACACAATGCACTCAGGATGCTGTGGGAGCTAATAAAATAAAAATAAAATAAAATCAGCATTTATTGCTGTTAGATTTTAACTTATTTGACTAAACATTACTTTTTAAGAATAAAATAAATGATAACAATAGAGGTAAGAAAACTACATATAAATTAACTGAACTAAAATGTGTTCTCGGCATTCGGCTTGTCTCTCCTCTTAACAGCTTGTCTTTCGACAAAGGCCTCCTCTAAGGATTTCCATTTGTTTCTGTCCTTTGCTGTACGTAACCATTCTGGCCCAGCTACTTGCTTCAAATTATCTTCCCATCGTTTTGGTTGTCTTCCTCTACTTCTTCCGCTTTCTCTGGGGTACCATTCCGTTATTATTCTGGTCCATTTCTCTTTCTCTTCTCTCAACATATGTCCTATCCAACGCCATTTTAATTTTCTGCATACTGATTGAACTTTTCCAAACTTAGTCTTTCCTTTGATCTTTCTTAATTGTATTTTATCTCTTCTTCTTACTCCCAATACGCTTCTCTCTATCTCGTTTTGACATCAATTTTAATTTATTTTGTTGTTGTTCGGTTAAGGCCCAAGTTTGGCACCCGTATGTGAGACATGGCAGTATGCAAGCATTGAAGACTTTTCGTTTATCTGCCACTCCCCAATTTGTCCATTAAAATCACCTGAAAATCACCTGTTGATACTGCTCACAAAAATATAATAATAATGTTATTATATTTTTGTGAGCAGTATCAACAGTACTTTGTAATTTTTGGTAGAATTCTTCTATTTTGTTTATATCTTGTTTTTTATCTGCTTCAGTTGGCGAGTACACTTGAATAATGGACCATAATTCATCTCTGCTATTTTGTACGGGAAGTTTGATGTTGAGTATTGCTATTCTTTCGGATATGCCTTTCAATTCCTCGATTCTGTCTGTATATTTCCTTTTTATTAAAAAACCAACACCGTATTGCCCTGGTGTTTCTCCTTTGTAATGCAGTAGATACTACCCGTGGTCTTCTATTCCTTCTCCTAGTCTTCTTACTTCGCTTATTCCAATAATATTCCAATTGATTTCGTCTAATGCTGTTTCTAGTTCAATGAGTTTCTCTGGGGTTCTTAGTGAGCGTGTATTAAGCGTCGCTATGTGTATGTCGCAGTTATTATTCCTTTTTTGTTTGTCTATCCTTAGAGGGTGTTGGTCGTTTTCCCCACGTGGACCAGTCGGCTTGGGGGAGGGTGTAATTTTCCAATTGAATGTATTTTTGTTTCTTTGTTTTGTTGGATTTTCTGATTGCCGAGAATTAGTTGCTACTGTTGCTTGTTTGTAGGGATGTTAGTAAGAGAGTTAGATCTCATTCTCATCATGTCAAATGCGTTGGTTCTTTTGGCCTTAAAGGGTATGGTGGCTTGTTGTTTTTTAGGTTGAGTGTCCGAAGAATGTGGTGAAGAAGAAGTTTCCCGTTTTCTTTTTTCGTTAGGTGTTTCATTTTCCCTCACCACAAGCTTATCATATTTCAGAAACGCTATTTTCCCCTTTTTCCTTTCCTCTATCAGTTCCGCCTGCAACGCCTTCCTTTTGGCCAGAACTTCCTTTGGATAATCTTCAGTGACATATATCTCCTTAAGATGTTGTTGTGATGCTGTGGGAGCTAGCACGTATTTATTCTACCGAGAATAGAAGCGCACCGTTTCCGTATAATGGCATTAAAACCCTGGCCCCGGCCTCGGTGAACATTCCGGAAGCGCTACAAAAGCGTGGGAGACCCAACAGCATCCTGAATATATTGTGATACTGGACACGCAGGGCGTTGTATGCCCTCAGCGTATACCTGACCCACAAAGTGCACGTATAAAAAGACTGGCAGTATGCTCTGAAACGGGTTATTTTGACTTGTGTCGTACAACGTGCAAATCTGCGGATCAGCAAATTACCTCGGACAGCCATGGCCCTGCGTTCCCTTTCTATGTCCAGGTTATATTCAGGTGATGAGTGACCCAGTGACCCAAGTACTTAAATTTTGTTACTCTAGATAACGGAGTATTATTTATGCTCACATCTGCCACGTTAGTGTAGCATTTGGTGCCCGCCTTGAATACCAATCATTCACATTTTTTTGCAATTGTACAGGCGCCAGCAGGTCCAGCTATCCGAAACTGTCAAATTTTCCCAATCAACCTTGAACCTTAATGCTTTAGCGATAATGTTAAAAATCTATTAAAGAAATTTGACACATTGTACTTGATGTGCTGGCATCAGTACCTGAGTCCCTGAGTGACCGCGTAGTCTTCACATATCTTAACAAGACGCCTGAGTGCGCTTATTGATGGACTCAGCAGCACCATGTCGTCAGCTTAATAGGGATTGCAAACCGGGCCCGGTCACCGGACCCGGTGAGTAAACCGCGGCGCGCGGCGCGGGAGCAGACGGAAAAATAATTATTTTGCCTTATCTGTATTGAATCTTTCGGGTGATGACTTTTTAATTTTTTGTAATCTCATTTTTGATTCATAACCAAAGTACTTATCAGTTTTTCTTTGTTCTAAATGTTTTTTTTTTTTAAATTTTATTTTATTCTGGGGTTTTTATCAGAGATATGACAACCCCATCATACCCTTTTACAAAGTAACTACTGTTTTACAATATTATTCTGCTTAATCAACTTATTATCTATTAAAATAACTTAGCATCTATTAAAAGTAAGAAAGGCGAATCACTCACTTGTAAAAGATTCTGTGAGTTAGTGATAGTTCATTATCTCACAAAACCTTCCGGTTAATTCCGAACATGGTGCAGATAAAATTGTTTGTGTTAATCCCACATCCGTCACATTCAAATTCAGTTCAAACATGAGTGATTCACGTTCACTCTTATTTCGGACACAATCCATCAGCAAATGCTGTACATCCTCGACTTTATTGCACACTGTGCAGTTTGGAGAACCACTCTTCTTCATATGAAATGCAAACTTTGCCGATGGGTAGTGTCCGGAGCGGAGTCTTAAAATTAATTTTACATATTTTTTATTCAAACTAATACTATCAAACCACGGCAACCGAGATGGCCGACCTTGAATACTTCGATACCAAATACCTTTATTCTCGGAAATATTGTTGAAATGTTGTGTCCAAAAATCATAACCTATTGTTTTAATTTGTGTTAAATGTTCCCAATGATCGGGTATATAGTTAATAAGGGTACTCGTACCATCACCTGCGGCTGATTTCGATAACAGGTCGGCCTCCTCATTGCTACGTAGGCCGATGTGTGCTGGAACCCATTGCAACTTTGCAACTTAATGTCAGTGTTATTATTTATTAGAGTAGTTAACTTGTTCAAGATATCATACGCTATCGTACCTCTGGAACCCATTGCAACTTAATGTCAGTGTTATTATTTATTAGAGTAGTTAACTTGTTCAAGATATCATACGCTATCGTACCTCTGCTATGACCAGAGGCACATCGAGCTATATGTTGCAGTGCACTCTTACTGTCTCAAAAGATTACCACTCCATTGATATGTTGATTCAATATATAATCCACTGCTTGATAAATTGCAATAAGCTCCAGTGACATGATTGATATATTACAATTCACTCTAAAACCTAATTTTATACGTAAATTCTGATGATAAAAACGCGCTCCTAAGCCCTGACTGCTTTTCGATCCATCTGTAAATATTTTGTGACATTGACTATAATTATTATTTAATTCCATGAGGACATCGTTCAACAGGATGTTTGGGTTATAGTTTGATTTAGCACTGCGCAAACATTTAAGATCAATTTTAATTATAAGTATTTGTATTTTACGAGTTGTCCAAATTTCTAAACTAAACATTCTAAGAATACTTGAAGATGTAATTTCTAAATTTTTAGTATCATTATATGTTTTTACTAACAAAGGTTTTTTTTTATTTTCCCAATAGGAGGTTAGACAAAGCGCACCCAATTCCGACAAAAGACCAACTGTAATACTATTTGACCATGACATTAATTTGACACAATAATTATAAGCTAAAAATTCTCTTCTTAAAAATAGTGGGGGAATACATAAATCGGACTCCATGACGTGAATAGGGGTACTCTTTATATAACCACCTATGATACGTAAGGCTTGGTTTTGTAATTTATCCAATTTTAAAATGTGTCATTTTGCACTGCAATCATAAATAAAAGAACCATAATCCAATCGACTCCGAATTAAAGAGATGTATAATCTACGTATATGTTTTGTATGAACACCCCATGAACTCCTTGTTAATATTTTTAATAATATATTCAAATACCTTAAGCACTTACTTGAAATTTCATTGATATGTTTTCCCCAACGTAAACTACGATCCAACCACATTCCTAAATATTTTGTACATTCTGAAAAACTAAGTGTCTGTTCATTTATTTTAAGAGATGGGAATATTCTACGTCTGCCCCTACTAAACACACAATATGTAGACTTGGTTGAAGATAGTTCTAGACCAAGACCAGCCAAATTTACTACAATATAATCTAAGGAATTTTGTACATCATTTACTACAATATAATCTAAGGAATTTTGTACATCATTTTCACATTTCTTTATATCTTTATCTTTTATATAAATTACAAAGTCGTCTGCGTAATGTGATATTACTATATTAAGGTAATAAAGAAAAAAAATAAAAGTAATTAAATTAAAAAGTAACGGTGATAACGGATCTCCTTGGGCCAATACCTTGTTAGTACATCGAACTGTTAAAACATCACTATTGTTTGATTTAATTTTTAGATATCTTTCATTTAAAAAGGCATAAATGTAAGAACAAATCTTTGATCCTATTTGAACTCATCCAAAATATTAACTGCTGCATCAATTGAGACATTATTGTATGCGTTCTGAATGTCCAAGAAGCACGCTAGTGTTGGAATGTTTTTAGAAAAGACAATCTGTATATAGTTAATTAAACGCACCAGGGAATCAAGACAGGACAACGATTTTCTAAAGCCTACGGTGTATGGTGATAATATTTTGTTTTTTTCGACAAACCATTCCAAACGTTTTGCCAACATTAAGTGGAAGATTTTACACAAGCACGATATCAAGGATATGGGCCTCAACTTAGCATTTTCTGTAGTGTTGTTAGCTTTGGGAATCGGAATTATTTGAACGGCATTGAGTAGGTAAAATACCGGATCTAAAAATGTTATTATATAGGTCGAGTAATTAGTTCTTAGCTATTTTGGGTAGATGATAAATCATTGAATACGAGACCCCGTCCTCACCAGGTGCGGTATCTTTTTTCTTTAAACAATTTTCCAACTCCTCCATATTAAAATCACATTCTAACATATCATCATTTTGGGACATAAACACTGGTATTTTATTTGGAACATAATCAGGTGTTAAGGAACGTAGTAGTTCTTTTTGTTTTTCAATCGGAGGATGAGTAACTGATTGCTTATATCCCTTCATCCATCGCATACGCTGCCACATGTCAGATGCTGACACTGTCTCATCAAGGGAATCACAAAATCTTTGCCACCCTAATGATTTCGCTTTTTGTATCATTTTATGAGATTCTGCAATTTTACTTTATAATTTAGTTAAATTATCCGGAGTGGGGTTACGTCGAAATTTTGATAAAGCTAATCTACGTTGTGCGATTATATGGGATAATTCAGGCGTCCAATAACTTTTTGGTTTAAATTCTTGTGCGGGTTTAGAACAGCTTTTTATAAAGGGGATATATTTATCAGCGGCTTTATTTATATTATCTAAGAAAAAATTGTACATATCCTGTACACTACTGCCTTCCGGAAGTGACATGTTTGATAAAAGGTCCTGATATTTCTTCCAATTGGCTTTTTTGTAATTTCTTTTTTTAGAAACAGTGAAATCATCGTTAATATTGATTGACATTTTAATCATAAGGTGGTCACTACCCAGGTTTTCATTAATCACCTTCCAGTTAAATTCTATAGCAATATCAGAGGAAACAAAGGATATATCTGGTGATGTTTTCTGTATATTCCCGCTAACTAATTTAATTCTTGTGTGACTACAATCATTAAGATAAACAAAAGAACTTTCGAGGGATGAATCCATTATATGAGTCCCTCTCGTGTCAGTTTTAGTTGAACAGTTAACATGGTGGCCATTGAAATCGCCAGCAATTAAAGTCTTTTTTGAAAATAGAGAAAATAGCTGTTCCCAGTCTGAAGGCTGGGTAGATACCGAAGAAGGACAATAAAGTGAGACCACGTTTTCTAAGTCTTTACAATTAATTAATTTAACACTTACTACCTCTATACCTGTTTTTAAAAGTTGATATGAATTACAATGTGATTGTATGGATTTATGTACAAAAATTGCAACCCCTCCATATGAATCGAACCTGTCTTTTCGGTATATGTTATATCCACTTACATGAAGGTCAGATTCACTGTCTAACCATGTTTCACTTATGATTGCTATGTGAATATTTTGTTTAAATAATATGTCTGTGAATGAACTTAATTTTGGCAAAAGACTTTGTGAATTCCATTGAATTATATTGATACTAATATTTTACTTGAATTATCCATTTATAAAATTAATAATTTTGTCTAGAAAATTTCCTTTCATAAAACAACTTACTACGACTTTCTTTAATTCTTCACATACAATTTTAAACAACAATATTATTTTATCTTCAAATGTTCCTTCTGATATAAATGTTCTATTTAGTTTAAACAGAAATTTCTTAAATTCAAATTTGTAAAGTAACTTTTCATCTCTCTGATAATTTAGTTCTTCCTTTTGGGAATCAAACCAAACTGGATCTTCTTCTATCGGTGTTCCATTCTTATTCTGCCTCTTCCTCGTAGATTTTCTTTCTTTTTTATTGATATTATTACCAAACAATATTTTCTGAGACGGCTCTTCTTGCTGTTGACTCGCTTCTGTTTGTCTAGAACGCTCTTTGTTTTCTTCCCGTATGACCGGAAACTTGGGGTTTTCGCTATGTTTATTTAATGATTTTGTGAGCACAGTGCTGAATGTTTCCGACTCGCTTCTTATGTCTGTTTCAATTGAAGTCTTCGAGTTATTATGAAAACCAGTATCATGTTGTTGTTGTATAAATAACTGAAGGGCTTTTCTATATGTGACTTGTTTGGTACTCATAATTTTCCTTATATTCTTTTCTTTTAAGAACATAGGACATTCTTTATCTAAAACAAAGTGATTCCCCTTGCAATTAAGGCATGATATTTTAATTGTATCACAATTATCATGGTTACCCCCACATTTTGGACATATTTTTTTCTTTGTTGGGCAGTACTTCATTATGTGGCCAAATTGCCAACAACCGGAACATTGTGTTACAGGAAAAACGTACGGTTCCACTTTAAATCGGCAATCATATGCATATACATAAGCCGGCAGACTATTGTTGTTAAAACAGATTCTCACGGATTCGCTGTCAACCAATTTACCTTCAGAGTCTACCCGTCTTAATCTCTTCACAGATCAGATATCACCTCGGTACTACCTTCAAATATATCCAATAGCTCAGTTTCAGTTAAGTCTAAATCCACCCCTTTGACAACACCATAGGATAGGAACAACTCATCTATTAGCTGACATCTACATCCCACATCCTTAAATTTTTGGCATTCTAATAATTTGATTGCATCATTTTTTTCTTTAAACTGAATGAGAACTTTATTAAAACTTTTGTATTTTATTCGTATTACATTTTTTGTGTTTTCCGATCTTAATAATTTAGCTAATTCCATTTGTTTAGGTATGCTTTCCAACGAAGTTACACATATTTCATGTCGTATAGTATTATTTACTCCGTTATCTTTTTCTTCATCTACCCTCTTATTATTTTGTGCCTCCACTGATAAACTTCTATTTAATCGTATAAGTCTCCTTCTATTAACAGTAATAAAGTCATCATCATCGCTTATTTGACTCTCTCTCTCTTTTCTCTTCTCAGCTGCTTTCTTCTCATTATCTTCGATTACTTGATTTATTCGGCGTATTATTGCTGGTTCCAAAGATTTATCAACATCTCCTTCTTTACGTAATATTTCCACATCACCACCACTTTCTTCTTCTTCGGTCTCCATAATTGGTAATATAAATAAAATAGAATAAACTTATTTATGACTGACACTTAAGCAGCGTATTTATACACGCCCGCACGAAACGAGATCGCAAACGCACTGTTCTAAATGTTCTAATTCGTTTCTTAAATTATCCATAGTATTATAGACATCCAGTATAGTTACATCATTTCCTTCCAATCGTTTTATTGTTTTATTAAATAAATATATTAAGCATGTGGAATGTAAAGTTAGATAAATTTTAACAATTTCCCTATCCTATCGATCACTTAGTTTTAATAATTCTTGTATAATTATTGCACAATTATCACCTAAACTTATAAAATAATTATATATATATAGATGTCGTGGATAGATGGCGCCGTAGTACAGCGGACAGCGCCATCTAACAATTTGATGGGTAAACGGGTAATCATGTGATCGAAAACACAAGGGAGCCCTACCGCTTGGACACGATCGTCGGTGGAGGGGATGCAGCGAGGACTGGCGGAGAGACCGAGTGTCGCGACAGTCTACAGTGGACAGTCGAGCTCGGACAGTCTTGGCCAACGCTCGATACCGTACGCACGTGTTTGTTTCCGACGCAAGTCTGCGTTTCGGTTGATAATCGCTAGTTTATTAAAGTTACTTTAAATTCAAATTTTCTTTTCGTTCGAGTACCCGCTACAGTGCCCACACATACGTAAACTATGTTGGATCGTGAAGAAGACCCGATGCTTCGCATCTCGGCCACCCAGTGATGCGACATATATTTTGTTTTACAGTAAAGGTTGAATATAAAGTATTTTCACATACTTTATTTGTAGGTATGCAAAAGTATAAATTATTTACCAAAAATAAAGTAGGATACGTTATTATAAAGTATGGTTGGCAACCCTAGCTCCAACCCCAGGGAGTTTAGTCTTCGCGGTGCCACCCCAAACCGGAATGCAATAATCGATGTCAGACTGGCAAAGTGCAAGATAGACCATTTTTAATGTTTTGGGTTCAGCGCAGTGCCTTAGAGACTTGAAGATATAAATAAGTTTCGTTACCCTTGACGTTATTAGGCTTTCAATTTGAGAGTACCACTTTAGTCCGTCTTCAATCACTACACCCAGGTTGGCTCAAATGTTCAAGAAATCTCGAAAACTATCAAGAATCGCGGAACATACATGGGGTATTTTCCGATAGCTGGGCATGAGGAATCAATTTTTTTTATGACGTCACTGTTTGGACCACTGTTTGGACTGTTTGGACCGTGAGTGGGTGTCGCTGTTGTGACCGTTGGTGTGTTTGCGTGTCACAGGAGATGATGGAGCAGGGCGCGGACGAGTCGGACGGCTCGGCGCTGGCGTCGCGCGGCGCGTCGCGCTCGTCATCGCGCTCGCGCGGCTCGTGCGGCTCGCGCGGCTCGTGCGCCTCGCAGTCGTCGCTGGAGCTCGACTCGTCCGACGCGCTGGTGCACTCCTCGCCCAGCCTGTCGCTCAGCCGCCGCACAGAGCGCACCGACAGCGCGTCGGCCGGCTGCTGGGAGAGCACTGGCAGCGCGTCGCGCTCCGAGCCCGACGACAACGGCAACGCGCCGGCCTCGCTGCCCGCCTGCGCGGCCGACGTGCAGAACGACAACGCCGCCCCACCGCACAAGGTAGGCCCGCTCGCCCGCGCCGGCCGCTGGCGGCTCGAGGCTCACGGCACTCACCGCTCCGTTGTGTTGCAGAGCGAGTCGGCGGCGTCGCTGCGGCGGCTGCGCGCGCAGTTCGCGTGCTCCATCAAGTGAGGCGCCAGGCCGCGCCCGCGCGTCCTCGCGCGCCGCTCTCCTGTCATTGTCTTGTATTACACGCGTCCGTTTCAGATCTAGAGCGTTCTTTATTTCTTGTTAGGACTGAGGCTGGACGGTCACATATCTGTGTCGTACCTCCTAGTAGGACCGACGGCGGAGCATATCTTTCTTATACCTAATTATTGTCGTGTGTCATCCGTAGCGTCACGTGGTAGTGCGAAGGCAAACCTGCTGAGCCAATAATCCGTCTACTGGAAAGCCCCGTATTCATCGGAAACAATGTTTCGCAACATTGGGATTGTTCGAGATATAATTTACGTATTATCTACCATTCATGAACACGACGCATGAACATGTTGCCAGCAGCAACATGTTCATGCTTCAACACAAAAGGGGCTTTTTCCCAATTTTGCACAACTTGTATCAAATCCGCGGCATGGATGAACCTCTGAACTGCACTAAAATATTGATTATGAATTGCAATAGGGCGACATTTAATTATCATATAGTAACAATGGTAAATCAATTAAAACAACGAAATATTACCCAGATATTTACGACGTTGACAACTTTTAGAATGCACACTTTTAACCCGGCCCGACCGGCATGTTCACCCGGCGAAGTACACCGGTGCTAGGCACCTAAGGTAATGTGCTAAGTCAGCACCAGCACCCACTCTACAGACATGAACTACTCGCTTAAGCCATCGATGCACAGCGCAAGGCACAACCTAACATCACGTTCGCACTTTAACTCGGATTCGTAACAAACTTCCTCACAATAGGTTATGCCCATGCCGCATGCGTGATACTTTGTGACGTCAACGAAGAATAGAAGAACAAGAAGCTAAAGATCAAAATGCAGTGCATTGCTGGCGAGAGGAGCTCCGAGCTACCAGCAACATACTCGTATAAAGTAGGTTCTGAGTACAAAGAGATAATGTTGACAAGTATCATGTGTCTGTACCCAACACCATTTCATTGTTATACATAATTATTTCATAGATGTTATTATTATGGTATGGCCCGCATATTTCACGAGACGGCCTACGACGTACCCCACTCGCAATACTTGACAGAAGTCGGTATTTATATGCACGCTGACTCTTTAGTGGCTGTTTCCATTCAAAACCTACGTAGGTACCTAGTTGAATATTTGAACCTACTTCTTCACTCTGTATGAAATTCGAAGAAGGAAGGAATTTGAAGGATGGAATTCGTTGCAAACATACGAGGTAGGTATGAAGAACTAAAACCTAACTTATCTAAAACGTGTACCTATCATTAAGGTCGTTAGCGACAGAGTAAGAGCTAGAGGTGCTCTCAGCGAGCTCGGGCCACTTTGAAGACAACGTGGATATAAACCAAGTAAGAGCTAGAGGTGCTCTCAGCGAGCTCGGGCCACTTTGAAGACAACGTGGATATAAACCAAGTCCGCTGGTAGAATCTCGATGGTGTCAACCATAGAAATATATCTTTATTATATCTATGGTGTCAGGCAGTAATCGCTTCACAAGTCCGAAGACATCGACTGCAACAAAAATTCACGTTTATACATATATATGTAGGTATAGATACACACACAACTGTGTTGTGTTGTGGGACCTCTGCCAGAGGTCGAACATACCGAGACCTCTAATCTCGACTTTAGCCGGAAATCAAAGGTCGGCAATTCGGTCAAATCGGTTTTTGTAAATTAAACATCATTAAACCCAGCGGTGGTGTTGATCACATTACTTAAAGGTAAGGAATGCCTTGAAAATATATGAAATGAATGGATCTCTTTTTTACCATTTGAGCATTTTCGAGATAGGTACAGTCGAGTTCGTTAATATCTGAGCATGTTCATGAATCAAAAATATATAGGCAATGGTAAGTTTCATAAAACTCTAAACAGCTTTGCCTTACAATAAATTGTAAACAATCTGTGACATCATAAATATTAGGGGTACGAAATTGCCGATTTGTACTGAAAAATTGAAATTAGTTTTTTTTTAATTTAACATATTTATTTAATCAAAATAATTACCATTATTATCTATACATTGCTGCCATCTAATAGGAAGGTCATTTATGCCTTTGCGATAGAACTCTCGTGATCTAGATTCGACAAACTGTGTGAAAGCATTTTGTACTGCCTCCTGAGAAGAAAACTTTTTATCACGTAGAAAATTGTTCAAATCACGAAAAAAATGGTAGTCCGTTGGAGCAAGGTCTGGCGAATACGGAGGGTAACGAATGGTTTCTAATTGCAGTTCTTGTAGAGTTAAAACGGTTTCTCGTGCTGTATGAGGTCTCGCGTTATCATGGAGCAATAATGGTGAAGATCGATTCATGAGTCGGGGCTGTTTCACTGTTAGTTTTGCTATCATTGTTCGGTGCGTTCATTAGCAGTCCCCTCTCCAAACGCAACATTGATATTGCGAGCTGTTTCTGCCGCGTTAGTTCCGCGTCGGAACTCGTATTCAAAAATAGCTCGAATTTTCGAAGTATCCATATTTCTTGTCTAAGCTAACTGAAAGTCGATAATCGAATGTTGCACATTTTTTAAAAGAAGAATTTCATAGGTATACCATTTGAAAAAAGTTTCACTCAAAAATCTCAAAACATGAAGGTTCTATGTCAATTTGAAGTACCTATTAGAATAAAACGGCAATTTCATACTTTAACCCCTATTATGTGACTACATTATATCAATAATATTGCTACAGACAAAAGACTCTAAAAATTGTGCGCAATCCCTTGTTCATATTATTTAGCGCAAAGTTAGGTTCACAAATATCTATGCAATTTTCTATGAAAAATATTTGACATGTCTCAAATTGTTGTCTTAAATTCTTTGAACAATCTCTTTACAGAAGTATATCCCATAGTACTCTTTTTCTTTTAAACAAATGCAATTTGAAGTGGTCAGTTATGAAATCCTTCATCCGAATACCTACCTACTGGATACAGTCCTGTTACGAACGGCAACATTGCATCATTACTCGTACCTACTTCTGCTCCGGCAAGCAAAAATAATTTTAATGGTAAAGGCCATTTAGTTGAATATTCAAAGCTGTATAGATATTTACGAATCCTAGGTTGCACCAAATATATTGATTGTATTTAGATATTTATGTTCCGAAGAGTAGTCAGATATTTTTGACTGCACTACCGTGACATACTTATGAACAGTTTATATGATAACATTTTATTGATGTCTAAGTTTGTATAGAACTAGGTATATGATCATTTTAACGCTTACAATATTTTGAAACATTGTCACTGCCAATATATTAGTGAACTCGACTGTACCTACTTACTTTATCTTTGTCAGACGATTCTCTCGAACTGTGAGTACTGTGACTTAACAACTTGAATCTGTTTGTATCTACTCCATTCTCATGTACAGACGCCAGCATGTCAAGCTAAACCGAAACTGTCAAATTTCCCCAATCAACCTTGAACATTAATGCTTTAGCGATCACGTTGAAAATCTATTAAAGGAATTTGACGGACTTTGCAGCTTGATGTGCTGACGTCTGTACGTGCTACCATGTGCGTGTGGTGTGAGGGCCACTTTGTTAAAACTCTTTGAAAATGTGCTTAGGATTTAGTGAACATTCCCCAACAATTGTGAAAGTTGGAATCAGATTTTGTGAAAGTCATATAAGCGAGTTATTGGCTGTAAAGTTGGGCCCTCAGTTCTCACAGAAAAAGACTTTATGGAAAAATCTTAGCTAATGCCAAACAAAATTTGTGAAAACAAGATATTATCGCAAAACACTGTCCTACTTTGTAAATCTTCGTTCAAAATGGGCCCTCAATTCTCATACACGTAAAAGTTTATCACGCAAATAAAATGAATCCAATAACTTACAGCTACTGTTTGAAATCCTCTATGCTACTAAATAATTTGTGAAAGCAAAAAGAAGTCACCACTTCTTGTTGTTTGAAAGTTATGACCTGATAAAAATCGGGCCCTCAGTCCTCCATTTCTTTTTGTTTTCTTTTAATTACTCCTAACGTATGCAAGATAAGCCAAATACAAAATTGTCTCTTTTTGTGAAAAAAAATGTGCAACAAATTGGTGTTATTTGTTACTAATAAGAATTACGATAAAACTACAAATCTTAATAGTACCGAAATCAACAATTGAGGGCCCAACTTTACAGTCAATAACTCGCTTATATGACTGTCACAAAATCTGATTTCAACTTTCACAATTGTTGGGGAATGTTCACTAAATCCTAAGCACGTTTTCAAAGAGTTTTAACAAAGTGGCCCTCACACCACACGCACATCGTGCTACCTACGTCTAGCGGTGCCCTTGCTTGACACTAATAAAAACAAAATTAATCTGTAAACTACCTTTTGACTATATTCATGGATCTAGTAGAGTACCTACATTAAACGTCAACATGCTAATTTTGTAATTTAATTTTGGCGACATTTATCGTGAGACAAGAAAGAGCCCGGCTGGAAGTTTAACTATTAAAATACAAACTAGACGGCGTCGTTAGACGACGAAACAGTCTATAATTAGCACATAACACAATTACCTACTGTGTCACCGTACTCTGGCAATAATACGTTAGTTTGTTTTATTAATGATTTAGCTTATAACGCCAATGATCGACTCTACAAACGGACTTGGGCATAATGTCCATTTAAATGTAAGTAATTTACCATGAATAAGGCCGCGTGCTATTTAAAAGCGATCGTCGATCGAATCGATCCATGTCACTTTATGTTCGGTGAACCTGAACGCGTGGTCGCGCCGACAGAGGGCGCTTTCCCGATAAAAAGTGACATGAACGTGACGATCGTTTTAATTTGATAGGGCGCGGGGTAAGTATCTATCTGTCGTTCCGTATGAGCTGAGTGTAACGAGAAGACTGAATGAAGTGTCGACTAGCGTGTAGTAAGAGTAACATCTGACGACTTTATCCTAATTCTTTAGGTTCAGTTCATGTAACGTATTGTCGTATTAGGTATTTGTATAGTGTGTAGCGATACCGCGCGTGCGGCCCAATGTCGTGCCCGTGTGACATGTGTGGCGTGTGACGCCAGCAACGACCGCCACCACACCGCGGCAGTATCACCACGTCTGCGTTGCGAGTGTGGACGTTGTGTAACACTGCAACTGTACGCGGACTGCTTGCGAAATACCGGTCACACTATATATATTATACTTGGAATAAATATTATATCTGTTTGTATCGAAATATAAAATTGTTAAAAAATATTGCAGTTTATTATTTTCCCTCCCCCGAATTCTTAAACGGCACTGAGCTGCTGTTAAGTGAACGGTGTAGGTTGAAGGGTTATTCCATTTACCCACCCTAACGTGGGTACGCGGACACGTTTGTCCGAGAATCCACCCTTTAGCCATAGCTACGGTTTCATAGAAAGCCGGTGGCGGCCCACATAGCGTCCGCAATTTACCGGTGAATGACGCCACTGAAATGTTTATGAAAGTAGGTTGGTGTTTTTCTTCTAGGAAACTGTTGCTTATGAGAGGGTTTTTTAAACCGTAATCAAACCCTGCGGTCCAACGATTTAAATCGCTAGATTTACCCTCACTCTACCAAGTCCCTGCGTCAGCGTCATTGTGCGTCAAACAAAAAAAACAAAAAACGTCAACGTCACACCACACGCACTATTTGAGCGAAGGTGCGATATTGCTAAGAAAAAATGTTCGGCGTCAAAATTTGTTTTCTTGATTTTCTCGTTAATTACTCGTTGCATTATAATTTCAGATTATATTTTTGTAAGGTACATTGTAGGTACATTCCTCTGGTAAATATTAGACAACCATAAAATACTTATTACCTACATTAATTATCAGTATTTACCCGTCATTCTGATTGTCAGGACTGTGGCTCACTTTATTAGTATAATTGTTCTTGTTTCATGGAGGTACATTGAATTTCATTAAAGGTACATTCATGTACATTGCTGGTACATTCCTTTCATATATAACATATTTATTTCTGCAACAATACACCCGTCATTCTGACCTACACGTCAAATCGAAACAGAAACGCGCGGCTATTTTATTTTCACGCGGTAGGGCGAAAAGAATTTAAGTTTTGTTGCTATTATCATTTTCATGACAGCTGCTAAGTGCGGCCACCGCTGTTCTAGGTAACTGTAGCTTAGGCTGTTTGTCCACCGCCACGTCAACGATCTCGAACGAAATGACAGCTCGCAGCGTACTTGTAGCTTCATACCTAAAATGTAGAGTGCGCCTGACCTGCCACTACTAACAAAAAGAGTTATTAAAAAAAGAGTTTTCGAAATCGATCCACAATTGCCGGAGATATCGCGTAACATATTATCATAATATACAAAAAATTAAATACCGTCGAATTGAGAACCTCCTCCTTCTTGAAGTCGGTTAAAAAATGTTTGGAACCGCCGTTATTTAATAAAACAATTAGGACTTTTTTTAAGTCAATCTTTAACGTAACTCATTAGCATAATCTAAAGATAGCAAATAGGTACTAAATATTGATAATCAAAAATAAAAAAAAAAACATCCTTAAACATGCCTGACCAAATTGTTGAATCATCATTATGGAGAGACCAACATTCATGGTCGATATTTCTCAAACGATTCGTTAGAAATAAAAAAATTACATATTTCTAAGGTAGAATTTTGGTATTAAAATACTATATAGGTAGGATATTCCTCCGACCAGCCTATCCATTTGTTCCCTCCATTTTGACGTCAAAATGGAGGTTAGCGTCAAGATGGAGGGACCAAGTCTTCGATCTCAAATCAGCCTACATAAAAGTTGAATACTATAAATCTACTATTTGCTACCTTTGCAATAATTTTAGCTACCTCAATGTATACGGAGTTATTAAACAAAATCCTTGGTCCCTCCATTTTGACGTCAAAATGAAGGGACGAAATGGATAGGGTGGTCGGGGGAATATCCTAGCTATATAGTATTTCAATACCTGAATTGTACCTTAGAAATATGTAATTTGTTTATCTCTAACATGCATTTGAGAAATATCGACCATAAATGTTGGTCCCTCCATAATGACGATTCAACAATTTGGTCAGGCTTGTTAATGAACGATTTTTATTTTATTTTTGAAGTATTTAATATTTAGTACCTACCTTTTCTACCTTTAGATTGTGTTAATGACTTGCGTTAAAGATTAACTTAAAAAAAGTATTAATTATTTTTATACTTTTTTGCAAACAAGGTGTAATTGAAATAACTGTAACCCAAAAAGATAATTGGACTCATAATAAATTATGAACAAATATCACAATGGAACCAAGCCATAAATCGCGGAAAAACATCAACGGTTCCAAACATTTTGTTCATGCCATGTGAGTTGTGACACACCCACACACACCATACAGCACTGTGTCATCTATCAACCCGCACTGGGCCCCCGTTGGCCCACTCTTCCTCGAAGAGAGGAGGCCTGTGTCCCAGCAGTGGGAATATTATGCATGGCTGATTATGGCATGGCTGATTGTGCATGGAAAAAAACCTTTTTACAAAAAAAAAAACCACGGAATTCCAAAAAACACTACAAGTGCTCATTTTTTTGGAAGCTGGCTGTTTTATATTGTGAATACGTTTTGTTTTTCACTTTTTAGTTGTTCCCACTACCACAGAATAACTAATAGTACTAACTTTCAGAAGATGCACTCCTTTGATCTTGAAGAAAGCCGCTTTTATACCGAATAGCCTGCAAAATCACTTCCCCGCCAACGCACAAGCTAAATTGCACTTAATCCCCGCGCTTGAGAGTTGTTATTACTTTGTGTCCTTTCTTGTCCGCAACATATCTATATCTACGCCGCTTGACCGAGTTCTAGGGCTGTCTGGAAAGAGTAATAGAATACGGTACATACCTTTTTTATACTTTTATTGTATTTCTGAGTAGTCTATCTATAGTGTTTTCACTTTCGAATAACAAATGTAAACATTTGGAGAAAAACGTGAGGTTCAGATCCTTGGTATTATTTAAGCAGCCGAATATAAGCGTGAGTGAGTATCGAACTAACGTGCGACCCGGCCGGCGCGTGGCAGCCCCACTGAATTGGCCCGGCAAGTCGAGCTCTCCGCGTACTAGTAACTTCATACCTAAAATGCGGAGTGCGCCTGGCCTGCCACTATTTCGAAATCGATCCACAATTTCTGGAGATATCGCGTAACAATATATACAAAAAAAAAAAAAAAATACAGTCGAATTGAGAACCTACTCCTTTTTGAAGTCGGTTAAAAATGTTTGGAGCCGCTGATATTTAAAAAACAATTAGTACTTTTTTTAAATCAATCTTTAACGTAAGTCATTAACATAATCTAAAGATATAAAAAGGGTACTAAATATTGAATAGTTCCAAAATAATAAAAAACCATCCATTAACATGCCTGACCAAATTATTGAATCGTCATTATGGAGGGACCAACATTTATGGTCGACATTTCTCAAACGATTCATTTTAGAGCTATTCATCCCACACGATTAAAGAGCAATCTTTAAGCACGCACCCTTTGTCACTGTTGCGTGACACTCCACAAACAGGTGTTTTATTACTCTCTAAATCTATGGGAATCTTAAACATTGCGTGCGCTGTTTTGCCACCAGGAAGCAGTGTTGCGGCGATTCCTGACGATGCTACTGCAATGGCAATCTTGCCTTCCCTCCTGACCTCTGCGAGAATGCCAGCGGTGACAAATGTTTTCCCTGTTCCACCAGGAGCATTCAAGAAAAACATTTTACCTTGGCCGAGCCTAACGCTTTCAAGGATGGTGTCGAAAATTTGCTTTTGCTCTGAGGTAAACTTAGAGACATGGTCATTGACGACGGTACTCATAGCTCTTGAATCAATTACCTACAACAAATGTGCTTGGTAAGATATCACTTAGAACCAAAAGTTTGACTTGACTTCATAATAGTGTAGCTTGTTGTACCACCAATCAATCTGTTTAGTAATATTGGTGTGAAACTCTCCATACAATTAGATAGGACATGTAAAGTTCTCAGATTTCATAACAGTATCGTTCCTAATGCACATAAAAAATGTAAAAACTAAAAAAAAAAAAAAACTATTTTTTTAAACAATATTATGGGATTTGAACTCGCATCATTTTTTGCGGTAAACGATGACCTTACCGCTAAATTCCCCGTTGACATATTGTTGAAATAGCTGTTCCCTTGCAATTTATAATATTACTGCCCCGCTCCTTTATAAAAATAGCGTGATTATTATGTTCCCAGAGTTAAATTATTATTAACTAAATAATTAAACATTAACTAATATAAATAATTAAATTAACATTCAATTATTTTGTGCATTCAATTACGAACAAAAACCTTTTAAAATCAATATTGCTTACCTCCCATAACATACGGCGTGATAATATGTAGCCTAAAGCCTTCCTTGGTTTACAAAGAACATTTTTGCTGAATTTCAATTCAATCTATCCAGTAGTTTTGGCGTGAAGCCGTACCATACACACAGACAAACAGACAAAAATTATAAAAAGTCACTTTTTGTCATCAGTTACGTTTTTCTAACAAAAGCCACTTATTTTTTCTCGAAAATTCTCAATGTACAGTTTTTCTTTCGTTACTGTTTTATTATATGTATAGATATATATGTCGGAGATGGTATGGTATGATGATCTCTTGTTAGCATCAGGCATATTTTGATTACTGTGGGCGTATATGGGTAGTGTTGGTTATAACACAATAGAAAAACGGTTTACAGTTCAAATCTGATCATAACTTACGAACAAGTTAGTCACACTAGTGAATCACACACTCACACAACTCAGCGATACGGAACGCAATTGACAGTTTCTGAGCACATGTTGTTCGTACGATGTCCAATGTTTCGATCCTCTCGAGAGCTCTGCTCACACCACTTTTGTAGCTGTTGCTCTCGTCCCACCACGAACTCAGGCTAGACTCTGTCTAGCGCCACGAGATGGCGCTAACGTAATAGTCAAACGAAAGTCTCCGACATATACTTTATTGTACACCACAAAAATACATAGCACAAAAAAAACATGACACAAAAAATAAAAGAAGACTGTAGATGATTGCAGTTAGGACAACAAGATCACAACGACAAGTAGTGCTCTTTTACAAGTCTTTTGAACACCTGTAAAGACGGCGCGCGTTTTATTTCAACTGGCAATGCATTCTACAAACGAGCGGCCTGGACAGTAAAGGATTTATCAAGGAAAGTTGTGGAATGCATAGGCATTTTGAGCTTCAAGTTATCTGATGACCTTAATAATTTCGTGTGGGAGTCGCAAAGAAACTGAAAACGTTTCTTGAGATAGTGAGGGGTGGAAGGGGAAAAGAGCACATTAAACAGAAGGGAAAGAATATGAGCATTCCGGCGAAGGCGAATTGGTAACCACTTGAGTTTCAAACGAAATTCGGAAACATGGTCATTTATTTATTTATTTATAGTTATAGTTAATTAAAACAGCACAGATCCAATTACATTAATTAAAATAGAATGATATAAACTAATTTAAATTATCATGTAACTGTGGACACCCTCGCATATTGTCTCTCACAAAACACCAGACAGGCACGCATTATTTTCTTCCATTCATCAGCAAACACATCACATTCAGGGTCGGCAGTCATGAGGGCGTTTAGCATCCTTAGGGTTCGACATAGGTACCGGGGATTCAGCTCTAGCAACCGATCTAGATAGCGGTAGTGCGAACAGGTTATGACGGCGACTTTGACGGTGCCCAAGGTATTTGTCGGGCACTAATAGGCAACAGAAAAGTCCGTGGAGCTCAGGGCAGTCAATACGACCACTTAGGGTTTTACAGGCAATCGTGAGCTGATCAAAGCCCCTTCTTACCTCCAACGAATTGAAGCCCAACACCCCTAGAAGATAGTTCGTTGGGTACATGAATGGAAAGTAATGGTACAGCTTTTGATACAAAAATCTCAGGAAGATTTTCTGAACTTTCTCAAGCACCAGTGTCAGTGACGCAGTACGTGGATGCCAGACACAGGCGCTGGACTCGAGTTTACTCCGAACCAAAGTGGTGTATAGAAGTTTAATAATACTGGGATTGCGAAAGTCACGAGCGTTCCTCAAGACAAATCCCAGACGCCTGAAGGATTTCATTGCAAGGGCAGACACGTGGTCACTAAATGTCAGGCTGCGGTCCAAAGTTACTCCTAAGTCCTTAAGAAAGAAAGAAAGAAAGAAAGAAAAAGTATTTATTGCGACTCGCACAGGAAGATCATAAAACTAAACACAAACAAAAATAAAAAAACAAATTATATAAAATAAAAATAAAATAGGTACCAAAACCAAATTATATAAAAAATAAAGTAACAAAAATAAAAATGAAACAGAAAGTCCTGTACGAGGCCAAAAGGCTCCTATCTCAGCATGATGCTACGACATTTAAAAAATAAATGTCGCAGCGCTGGTATTCTGATAGGGCCCGCTTAACGCTGGTGACACGAGTGATCACTATACCCCCAAATTGTAATCGTATTTTATTGGTCTCAACCCTCGACCATAAGTCATAACGCTGCATTTACTAATATTAAACAACAACTTGTTCGCAATGCTCCACTCATAGACTGTATCGATATCTTTTTGTAGGAGTTCGCAATCCACCTCTGTTCTGACTTGCGCAGCTAGCTTTAGATCGTCGGCATATAGTAGACATTTTGCGAATCGAATCTTACAAACTAGGTCATTGATCATGATCAGAAACAGAGGCGGCCCTAATACGGATCCCTGACTCACACCCGAGCGAGTGTAGTAAGCCTTCGACTCAAAGGAGCCATACCGGACGAACTGTTTGCGATCCCGTAGGTAGTCGGCGAAGAAGTTAAGAAGGCCGGATGAGAAGCCCGTAGCCCCTAACTTTGCCAAAAGCACATCGTTGTCCACTTTGTCGAATGCCTTCCGGAAATCAAAATACAGAGTGTCGACCTGCCTACCGGATTCCAGGCTACTGGATATGAAGTTAACATGAACCAGCAGATTTGAGTTCACGGAGCGACCAGGTCGAAAACCATGTTGAGCATCAGAAAGATACATATTGGTTTGTTTACAGATAACAGTGTGAAGTATATGTTCAAAGACCATTGCAATGGTTGATAAAATAGCGATGGGTCTGTGCTCCTCGACAGATGTCTTGTCACTGGTTTTAGGGATGGGAGTAACACGTGAAGTCTTCCACATCTCCGGATACACGCCCGACTGAAGAGCTACATTAAAAACATGACATAAAGGGGCTGCTAGTATACTGCTACATCCTTTAACAATATATGCAGGGATGTTATCCGGGCCGACCGAGCTGCAGAGTTTGAGTTTGGAAATACCCCTAACCACGTCCAGAGGGACTAAAACGGGCAGGGAAAAATTACCTCTCTTACTATTCACCGTGTTTGATTTCAGGTCCAATTCTGGTGTGTCCGGCAAAAATACGCTGGAAAAATACTCAGCAAATGCCTCAGCAGCTTCGACACCTGAATAGACCCTGCCATCACAACGTCCGGCTCAAACCCACCCTTAGATCGCAGGCTTGAAATGTGCTGCCAGAACAGTTTTGGATTTTTGCCTAGGCTGTTTTCCACATTAGAACAATGCAATCTATATGCCTCCTCGTTTCTCACTTTTAATTTCGACCTCAGTGCGCTAAACCGAGCATATGCAGCATCACAGCGGGATTGTTTCCATTTATTATGGAGTTTTGATTTACGTCGAGTGTCGCTTACGATATCTCTAGTAAACCAGACTGGGTACCCCTTATTACCAGAGGTCCTTCTCGTCTCCTTTGGAATATAGGAATCAAATATATCGTACATTAGATTATAAAACTTACAAGCAGTGGTGGACGCGCCATTGCAGCGAAAAACGTCTTCCCATGGAGCAGAGCGAACAAGATCGAACAATAATGTGTAGTTACCTTTACAAAAGTTCCAATCCTTACTACGGTCAATATTGCTAGGATCAAGTTTTTCATGTACCTTACGCCTTGGGATGGTAACAGCAATATCCAACGGAGGGTGATACAGATCAATCGGAACCAGTTCCGTACCCTCGAAATACTCACAGTTTACAGCAGCGCCCTCCCGAGTCAACACTACATCTAACTTACTGCCACGTATATTCATCACCTCATTCATCTCTACAAGTCTACAAAAGCTTAGAAAATAACAGTAGTAATTATAAACATTTACTGACGCACTTTTTAGATTAAGGTCGCCTAAAATAATAATAGTGTAATTCAAACTGTGAATAATGTCCTCGACCTTGCAAAACCACGCCAGGTAATCCTCGTCAGTTGCACTAGGTTTGACGTAAACAACACACACACATATATTTAGGCCATAAATTGTGATCTTAGCCCACAAATATTCGCCGCAGGCCGTCTCAAGTTCATGTAGTCTATTCATGGTGACCCCAGGCCGCGCAGCCAGCAGCACACCACCACCCGTGGTCACTCTGTCTCGTCGAAGAGTACGCCAATCTCCAGCCGATATTTCTGAGTCCTCCACTGAATTATCCAGGTTTGTCTTGGTAACGACTATCAAATCATGCTCAGACAGTAATAAGCTTGACCTCCATATGCGTAGCTTAGTTTTGAGCCCACGCACATTTTGGTACAGTAAGCGCAGATAGACGTTGCGATCCGTACAACCACGAGAGGCGGGAGCGGCAAGTATTGGGTCTCATCGCTTCGGGCACGAAAATTACGGTGCCATGGTTTGAAGCAAATATCCTCTGCCCAATTTTCAGGAGCCACAACTTGATCAGCCAATTTTGAGGGCACACACCCAGCTTGAAGGATGCGTATTTACCACGGGATTTGAGGACTTCTACCGTGCAGGCATCTGTTCCACAGATGGTAGTTAGGTGATCACGTACCTATCAGATGTAACGTAGAAGAGGTGCAGGTATCTCCATCTTTCAGAGGCTTCTAGATTGGTGGTACCGGGCGCTGCTGTTCCACGCAACACATTACTGAGTGAACGTTGGGAGCGTCTGTGTCGAACTTCCGTCCAACCATCTTTTTCTGTGTCGCCCATCGAGATGTCAACAACAGCGGCTGCCACCGGCACGACGACACGGGGTTTCGAACAATCCCGCAGACTTGCCTATGGATTTTCCCGATCAACATTCTCCACCCCTTTAGACGCGATCTCCAAGGGATCGGTGACCTTTCCGCCTACTTTTGGTGTAGCCGCACGACGTTGAGTAACTTCAGTGTACGAGCGGGGATATTTTTGCTGCCCATGCTTAACCGCATCTTTCCCACTCGTTTTCACTTCGCTAGTTTTAGCCCCGAACTACTTTGTGGTTTTTCGGATTATCACACATTGGTTTTTAATTTCAGAGACATCCTTAACCAGGGCGGATAGCAATTTGTCCTGCTCAGTTTTCCATGCCGACAACTTAAGATCGAAGTCGGCCTTCCAGAAAGCCAACATTTCCAGTATTTCACTCTTCAATTCACGACATGCACATGAGTTGTGGATAGCGGGGTTGTTGGGCGAGTCGTCGATGCGTGGCCGCTTGCCCCTGAATGTAACATTCTCATCAGGCTCCTTGCAACTAGAAGCCGATGCTATGTCAGGAACAGATTGTGATTGTCCTGGTCCCCCCATTTTCAGGGATGTAGGCGGAGTACGATTCAACTTAGGCATATCCAAGTCACGCGTAAATCGTCCTCTGAGAGGCAGAGTGAATTAGGTAGGAAGTAATGCGCCGTCTTCGTTACTTAGTCTTTGGTGCGAGCGCTCGCATACGTCACTGGGCGTAGCCGCGCGCAGATATGACACTTATGCGTTCCGCGTAACTGCGACGGTCGCATGCACTGTGCGTAAAATGTCTTGTCACTCACTCACCGTTTGACTAGTCCAGATTTAAAATTTCAAACGGTTCACACCAAAAAATCGTTCCAAATTAGCACTTATTAAAACTTTTAGACAAAATTACACTTTTAAGTGGAATAGTCAATCACTGTACACTTTTGTTTGCGAAATAAGTCCAGATTTGAATTATTTTAGTATTTTAGGAAAGAGCAAAAACATACGTAAACTTGAACGTTCGGCCGCCAGGGCATATATTTGCGCAAACCGAATATGAACCTTATACAAAAATTTTGAAGCCGCTCAAGTTTATCTAGTTGGTCTTTTTTTTTTTTTTTTTTTTTTCAGGATGGGAAATCATCAAATGACTCCTCCCGCTCTGGGTGGAGCAGAAGGGAGTGTCAGACTCTTACTGACTAAAACCCACCCGTGTTCCTTCCTTAGCCCTTTACGTACCAGGGCAGCGGTAACCCTTTCGGACGATCCCGCTACCCCGGCAGGATCTAGTTGGTCTTGGGTAAGATCAAGATAGCTGGCATCGGCATAGTCAAGGATGGGTAGAAGAATTTGTTAAATGGATTTTGTTAAATAACTCCGTATACATTGAGGTAGCTAAAATTATTGCAAAGGTAGCAAATACTAGATTTATAGTATTAAACTTTTATGTAGGCTGATTTCAGATCGAAGACTTGGTCCCTCCATCTTGAGGCTAATCTGTAGGTAATTTGAAAACATTGTAAAAAGTAACCGTGGAGTTTCTTACCGGCTCTTCTCTATAGGAAACGACCAATTGGAACCATGCACCTAATTTCTGACGTTTCATAAGTGGCCATGTTGGTTTATGTGAAATATATTTGATTTGATTGTCCGGGCCGGGAGGTCTGTCAAACATGTGCATCTGGATTGAGGGCCCATTTTTTGAACCCTTGCGAAACGAAATAAGACTTATAGGGAAATTAGTTAAAAATAGTAAAAACTTAAAGCAAAGTGCCATGAATTTCAAAACTAAACGACGTTTAAAACTGTTACGATTAAATAACTTAGGCCCTCAATCCAGACGCGTGCATAAAGTGGCATAGCCAAAATTTCAGTAAGTACTATCTCTGGGTTAATAATTTTTATTTAAGAATTTAGTTAAGAATTTCTTACATATTTTAAGAAATTCCCAAATCTGTAGAATATGACATTACCTACAGATTTATGGCGGTATATCTAGGGCCCTAATCCCCTAAATAGACAATAATGAAATGTCATTATTGTCTGTACTGAGGAATCTGCAAAACATGGATTTATCTGAATAAATACAATTATTTATTCATTGAATAATAAATAATTATATTTTCGAGCCGTTTGGGGTTGAAACCCTCGGGCCGTGGGGTCCGAGTGCGCATGGTCTTTTTAAGGAAATTTCGAAAAGACTGATTTACACTTCCCATGACCCAAGGGCTGGCTTTTACTTTGGCCAGAGGATAAGCATTGCCATACAACGTGGCAATGCCGCCAGTGTCTTGGGTACATTACCAGTCGACAGCGATGTGGATGAATTTTTCGACGCTATATTTTTGTTTGTAAATAGTTTTAGTTAATTTAGGATATTATTTTGTTATTTTAGTGTTATCTTATAAAATGAAATAAATCCCAGAGTTAAGTATATATAATTAGGTATTTATTTACATTATATAAGCTAACATTTAAATGATGATGATGATTTTTGTTTTAGCTCTAGACGTGAAGACCTGTAATTGGCTGTCAGATTATCATACTGTTATTTATCACTATTGTATTTAGCTGTAAGTCTTCCAAAGTCCTTAAATAAATAAATAAATAAAATAATAATACATATGTACATCAATCAATCAATCAATCTTTATTTGTAAACATAGGTTACAACAACAGCTGATCGATTCTGTAAAAATTTCACCGTGAAAAGTTAGATGAAGTGAGCTTAGAGTGAGCTGTCAATAGTGTCAATCCCTAGCATTCGTTGTAATGACAGCTCACTCCACGCTCACTTTACCTAAGTTTTCACGGTGAAATGGTTACAGAATCGCACTGCAGTACAGATGTTACATCTGAAAAAATAAGCAAAAGAATCATAGGGCATCAATAAATTCGTCCGCATCGCTGTCAACAGGACCAGTTGCGCTGCCCAAAAGGCTGGCAGCATTGCCACGTTGTATGGCGATGCTAATTCTTTGGCCAAGAAACATTCCAGCCCTCTGGTCACGTGAAGAGTCGACTAACCGCTTGGGGTTAACTCGAAAAACCAAGTGGGCACTCGGACCCTGGACGGCTGACGGCGGACGGCTAGGGCCATGGGGTCCGAGTGCCCACTTGGTTTTGGTTGGTCGGTTTTTCAACCCCAAACGGCTCGAACATATAACTCCCAATCAGGTTGGAATATTTTCGCCGTTTGAGGTTTTCTGCACCAGCAGTAGCCGCTCCAGCACAGCCCACCGTGCTAGGAAGATGTGATGGCGCAAGGGTGTCGACACATGTTGCATCCCACACTAAAGGTTTGCCTAACTTCCAGGGCATTATGGTCATTCCGTCTGGCCTCTTCCCATCGTCGCGTGCCAGGCCGTTGGGTTCTAAAACAGCTGGCACCCCGGTGGTGACAAGAGCACGACGGATGATGTCATTAATGCTAGCGTGCCGTGCTATCCGACCTGCGCTCCAACTGCAGGATAGGCCATGGTGTCCGAGGCAGATGACAGCTTCACCGCACTGACAGCGATGCGGAGCCCCACAAGGAGCGACCAAACGCAGATAGGTAGCGAGCCGGAAGGTGTTGTCACCCAGCATAGTGCCTATGTTGGGTGAAGGGAGTGCTTGAAGCCAGAGCCCCGACTCCCACTCACCCACAGCCAGCAGGCGGGCACGCTCAGCACTATTGGTGGACGTATTGATATGTTTATTCCGTACTAACCTGCAGAGCGGCTCATCCCACAATAAAATTTAAAAAACCCCCGACAATGTGAAACCCTATAAAAAGAAAAAAATAACCTTGAAATTATGACCCTACATAAGTACTTATGAAATTTTTTGATTAAATATTGTCCCGTCGAGGAACCGCTCTAATTATTAGCCAAACGTTCTGTTAAAGTTTAAAATAGTAGCGGTCCCCGACAGGACAATATTTAATGTGCGTGTGAACTGAGGGACCACACTGGGAATTCGCGAAATGAAAATCCTAGGATTTAGTAGTAGACTTAAAACAATTGTAGAATGAATCTGGGAATTTGTAAGCAAATATATTAAAAACTACGACCCATAAAGTGTGGTCCCTCAGTTCTCACAGACGATCAATCAGATCTCGGAAAGTATCTTAAAAAAGAAGGTTTTGTGAATACAGACATTTAGTAAAGAATTTGTAAAGATATTTACTAAATAACAGACCACAAAGCATTAAAGATAAAAAAAAATATCACGAATGAACTGTGGTCCCTCAGTCCACATAACAAAGATAAATATTTTAGTGAATATTACTGAATAAAATTAATAAAACCGTTCTTTTTCTACATACAGTTTTAGTAAAAGTCTTAAAACATTTTGTAAAAAAGAAATGGAGCAATAATATCGAAGCATTTTGAAGATAGCGATGATTAAAGCTGGTTCCTCAATCCTCTCCTCCACTGACACACGTGCGTGTGCTAGCTGCTAGACGAGAGGAATATCAGAAAGTCTAGTGTACTTAACTTTTAGTAATAAGTTTCTACTAAATAATAGGTATCTAAAATTGTGTATTTCTTACCTCTTAGCTGAGATAATATTATTTTTTTAATCCTATGAAAATAGATGGAGCAGTGTGACCACACAATAAAACAAAATGTAGACAGTACTATTCTACTTTATTATATCATTATTTAAACGAAACGAAAACAAGGTTGCATGGTTAATTTAATGCTATATTACATGGTTTATGTGTATTTAGTAAAAAGTAGATTACAAAATAAACTAATCAATTATTATAATACTTTTGTCAGTACTTACATATTTTGAAATAATGATCAACATAGCAAAAGAAGCTCGTTCAGAAAACAGTGATATCGGTAGATAAAGGAAGATTATGTAGTCCTAGTTTTTAATAGCATTTAATTATTTTTTTGCTACTCGTAAGTTTAAATAACTAAGTTGATGATCAGCAAGCTGTTTTCGAACGCAAACTTGAAGTAACATTAAATTACCCTCTTTTTTAATTTATGTTTAATGTGTATCAGCTCAGCGGTTTTAAATGTACGCATAGTGTTTATGATGATAAATAAAACAGGAAACTGGAAATAGTTGGGATTACACTTGATAACAACAATAGAGAAAAAACATTGCAGTTTGTGGTATTAGTGTCATAAATCAGTTGTCATAAATTAGTCATTTCCCTGTTGAAAATAACGTGAGATAAATAATACATATTATATTTATTTTATATTAGAGAAAATAAGCGCCACTTTAACTTGAAGTTTACTGAAATTTAACTTAACAAATTTGTCTTGTTCAGCACAGGTAGGTACGTATCATTTTCGTTAATAATAGGAATTATAATGTGTCAGTTCGTAGGTTGATCTACACGGAGATTAAAAAGTAGTAAGGTGATATTGAAGTTGGTTTTCGCCTCAAATAATTCGCGTGCTTTTCCTGAAAGGTATTCGATGGTTACTTTCAAGTAGGACTTGTATAAATCCTTCCTCTAAAATCCATACATGTTTTATTACAGTGGTATAATGGCCAGAGGTCGAAAACCAAAAATTTGCCATGTAGATCAATGGAATATTTTTAGGAAACATGCTGAACAATTGCAAGATCCAAAAATCAAATATAATGATCCAATTTTTTCGATATTATCTGAAGAACTTGAGCACAGAATGACTCCTTTGGCTTTGTATATATCACTACAACGCAATCGAAATTTAATTTTCGGTAGTGATATTCGATCGTCTGATGACCCCACCACAACTTTGAGTGATGAAAAGAATTGTTCTGCAAGCAGTAGTCCTTCATCATTGACATCGGCAAATAAAGGCAGTAAATTTAGCTCAGGTGTAGAAAAATCCAAATCATTTTCATTTAATCTTGATATATATGAATGGAGAAAAATAAAACCCTTAAGTGGATATAAGAAACGGAGTGGTACTTCAACGTATAGACAATATAAAACGTTGCCAAAGTACAAATGGAGCCACATGTTGAAAGAAAAAATTTGGACACATTCAAAACTACCCTGCACATGGGTCTTTAAGAAAAACAAGATAGAGGATGATAAAATTTATTTGCACGGGAAATGTGCCCAATGTTGTGCGGAAATTCATTTATCAAATCAAAAAATGAATGACAAAATAGTTAAATTTCTGTGTAACGCTTGTCATTTCGATGTTAAATTCAAACATAACCCGAAAACTAAGTCCAAGTTAACGCCTTATAGGAGGCAACAATTGGCTAAAGAACTACGTTATAAGCCTGCTGTCATGGTACATAGTGAGTTGACTTCGAAACTGATTGAGAGCGAAGACTACAAAAGTTCTCCTATATTGCCATCCATATCGGCCTTAAGAAAAATTAAGTCAGATGCTAGATTGGAGCATTTGCCACATAATAATCCAATTATTTCGTTATTGATGTTGGCTCAAAGTGTTGATCATGACAATAAGAATATTATTCGTGAAATATGTATATTTCCAGATTTTTGTTTGTTTTTTTGGAGTGACTGCCAAATTAAGTACTATAATGAGTATCGCGCAAAATTTAATAATTATTAAATATTATTATTAAATTATTATTATTATTATTATTATGTCGTTTATTTATTTAGTCGTCTTATTTTGTTACATTTTTAAATATTAGTATGATTAAATAAAAAAATAAAAAAAAAAAAACATTTAAAAATATAAAAAAATAGTGATCCACCGGTGTCGGGAGCAGGGTCCAAGCTACCGGTGGTTAGGGCTCCAGAGATAGAAACCTCCTCACAATGCGAGCCGTATCGAGGAGTACTGCCTTCTGAATCAGGCCCTTGATCCAACCGCCTAACGAGAGCCTCGATAGATGTTGATCGAGGCTGTCGGCCATCAGGCCATTGGCCGATACGACAATCGGCACAATGACAGTTGAGCTCACATTCCACATGTCAACAACCTCGCGTGCTAAGTCAAGATATTTGATTTGTTTATCTTTCTCAGCTTTCACGAGGTTCCCGTCATGTGGAATGGTAACATCAATTATTATTATTATTATTATTATTATTATTTATTGAGACTGTATATCCCGCGGAAGTGTGGGGGTCGAGGATTTTTAAATGCGAAAACCCTCCACAACCGCGAGGTGTGCAGTCTCAGGGAATATTTTTTAAAAGCCGAAGTGGGTATGCACCGTGATGTGGTCGCAATGGACAAGGGGCTCACCCCGCTCTCCATGGCGAAAGAGAACTGGCGCAAACCTGTAGTACTTACTACCGATGACCGCAAGAAGGTATGGCAAAGCAAGGAGCTTCACGGGCGCTTCTATCGGGCTCTTCATGAGCCCGGTGTAGATTTCTTAGCGTCCGTATCCTGGCTGCGTTTCAGTGACCTCTTCGGGGAAACTGAAGGTTTTGTCTGTGCAATTATGGACGAAGTTATCTTGACGAATAACTACCGGAGACATATTATGAAGGACGGGACGGCTGACGTGTGTCGGGCATGCCACCGTCCGGGTGAGTCCATCAGACATATTATCTCTGGTTGTTCTCGTCTGGCTAACAGCGAGTACTTGCACAGGCATAACCAAGTAGCCAGGATTATTCACCAGCAACTTGCTTTGAAATATAAACTTGTCGACTCTGAGGTACCGTATTACAAGTATGTGCCCGACCCAGTTCTCGAAAATGACCATGTCACGTTGTACTGGGATCGGTCTATCATCACTGACAGGACTGTTGTCGCCAACAAACCTGATATAGTGGTGATAGATCGATTAGTGCGCCGCGCAATGATTGTTGATGTTACCATTCCACATGACGGGAACCTCGTGAAAGCTGAGAAAGATAAACAAATGAAATATCTTGACTTAGCACGCGAGGTTGTTGACATGTGGAATGTGAGCTCAACTGTCATTGTGCCGATTGTCGTATCGGCCAATGGCCTGATGGCCGACAGCCTCGATCAACATCTATCGAGGCTCTCGTTAGGCGGTTGGATCAAGGGCCTGATTCAGAAGGCAGTACTCCTCGATACGGCTCGCATTGTGAGGAGGTTTCTATCTCTGAAGCCTTAACCACCGGTAGCTTGGACCCTGCTCCCGACACCGGTGGATCACTATTTTTTTATATTTTTAAATGTTTTTTTTTATTTTTTTATTTAATCATACTAATATTTAAAAATGTAACAAAATAAGACGACTAAATAAATAAACGACATAATAATAATAATAATAAATGTAGTTTTATTAAATGACATACAATTAACAATTTGTATGTCATTAAACACAACATTGTCTTAAAATGTAATGAAAATTTATACTATTTTCCACCATTTATTCCAACTTTAAGAAGTATTCTTCTTAAAGTTTAAGACTTCCATTGTGGTCAAATTTATCATGTTCTTATTTCGATTCCGAAAATAAAGCACCATCATCGTCACCTGACGATGATGGTGCTTTATTTATGATGGTGCTATAGAAAGTTACTTTAAAACTTTAAAACACTTAGTTTTTAAAACAAAAGTTCAAAAATATAGAATCGACGAGTTCATCAAAAATTACTCCATTTTTTTAGATGGAATAATAAAAACTGCACTTGCTGACCTAGGTGAAGATGTAGTGAATAAAATAATCCCACACAAAAAACGCTCGAGAAAGAGAAAACGTATTAATGTAAGTCGAGATAAAAAAAACGCCAAAAATGTTAAATCTAATATTTCTACTGGATATTTTAATGCGGATTCAATATTTTCTGATCAACCCTCTTTTATTGAAAATTGGAGAGGAGAAGCTGAAATGAATAAAAAGAAAACAAATCATAATGTAAAATTATTAAAAAATGGTAACTTGTGTCGTTCGGTATTACTAAATGATAAATATGTCACTCTTATGAATACTTGTGGTTTCGATTCTGTAATGTACTTTTTGAGTGCAGGATTTAACGAAAATGAGAATATTCGAGACGTTATGGCCACTTTTGACAAAGATTTAATTCCACAATATATAAAGAACCTCTGCGACATGGAATCTACAGACGATGACATTTATTTAATGAGAGCAAAAACTGCTGCACAATATTTTAGCTCATTAAATGAGAAAGGAAACCATATTAGCTATGATTGCCAGTGTAATATCACATATATATTTGAACATATTCTCTTCTAAGATATTTTTTCAGTGCAACTTTCATAAAAAAGTGTTTAAATACATGCTGCCAATCAAACTTAATCAAAAGAGGCATTGCGTTTTTACCATTAAATATAAATTTTATTGAAATATTTGGCATAAGTGTTTTAGAAGAGGCAATTAACATCGATGAAGGAAACAGGAACTGTACCACTTGTGATGACCAATTAAGTTACAATTACGAGCTTTCAAAAATAATATCATTCGATTTGAATGGCACTGATAAAAATTCTCTTACTAATGTTCCTGTTACCATAACAGTAAAGAACAAAACCTACAAAACCATGGGCGCATCTGAATTCATTCCAGCATTAATTCCAGGCGGTCTTGGGCATTACCGATGTCACTGTTTTATGAATGAGCGTTTCTTTTGCTATGATGATCAACATTTTAAACTTATTGAAAGTACTGACCAACAAATATACTTTCATTCATTAAGCTACATCCAAATGTCACTTACTTAAATAAAAGTATTATAAGTGATTAGTTAATTTTGAAATCTACTTTTTACTAAATACACATAAACCATGTAATATAGCATTAAATTAACCATACAACCTTGTATTCGTTTCGTTTAAATAATGATATAATAAAGTAGAATAGTACTGTCTACATTTTGTTTTATTGTGTGGTCACACTGCTCCATCTATTTTCATAGGATTAAAAAAATAATATTATCTCAGCTAAGAGGTAAGAAATACACAATTTTAGATACCTATTATTTAGTAGAAACTTATTACTAAAAGTTAAGTACACTAGACTTTCTGATATTCCTCTCGTCTAGCAGCTAGCACACGCACGTGTGTCAGTGGAGGAGAGGATTGAGGGACCAGCTTTAATCATCGCTATCTTCAAAATGCTTCGATATTATTGCTCCATTTCTTTTTTACAAAATGTTTTAAGACTTTTACTAAAACTGTATGTAGAAAAAGAACGGTTTTATTAATTTTATTCAGTAATATTCACTAAAATATTTATCTTTGTTATGTGGACTGAGGGACCACAGTTCATTCGTGATATTTTTTTTTATCTTTAATGCTTTGTGGTCTGTTATTTAGTAAATATCTTTACAAATTCTTTACTAAATGTCTGTATTCACAAAACCTTCTTTTTTAAGATACTTTCCGAGATCTGATTGATCGTCTGTGAGAACTGAGGGACCACACTTTATGGGTCGTAGTTTTTAATATATTTGCTTACAAATTCCCAGATTCATTCTACAATTGTTTTAAGTCTACTACTAAATCCTAGGATTTTCATTTCGCGAATTCCCAGTGTGGTCCCTCAGTTCACACGCACATCAATATTTAATCAAAAAATTTCAATTGCGACCGAATTCGGTCGTAAAGCGATCGCTATGAATGTCGAGACTACCCTGGTCTTACTCCGTGGGTGAGAAGGAAGTAGACAAAACAAGCTTTAATTTTTTGTATTTTTATTAAAAACGATAAAACTTTTGCACAATTTAATTTCGTTGAAAAACGTAACATTACATTTAATTCAACAAAAAAAATGGATTGTTTGTACATCAGCACCGACTGTCGCAGCCGGCCACTCGCGCGCCACTCACGGCCGTCACGGTCGGCGCTGGACAAACAGCTTCAACAGCAATATAATTTGTATTTTATTACAATACAGTCTGTACCATTAGAGCCAACGGCGGGAGCATCCGTGACGTCATCGTCTGCAGAGATGGCCCAGTGTTGCTACTGCCATCGTCTTAATGTTCTACCTTTATTTTCTTAATGATAACGTCCTACTTAATTCGATATAAAATTATTTCAATCTATTCTTTATGTACGAGTATGTAACTTAGGTAACTAAAGAGCGAACATCGTCGAGATGCTCGCTCCCATACTTGTAATTATGTAAGTATATTTTTAATTAAAGCATATGTACTATTAGTATACAGTAATCTATTCTATACTGTTATCATTTAGGTACACAGTGTCGCGACATGGCAGTGTGGCCCGTAGAGACGACCTCGTGCGACGCGGCGTACAACGAACAGTATTTCAATGTCCGAGACCCCGAGACGGACAGGCGGCTGCAATCAAGCACGTTCATGACTGATTGTTTGCAATAGCGCTTCGAGCTTCACTTCGTTCAACCATGCACAGACAACTGTTGGTTTGACGGGTAAATCAAGTCTTACTTACCGCTTCGCTTGGCGCTTGGCCGTCACGGTATCTCTTAGGGCCTTTGAACACGCGTTCGCGAACTACACCGGGTCACGACCCTCCAGCGGGTACCATGTACAGACGTTGGCGGGGACCAGGGACCTACCGTATCTACAAGTTATTGTTAAGTTTAGCACATCTTTTTAGTAAGAGATGCCCATATTTAGAAATCTTCTGTAGATACACCCGACACTGAATTAATTACTAGATAATTCA
The DNA here is from genome assembly GCA_947507525.1 of Apamea epomidion. Classification (NCBI taxonomy): domain Eukaryota; kingdom Metazoa; phylum Arthropoda; class Insecta; order Lepidoptera; family Noctuidae; genus Apamea; species Apamea epomidion. Next base: position 20,689,125 of record OX382238.1, read on the forward strand.
GTAACTGGATACGCCTGTAGATGAAGACGAAAGCACAGTAAGCGTCAGGGTAGGCGGCGTAAGTTCAAATTTTCTTACGTTTTTTGCGATTTGCAGGTATCGGGTTGTATGCTGATCTAAATATGATTCGCAGAATTGTGTAATAATAATTAATTCCACTTATTGACTTGAGACGTCGACTCGTGAGACTCGTGATTAATTTGGAGTCGAAATTTATTATTAATATTGACATTTAATATTTTTTGACATTTTCAATTATCCATGATTACTTACTTAGATTTTATTTTAGTTTTTGACATTTATAACTAAATAATTCCTCATTTAAATCTGACATCACTCAATTTTTTAAATAATATTATGTAATTGTTATATTTTATTTTGAAATTTTAATTATGCATGATTTTCAGACAGATCAGATTTTTTTTTTTTTTTTGAAATTTAAATTTGTAATAATGATCTAGATGCACACCATATTTGTACGCCTCCTGGCATAACATAGCGTTCTGTTTACCCAAACGCAAGATCTGTATTTCTTTACCTGTGTTAACAAATAAAAGTGATTTGATTTGATTTGAGACGGACTTTAACTTCTACGTGAAGAATGAAGTACTATAGTCGCACAAACCGCAATATTAATTTCTTAGCTAACAGTTGAAAAATCAGCCCTACAGGTCAGAGGACGGTTTAAAACACTGAGGCTCTCCCGGCGCTGGACGGGCACGACTGCGCGCGTCGACTGTTTTAAATATTAGGAAATTGCGCCGAATCTGTTCAGTTTGACTTTAGACAACTAAAAACCACGTAAAATAGGCCCTTGAGTGTATTATTACTGACAATGTGACATATTTGACAAAAAATGGCACGTAAACTGCACGTGGGATTGTCGCCGGTCACCTGTTTATTAAATAGGCCCCTGGTCGGTCTACAGTTGAAACCCCGTGTGCATAGGCCCTCGTGTATCAACAATTGAACAATATATTGATGTAACAACACTGGACGCAGACGACGAGCACGCGCGTCCCGTTCGACACGACGCGGCCAGGGGGCGCCACCCGCACCTTCTCGACCACACTCTAATTCTCGCACTCGATTCACGTTTCCAAATTTTGGATTGGCTAATCCTCATTCATCGGTTCTCTTATCAGATTCACTTTGTTGTCGTCTGACAGGACTTTTTTTCTCAGGAATTGGTCGAAATATCAAGTTGAAATTAACGGGAAATACTAAGGTCTGCGGTCCAATGAACGGTTAAGAAAAATCTTAGGACGTGTCGTATGAGGGGCTTGGCGCGATTCCTACTAGAACGTGTGCTTAAAAAAATGCAGTGGGGGAATAAAATAACTCTACAAATTTTTGAACCTGAAACCTTAGAAAAAGATTATTCTTAATCATTGATGCGAAAACAAGAAAAAGAATCTGTTTATACTTAGGTGAGGTACCTATAAAAGTATTATTAAAACACTTCTATTGTGTGATATTTAAGGGGGAACCGCCAGGGTCATGTTGAATGTTGATTACAATACAATTCGCGAGCGTAACAAATATGACTTTACAGAATTATAATAATTAAAATCGTCAATGGGTTGTATTGACGATTATTATAATTCTTCTAAGTTCATATCCTATTGAATGACTATATCCTGAAATATCATTGAATAGGATTATATAAAAAACGTAAGAAAGTTTAAATTTCGCGGACTACCCAGCGCATCCCCCTCAATAAGTTTGTAAAATAAAGTAAAACAATACCCCTACTACAACTACCACGATTCTGATTCTGAATAACATCTTTTCATCAAAACAATTTTTGAATTATGAAAATCGGACCCGTCTCAAGTTACAATAAAAACCCGCAATAGTTTACTGGTTCATGAACCATCCTTAGGAAGTATGCGACCGTCTACGAGCCTGCAGCGCGCCAGTCAACTGTCCCGGTCCTCTGCAGCGATACTAAGGCACTGACAATGTTTACATTACCATATCACACAGCGACCGAGCGTCGAGGCGGCAGGCGCGCGGGGCGCCCTGGCCGCGTCTCATGTGTCTAACATCTCGACAGCGGCGCAGTGTGCGCTCCTGCTGCCTTTTGGCACGAGTCACGTCCAGCGAGCGCTGGTTGGCACATATTATCATTGAGCGTTGGGCGTTTTTAGTGTGATGCGGATTTGCTCAAGCATGTGCTGAGTATGTTACGTGCAGTTCGCAGGTTTTCGTGTTGTGCAATGAGAACATCCGCGTGACACTACAAGTGCACTTACTGCGGGACTCACCCAGTGCGAGTGCTCGGCGCCTGTTCGCTTAGTCGCTCTATAACACAAGACATCCAACGCTACGGACGTCGTTCTGGCACCACCGCTGCACCGCGTCAGAGTGGAACACCGACAGGCGTATTAACACCGAGCAGCAGAAACGCGACGCGAATTTAAAAACGGCTAAATATAAGTACAGCAGTTTACCAAAATACGCTAACAGCCAAGCCATTCATATAAGTAAAAGCAACAAGTAATCATAATCTTCCACCAGGAGTTGGGAGTGTTGGCAGCCCGACGCAGCCCGACGCAGCCCGACGCAGCCCGAGGCTCGCGACTCGAGATGGACACGAAGGCGAAACTATTCCTTGCGACTGCCGCTAGGGTGCACTACAGATAATGAAGGCTTGGCTTGATTATTTCTTAGTTTGAACCGGTTGGCTCTTACCCACTGTAGACGAACTAGATACTTCGCTCGAATCCTGAGTGATAGTTTATCCGGAAATCGGATATGGCCGGTAACATAATGCGCATATTTTAAGATACAGTGAATTTGAACATCGAGAGACATCGCCTCCGCGTAAGCCATGTTTAGCATGTCTGCATTTATCAAGGACTAGCTTCAGTCCGCGGCTGCCCTGTGGCGTGCCCGTGGGTCGGAAGTTATACTACGGGAGCGTCCTAACGCTCACCACACCCTCACCCAGGTCATGCGTCACCGACCCGTGCGACGCCGAGCACTCGCTACTCTTGGGACGAAAACACATACGCGACACCATTTTTTTTTTATCGATATTGCGCCATGTACAGTCGCTAAAGGAGATAAGTAACCAGAGTCGTCGAATATAGTTGAAGTTTAATAAGAAACCGATGGATGTTTCCGAAAAAAATTTAATTTAATTATTAGAAAACAAATAGCTAATTATTTATCAAATTAAATTTCATTCGAAATCATTAATCGGTTTCTCAATAAACTTTAACTATATCCGACGACCCTGGTTCCTTATCTTCTTTGGTGACCGTACTTGTATAGGTACCAAAATTCTTTTTTCACTATATATTCATGCGTATAGGTACTTTGGGACAAACACTTATTTTAGGTAGTCGTGAAGTTTAAGAAGTGAAGCAAACTGATGAGGATAGAGCTTTGGGATGAGGTTTACAACAATGTTGGACGTACCAGGACAAGTTGCGCAGCGACATCATTATCATTACATATTATATAACCTAGCATACGTACACTAGTTACATGTGACGAGCGACCCGCTAGCCCGCGCGTGCCACATTAGGGGCTCGAACACTGAGCGTATCTTACGTGGCACATTTTTCACACAACTTACAATAGACCTTCGCGGCCTCGACCGGCAGTCGGCCGGGCGGCGCCCAGCCGAGAAGCATCGGCCGGGCGGCGCCCAGCCGAGAAGCAGTCAGCCGGGCGGCGCCCAGCCGAAAAGCAGTCGGTCGGGCGGCGCCCACCCGAGAAGCAGTCGGCCGGGCGGCGCCCAGCCGAGGAGCAGTCGGCCGGGCGGCGACCAGCCGAGAAGCAGTCGGCCGGGCGGCGCCCAGCCGAGAAGCAGTCGGCCGGGCGGCGCCCAGCCGAGAAGCAGTCGGCCGGGCGGCGCCCAGCCGAGAAGCAATCGGCCGGGCGGCGCCCAGCCGAGAACCAGTCAGCCGGGCGGCGCCCAGCCGTGAAGCAGTCGGCCGCATGCGGCGCAAGATACGCCCCAGAAGCGCGCGGCGCAAGATACGCCCCGAAAGCGCGCGGCTGGCCGCACGCGGCGCAAGATACGCCCCGAAAGCGCGCGGCTGGCCGCACGCGGCACAAGATACGCCCCGGAAGCGCGCGGCTGGCCGCACGCGGCGCAAGATACGCCCCGAAAGCGCGCGGCTGGCCGCACGCGGCGCAAGATACGCCCCGGAAGCGCGCGGCTGGCCGCACGCGGCGCAAGATACGCACCGAAAGCGCGCGGCTGGCCGCACGCGGCGCAATATACGCCCCGGAAGCGCGCGGCTGGCCGCACGCGGCGCAAGATACGCCCCGAAAGCGCGCGGCTGGCCGCACGCGGCGCAAGATACGCCCCGAAAGCGCGCGGCTGGCCGCACGCGGCGCAATATACGCCCCAGAAGCGCGCGGCTCGCCGCTCGCCGGGCTCACACATGCCACTTACTCTAAGTCGACTAGGACTAGATGAATGGTTCAACTTAGATAATAGGGAACCTTACAGCCAATTTCTCCCGCTAGAGGGCTAGGGGGCGCTGGACGCTATTGCACTATAGCAAAAAGGTCAAAGTTTAATAATTAATAATTATTAATAATTCTACACATTACTAGCGGACCCGACAGACGTTGTCCTGTCCAAATTTCAATCATTCATACAAAAATCCCATAGAAAAAAGCACTCTTTGTTTTTCCCGAACTATCAACTTTCAGTTTTTCCCGAACTATCAAGTTCCGAGTAATTTTTTAATTTTTTCTTTCTCCAAAATCCTGATTAACAAAAAATTGCGGAATCGATCCAGCCGTTCTTAAATGATGATGCGCTTACCAATGAACATCATTTCATTTGTATGCATATGTCGCATCAAGATGGTTAAAGCCGTGACACGGTTATATCCCTAGGGATATAGTTATATAGCGTAATATAGTTAAAGCCGTGACACAGTTATATCCCTAGGGATATAGTTATATAGCGTAATATAATTAAAGCCGTGACACAGTTATATCCCTAGGGATATAGTTATATAGCGTAATATAGTTATATGAAAGCGGTTCATAACTGTCTCACTATGAATATAACTATGATACGAGCATGATTTAGTAATATCATCTTACTAGACCAATCTAGTGACTTAGTTATAAGTTTATATTTTCTTCGATTTGCACAGCTGGTTGATTACTCATTTTAAATACAACGGTATAATCAAATAACTTTTTTTTTTTTTACTCTATCGTCACAACCAAAAAAAACAATGTTCTAAGGAGAAATTAAAAAAGATACCTACATATATATTTGTCGGAGTTATTCGTTTATTCGGAACGCTAGCGCCATTTCGTGGCGCTAGACAGTGTCTAGCCTGAGTTCGTGGTGGGACGAGAGCAACAGCTACAAAAGCGGTGTGAGCAGAGCTCTCGAGAAGGATCGAAACATTGGACATCGTACGAACAACATGTGCCTAGAAACTGTCTGCGTTCCGTATCGCTGAGTTGTGTGAGTGTGTAATTCGCTAGTGTGATTAACTGTTCGTAAATTATATTCAGATTTGAACTGTAAACCGTTTTTCTAAACCAACATTACCCATAGTACGCCCACAGTAATTAAAATATTCCTGATGCTAACGAGAGACAGATATACCTTCTCCGTTATATTCATAAAAACTGTCTGTTTTATACTAACTCATAGAATCAATAAAAGTAAGTAGGTACTTTATAAAAATCTTGTACATAATAAAATCTATATAATCAAGTTCTTTCCTTAATCTTTAACTTTTGTTACGAAATCTTCACAACCAAAACAAACAATATTATAAGTTATAGTCATTGACATAACTACTCGTAACATACTAAACTTGAGTATAAACAATCGGTCTTTATATTTTATTTTTTTTAGATTTTTACGATTCAAGTACCTACTATGGTAATTATTTTGTTGATTAGAACGTACAGTCACGAGCACCACTATGTCAACACTTGGCAACTTTCAATTGCGATTTTTTCATGAAATAACGATACAACGTTGAAATACGACACATTACATAAACCTATGGGTTCAAAAATGCTATGTTCGGAACAACATAAAATTTTATTAAAAAATAAAGGAGTAAATCGCTTTTGAATAAAGCTTAGTGTATATACATACTTTTGCTCGTGACTGTACGTACTTCATTAAAATCTTGTACGTAATAAAGAAATATCTATCTATTATTTGAATTACCTACTACATAAAAGATTATTGGACCGTTGTATTTAAAATCCACGTCTCCGTAAATATATTTTAAATTTAATTTCATTATAAATATCATCCTTTAATAATATTATCCACTTTTATATAATCAATTTAACATTGATCGATTTTGAACTGAATGTTACTTGAATGAATCGATCCTTTTGTCACATCACTATTTAAATTTCGCACATAACACATAAGCTGTCATTTTACTGCAGCTAATTAAAAGTCCGACTTTAGTAAGATTTATGGGCCGTAATCCAACCCGCACTGGGCCCGCGTGGTGGATTACGGCCCACTCCCTCTCACAGAGAGGAGGCCTGTGTCCCAGCAGTGGGAACATTATAGGGTGATTATGCTATGGAGGGTAGACTTTCCATAATAAGATTAGTTATATCCCTAGGGATACTGCACGGCTTTAACCACCTCACTGTAGTAGGTATATAGGTAGAAGATAGATTAGAGACCGTACCGTATCGTACTAGGTAATTAGCTATATCCCTAGGGATACTGCACGGCTTTAACCACCTCACTGTAGTAGGTATATAGGTAGAAGATAGATTAGAGACCGTACCGTATCGTACTAGGTAATTAGCTATATCCCTAGGGATACTGCACGGCTTTAACCACCTCACTGTAGTAGGTATATAGGTAGAAGATAGATTAGAGACCGTACCGTATCGTACTAGGTAATTAGCTATATCCCTAGGAATACTGCACGGCTTTAACCACCTCACTGTAGTAGGTATATAAGTAGAAGATAGATTAGAGACCGTACCGTATCGTACTAGGTAATTCTACCTGTGATGATAGTTTGAACATAAATAAATAACGTTCACATGAAGTATAGGCCTGCTAACGTATAGGCCTGCTAACGGATGTTATTAAAAAATATCTATGGTTATTTGACTCTTAATGACTTATCCCGTGTTTTTACAATCGAATGTAATATTTTTTACTGATAGCCCTAAGTACAACAAGTAAAACGATGCAAAAGTATAAACTGTAGCGCATGCGCAGCTAACAACGCCCTTCCATATCTCAAGGTTTTTCAATATCACAAAAACAAATGTGTTTGAAATACCTAAGTGCATGTTTGAACCTACATTTATATGAACAGGGATGAAATTAAGCCGAAAAACATAAAAAAATTAATTATGCCACGCGCCTTTGACATCATGTTTCGATTACGTGGCGCCATCTGCGCGCTCAGCTTTGACATCATGTTTCGAGTACGTGGCGCCATCTGCGCGCTCAGCTTTGACATCATGTTTCGAGTACGTGGCGCCATCTGCGCGCTCAGCTTTGACATCATGTTTCGATTACGTGGCGCCATCTGCGCGCTCAGCTTTGACATCATGCTTTGATTACGTGGCGCCATCTGCGCGCTCAGCTTTGACATCATGTTTGGATTACGTGGCGCCATCTGCGCGCTCAGCTTTGACATCATGCTTTGATTACGTGGCGCCATCTGCGCGCTCAGCTTTGCGTAAGATTCCCTATTGAGATAACCGTATGTATATATAATAGACATTATAGGTAATTATTATTACATACATAGGAACGAGGAAGATCGGATCGACGTATGTGAGATCGAGACGGGTCGACAGGACTCGTTGGAAGTAGGCATCGGTCTGTACCGGCCGGGCTTTGAAACAGAATGGTGATGTCGTGCCCAGGTGCGCATATAGCTGACAAATCATTAAATCGATATCGTTTTTCGTCACCGTTACCGATCTATGTAATAATATTAGTAATATTAATGATTGGTGCTATATGTAATAATATTAGTAATATTAATGATTGGTGCTATATTATTTATGACCGTTGACACAGGCGCGTTGTTATTAAAATTGAGCAAAATATTCTGTGGGAAGATTTTTATGCGCCTACTTAATTAACAGTCGTGAAACACAATCATGATGATCAATTTTGCGGTTGTTACCCACTTCAAATGGAAGCAAAGGGTATACTAGTGCGTATTTTGAGACTGTCAAATAAATCGTAACATGGAAATATAAAAAAGAAGATTGTTCCAAACACAGCAAGGGACCTCGCTGCACCGGCCGCGGCCAGCGGCTGCACGTGTGTGGTCGGACATAACTCGGCCAGCATTACAGAGGTAAGCAACAATTTGAATGAATCGGATTTTGTTTGAAATCGTGGTCTCCCCCAATTTGTCTTATTCGTTGAATCTCGTCCGGCGAGCATCAGATAAGAAAGAGAATGGAACTCTTCAGTGGCTCAAAGAGAGCCAGGGGACATACTGACGTAGCGCGGCTGCTCGACACGACGGTAGTGCGACCTCGTGAAGCAACATTGTTTTACTGATAACTATGACAAGGAAGTCAGGCGACTATTCGTGCCAGTTGGACACCTATACTTGTTAGTTTTCACACAATCGGCACGAGCGAATTTCGCGGGATTCGCTTCAGTTTGGCCAGAGCTAAAACGGTTTAGGAAATCAGTGGCTATTTCTAAGATGAAACCAAATCAAAGGCATCGACATCTAAAACTGCGCATATGCGCTCTGAACATTATTTATAGATACATCATTCAGCCATTTTTTTTAGATACATAAATATAGTCCTACAGTCCGTATTTCGGCCGCGGCGGCCAATCTCATAGCCTTCAGCGCGCGGACACAGGTGCCCCGCGCGCGCGCTTCGGCGCGGTGACACGTAGGTGGCTTTTTGGATATTGTGGTGACAAAACGCTTTAGGGTCCGTTGTTTTAGTTGTCCCGAAATAGATAAGGTAAATAAGTACTTCCACGAATACGTGTATCACTACACTGTCGAAACAGAAGCGAATTAAATATCTAGTATTGAAGCTGATATAAAACTACTCAACCATTCATTTAAATACAGTGGGACCAACTCGCGGGCTTCCTCTGCCAATTGAAAAACAATAGTCTTAGGTATCTTGGAGAAATCGGTGTTTAAACCATGTGTAATTATTTAAAATATTTAATAATATAGAATGGAAAGCCTCCTCCTTATTTTTAGCTCGGTTCATATGTGGGACTGATTCTTTGAGCAAAATTCGCTCTTTGTGCCAGAATTCGCAGAGTGAAACAATATCGTTATATAACAAAATATCTGATCGTATCAAACCGCTCTCACTACAAAACATGAAAAATTCGCATCAAGTCATAGTAAGACTCGCCCCCCGGGGCCGGCTGATAACCATGATTGTGTGCCGCGAGCCGAGAGGAGCCGCGCGCCGCACGCGGTGAGGCGCCTCGGTCCGTCTTACAAGTAAACTATCCATACATAACTATTCGTTAGGTGTAACATCGCCTGTGGGCTATGCGTCTAGTGAGCTACGTTATCATAAGAGCTAGAGCGGGTCACCCCTACTCTACAGTGAACACTGCGGTGGCACCACACAGTACGTCCGTGCGCCGGCCGCGCCGCAGCAGGAGCTGGCCGCGCCCACCGCGTGACACTACAGCGGCCCGTCCGTGCGCGCGCCGCCCGGGCCCCCGGGCCCCGCGCCGGCCGCGTGGCCCTACACCAGCACGTCCATGCGCGAGCCGCGGCGCAGGAGGCGCGCGCCGCCCGGGCCCCCGGGCCCCGCGCCGCCCGCGCCCACCGCGTGGAAGGCCAGCGTCACCAGCTGCTGCCCGAAGTTCGCCTCGAACCTGCCGCGCGTAATAAGCATGATTCGTCGAGCAGTCAGTCGGACCTGGTTTTGAGTATAAGTGACATCGTTTTATAAGGGGGATGCGCTGTAGGCTGCGACATTAAAAGTTATAAGGGGGATGCGCTGTAGGCTGCGACATTAAAAGTTATAAGGCGGATGCGCTGTAGGCCGCGACATTAGAAGTTATAAGGGGGATGCGCTGTAGGCCGCGACATTAAAAGTTATAAGGGGTATGCGCTGTAGGCTGCGACATTAAAAGTTATAAGGGGTATGCGCTGTAGGCTGCGACATTAAAAGTTATAAGGGGGATGCGCTGTAGGCTGCGACATTAAAAGTTATAAGGGGTATGCGCTGTAGGCTGCGACATTAAAAGTTATAAGGGGGATGCGCTGTAGGCCGCGACATTAAAAGTTATAAGGGGGATGCGCTGTAGGCTGCGACATTAAAAGTTATAAGGGGGATGCGCTGTAGGCTGCGACATTAAAAGTTATAAGGGGGATGCGCTGTAGGCTGCGACATTAAAAGTTATAAGGGGGATGCGCTGTAGGCTGCGACATTAAAAGTTATAAGGGGGATGCGCTGTAGGCTGCGACATTAAAAGTTATAAGGGGGATGCGCTGTAGGCTGCGACATTAAAAGTTATAAGGGGGATGCGCTGTAGGCTGCGACATTAAAAGTTATAAGGGGGATGCGCTGTAGGCTGCGACATTAAAAGTTATAAGGGGGATGTGCTGTAGGCTGCGACATTAAAAGTTATAAGGGGGATGCGCTGTAGGCCGCGACAATAAAAGTTTCTTATGTTTTCTGAAGTGGTGATTATAATTCTGTAATGACTTATCTATTCTGGTCGCGAATCATAATTATTTTAATCAACATACAATCTAATACTGACCTGCAAATTGCAAAAAACGTAAGGAATTTGAATTTCGCGAGCTAGCCTGGAGCTTTCGCCTAAAGTAAAAACTCAAATCGTTCACGGTTGCAGCAGCAGCGTGTCTTTGATACGTGGTGCAGTTTGTAGCATGTGGCTGGTTCTCATTCGGCGGCGCGCCCACGGCGTTCTGCACCACCAGGAACAGCTTGGTGGCCAGCTCCAGCACGTGGCACGTGCCCACCAGCACGTCGCACGTAGTGTACTCACTCGGTGGCGACGTTGACGTGCGGCGGCGCCCCTCGGCGTTCTGCACCACCAGGAACAGCTTGGTGGCCAGCTCCAGCACGTGGCACGTGCCCACCAGCACGTCGCACGTAGTGTACTCACTCGGTGGCGACGTTGACGTGCGGCGGCGCCCCTCGGCGTTCTGCACCACCAGGAACAGCTTGGTGGCCAGCTCCAGCACGTGGCACGTGCCCACCAGCACGTCGCACGTAGTGTACTCACTCGGTGGCGACGTTGACGTGCGGCGGCGCCCCTCGGCGTTCTGCACCACCAGGAACAGCTTGGTGGCCAGCTCCAGCACGTGGCACGTGCCCACCAGCACGTCGCACGTAGTGTACTCACTCGGTGGCGACGTTGACGTGCGGCGGCGCGCCCACGGCGTTCTGCACCACCAGGAACAGCTTGGTGGCCAGCTCCAGCACGTGGCACGTGCGCACCACCACGTCGCCGCGCCGGCGCCACGCGCCCTCGCCCTGCCACCGACGTACAGAATTATAATTAGGAACAACAATGCAATACTAACACGATCAAAATATAAATGTATGGTGGTATTTTAATTTTGTTATTTTAGTGATAGTTTGTAAATTGTAATTGTTGTGACTATGTGAATAAAAAAAAAATAAGAATAAAGAAAAAAATATAAACTCTCCTCTGGGAAAGCTGATCTTTTTTTTTCATTTAAAAATAAAAGTAATTTCGTAGAGACGTAGATGCCGTGCTGGTTCGGGAACGTGGACTTGGCTCTGAGAACCTTAAATTTGGTTCTAGATTTCTCTGTAAAGATCTCATCTCACTCAAGTTCTTCCTCAGTTCTCTGTAACCGAATTTAAATTATTTATTTATTTATTATTATTACTTTTATATTTTTAAATTAAATTAGAAGAAAACTAAAGGATTCTTTGGGGTACGTATGTAAAATACTGGTATTCAGCTGCATCCGGTTAAACTGGAAGCCGACCCCCACATAGTTGGGGAAAGGCTAGGCAGATGATGATTCATGTTACAATTGTTCGCACGTGAGAACGTGAGAACGTGAGAACGTGAGAACGTGAGAACGTGAGAACGACGCAGAACGTTAAAAGCGTCCGTAATGGAAAGATTTTAAAAAACAATTACATTCCGCTTCCGTTAGCCTACATTGTCCCACTGCTTGGCAAAGGCCTCCCATATTCTACCACCTTTCCTTGTGCTGCGCCTGCTCCATCCAATCGGTTAGGAACGAGTCCAAATAGTCACGCCAGCGTTTCGTTAAATTAAAATAAGCCATGGACCATGGTAACAGAGATGACCAGTCACGAACGTGACGCATAGATTAGCACTATTCAGCTCAACCATTTTGAAGGGAGCTAAATGATCCAGCCCATGCGCCACCATCAGCGAGACATTAGAGTGAGCGTGACACTCTCAGTCGCCAGGCCCTGGCAGCTGAGAGTATGTCACGCTCGCTGCCTGGCGGCCAGGGCACTTTCAAGTCGGTGAAAGACATACCCAGCTATTGGTAGCTTTATAGTATGTACATAGTACTCACACATGTACTATGCAATTACAAACAATACTAGGAGATTGAATTTATACTTAGAATGCCAAAAAGTTTTTTGTTTTTTAATCTTCAGCAGCACCAACAGTATTTTCAAATAATAATAATAATAATTTTTTTATTGACATAAATAGGTTTAACAATTTCATAAGAAGCTCTGACTCCTGAGCTAGGTGAGACCTGTGTTACAGAAGTCAGTGTCTTCTCCCGTTTGGTATTAACAGTTCATGTAATAAAAAGAGAGAAAAATACAAGAAAAAATAAATAAAACAATCATAAATTACTTAAAATTAAGTTGAAAGCAAACATGCTCTTGTGTGGTATGTGTGAGTGTATGTATGAGTGTGTGTGTATAAGGGTGTGTATGTGTGTGTGTGGGTATCCTAGGTAATGCCTAATATGAGAGTGGGTTTGCCTTAATTAAGTGTTCCGTCTGTAGATAGTCTAGTGTTTGAAGCCATGAATTTAGTTTAAACTTAGTTTTATGTTTTGTTAGAGAGTTAAAGTTGAGCATGGTGTTTATTTTGTTATATATATGGGTCGATAGGAATAATCGTTGCCGTCTAGCCGATGCGGTATTACATTTGACGGTGCTACATACATTGCCAACTGTTCTTTTATGTTTCGTTGCATGGTTTACAGGTGTGATTTCATGTTGTTTTAAAATGAGATTGAGTAGGTATAGTTGTCTCACTGTAAGTACTTGGCAGTTTTCATAGAGGCTTTTTGTAGGGAACCGGTACGGCCTGAAGGTCATAACTTTTAACAGAGATCGTTGGGCTCTCTCAAGGCGTATCAAGTAGGTTTTACACGCACCTCCCCAGGCCGTAATACAGTAACCTATTACTGACTGGGCCAGTGCCAGATAGACGGAGCGGAGAAGCTTGAATTCAGCCACTACTCGTAGTTTTTTAAACGTCCATATCAGTTTCCTAACACGGGAAGTGGTTTGTTCGATGTGGTGACGCCAACTAAGTCCCTCATCCAGAGTCACTCCCAGGTACTTCATTGTCTTTAATTGTGTGATTGGAAGACATGTGCATGTGTTACTTTTCACGGCGTCACAGGAGTGAGCTTTGAGACTTATACCTAAAGGTCTGGTTTTGGCGAAAGAAAATTGAAGAAATGCCGTTTTCGAGATATTGAGGGTTAGTAGATTGGCTTCCAGCCAGTAGATTATTTTCCGTAAGCCTGTCTCTGCAGCTTCCCGTGTTACGTCCCAATCCTCTCCGTGAAATATTAATACGGTGTCATCTGCGTAGCTAAAGATTTTACCGTTTGTTAGCGATTGTTGGCATAAGTCATTAACGTAGATCAGGAAGAGGCTTGGGGATAGGCAGCTTCCTTGGGGCACACCGTAATCAACCCTAGCTTCACTGCTAATGACGTCACCAATCTTTACTTTTTGTGTCCGGTCATTGAGAAAGTCTGTGAATATGCTTAGAGCCTTTCCCCTGATTCCAGCATGTTCTAGCTTGGTCACAAGGGTTGGAATACAAACGGTGTCAAAGGCCTTGGCTAGGTCCAGGAAAACCCCTAGGCATTTTTGTTTTGAGTTTAGTTTACTAGTCACGTGATCAACGAGTTGGTTAACAGCCTCTGCGGTACTTTTCCCAGACCTAAAGCCAAATTGTGAGTCCGATATTGTTTTGCAGTGCTCTAGGTATTTCATGAGCCTACGATTCAGTATTTTTTCCAATATTTTTGATAATGCTGGCAGAACTGAGATCGGTCTATAATTCTTAACATCGTCTTGGTTTCCACCCTTGTGAACAGGTGTGATCAGGGATTTCTTAAAGATTCGGGGAAAAACTCCTTGCTCAAAACAGGCCTCAATGAGTTTAGTAATAGGTGGAACTAGTACGTCCTTACCCAGCTTGAGAAGTTTAACTGGAATAGAGTCACAACCTGTGGCACTATCATTTTTCAGATTGTTGATGACTGCCTCTACTTCGGCCTCATTCGGAGGGAGGAGGACCATGGAATTACAGGCTGGGGGTGTCACAATAGAGTACGGTGCCAGTGGAGAATTTTGGTTTTTTATAGTGATATTTTCAGCCAATTGCTTACCAATCTTCGAAAAATAGAGGTTTATTTGCTCAATGGCATTTTGGGCGTTATTAACTTCAGCGGTGGTTAGAAGTTTGTCAGCTGATTTTTGTTTCCCAGTTTGGCTGGTAATCGATTTTATAATATTCCATGTTTCTTTATTGTCCTTCGAAGACTTTAAAGCAGATGATTCGTGGGCGTTTTTTAATTTCCTAAGTAATAAGTTACAGTGATTCCGATACCTTTTGTATGATAAATCGACAGTCTCGTTTTTTGGGTCTGCCAGGGCTTTTCGGTGGAGGTTATCCCTGTGCCGAATGCATCGTAAGAGGCCAGGTGTGATCCAGGGCTTCAGGACTACTTTACGGGTAGAAACCTTCGTTACTGTTGAATGTTGGGACACCGTGGACATAAGACATTCCACAAGCCTTGTTGCGGCTTCATTTGCATCACAATTTTGTGTAAGAAAGGTGAAATCTGTCGTTTTTAATTCTTCTATAGCACTCTCATAGTTTAGTTTTGACCTATATGTTTTTGTACGGTTCTTGTTTTTAGGGGGGGCGGTTTCTAGACACAATATTACGGAGGCGTGGTCGCTGACTGTCGAATCTACTACTATGACTGTTGCGGAGGCAGTGGTTCTGATCATTGTGTGATCGAGGCAGTTGTGCAGTCTTGTAGGAAAGGTATGTCCCGGTAGGAGGCCCATTTCTGCCGTGAGATTAAGATAGGACGAACTTTTCTTATCAACACCATTAGGTTTTATGTCTATGTTGATGTCACCTATTAGGATAATGTTTTTCGCTTTTAATTTGCTTAAGATATTTTCTAGAGAGTTGAGAAAGCTTTCAGTACAGTATATTGAAGGTGATCTATAAGAGGCTAGAATACAGGTATCGGAATCAACATTCAACAGAAGAAAATTAGCTCCTATCGGGTCTGGTTCTTCAACCGTGCAATGGAGATTGCTTTTAACATATATGATAATGCCGTCGTTTTGATTCAAGCATTTTTTGGTAGAGTATGTAACATAATTTTCTATAGTCGGGATTGGTTTGTCAGCATTTAACCAACACTCTGTCAAGATAATGATGTCGATTTCGTGTGATAGTCTTGCCAATTGAGCTTGAAAACCATCTAAGTTTTTATAGATACTTCTGATATTTTGAGTAATAACTTTTAGCGACGTCTTAGTAGAATCCAATATTTCATTACAGGTGTCCGTATCACACTGATAAGAGGATGCCACCGTAAAGTCATCTATCTGTGCTGAGACATTATCATTCGTGTTAGCCATTGAATAAGCATATATATATATTGCGTGTTAAGGTGCGGGTTACTATAAAAGACGTGAATATTTGAGCTGTAAGATTGGTGTTTGGTATTCTCCCATAAGGACGAATTATATTGTATGTGTAAGACGTGGTGTCAGTGTATGTATGTATTGTGTTGAATGATTTTAGCTGTGTGTGTTCGCGTGATTTGTGTGTTTGTGTTTTACAGAAAAAGAGCAGTTGCAAATAAAATAATAAAAGTAGCAAAATAACAAGAAGTACATAAGCGAGACATAGTCATTGCGGTATTTGATGTTTGAGGTCGGCTTCGCTTTTTATATGAATATATTGGTCTCCTTCTTTTTGCCGAAGAAAGACTTTTCCAAGTGAGGTCCAGCAGAACTTGAAGTCATGTTCGCTCAAATGCTAATCAATTTGATTAATTGTGCAGCAGGACCAGCGTTTAGCCAAGCATTTTTATCGGCGATGTAATCCCCCAACTTATAATATGCCTGGCTGCTTAGTGTGCGTTTTATACAAGATTTAAATTTCGTTTCATTCAGTTGAAGTATGCGGGGTGGTATTTTATTGTAACATTTTAAACAGTAGGTAACTACCTACCCCATGTAACATGAGTCTACTTTACCCAGCCTGAAACCTGGTTCAACTAATTGGTCCCTATTTCTAGTGATATAATTGCGTCTTTCACCTCTTTTACTAAAAAGATGTAGATTTTTCTTACGTACATGATGTTTTCATCGATATATTGACAAGGTAGTTATGCAACCTGAACCGCAACACGTAATCACCGTGTGAGCATAGAATGCATGATTGCAGGTTAGGGTGGCCCTTCCAGACGGTTCAATTTAACATTTAGTCCCACCATGTAACCGATAGGTTAAGTTTGAAAAGGCATTACATTAGAGCATGCGCTTCTGCGCTCATCTATTTCTAGTTTTTAGGGTTCCATAGTTCACGTCTCGGAACCCTTGTAGTATCGTCATGTCCGTCCGACCGTCCTCGGCTTAACTTCCAAACGGTTAGTGCTAGAAAGATGAAACTTTGCATGGATATGTGTATTTACTACGTCGACAAAGTGCTAAAATAGAATCACGAAAAATATATTTTTTGGGGTACCTCCCCTACACGTAAAGTGGGGATGATTTTTTTTCTCGCGTCTACCCCATGGTTTGGGGTATCATTAGATACTTAGGTCTTTTAAACACATTGAGAAGTTGCTAAGACAATTATTTGATTTAGGTAAGTATCCGTTTACGAGATATTCAACTTTAAATCGCATTTTTTTTTAAATCACCACAATTGGAGTGGCGAAGAAGATCAATAGTTTTTGGAGATTTCAATATAGATTTACTTAGTGCAAACAGTAATGTATCAAAATACCAACATGGAATCCAAGAAGCCGGCTATAGAATAATAAATAAAATCAACAAATCATGCAGCACACGTGACACGGCCACAACAAACACAATACTGGACCATATATGTACTAATATAAACAACCATTCACTCTGCATCTCGATAATTAAATCAAATCTTTCTGGTCATAAGCAGATATATCTCTAAATAGGAAGTTTGTCTCCTCAACATAACAAAAAGAAACATTATAAGGCACTGGATTACAAAAAATTGTACAACAACACACTAGAAGCAAAATACAGCAATGACGACCACGACTACAACCACCTAGAGACATTTATCACAGAAAAAATAGAGAAGAACAAAATAGATAAGATTAAAATTCTAAACCCTCCCCAAAAGGACTGGATTAATGAAAACATTATAAACGCAATCAATACACGGAATAGTTTATGGCAACAAACCAAATTAGACCCAGATAACGACGACTTACGAAAAAAGTTCCAGAAAGAACAACAGAGAGTGAAGATGCTAACAAACACGCATAAGAAGACCTATTACTATAATTTATTTCAAAACTGCAGTAATCTACCAAAAAAAAAAATGTGGGACTTGATTAATAATTTAATAACTTAACGATTAAATGAAATTAACGACAGCACTGCTCCTCCCAAACTAATGTCAAACGCTGAACTTCTAACAGAAGGTAACTCAATATGTGACTTGTTTAATTATTTTTTTTTATCTATAGGAGCAGACTTAGCAAAAAAAAATGCCAGATACATATCACATACATACGGGCAACATACTAATGTATGATCGTAACTATACACATGACAGAACACTAAACGAACTAACGCCGTGCACCACAGAGGAAATAATTAGAATCATTGACGACCTCGACAGTAACACTAGCACTGGGGGCCTAAAAAGGCCACTTTAAGCAATACCTCTAAAAGCTTATAGAAGTATGAGGAACAGGGTGTAAAGTTCACTTATACTCTATAGAAAAGGGAGGATCCTCCGGCCAGACGGGTGTTGTGTCTGGCGGGCAACTGCCCAACGATTGATGTTGAGAAATTGTATCTATGCTAATTGCGCGGTAAACTCTGCATGCGAGGTGCAGGATTTGCGTGACGTCAGTATGACGCGTTGTTCGCATGTGGTGTTGTAGATACCGCTACATCACTCCCCTCAGGAGACCGGAGGTCGATAGTGGACTGAGTCTTGTATCTTGCGATGCTTCCCAGGTCAGCTGAGGTTCCAGTGAGTCGGAACCGGTTGCCGCATAGTTCTCGGTGAGTCGGAACTGTCTGCGGAGTTGTCCCCAGTGAGTCGGGGTGGCGCTGCGTTATATTCCAGTGCGTCGGATGTACAGCGCCGGGTTGAGGCTGGCTGCTGCGTCGACCAGGAGAGGGTGCTCTGCTTGTTGACCGGCCGAAAGTGCAGTGTGCTGTGCCGAGGTTGCTGATGAGGCTGAGGGTGATGACCACGTATGCGCGGACGCTGCATGCTGGTAGTCAGGATACCCGTTGAAGCCGTGGGTGCTGGCTGGCTGGGTGACTCGCCGCTAAAGCTTGCGGGAGTGATGATGATGACGTCACGCTGAAGTGTTTGCACGAAGGCTGCGCTGACGTTCATGTCCGGAGTCACCAGTATAGAAGTATGAGGAACATGGTGTATAGTTCACTCATCCTCCATCGAAAAGGGAGGATCCTCCGACCAGACGGGTGTTGTGTCTGGCGGGCAACTGCCCAACGATTGATGTTGGGAAATTGTATCCATGCTAATTGCGCGGTAAACTCTGCTTGCGAGATGCATTTCATATTAGGTGTAAACATTGCCGCATGAAAAAAATAAAAACCGTAATTTTATCGGTAAATTTTTCATTACAGTTTTTATTAATGAAATTGGTTTTTTATTTTTTATTTCTACAGTCTAAATGTTATTTCATTGTGATATGAATTGCACACACATAATATTATGAATTGTCAGTTTGTTACCATTTCACGATTTTTAAATAATTCATATTGTTATCCTATTATGATTCTGCCAAAGTGACCTTTTTAGGCCCCCAGGTCTGGATGGTATTAGTACTAAGGCAATAAAATGTCTAAAAAATATAATCGTTGAGCAGCTAACAAACTGTATAAACGCCTGTTTACTACATGGTAATTTTCCCGATACCCTCAAGGTGGCTAGGGTCAGTCCTATTTACAAATCTGGATATAGAACTGATCCAAGCAACTACAGACCAGTGTCAGTGTTACCTGTAATGTCCAAAATATTTGAACGCGTATTATATAGTGGGCATAACTATTTGACACATAAAACATTTCTCTTAGACAAACAGTATGGCTTTCGCTCTAAATCAAGTACTCTCTCGGCTGCAACGGCCACTAATCACCAAAGTCAAAACCTACATAGATCAAGGGAGCTATGCCTTAGGCATATTCATCGAATTCAAAAAAGCGTTCGATACCGTGAGTCATCAAAAACTGCTACAGAAGTTGTTGAATTAGGAAATACTCACATTAGCTCGGTCCAAAATATTTCATACGGCTGTCCTCTAGGTTCGATTATCAGTCCGTTACTTTTTCTAATTAATATAAACAATATTAATAAAATAGGGTTATCAGGACACCTAACACTATATGCAGACGACACCTGTCTCTTTTACTTTGATAAATCAATTCATAACATTATAAAGGACGCTCAACTAGTAGTTTGGTCAAATTAGACCAAAAAATAGGGGTGAGGTTACAAAAATTCACACTCGGCTGTTAAAAACACTATTATAAGTGAAATGTGAAAAGTCCTCTTCGATCCGACACCTGGAAAAAAAATTACTCGGGGTCAAAGGTCACCAAAACGGGTTTTTCGCGATTTTCAGCAAAACGGTAAGTTTTATCATAAAATTAGCCCAGACAAAAATTGTAGATCAGATAATTATCTATAAAAAATGTTTAAATACTTTTTCCTAAGAGCCACCATTTTAGAGATATAACGATTCAAAAAGTTGAAAGAGTAATTTATCCATCGGAATCAATTATCTGAAACTTCTGCTTCCCCTTCTCCTTGTTCTTCTTCTTCTTGTTCTTCTTCTTCTCCTTGTTTATCTTCTTCATCCTGGGTGTAAGTAAATTGCCCCAATAATAACACATCGCGTCTCTTCGTTAGCATCAAATGAATCTTCAATTGTTGGTGATTCAACATCGGAGCATGACTGGCCTTGACAATTTGTACATGCTACAGAACATAATAGTCCAACTTTTTTGCAACACATTCAGCACTACATCCCTTTTTACAGTTGCAAAAAATTGTGTTAAGCAGTTTTTCTGGCGCAGGTGGGAGTAAAGTAAAAGATTAAGAGAGGCAAGATTACCCAACCCGCAATCACGGTACGCGATGATCACCTCTTAAATTAACAAATAAAGAATAATTATTTAAGGAGTTACGTTTTTGATAAAACAAATTGATACACTGCTTCACTCAAACCCCGGATCGACGTTTTTAATATTTTCATTTTTCTTAGTAATTTCCAGCCCGATTGCCTGAAATCACAACGGTCAGTTTTAGAGCCAAATCTGGGCTATAGAATGATATGATCAGTATTGTCAATAGAATACTCTTGATTGACTGCCAGAATGGTCAGGTCATGGATACGTCTACCAGAAACTAAAAGCAGCAACATAGCAGTGTGTCTGGCGGTGGCAAAACAGTTATTTTCGTTAAATTCATATGATGACAAAAAGGAAGTGAGAACATTGACATCCCAAATAGTTTTCTTATGGGGCACAGGCTTTCTTAATGCAATAGATTTCATAACATGTTTAACCAGTACATGAGCACTTAAAACTCCCGATATTTCGGTATTACAGTGCGTAGACACCACTGATTTTTGTAATAGTATAGTATGGTATGAAAAGTTCTCATTCAAATATAAATCGGCTAAAAATTTTGCTAGAATTGAACCGGTTGGGCGACATGGATCAGCTTTCTCTTTAATACACCATCCTAGCCATCTATGCCATGCGGCTTTGTATGTACTACGTGTAGAGGGACGCCAGGACGATGAAAGTAGGTCCAGTTGGGAACGGTTCCAATCATTTAGGTTATGAGACCACACCCACATTTCCATACTTCTAGCGTCATTTCCTGGATTTTGGGAGGTGGAAGGCCCGTTGATACGTCTACTAGATGGCGGTTCAGATGCCTGGTTGTGAAAGGAGCAGCTAGCGCCCGGGATTTGAGATCGGGTCTCCAAAAGACCCGTTCGCACCGAGGCACCACTAACAGAAAGAGGCCCTTGGCCCGGTTGAGATGGGTGAGTACCTTGGGGATCAAATATGGAGGAGGAAATATCCACGCTAGGTGGTAATTCCAAGTCTGGGAAAAAGCGTCGTGGAATAGGCTTTGGTCGTCGTTCTGGTCCAGACACGCATAATTGGCCACCACATGCGCATTTTTCGACGCAAACAAATCTATTACCGGAACCCCGAATCTGTTGAAAATCAGGTCTGTACACACCGGCAAAAGGTGCCATTCGAGGGAGGGGATCGGTAGCGAGACAGATGATCTGCGTGGGAGTTGAATCTGCCGGGAATGTGATGAGCGGCTAGGTGAATTTGATAATGATCTAGAACCTTGAAAATATCGAACGTCAAGTCCAAGAGAGCTATTGACTTCGTGCCGCGAATGAAAGCAACGGCTGTTCTGTTGTCGCACTGCCATAGAACCGTGCAGCGACACAGAGACTGACCCTGGTCCTGTAATATCTTCAGTAATGCTAGAAGTTCCTTCTGGTTGCAGTGTATCGGTTGTTCTTGTTCGTTCCACGGTCCCGGAAACGAACGGTCGTCTAGTTGCGCTCCCCAAGCTAGGTCTGAGGCGTCGGTCGCTAGGAAATGCGTTGGAGGCGCGAAGTGAATCGGAGAAGGATAAGGCTGGGTCTGCAACCACCAGTTAACTCTTTCAGGGCATGTACCGAAATCATGAACTGTTTGGCAACTGGCATCTTGGCGACTGTGTTCAGGAAAGAGAGGAGTGCTCGAAAGTAAAGCCTGCCCCTTGGTACAACAAAACTTGCAAAGTTTAATAGACCTACTAGGCTCTGCAAAGCCTTCAAATCGAGAACTCTCTTTTCTAGGGCTGTCGATATCTTGGACGTTAGATTTAGGGACTTTTTCTCTGAAAGAGACTTTTCGTTTACCAGAGTGTCCCACTAAACGCCCAGGTAAACTAGGCATTGACAAAGTGTGAGTGTGGACTTGTCGAAATTCATCAACCAACCGAGATACTGTAACCTCTCTACCGTGATTTGGACATGGGTTTGTCATATCTGTGGGTTTTGATGTACAAGCAGAAAGTCGTCTAAGTAGACGATTATTCGAATCCCTTGATCCCTGAGTGAATGAGCTACCCAATTGGATAGGGAGGCAAAGACCTTGGGGGTCGTGCTCAGACCGAACCGGAGTCATTTCCACTAATTTTCCTCTGTAGATTAGACGTAGGAACCGTTTGTGAGATGGAGCTACGGGTAGGTGAAAATAGGCGTGTGACAGGTCTATTTTGTACATCAAATCCTTTGGTTGAAGGAAGTCTGGGACTCGATAGACATTTATTAATCTGAACCTGCCGGTGATTACGTAATTGTTCAAAGCAGCTAGGTTGAAGATGGGTCGGTGCGACTCGTCGTCCTTTGGCACAAGAAATATTGTAGACACAAAAGTTGGCGAGGCCTTGACAACATCTAATGCACCCTGGTGTTGCATTTGGGTGATTATGGACGTGATTGCATCCGAAGGAACCGTGCTGAACTGACTTTCGTTTAACGGACCACCGTTAAACGAAAGTCAGTTCAGCACGGTTCCTAGATACAAGTGGCGGTCGATGTAAAAAGGGTATGCGATACCATTTTATTATCTTTAACAGATCACTTGGGGCACCCAGTTCCCTCCACCGATGGTGGAAACGAACCAGACAACCCGCTCTGAATGTTCGGGATCGATAGTCGATGCTTACGTTTTTTGTTCCGGTTGTAATTCTCAGAGAGCGATGCCGCTCACTTGCGGCTATTCTTGCTGTCTTGCTGCCTGTAGCCTTGCCGACCTCCTCTGCCTCGAAAGGAACCTCTTGAACCGCCAGAGAATGATAGGCGATTATCGTCGTAATTAGAGCCATGACCCTGCGAGGTCGGGCATTACAGTAATCCTGCGAGTGTTGATTGTAAGCATGGGAAATGTGCGTAGGCGTACAACATCCATGAGCAGTACTCTGCGAGGGTACGTTACGTAAAGCCTGCCCCTGCGAGGGGCGGCATGCGGGCATGCTTTGACCCGTTTGCGAAACGGAAGCAGAACAGCCCGGCTTTTGTAAAGGCAAGAAGGCTTTTCGAACACCACCTGCCTTCTCTAGTGCTGTAGCTAGTGTCTCCGCATTAAACACGTGCTGGCACGGCGGAGGGATCTTAGGTAACACGGCCTTGACAAGGGGTTCGCGCACGTGGTTTGTAATTCCATCCCTTCTCATCTGAATAACCTCCGCACGGTGACCGCAAGTTAATTGTAAAAGGTCGGAATAAATATTGAAAAAATCGCCCTTCAAAAATAGCTCTTTAACTTTTTCGTTTATACCCTCGTGGGACAAATCCGACCCTCGCACCCACTGTAAAAAACTTTTGACAGAAGTTTCTAAAGCTTCGCGCTGTTTAAGGATACGATACGATTAGGCAGGGAAGGCCTTGTCAGCGTGAGCAAGATGGCGTAACGAATCATACGCCTTAATTTCTTCATTTATCTCCAATTCAATAAAACCGGGGGTACAATTATAAAGTTTTTAAGTTTCCGCATTACGAACCTCGCACCAATCACTACTATCTAAATGTTGCAAATCCTTTAACGTTTGAAGAAACTCCTGAGCAGTTTTTGGAATACTAGATTCTTTCAATTTCGTCTCAATTTCTAAAGTAAAATCTGACTGAGCAACAGGTGCTGGCACCTCGGCAGAATTTACAATCAGATCTTCGTAAAGTTCGCCACCAACGTTTTCGTCAACTAGATTCTCATTAAAGTGTACCGCGGATCAGGGCACAGAATTATTGTTGCAAAAAAATTTATTTATTTCGGAGGTCATCTATCTGAAGTGTTAATTTACGGAGTTTCCGGGAATCGTGTCGTCGATGCCGGCGTTTGCCCGCCTTTTTTTGTTGCGGTGACGCGGCGTAGATCTTCGAGGACTCGAGTCCGAAGACGACGAACTCGAGCTGCAAGAGGAGTCGGATGAGTTACTATTCGACGAACGAGACCTAGCTCGCGACTGACGACGAATACGCGATCGTTTTCTATTGTCACTATTAGCGGGAGCACTAGCACTAGGACGTGGGGCTTCCGAGCCCGGATTTGAAACACTTTCGTCACTTTCCATTTTAACACGAGCTGTAAAATCTAGGATAGAAAACCACACAAAACCAAATTAATGCAAAATATGTAGCCCACCTACATATTTTGCATTAATTTGGTTTTGTGTGGTTGGTACCAAAAACCTACGTACTTATACGTACCGAACGGTAACACAGTTTGATTAAA
This sequence comes from Apamea epomidion, assembly GCA_947507525.1. Classification (NCBI taxonomy): domain Eukaryota; kingdom Metazoa; phylum Arthropoda; class Insecta; order Lepidoptera; family Noctuidae; genus Apamea; species Apamea epomidion. Next base: position 20,713,947 of record OX382238.1, read on the forward strand.
AAATTTAAATTTCCACTTACGTGGAACAGGAATATATTATGTGTGACATGAATTTGCAGGTATATGCAAGATTATTTTACTGAGTCCTGAGCACGATCGTGCGCAGCGGAAAACAGGACGCCAATGACGAGAGCGAGCCGAGCGGCCGCGCCGGTGGTGGAGTGAAAGGAAGTGTGCGAGCGAGAGGGAGCTACTAGGGTAGACAGATAGGTAAGACGAGCGGAAAACAGATAGGCCTACCTCATTAAATGTTTAAGCTGCAAATTACGGTGAGGTGTTTAATAACGAAATAATAAAACGATCAACCATCGAAAAATATCTTGGATTAAGGGTAGATAAAACTAACTTGGAAATTACACATTGACCATCTCAGAAGTAAATTAACATCGTTATTGGGAGCATTACGTAAAGTAGCAAACTGTATTCCAAATAAAGTGCGCACTTTGATTTATAACTCGTTAGTCAAATCGCATCTAGAATATTTAATTGAAATATGGGGATCCCCAGCAGTAACTATTTTAAATTCACTTCAAAGAGTTCAAAATAAAATAATTAAAACTCTGTTCCAATATCATTATCTCACTCCAACAAAGAGCTTATAGGAAAAAACGAAACTATTAAATAGTAGACAGCTATACATTTACTACACTTGCATTCTTATTAAAAACATAACTAGAAACTCAATACAAACTAACATACATCTAAAGAAAAAAACAATGCCATATAACCTGAGAAATAGATATAAAAACTTGAAGTCATTAGCGTACGCACTAATTACGGTAGAAAGACCACATTGTTTGAAGGAGCACAGCTATTCAATGGATTGCCGGACGATATCAAAGAGTGCGATAACGTGAATATATTTAAAAATAAGCTTAAGAAACATGTATGTACATTATAGCTTCTAATACTCTGGAGGAAATTGAATTGTATTGTACTGTATTATCATACTTACTACTTTGTATCTCATTATAAGCGGACTGTAAGTTCTTATGAGAAATAAATTTCTTTAAACCGAAAATAGACCCCCCCCCCCCACCCCTCAAAAATCTGAAAATTCATGATGGTAGTCCTGGTAGTCCATGTGATGAACTTTGAAGGAAAACTATAACGGCTTAGATAACTTTGTTAGTTCAGGAGTTATAGAGGCCTAACTTGTAAAATACGCTTACCTACTTGGAAAACTTCGTACAAAAATAACGAAAAAAAATAAGTAAGCATGTAAAATATTAAAAATAAAATCATAACAATTATTATCTATTGGACACGATTTTATTTCAATTTGAATCCTATAAAGAGGATAAATAAAATTAGGGGCTTAAGAAAGTTTACAACGACATTCGATAGATGGCGTTGTGTATTTATTTCATTTTCTGAATCCGGTATGGTTTCGTTACAATACAGGCTATATAAGTAAAGTAGAATTGAACATCTTGTTGCTTAGATGTTTAAAATAATCACTGTGAATGTTTAAAGGTTCAAACATCTATGCAACAAGACGTACGCAAACGGAACCCTTGTGTGGGAGTCCGACTCGCACTTGGCCGGTTTTTCATTTAACATAACGCTCCCAAATACTTGACCAGGTACCGTCATGATGTTAATATCTTCAAACAATTCCCTTAGAGAGTCACGCCTGCTGAGGCTATATATGGATCTGATGGCTCTTTTGCTTCAGAATAAAATAGACTCGATGTTTTTTCTTCATAGGTGTCATCTTCGGAGTAGTCGAGGGCGGCCGGTGTCGATTATAACCACAGTAAATGGATTGCTTTCTACACGGGCCACTTATGTAGCTCTTTCGAGGGACAAGCAACCTCTCTAACATCGTTTTCAGATAAGCATTGTCTTAGTTAGGATAAGGTTTTAATTAGATCATAATAATTTCATAGTTTGTTTGCCTTCTTTCTCGAAAAGTTATCAACAGCGCTCTAAAAGCGTGATTCTTCTTCACCATGATAACGCTTCAGCACACTCCGCTAAACGGGCAGTTGATTTATTGAGTAGGTACGGCAGGTGCACAACCAAGTAGCACTGCCATGTCGTAAAAGGTATTTTAGATTATGTCTTCGTCTTACAATAACTTTCTTGGCCATTCTCTTGGTTAAAACCATATCGATCTTCAAGACACTTTAAGGCTATCCACCAAGAGAGACACAGGTTTACAGAATAAGTTAAGAAAAACTTCAAACTACTTTCCAGATAAACTTCAGTACGATTTAAGAATAACACCATTGATGCCTTCTTCCTTTTATCTTCAAATATTAGCCAAGTTAAGAATTTCTTAAATTACCGCAGAGAAGACAAGGCTTTTAAAAATAACTTCAAACCTCACATATTAATCTCAGATATACTTTTGTGAAAATGGTGGTATGAGTTTACAACATATTCTAAAACAGATGCAAAATCAAATAGTTCTCTAATAATTAATACCTACCTATTTTATAATGATATTTTGTCTAATCTTACAGATTAAATTCGAATTCACAATAGTTTATCGTATTAAATGAACAGACATTTTTGTAAAACCGATGGGCTTAAAAAATTACAAAGTAATTTAATGATTAGCAAAAAAAAGTTTTATAAAAAAATCATCTGAATCTTAATTCAATATTAATATGTATACTTCGTGATACGTTGTAAAATTGTGTTAAATAAAAAATAGAGCCTAAAATGATGAATAACAAAATGAATGACTAATACCTATGTTGTTGCTGTTCCATGTTAGTTTTAAGTTATATTATTGTCAACTTAACTGTTGTCCTCTATGTTAATTAATGTAATTGGTGTTGCGCCGTTTTAATTAACTATAAATAAATAAATAAAATGTTAATGTAATAATATGTAATGCAAAATGGCGTCAATTCCATATTATCTGAACTAAGTACGAGTAAGACTATATGTTGTTAACGCCATTACCCAAATAAATACATTGAAAACTATACACAAGCAAAAAAGAAAATGTAACCAAAATTAAATACCGTACCTAAATAAATGCCTCCAGGCATATAGGGCGTGACAGCTACATATTTATGCAATTCGGGTTATGTTCACATAGCTGTCACTCGAAGTCACAAATGATAAACTAGGACCATCCAAGTAAAATAAATAAACAGTTAATTACTAATAACAATAACAAAACCATGGTCAGCAAGACGACCAATCACCACAAGCAGCACCTGTTCACGAGCATAACGCAAAGATCAGCCATTACCCCCCTCGCCATATTTGAGAGAAGGAGGCAACCCAACCCCTGACGGTACCTCAAGTAGACATCTAAGGAAGCATGACGAACTTGCTGCCGGTCGCTCAGGTAAGAATAATATGATCAATAGTCGAGGTCGCCAGCTAACCACATATTGCAATACAACTCATTAAAAAAACACTGAAATAAGTAGATTATGTCAATAATAAATGAAAATTAAATAAAACTGGATTGACTTATACAGTCAAATAAAATAAACATTTATATGAACTCATATCACATGTCATGTCAATATGTAAGCTAATTCTGGAGAAAGAACATAAACATTGTCTTGAGTTAATCACAGCGACCAACTATTGTTATCGTTTAAGTAGTTGTTGATGGAATAGTATGCCCTTTGAACGAAGGTTGGATTATACTTGAGCTTTAAACGCATTATAAGGTAAATCTAGCAAAGAAGAGGGTAGCTTGTTATAAATGGTTATACCAAGCCCAACAAATGAATTATGAACCTTATGAAAGCGGGTGAGAGGGAGGGAGCACGTAGTTCGTCCTTATTTCTAGTGTTAACATTGTGAATATCACTGTTTTTAGTCTGTTGTTAGTATCATCTGCCTAGCCTTGTCCCTACTAACTTGGGGTCGGCTTAAAAATGTATATTTTGCATAATATATAAGATGTTTATTTTATTTATTTATTTATTTTCTGGCAACTAGCTGGTAAAGGACAATGACCAAAAGTCGTGCCAAAAGTGTCATGCATGAAGATCAAAATATTAAAGTACGAGTACCTACCTAATTATTTTTCATAATTTTTTACGACATTACTATTTATTATCATAATTATTTTTCATATTTTTTTACGATTTTGTTGTATTCCCTTTATATGACGTTCTGTTTCAAATGATATGATTAATATAAACTTGAATTTTAAAAGTGTCATGCTCACGTCTTTCAAAAAATATGTAAAAAAATTATACTTTGCCGATTCTACATTAATTAAAAATAACAAGAATAAAATAGACTAGAATTTTTATTCAAACGATTATAATTTTTTAGAGCAATAATGGCCGTTCGTGTAGGACATGTCAAACAAAATAAAGTATCTAGTTTTCAGGTTATTTAGTTTTTTTTGAAAATCGTCGAAACCCGGGTTTCGGTTACAAAAAAAAAAGTTTTTTTAGAAGTTAATATTATAAAAGTAGTACTTTCTATAAAAAACAAAGTTTGACTTTGATGCAGCATGGCATTCCATACATCCATGAGCATTGTCCTTTCTCGAACAGCTCGTTTTTGAAGGACATACACACATCAAAAGTATCTAGGGATCTAATACATTATTAACTATACAAAAATTATCCAATTAATGTTTACCAAATCTAGTCTTTCAGACTAGCTTTTTACTTCAATTCCTATGTCTTATCCCTATACATATTTTGTAAAAATGAAGAAAAATTGCAATTTTTGTAAATTGTGAGAAACGAACCTAAGTTAATTTAAAACTCAAACTCAAACTATTTATTTCAAATAAACCAATTACAGGCACTTTTGAATTGTCAAGGTCGGTCAGTCAAAAAGATGAAGCTAGTTGCCCATTCCAAAGCATAGTAGGTACCTATGTAGAAGAACGGGCAAGAAACTCCATGGACACTCTTTTAAATCATAATAATATTGTTACAAAGTATTGGTTACATCATTCATGTTCAAAATTATGCATGTGAGAACGATGCAGAACGTTAAAAGATTAAAAAAAAAAAAAAACTATTCAAATATTAATTTAAATCAAAATAAGCCATGGCAGCAAAGAGTCGACCAGTCCCTACTGACGGCGCCCGTTCACGAACATGACGCATAGATTAGCACCATTCAGCTCAACCATTTTGAAGGGAGCTAAATGATCCAACACATGTGGCACCATCAGCGAGACATTAGAGTGAGCATGACATACTCTCATCCGCCAAGGCACATTCAAGTCAATGACAGACGTACCCAGTAAATGGTAGCTTTATAGTATGTAACATAGTACTCACATACGTTCTATGCAATTATACAATACCAGGAGATTGAATTTATATAATGCAAACATAATATTTTAGAATCTTCAGCAGCTCCAACAGTATGTAGGTTGGGTAGGCGTGTGTGAAGTATTTTCAAATGCCAATCAATTTATTTATGCGTTCTGTGGAGCAGGACCAGCGTTTAGCCAAGCATTTTTGTCAGCGATGCAATCCCCCAACTTATAATATGCTTGGCTGCATAGTGTGCGTTTTATGCAAGATTTTAATTTCGTTTCATTGAGTTGGAGTATGTGGGGAGGTATTTTATTATAACATTTTAAACCGTACCCCATGAAGGAAGAGTCTACTTTAGCCAGTCTGAAACCTGGTTGAACAAATTGGTCCCTATTTCTGGTTCTATAGGCGTGTCTGTAACCTCTTTTACTGAAAAGATTTAAATTTTTCCTTACGTACATGATGTTTTCATAGATATATTGACAAGGTACCGTCATGATATTAATATTTTTAAACAATTCCCTTAGAGAATCGCGCCTGCGTAGGCCATATATTGCTCTGATGGCTCTTTTCTGCAGAATAAAAATGGACTCAATATCTGCAGCCCGTCCCCATAGTAAAATACCGTAAGACATGATACTATGAAAATAACTGAAATAGACCAGTCTCGCGGTATCTACATTAGTAAATTGACGGATTGTTCTTACAGCATATGCTGCTGAACTTAGCCGTCTTGCAAGAGATGTTATATGAGGACCCCATTGCATCCTTGAGTCGAGCGTTATCCCCAGGAAAACAGTTTTATCGACGAATTCTAGTTTCTCTTTATTCAATACTATGTCACAATCACTACTTTTAACATTCGGTAAAGCAAATCTTATGCATTTAGTTTTTTTCCCATTTAATTTTATTTATTTATTTATTTATTTAAGGACTTTGGAAGACTTACAGCTAAATACAATAGTGATAAATAACAGTATGGTAATCTGACAGCCAATTACAGGTCTTCACGTCTAGAGCTTGTCTGGTATAAAAGTACTGTGGAACAAAATAACAGTGAGTACACTGCAAATATTGCCAAAAATATATATATAAAAGTAAAAATTTGCAAGTAGATCATCACCTAAAATATGTAAAAACTAATACGAACAAATTTTGTCTGTAGTTAGTAGTTGCAAATGGCACCCGTAATGGTGGATTGAACCGTTTGGATTTGCTTGGAACGTTGAAGTAGAAAGTTGACAAAATATCAGAACAATTTATGTCACCTCGAACCGTCTTCAACAAAAATATACAGTCAGAGATCTTACGTCGATTACTCAATGGTAAGATATGATATTTTTTACAGAGCTTCAGATAGTTAACTGACCGATACGGTACCCTCTGGTGAAAGCATAAAAAATTTATAAATCTTTTTTGTACGCGCTCAATACGATCAATATATTTGTGATAGCATGGACTCCATATTTCAGATGCGTATTCCAAATGGCTTCTAACAAAGGTGCAGTATAGTATTTTTAACGTTTTAGCTTGCGTGAAGCACTTGGATAACCTCATTATGAAACCAAGGGATTTTGAGGCTTTAGCGACGATGGTTTCAACATGTTTATCAAAAATAAGTTTGGAATCGTGATGAACCCCCAGATCACGAATAGTACTACATCTAGGCAATATATGGCCTCCAAGAGTATATGTTGTGGCTAGGACTGATCGTCCACGGGAATACGTTACAACTGAGCATTTTTTGGGATTGAGATGGAGCTTACTTTTTTGGCAGTATACTTCAAGACACTGTAAGTCAGTTTGAAATGCCGTCATGTCCGCTGTCGATGATATGGTAGTGTAAATTTTCATATCGTCGGCGAAGCACAATAATTTGGATGAGGTCAGACAGGAGTCGATGTCGTTTACATAGACGATAAATAATAACGGACCGAGCAACGAACCTTGGGGGACTCCGCTGGGGACTAAAACCCAGCTAGATATATAGTTATTCAGTACCACAGCTTGTGACCTGTTTTCTATGTAAGAGGAAAACCATCTGAGTAAGTCCCCGCGTATACCGATGCCCTCTAACTTCCGTAATAGGATGACGTGGTCGATTCGGTCGAAACACTTACTATAATCTGTGTAGACAACGTCGACTTGTTTACCGTGGTCCATTGCGTCGGTGATGTAGTTATTAAGCAAAATAAGATTGGTGACAGTGGATCTACCTTTAAGAAAGCCGTGTTGGAAGGGACTAAACGACTGTTCCAGAGCAGAATAGACCTGGTTATAAATAATCCTTTCGAAAACCTTGGCAATGATACACAATTTGGATATCGGTCTTTAATTAGCAATGTCCGTTTTGGCTCCTTTCTTATGTACAGGTGTTATAAATGCTGATTTCCAAAGTTTAGGGACCACACAAGCATCTAAAGATTTTTTAAATAGAATTGAAATAGGAAGTGCAATAGACGCAGCGCAGCGTACGAGAAGCTTGAATGAGATATTATCCGGGCCTGGCGCTTTCGATGTATCTAATTTTCGAAGCAAGTTGTCTATGTCTTTAATGTTCACCGTGATACGACTGATATCAGACGACAGGTTTGAGGATTCAGTATAAGAACAAGAAGAGGAACTTGAGCTACCATCATGAATAAGGTGATGGGATGGGATCATGGGATCTAAAAATGTGGAGTGAAAATAAGTTGAAAATGCCTCACATATTGATTCCCCGGTACGCAGTGATTCGTTGTTAAAATTGAACGTGCTCGGGATTGCATTTATATTATGACGTTTTTTTTACAAAAGTCCAAAATTGTTTCGGGTTATTTTTAATAGATGCTTCGGTAAGTTTCATATAATTTGCGTAACACTGACTTTCTAATATTCTTACCCTATCACGAAGAAGTTTAAATGTTAGTTCGTCAGCTTTATTGCCGTAGGTTTTATGTTTTTTAAAGTATTTATATTTCTCTTTTATCGTTTTTATCAATGAGGAACTGTACCAGGTCGAATATGATTTTTTAATACTAAATTATTAGCAGTGAACCAATTTTGCACTTGCAATAGGGCGTTATTTACGTCGTCAAGATTTGATGCACGTCTATTTATCTAAAAAATTAAGGAAGTATCGTCAGTAAATAACACCATTTCCACCCATCCTTCACCAAGCGCTGGTCTTGGGCGAACCTCTATCCGGTTGTGATTTGTCATCCTTATGGCTGCAGAATGGAGACGTAACTTAAAAGTGGGTAGTTTTCACATGTCACTTTATACACGAATCAATGACTTTTTTTTTTTTTTTTATTATTTTTTTATTATTATTATTTTTTTTTTTTTTCTATTAACTACTAGCACTTACCACTCATATATCTTTTGTATATTTGTGCATGTTTTTATTTCTATTTCCACTTTTTGTCAACAGTGTTTAGCAGACTTATTTATATAAAAATGTGATATCCATCGTATTTGGTTAATCCCAATAGAAACATCAGCTAAGACAAGTTTAAAACCGACACAAGTTGCAAACTGTCAGAAAATAGTCCGTCACGCTCGGCTGCTTGCAGCGTATTGTGCGATGACACTACAGTGCACGGATTAATAAATTGTGGCAGGCAGCGTTTAAAACAGGTTTTTGTTCTGACTCGTTTCTAGGAATTTCTTTATTTGCATGGGAAGGTCTATCATGCGGCGGTCCCATTTATTTATTTATCAGTATTATTATTATTATGTCGTTTCTTTATTTAGTCGTCTTATTTTATTACATTTTGAAATATCAGTATGAATATATATTATTATTATGTCGTTTATTCATTTAATATCTTAATTTATTATTATTATTATTATTTTTTTTTTGTTTATTTTTGCAATGTTACTCAATACCACACATTTAGACATATTCACATATTCGTTTCGTTTTTATCTAACACAAATTTATTTTATTTATATATTTAAGTATGCATACACACGTCACGTTGCAGTATAAAACTGATTTACATCCGTCACCTCACACATCAGGTCCAGTTGAAAACCAGCGTCAGGCACTAGTTGTCTGGCATTTTTGCTGAACTGGGCCTATTTGGCGCAGCCGTGAGGCACACTTTCCTGATAATTTTCTTGCATTTAATCTTTTATTTATTTTTTAATCTTATTGTTTGTTTTGTCTGATGTATATATCTGGTGTATTGTGTGTCTTTTAGTTTGTGCCAAATAAATGTATTTTCTTTCTTTCTTTCTTTCTTTCTTTCTTTCATTTGTGGTTGGTTTTTTAATAAATGGGGCAGGTCATTTCATCATCATCTTCCTGCCCTTATCCCATGTTACTTGGGGTCGGCGCAACACGTTTTCGTTCGTTTTCGTTTTCGTTTTCGTGGTCATTTATGTATACTAAAAAGAGAAAAGGACCTAATATCGAGCCTTGTGGAGCACCCATTTTTACTTGTAAACCAAGTGAACTGACACCATTTATTTGAACTTTTTGATGTCTATCATGTAAATAAGATTTTAATAAACTGAGCGCAAGTTTACCTAGTCCATAATGCTCAAGTTTCAAGAGTAAGGTTTTGTGATTAACGCAATCAAATGCCTTGGAGAGGTCACAAAAGATTCCTATGGCATCTTGGGCTTCCTCCCACGCTGTAAATATGTGTTTTAATAAAGTGACACCGGCGTCAGTCGTACAACGTCCTTTGGTGAAGCCATATTGCTAATCGTGTAAGATTTTGTTGTTCTTAAAATGATTAAGCATTTGATTGAGCATTACCTTTTCGAATATTTTGCTGAATACCGGCAACACGGATACTGGTCTATAATTATTGGTGTCTTAGCAGTCCCCAGATTTAAAAAGTGGAATAACCTTACTATATTTCATTAAATCTGGGAAGACTCCTTGATCTACACACAAATTAAACACTAAAGCTAGGTATGGCGATATAGTCTCGATTATGGATGTACAAACTTTGATAGACATTCCCCATAGATCTTCGGTCAATTTGATTTTGATTTGTCGAAAAGTTTTTATAACTATCATAGGGTTTATATGTCTAAATTGAAACTCAACCGAGCAGCCTGGAACGTTCGCTTTTAGTAACTCAAGTGATACGTCCGGTGAGGAATTTAAGGCTTCCGTCGTTTTTGATGGTATATGAGTAAAGAAAAAAAAAAACAAAAAAAAAATGTTTATTTCAATTAACATAGTTGGTTTGCATTATATGGTTGGAGACTCCTTTTAAGCAAGGAAATGCTTGTGTTAGGAGACCCCGCTCTTCCACTTATCATTGTCCAAAAAATATATTGAATTGATAAACATGTATTTAGAAAAGAGCATGCAAGTAGATTTAAACAATAATCAAAAAGGAAAAATAAGCGCGATTGAGTGAAGTGTAGTGTAGTGAGAGGTGTGTGTGTGTGTGTGTGAGTGTATGAGGGTGAGAGAAGGTGTACAGTGGTGCAATGTGATATGATTAATTTAGGTATTGTGGTTAACCCTGCGACAGTGTCTTGGGATCGGAAGAAGTCACAGCCTCTTCCATTAACCGTAAACACTGCGGAATGACTTGCAGTCCATCATTGAGGAGAGATTAGACTGTAAGTGATCTTTTTTAGCGATAAGTTCACCCGTTGTGTCAGCCTAAGTAATTTTTACGGTATACAATAAGGAGTATTCTATTGAATCGTTGACACCATGGACTCAACTTCATCATAGCTTTTGGTCTTAAGCCAATCCAATACCTTCTTTTTACAATCATGCAGCTTCAGAGAGGATATGCTTAGTTCTTTGTTAATCAGGTTGTATAGATGGGATGATTGCCGCACATACTGTCTTTTAGCAAAAACAGATCTAACTGTGACGGTTGGTGCGACTGCGTGTTTCCTTCGTCTATTGCCCAATGAGGGATCATACGGTAGGGATTTGTGTTTTTTAAGAATGAGTTGGAGGATATAAAGCTTTCTTACAGACAGAAGGTCAGAAGATAGGTAAAGGTTTTGAGTAGGAAATCTGAATGGTTTGAAGAGCATAACCTTAAGGGGAGATCTCTGAGCCCTCTCTAGCTCTAAAAATTTAATCTTGGTGGTCCCACCCCAGCATGTCAAACAGTACGTGAGAATCGATTGGGCCAGAGAGACGTAAACTATCCTAAGAAGATTTTTTGTAGCTACGTGTCGGAGAGTTTTGAATGTCCAAATCATTTTCCTAACCCTTTTCATGAGCAGTTCAGAATGCATGTGCCATGACAGTCGCTGGTCAATCATTACACCCAAGTATTTGGTTTGTTGTAGCCTGCCTATTGTGACACAAGTGCAACAGTGATCTCGGGGGTTCGAACAGATGTGAATCTTTAATTGGAATTCAAGTGATGGTTGCGTGTGGTAAAACAAATGTAATTCGATTTAGAAGCATTTAATGTGAGGAGATTGAGATTGAGCCAAGTTGCTATTTCTGACAGACCACCCTCGGCCAATCTCCTAACACTTTACCACGTTCTGTCAGCAAAAACTATAGCGGTGTCGTCCGCGTATGAGAATATGTATCCCCCGTCAATTTTCATATTGCAAAGGTTATTTATATAAATGAGGAAGAGTGTCGGACCGAGGACACTCCCCTGCCCGACGCCATACGTAACAGTTTCTTCCAAGCTAGTAAAATCCGCTATTTTAACCATCTGTTTGCGTTTGGTCAGGTAACTTTTAAAAAGCTCAAGAGGGGGGCCCCTTATGCCAATGTTTTCGAGCCTGTGCAAAAGTATGGGGAACAGACAGAAACCGTATCAAAGGCCTTTTTAAGTTCCAGGAATACAGCCAGACACCTGCCGCCGTTGTCAACTTTGTCAACTATAGTAGACGTTAGTGCAGACACTGCATCCTCAGTAGACATGCCTTGTCGAAACCCGAACTGAGAAGTTGAAAGTATTTTATTTTTAGTCAGGAATTTAATTAATCGTGAATTTATTAATCTTTCAAGAATTTTAGAGATGGATGGAAGAACTGCGATTGGCCTATAATTTGACGGGTCAGTCTTGTCACCACACTTGTGCACAGGCGTTATCAGTGCTACTTTTAAAGGCTCTGGAAAAATACCCTGCTCAAAGCATAAGTTTGATAAATGAGTTATGATTGGTACTACATGCTCGTGTGCGGCTTTTAGAAAACTAATTTGTATCTTGTCCCAGCCCGGGGCACTACCTGGTTTCAAGCTCATTAGAACGGAATGAACTTCGCAAGCATCAGTATCCAGCAGGACAAATGATGATACTGGAGGACAGATAGATGAGGATGAGTTGGGATCAAGATAATTAGCTACCGTAGGCAAAGGTGTTACAATGCTGTCAGCGAGAACCTTCCCTATGCTCGAGAAGTAGCTATTCACTGCATTAATGGAGTTCTGCGGGGTAGTTGATACTGCCAAGAGTTCTAAGTTGTTTGTTTTTTTAGGTTTGCGCTGTGTAATATTGTTAATGATGTCCCATGTTTTCTTAGGATTTTTATGTGCTTTGGATAGTTCGTCCCTGTCATGTTTGCGTTTTTGTTTTTTGATAATACTGTTACAGTAGTTTCGGTATCTTTTATACGTTATATTTAGTACCTCATTAAACGGTTCTAGTCTTAGCTTCTTTTGCATATTATTTCGATTATGGATACAGCGCAGTAACCCAATGGTCATCCACGGTTTCAAGATTCTGTTTTTCATCGGAATATTCATGGTGGTTGTACCAAATGTAATACAATTTTGTAGGATTTCAGTTAGATTATTAGCAAGAGTGTTAGGGTTAGTTAGTTTAAGCAAGTCTGAAAGGTTACTAGCATCAAGGTATTCAAGTCCTTTCTCTATATTACAGACGGTTTTTGTCTTTGAACATTTAATTGAGTTTGTATGGCTTGCTATTTTTAAAAAAGTCATGAAGTGGTCAGTGATGGTAGTGTGAACAATTGCAATGGTTGCCGATTTATTTGTAGGATTAAGTTTGATAATAAAATGATCTAAACAATTTTTGTCTCTTGTAGGAACCGAATGACCAGGGAGAGGGAGGGGCCCATTCATTGCCAACATATTGAGATAATTTAGTCTATTTGTGCGATCATGTGACCTCTCATCCTGATTGACTATCAGATTTATGTTTATATCTCCAGTGATAATAATATTTTTAGTTGAAGAGATGGTATTTAGGTGATTATTTAGGGAATTGATAAACTCATCAGCGTTCGAGTTTGAAGGAGAACGATAAATTGCAAGAATTGTAAGATCAGGTGAGATGTGGATTTCTAAGCAAGATGCCCGAGTTAATATTATTTCTTTAGTTTTAACTTTATGTATACTTTTAGTATAGGCGACCACTCCGTCACATTGATTAAGATGTTTTGTAGTTTGGAACGATGTATAATTAGTCATTTGAGGAATTTGTTTATCTGGATTTAGCCTACATTCAGACAGAGTTATCAGGTCAATATCAGTTTTTAGATTTACCAGATTTAGTTGAAGGTCATCGTAATTTGAGTAAATAGATCGAATATTTTGCGAGACCATAGTAAAGCCGGGAGAATTTATCCTTATATGTTTGGTGAAGTCGCCAATTTCACAGTCAAATACTTGGGCAATTACTGAGTTGTCTATTTCATTCAATGTCAATAATGTGCTATTCATAATTAAAGGTTTCATTAATGCAACAAGTGGTAACTTTGTAGGCTCTAAATGCGTGAGTGTAGGAGTGTTTGTGAGTCTGTGGTTGTGAGAAGATATGTATAGCTGGAGAGTCTGTGGGTGTGTTTTTAAGTATAAGTACGGAGTTGTGTGTAAAATATGTGTTAGTGCGCAGTTGATTAACATAAATTAACTTAATTTTTAACTTAATATAACATAATTTTAAGAATATTAAATCACTATGAGATTTTAACACAAAGATGCAAAGAAGTAGAAAACAAAATATTATAACAAAATTATAGTGACAGTAGTCTATGTGAATGACAGCAGTTAGTCATTCAAGCTGCAGAAGTTTATGTATCTGTGCCTCACTTTTTATAAGAATAGGAGGGGAGTTGTCGTCCTTCTTAACATGTAGTTTACCGTAGGCTGTCCAACAGTACTTGTACTCTTTCGATTTTGCTAAATCACGCGCTAGAAAATGAAGTCGAGCTCCCTTTGTAGTTAACTGTTCCGAGACATAAATTGGTGTATACTCTTCTGTCTTAAATCCAAGATGCTTCGCACATAATTTTTCGTTATGTTTTCTATTAAAGTCCTTAGTCATCTTCAAGAAGTCGGCTTTGAGAATAGTAGACTTTAACTCGACTATAATTGGACTATTTTTTGTGTTATTTAGTTTGTTATTTACTCGAAATATGTCACCAATGTCTGATTTTGTGAAATTACAGCCAACTTCATTGGATAAGCATATTGCCATTTTTATTAGGTCTTCTCTGGATTCTTTAGCAACTTTTGGTACATTTTTTATCTCATAGCTTGCCTTGCGGCTAGTTCTCTGGAGGTCCTCTATTTTGTCCTCTAGTAAGGTGATATAGCTTCTGTCATTCATTGCTTGAGCTTCGAGCTGCTCAATTTTGTGCTTTAGCTCATCATTTTGTGCGGACAGGGAGGCCACAGAGGCTTCTATATTACTATTAGTGGTTTTAATTTCCATTAATGTCGGGTATATCTTCTTGATCTCTTCTTGTTGTGGTGACATTAAAGATGATATTAATGCTTTGACTTCCTCTTTGAAGGCGCGGAAGTCAGCCTCGTAGAAGCTTTCTCTTGTCATCCATTTCAAGTACCAGGAGATAATAAACAATGTAGGATAAATCGACCTGGTTTGCAGGTATTTATTTTGTAGTTGACTGGCTCGGGGTCAGGTGTATGTCAGCAAACCGCGCAGCTATGGTTGAGTTGAGTAAATCCAAGTACCAAGAGAACATAAACGCAAGGTGTCCCGCACAGGCCAAGCGAGCGCAGAGAGAGGTTTTGTGGCAGTGTGGTGTGCCAAATCAGTATACACAAACAGCGTCAGTCCTTACAACACTGTAGTTTGTCCTTGAACGATCCAATGACGAATAAGTAGGCGGGGTTTTGCAAGACTCAGGGGCGTTGCCGTGCGCGTGGGCAGGTGTACTGTAAAGTGTAACAAATTGTACCTTGTTAGTGGCCGAGTACTTCCATGTACCAGGGTACTAGGAGAAGTGAAGAGGTCGCTGCTGTTGCTCCGCTTAGGTCGCGCTGAGGCTTCTTCCGTTCATGTGTCCCTATTTTTATGTGAGATTTAACAGAGTCGAATTATGAATTAATTAATTATTAAAATAAAGAAATACGGGTTGTGTACACGTTTACACCAGTTGGCGGTCCGAGGGGAAGAGGAAAAGAAATTTACAAATTCTTGAGCTACTTCTAAATTAGAGCATATGGCACCACGTGAAGACTCTAATGTGTAAACAGTGTTTCGTTTTTTATTCCTACTAGTTTCGTTATTTATAATTTTCCAAACTGTTTTTATTTTGTTTTCTGCTGATTTGATTTTGTTACTAATGAACAGCTTTGGCTATCTTGCAGGTATTTCTAAAAAATTTTGAATATGTAGCAACATACTTGTTGAAAGTTTCTGTATTTATGTAAGGCTTAACAGGTAGGCCATACAGCTCGAACAGACTTTCCCTACTTATCCTAATACCTCTAGTTGCCCAGTCACTAAATATAAAATTAGGGCAAATAATTTTTATTTTCTTTTCTTTTTCATCAATTACCTAAATAGCCAAAAAATTGATTTTTTAAGTTTTTATTGTCAAGCTAAAAAAAATTATAATCTGTGTTTCCACCATTGACACGTATCACACAATCACAGCGATTTGGCATGCTTAAAATCAGTTCATTAAAATCACTTTGAGGAATGGCCGACCACGTTTTTTCTAACAAGTCAAAAAGTTGTTGTGGGTATGCACGAAATTCATACTCAGCAGAGGTCTTCTTTGGAGCATATCCCAGGCGTGCTCAATTGGGTTGAGGTCTGGCGATTGAGCAGGCCACGGCTGAACGTTGATGCGAGTATAGGCAAGAGTGTGCAAAAGTGCGTGTTGCTACTCTAGCCGTGTGTGGACGTGCATTATCCTGCATTAGTCGAAACAAATCACCCAACCGGCTTCACAAACGGATGATTAAAATAATCCTCTCCGCATAAATCTGAGCATTGAAGTTGCCCCTGATCCAAATGAGATCGGTTCTTCCACCGATCCGAATATGGGCCTGCCCCATTATTGTTCCCTCTCCATATGAATGAACATCCTGCCAAATTTCAAACGTTCTTAACGTCCATAGGTCCTCCAAACTCGAGTACGTCTTGTATCTGGCCTCATACCGAAACGAGATTCATTTGAAAAGCAAACACAACGCCAGTCTTCTTCCTCCCAATTTCTGTGTTCGCGAGCCCATTGTAAACGGGCCCTACAATTGCGGAGTGCTATAGGTGGAACTCTCAGCGGCCTTCGGAAACGCAGACCCACTTCACGTAAACGATTTCGGATGGTTTGTTCGCTTTTCAGCAAGCCTGAAGAGCTGTGGAGCCTCGTAGCCAACACCATGGCGGTCATGGTACGATTCCGTCGAGCAGTATTTTGGATGTACCGGTCCCGTCTGCGACTGGTGATGCGAGATTGTCTTTCTTTCACTTTTATAGGAATCCTGATTGACAGTTGATTTTCTATTTTTAATGAAAATTTGAGGTTTTTTTTTTATTCAATTAGTGAAATTAACTAAAGAGAATCAATAACGATCCAAAAAATTAAAAATAATAATCCTCAATTGCGGCGATACTCGAAAACGTACCCTTTTGAGTGTACACTTTTGATGTGTGTATATTTTGAATATCAGCGGATTTGTCCCACAGCAGAGTACCGTAGGACATAACAATGTGCAAATAACTAGCAAAGTTTATCTAGGCTAAATCAAAGTCTAAAGACGCAGAGACTGCAGTCGAAAGGGCTCTAGTAGAGAACCCCAGGTAACGCTTTCCACCAGGCAAGATCGGAAGGTTTTTTCTTTTCAATGAAGGAGTAAGAGTAAGTAATAAGTAAGCAGCGCAGAGTTATTTTACTTTGGCAACACTTCGTTTTTTTTTTAAATAATGTATTTTTATTGGTACACAAATTATGAAGGAGTAGTAATAACACCTTTCCTATGGGACATATGATTGTTTTCCGACATCCACGCGAACGAAGTCGCGGGCACAGCTAGTATTTTAATAAGGGCATACTCGTATTTCTTTTCATGAGGTACTAGGTATGCATTGTCTGTCATGAATGTATAATGATAATAATGATACAGTAACTTGTACGTGCATACTTAATATTGTTTTTTTTTGTATGGTTACTTATTTTTGCTATTAATGTATTGCTTCAGTTTCGGTGATTGCGTGCTTCGGAGTTAGCACGCCGTCGAATGGCCGACTGTTGTGATATCTTTGATTTAATTAATTTTTTTAATATTATTTATATACTGAATTATAATGTGGCAACACTGTCAAAGTACAAACCTATATCTATACTAATAATAAAGTTGAAGTGATGAAGAAATGATGAATTACAAAATACCAAATTACCTGAATCTTAAAACGCAAGAAAATAAAAGAAATAAGAAGGAGAAGGAGTCCCTACTAAAAGCATGAAATAAAAAATAAATTAAAAATTAAAAAAAACCCCCGACAACGTGAAACCCTATAAAAAGAAAAAAATAACCTTGAAATTATGACCCTACGTAAGTACGTATGAAATTTTTTGATTAATTATTGTTCTGTCGGGGGACCGCTACTATTTTAAACTATAACAGAACGTTTGGCTAATAATTAGAGCGGTCCCCCGACGGGACAACATTTTATCAAAAAAAAATTTTAATCTTTCAGCCTCAGCAGTCATGCTAGCGAAGGAGGTGGCGGGATGGGCGAGGGAGAGATCCTCACGCCTCAGCCGCCGCGGGAGACGCTCCGGGCGTCGGGAGCCGCGTGACGACTCCCGGCCACCGTAGGCGCGGGCCTGCGGGCGGAGAGCAATGGGTAGCTCTCCGTCCGATCAGGACCAGGCCCGTGCCGGACGGCGCGTATGTGTTCCACGTGCGCCTCAGAGAGATGTCAGCGTAGTTGACGGGGCCCGACAGGGCCGAAGCCTGCCGGGGTAGCGGGATCGTCCGAAAGGGTTACCGCTGCCCTGGTACATAAAGGGCTAAGGAAGGAACACGGGTGGGTTTTAGTCAGTAAGAGTCTGACACTCCCTTCTGCTCCACCCAGAGCGGGAGGAGTCATTTGATGATTTCCCATCCTGAAAAAAAAAAAAAAAAAACAAAAAAAAAAAGGCCTCCAGGAACACTGAACAAATTGCCATCCCCGGGAAACGGCAGCCAGTCTATGTCGCGGAACAGTTACCCGGTAGTTCTAAACGGCAGCCAGTCTATGTCGCGGAACAGTTACCCGGTAGTTCTAAACGGCAGCCAGTCTATGTCGCGGAACAGTTACCCGGTAGTTCTAAACAGCAGCCAGTCTACGTCGCGGAACAGTTACCCGGTAGTTCTAAAAAACTCTTTTACATGACACGTGAATTTGCAATGAAGAATAAATATGCTTTCTGCTGGATTAAAAATGGGAACGTCTTTCTTCGTAAGAAATCTGGTGATAAACAACTACTCATAAACTCCGAAAAATGTCTTCAGAATATTGGTGATGAGGGCATATGACTACTTCCGCCCATATGTAACCTACTTCCTGTTCATATATTTTTTCTTTTTCGTACATTTAAGTTATATCCATACTACCTTGTTTTCCTATTGCTAGTAATAA
The DNA here is from genome assembly GCA_947507525.1 of Apamea epomidion. Taxonomy (NCBI): domain Eukaryota; kingdom Metazoa; phylum Arthropoda; class Insecta; order Lepidoptera; family Noctuidae; genus Apamea; species Apamea epomidion. Next base: position 20,732,950 of record OX382238.1, read on the forward strand.
TGCATAGCATCCATTTCTATTGCCATATTATCATGCGTATGTCACACAAAACAAATAACACACATAACACCTACAACGACGTATCATTCATAAACCCACCAGATAAGCCACAAACTCATACAAATACGAATACACAAACAAACTCATTTTCAATCACTTTAATAAGTTGTGTTTTTATATATAATAATAACAGGAAATTATTCTGCTTTTTTATGCCCCCATTTAGTGTCGGTTTTTATCTTAAATGGCTACTATAAACAATGTTATTGATGATTTGGAGAATCTTAATTTAAAGAGCGCTTTTAGTTGCAATCCACAAGACTGTAAAAAGTTTATTAATGTGTCCGAGAATAACATCAAATTGTTACATATTAATATACGTAGTGTGAATAAGAACTTTGATAGTCTCCAGAGTATATGTTCAACAGATATCAATTATAACATCATTGTGTTAACGGAGTGCTGGCTAAGCAAAGTCAATAACCCACAAAAACTGAATGGATTCCTTTCACTTTCCACAAATAAAACAAGCAGTCAGAATGAAGGCGTAATCATCTACAGTAAAATTGGATTAAATACTACTGTTTGGGAACCTTAACACAAAACAAATGCCTTATATGTCAATTAGATAGTAAATTTGCTCTCGTAGGCATTTATCGCCCGCCGTCTTATAACACTAATAGACAAATGGATACGTTCTTATCTAGCTTGAATGATGTCTATGTTGGGCTCTCTTCCATTCCAAATATTGTGCTGGTCGGCGACATAAACATCGATATAAAACCGGGTAACAATAGCCCTCATAGCCTTGATTATCTTGTCGTCTTTTCTTTCTTATTTTTTTAAAAAACGTTGCCTCACACTAGGAATTTGTCTTGAATGCGTCTCATGGACTTCTGCCAACTCACCTAATATCTACGAGACAGGAAAACTGCCTTGATCATATTTTGGTGAAGTCTAAGCTACTTGTCATGTCATTGATTCTTGAATCTTCCATAACCGACCAAAACCTATTATACTAGTAATGTAAAAAGGCGAACCCAAGTTATAAAAAGATGTACACAATTTCTCGTCCTAATCTTGATGCAATTAAATCAGAACTAGAAAACACCAATTTCTCCCAAATTTATTAAATAAATGACGCAAACGAAGCCCTAAATTCTTTTACATCAATATTAACTACTATAATAAATAATCATACCGCCAAAGTAACTATTCCAAGGAAACAAAGAATCACTAAACCTTGGATTACACCAGGTTTACTGAAATGTATCCGAAATAAGGACATGCTTCATATGAAATCAAACAGTGCCCCAGACATTTTAATACTAAAAGTCACTTACACGCGTTACAGGAATTTTTGTAATGATCTACTCCGTAAACATAGGATAGCCTACGAAACTAGTGAACTAGAAAAATCAAATAATAATCCCAAAGCCCTCTGGAAAACTATTCAAACAATTACTAATACCAATAAAACACGTAAGTGATGATCCTCAATCCTCGGTTAATCAGGTGTGCTCTTTCTTTAGTGAGTTTGGGAAAAAAGATGTTGGATCAAGGTGCATGGGCATCTTTCTGGACCTGTCCAAAGCCTATGACACAGTCTCTGTTCCTAAACTTATTTCGAAGATTGAAAATCTGGGTGTACGTGGCAGAACTCTGGATATATGCAAGGATTATCTCAGGAATAGGTATCAGCAGGTCAAAATAGAAACGTACATTAGCCAAGAGGAGACCCTTACTTACGGTGTGCCCCAAGGAAGTATTTTAGGCCCCACATTGTTCAACATCTATATTAATGACCTCTGTAAGATGATCCTTCCGAATTGCAAGATTTTTACATATGCCGACGATACCGCGATTCCAGTTCACGGACCAACTTGGGACGTGGTCAAAGATAGGGCGGAAGCTGCCTTGAAAAGTATTATGAACTGGTTCAACAAGAATTTACTTACACTGAATCTAGATAAATCCAGTTACATTCATTTCGCAATTAAGCGCAGTACAAGGCCGTCGTCTAATTTTTCTATATCTGCTCACTCCTGTTGGAACCCAACCTCGTGCTCCTGTCCCTCGTGGGCAAGAGCCGACTGTGTGAAATACCTGGGTCTTCAAATTGATAGTGGGTTAAGGTGGGACAGGCAACTCGAAGCGGTAACAAGCCGAACAATGCGTCTCGTCTACATCTTCAAATCCCTAAGAGATTCTGCTGACGTCAATATATTAAAAATGGTCTACTATGCGCTATGCCAGTCGATCATCGGTTACTGTATAACTGCTTGGGATGGTGCAATGAAAACAAATTTCTTGAAGGTAGAGAGAGCTAAAAGAGCAGTCCTCAAAACAATGACTCGTAAACCATATAGATTTCCCACAGTGCATTTATATGAGGAATGCAAGGTTTTAACGGTTAGGCAGCTCTTTATCCTGCAAGCGGTCCTCAGAACCCATAGAACCATGCCCAGGTCCAACCCAGAAAAACGCACAAACATCCCCTCCGGGGTAGGACATAAAACATCTTTTGCAAGGCACCAATACTACGTTATAGGTTCACATTTATACAAACAACTACACCGTAAACTTAACTTACTGGATTCTAACAGATACGCGCTAAAACACAAGATCACTCAGTGGCTACTTCAGCAGGACTACATCACAACTGAAAATCACTGACATACATCTCTTAAAGTCAAACATACTTAACATCTTCCCTACCATCACATCATACTTTACACATACACCACACTCAACACCACACACTCACCCACCCAAATATACACAACCGATTCATAACTTAATACCTTTTTTTTTTATTCTATTCATTAATGTACGTTTTTAGGTACCACATCGTCACTGGTTTAACTTGTTGTTGTCTTTTAATAAATATAATAATTTAGTCCAACATAATGGCTGAACCCAATCTCTTAAGATACAGGCCAGACTTCAACCCCGGTGTTCCATATCACACCTACGACGGGGGTCACGGGAACGTACGATCCTCCTTCCGCAACCCCCGACTGGTCAAACTCAAACTATTTGTTTCATCAGTGTTGTGCGGCGTATGATAGAGACTGACAAAAGAGTGACTTATCAGCAGATTCGGACAAGCTTAGGCATCGGTATGAGCCAAGTGCACAAAATCCTTCATGGACATTTAGCGGTCAGGAAGCTTTGTGCCCGGTGGATACCTCATAATTTGACAGAGGCCCAAAAGCTCCGTCGTGTATAAAAATAGTCCAATTATAGTCGAGTTAAAGTCTACTATTCTCAAAGCCGACTTCTTGAAGATGACTAAGGACTTTAATAGAAAACATAACGAAAAATTATGTGCGAAGCATCTTGGATTTAAGACAGAAGAGTATACACCAATTTATGTCTCGGAACAGTTAACTACAAAGTCGATTGGTGTCGTGAAATGGTTCAAAGATTTAACGGAGTTGACTCTAAAGCTGTGTTCGACATACTTACGGGTGACGAAAGCTGGATTTATTGTTATAATCCTGAAATTAAGAGACAGTCTGCTGTCTGGGTGTTTTCTACCGAGGAGTTGCTAACTAAAGTGAAGAGTGGTCGAAGCGTGGGAAAAAAGATGGTGGCCTCGTTCTTCGGAAGGACAGGTCATTACGCAACAATTGTTTTAGAGGATCGAAAAACAGTTACTGCAGAGTGGTACACTAACAATTGTTTGCCACTTGTCTTGGAAAAAGTTCGGGAGAAACGACCTCGCAGTAGGATCCTCTTTCACCACGACAACGCCTCGTCGCACAACGTCAAGCAAACAATCGACTACTTGACGACGTCAGACGTGGAATTACTGGGTCACCCGCCCTATAGGCTCGACCTCGCACCTTGCGATTTTTATTTATTTCCGAAAATAAAAGAAACAAAATCTTCGAGGAAAACGTTTTATGGACGCCGAGGAAGCAGTGGCTGCGTTTCAAAATGCCGTCGAAGAGACCCCTAAGGACAAGCGGGCAAAGTGCTTTTCTCAGTGGTTCCATCGGATGCAGTGATGTATTGATGTAAATGGACACTATTTTGAAAAGATATAATAATACTAATAACTTGCTAGTTTGTTTAGTTTTTTATTTTCTAAGAACTTTCAGTGTCACCCTCGTATTGTGACATTTGGGTCCCTAAATTCCTTGAGATTTCGCGTTACAAAACCCGACAGACACGAGGCTTTCTGAGGTATATTATCTATATGGTGTCTAAACTTGAGCTGGCTATCCACAATTACGCCCAAGTCACGAATCCAAGGCACATCTTCCAGGGGCACACTGTCAATTGAGTAAATTGCGTTAGTGGTGTGTCTTTTTCTTGTAATATGCTTACATTTATTAACATTTAAAATCATGTGGTTTTTCATACACCATCTGGACACTTTGTTGATTTCAGTTTCAGCAATTTTACTGAGTCTTCAGCACAGTTTACTGTTTGGTACAATTTTAGGTCATCGGCATACATATTAAAATTGCATTCTATTTTACTTGCCAAATCATTTATAAAGATTAAAAACAAAAAAGGCCCCATGTGCGAACCCTGTGGCACTCCTGATAGTATAACGTTTGTATGAGATTTAAAACCTTGAACAACTACCATTTGTGTCCGTGTTTTCAAATAGGACTCCCACCATCGCTGTAATGACCCATGAATACCCATGTCTGTTATCTTATTTAAAAGAATATTATGAACAATAAGATCAAACGCTTTATTGAAAGCCGTGTCCACAGCATGTACCTCTTTCCCTTCGTCGAGTGCATCTGCTATGTCACTAGTAAAACACAAAAGATTTGATGTAGTGGACCTCTTTGGAAGAAAACGGGCTGTGCAGGATGCAGCTGCTGCTTTACATGCCAGTAATTTTTTTTCACCACGAGCGATTCAAAAACTTTACCAAAGGATGAAAATAATAATGGATACGGGTCGATAATTTGACACATCCGAAACATCGCCATTTTTGTGGATCGGGGTAATACGAGCTATCTTCCATTTACTTGGGAAAATACCTAGACTCAAGAAACGGAAAGATACGGCACATTTTTTTAGAAAGACAGGTGGCATGCCGTTCTTTACTGCGTCCTTATTAACGTCTAAATTACTGAGCGCTTTGAGAATTTCTGATCTAATAAATCAATTTTACAGAGAGGAGTGTTACACGTGTAGCGACCAAAATCGCTACCTCTTATGAGCGGTGAGACCTCGGCATGAAATCACGTCGGAATAATCAGTATAGAGGTGTGAGGAACAGGGTGTAAAATTCCCTCATCCTCCCTATTCTATGAAGAATGAGTGAACTTTACATCCATATTTACTTTACTGGACTTGACAGCTGTTCATAAGTTACCATACACCGAATTCAAAATAATAAAAATGATGTGCGAACAGTTCAGATCACTATTTCTTGACCACTATTTTCATACGATCTTAAGAAGGTGGCTGGGACAGACTGGATGCGGAAGGCGGAGGACTGGGTGTTGTGGCGCAACCTAGAACCTATGTCCAGAAGTGGACTGCGATAGGTTGAGTTGATTGATTGACTCTTTGCATGTTTGTTACCTAATGTCATACGGTTAGGTAGCGAACCACTATTGGACTTTAAACCGTTTCCGGTGACACTCTCTGATCATAGACTCATATCCAAAGAGTATAATAATAATACGGGAGCTCATATCTATCTCTAAGCAACTCGTACGTATACCTTTTTTTTTTTTTTTTTTTCCTTTTTTTTTTTTTTTTTTTTTTCAGGATGGGAAATCATCAAATGACTCCTCCCGCTCTGGGTGGAGCAGAAGGGAGTGTCAGACTCTTACTGACTAAAACCCACCCGTGTTCCTTCCTTAGCCCTTTACATACCAGGGCAGCGGTAACCCTTTCGGACAATCCCGCTACCCCGGACAATCCCGCTACCCCGTACGTATACCTTTCCATCAAATTCTTGTATTTTTTTTAAATTAATATATTTATTTTTATTTTATTTTTATTGGTTCACCAACAATTGTTTACACCGATTCTATGCTAAATGTAACATGCGAACACCTTTTTAGTTATTCTGCTAGAAAACGCCAATACCATAGAAAACGCGTTCTAGACGCAACGAGTGTGTGGCATAGTGTGGACGCCAGATCACGCTACAATATTCCATTAGGCTCCGAATTCAAGCAATTATAGAGCATAATTTTAGTTTTACAACACCTAAACTGTTTGCAATTCCCCATAACAAATCCCAGCATTTTAGAGGACTTTTTTATTATATTATTCAGGTGTGGAATAAATGTTAGCTTTCGATCAAACGTAACACCAAGGCCTCGTATTGTGTCCAGTTCCGCAATTTTTACTCCATCGATATAATAGTCTTAGTCTATTATATAATGCTTTCGTGTGTATTTAACATGGTAACATTTACTTGGATTTAGATGCATCTTGTTGGTTTGACACCCTTGCACAAGCCTTTCTATATCATCCTGTAGGTCAGCGGCATCATCTTTGAATTTCACTATTTTGACGAATTTAAAGTCGTCAGCATACATAAAGATAACAGAGTACCGAAAACAATTGGGAATATCATTAATAAAGAAATTAAACAAAACTGGCCCCAAGTGAGAACCCTGTGGCACGCCAGACGAGATATAACGTAGGGCTGATCGAAAATCATTAATGACTACATAGAAAGATCTATCGACGAGATACGAACTCAACCACGAGAGCAACGATCCGGTGATACCATATGCTCGTAATTTACGTATCAATATTCCATGTCAAACCTTATCGAAAGCTTTACTAAAATCTGTATAAATGACATTAGCTTGGTAACCTGAGTCTATCGTCTTCGTCAATAATTCAGTAAAAAGTATCAGGTTAGTACTTGTGGATCTATACTCCACGAAGCCATGTTGCTCTTCGCTTAGGTACAGCTTTAAGTGATTCTGAATGTGGGGGCAGATCAAAGACTCGAAAATTTTTGCAACGGTTGATAAAATTGATATGGGTCTATAGTTGGAAACTATGTCGTCATTGTTTGACTTGTGGATGGGAACAACTTTTGCAACCTTCCATTCTGAAGGAAAAACCCCAGAAGCCAAAGACTAATTGAAAATAAGTGACAGTGGCATAACCAACACGGCCACACACTCGCGAAAGAAAATAGCTGGTATTCCATCTGGCCCTGCGCCCTTATTGCAATCCAGGTTATTTAACTTCATTTATAAGGTCTCACAGTCAATAACTAGATTAGATAAACATAACCTATAATTTTGAAGGTTATGTAAGTATTTATTATTATGAACATTGCCATCATCCTTAGCAGGGCTATAAACAGAAGAAAAGTAAGATGCAAAAAACTCGCATATTTCTGTTCCATCAGATGACGTAGTGTTGCCATCTGTCATAGAGCTAGGATACATACTGGAACCACCACGTTGAGCTTTTATATTAGTCCAAAATAATTTGGAGTTGTGTGAGTTCCTTATGTAGTTATTGTAGCAAACAGTTGCAAGGTCATCACAGCGTTTACTGATTATTTTTAATAATATTCTATCTAATGGGTTTTTGTAAATATTGTAACGTTTTCTTCTTTATTGCACTATATCTTTAATATTTTTAATTTTTGTTTTACTATCTTTTGTATGTTGTGCTTAACATGTCATCAAAATGTGTCTAAATAAATCTATTATTATTATTATTAATTTATTCTTTACAGATTAACACACGTGGACATGGAAGGATACTACACCAGGCCGGTGCTTATCGAAAGTTCCGCTTCAAGGAAGTGCATTGATGATAACCTTGGGCAAGGTATCCAATGCTTCCCTAGAAGGTGTCACGTCCCTCGAAGGTGTCACGAGGGGACAGGGGTGCGTAGCAGCACGGTTCGGAGAGATTGTAGTAGTGGGAGTATACTTCTCTCCGAGCCGAACTCTCGCCGAGTTCCAAAACTTTTTAACAGAGTTGAGTGTCGTCGTCGCCAGAAACCACGCCTTCTCCGTGCTAGTGCTCGGGGACTTCAACGCCAAGAATTTGGCCTGGGGTTCCCTTGCACGGATGTGCGGGGCAGGATGGTGGAGGACTGGGCTCTGGAAACAGGCCTGGTCGTCCTAAATCGGGGTTCTGTTCCTACGTGTGTGCGGATGCGGGGCGAGTCGGTAGTGGACATCTCGTTCGCCAGCCCCGCTCTGTCACAGCGTGTCATTGACTGGCGCGTCATGGAGGAGGTGGAGACATACTCCGATCATCGGTATATCCGGTTTGATGTCTCCACCCAGACCTCTAGCGCGCTGGTCCAACAGGCCCCGAGTGGTCCGCGGTGGGCGCTGAAGCAGCTGGACCGGGAGCTTCTCCTGGAAGCCTCGATCGTGCAGGCCTGGGTGTTTTCACCGGACAGGCCTGCTGACATTGATGATAAGGTGGAGTGGTTCCGGGAGGCCATGTCCGATATTTGTAACGTGGCAATGCCCCGAGTCCGGCCAGGATGCGCCCGACGTCAGGTGTACTGGTGGTCGCAGGAGGTTGGGGCGCTACGCAAGGCGTGCGTCGACGCGCGACACCGGTACACCAGGCACCGCAGGCTCCGCATCCGCCCTCCGGATGCGGAAGCCACGGAGGTGGAGCTGTACGAGGGGTACAGAGCGGCGAAGACCGCCCTCCAAGAGGCTGTCCAGCGGGCCAAGGATATGGCCCGCGAGGAGATGTTGGAGACTCTTAACCGAGATCCATGGGGGCGCCCTTACCGAATGGTGCGGAATAAACTCCGCACCTGGGCCCCCCCGCAGACGCAGAGTCTCCGACCCCAGCTGGTGGAGGAAGTGGTGAGCGCTCTGTTCCCTTCACGGGGGGAGCATACTCCCCCGCCTATGGCTCCGCCACTTGCGGTGCCCGAGGCGGACCACGCGGACGACGACGACGACACCCGTGAAGTGACCGGGGTAGATTTGAGAGCGGCGGTAGGCAGGCTGAAGGCCAAAAATACCGCCCCAGGACCCGACGGCTTGCCGGGTAAAGCCTGGGTCCTGGCCTCGAGGGCTCTCGGGCCTCGACTGGAGGCGCTCTTAAGCGCATGCATGGAGAGAGGCCAGTTTCCACTCCGTTGGAAGACGGGGAAGCTGGTCCTCATTCAGAAGCCAGAGCGCCCTGCGGACTCTCCGTCCGCATACCGGCCCATAGTGCTGCTCGACGAGGTCGGCAAGCTCTTTGAGAGAGTGATTGCGGGCCGCCTCGTCGGGCACCTGGTGAGGACGGGGCCGGATCTTGCGGAGTGCCAGTTTGGCTTCCGCAAGGGGCGCTCGACGGTGGACGCCATCATGCGCGTGAGAGCCCTCACGACGGGGGAAGCGGTGTCCCGGGGTGGGGTGGTCGTGGCGGTGTCACTCGACATCGCCAACGCGTTCAACACCCTGCCCTGGAGCTGCATAGGGGAGGCACTCCGGTATCACCGGGTGCCGACTTACAGCAGCATTTGACGGACAGAGCCGTCATCTACCCCGGTCGCGACGGGAATTGGAACCGGCGAGAGATGTCGTGCGATGTCCCACAGGGATCGGTTCTGGGGCCGCTCCTGTGGGACATCGGTTACGACTGGGTGCTGCGGGCCGACCTCCCTGATGGCGTCAGCGTAGTTTGCTACGCTGACGACACGCTGGTCCTGGCGCAGGGGAGGTCGCATCAGCCGGCGGCCGACGCGATGACACGCGGGGTTGCGATAGTCGTGGAAAGGATCCGGCAGTTGGGTCTCGAGGTGGCATTGCACAAGTCTGAGGCCATGTCCTTTCATGGGCCCGGTACGGGCCACCTTCGGGATCCCAACTGATGGTAGGAGGGGTTCACATCGGCGTCGAGACAACGATGAGATACCTGGGTCTCGTCCTCGACAGCCGGTGGAACTTCGTCGAGCATTTCCGACGTTTGGCCCCCAAACTGGAACGGACCGGGGCCGCCTTAAAGCGGCTCCTGCCCAACCTGAGGGGGCCAAACGCCTCCTGCCGGAGGCTTTACGCGGGGGTCGTGCGGTCCATGGCCCTTTATGGGGCCCCGGTGTGGGCGCGTTCACTGCGGCTGCGAGCCGCACACTATTTGAACGCGCCCCAAAAGATGGTAGCCGTAAGGCTCATACGAGGGTACCGCACGATCTCGGGCGAGGCAGCAAGCCTCCTTGCCGGACTGCCACCATGGGATCTGGAGGCGATAGTCCTCGCGCGCCTGTATGACTGGCGCGCGGAGGCACTACGTCGGGGAGAAACTCCGCACCCGCGGCAAATCGCGGCGGAGCGGACGGACCTCCGGCGCGATCTCATGGTGGAATGGAAGGCGCGACTATCGCAACCCAGCGCAAGGCACGCCACGATAGCGGCGATAAGACCCCTCTTTGAGGAGTGGCTAGAGAGGCGTCACGGCGCTCTCACCTACCGCCTGACGCAGGTCCTCTCCGGACACGGATGTTTCGGGAGGTTCCTGCACATCATCAGGCGGGAGGAGACGCCCGGGTGTCACCACTGCGAGGATCGCCCAGAGGACACGGTGGAGCATACGGTGGAGGTCTGCCCCGCTTGGGCAGAGCACCGCCGTGTCCTCGTAGAGGCGATCGGCAACGGCGGCGACCTCTCGCGTCCGGCCCTGGTGCAAGCCATGGTCCGGGGCGAGAGGGAGTGGGAGGCGGTCACCTCCTTCTGCGAAGCAGTCATGCTAGCGAAGGAGGTGGCGGGATGGGCGAGGGAGAGATCCTCACGCCTCAGCCGCCGAGGGAGACGCTCCGGGCGTCGGGAGCCGCGTGACGACTCCCGGCCACCGTAGGCGCGGGCATGCGGGTGGAGAGCAATGGGTAGCTCTCCGTCCGATCAGGACCAGGCCCGTGCCGGACGGCGCGTATGTGTTCCACGTGCGCCTCAAAGGGATGTCAGCATAGATGACGGGGCCCGACAGGGCCGAAGCCTGCCGGGGTAGCGGAATCGTCCGAAAGGGTTACCGCTGCCCTGGTACATAAAGGGCTAAGGAAGGAACACGGGTGGGTTTTAGTCAGTAAGAGTCTGACACTCCCTTCTGCTCCACCCAGAGCGGGAGGGGTCATTTGATGATTTCCCATCCTCAAAAAAAAAAAAAAAAAAATGTATCCAATGCTACCAATTTGGCGTCAAGTTCTGCTGGACCAAAGCAGCGATCAAACAGCATCTGTTTTCGATGTGGCAACACCGGACATTTTGCTTCGAGTTGTCCACGAAGCAATTATGGAGGCGCCTGTACGGCGGCGAGGGGCCCAGGCGGTACCGGGCCAGCGTCTGCAGCAGCGGCTAATTTGCGAGCGACGCGGTTAGTTTGCTATGTCAGCAATCCGAGCAGTGTACTCATGAATACTGGGCGAGTCATATCCAGTTGTCATAGCGAGTCATATCCTATTGCGATTCTGGCGTCAAAAGATTGTGTTAAGTCAAAGTGTGCAAAGTACAAATTTTATCTGAGATTTTGATTAACAATCTGCGTTTAGAGATCTCATTTCGTGTTGGTTGTGTCTTAAAAAAGATAATTTATCTGGCCGTAAGATGTTAGATCAAGGATTTAACGTTAGTATGATATCTGATAGTATTTTTTGCGTTATCACAACAGGTTTGGTTGTTAGATTACCTACGTAAAGTTTCAAATGCTTGTTTTTAAGTTAATTTCGATAAAGTCAACACTGACGTGTATACTGACGTTCGGGCAGAGTTCTAAATACGACTTTTAGATCGTCGTATTACTGTGAATCGTCGGCCTTATTGGCTTAGTTTAGCAACTACTGATGACGATGTGACTGATATTAACTTAGACGAGATAATAGAGCACGTGACACAGGAATAATGATAAAAAGGCCAATTACGATAACAATCAATTTGACCAAAGTCAAGTTAGTCTCTAAGTTTGCTTTTAATGATTATGTTTTAAAGGCGCTTGACTCAGCGAACCTTAGAATACTGATTATGTGAGGAGGATACCCGATCACCAAGTCCTTCGAGAATTGGATGTAATAGTGAAGCATAGTGGTAGTGAAACCACCTCTGATTAATGGGTTTTAAAACTGCTACCAAAACACCACTACCCTCTCGTATAAAACTGATTTACATCCGTCACCTCACCCATCGTCCAGTTGAAAAGCATTTTTGCTGAAGTGGGCCCTTTAGGCGCTGCCGTGAGGCACACTCCTGCTAATTTCTTATAAAAATAAAGATCAAATAAAAAGTGTAAAGTCCGTACAGTTTTTATTTTAATTTTTTTGTTATTCTGATGTATGTGTCTGGTCATCTGGTGTATTATAGGATGTTTAGTCTGTGCTAAATAAATGTATTTTATCTGATGTATGTGTCTGGTCATCTGGTGTATTATAGGATGTTTAGTCTGTGCTAAATAAATGTATTTTATCTGATGTATGTGTCTGGTCATCTGGTGTATTATAGGATGTTTAGTCTGTGCTAAATAAATGTATTTTATCTGATGTATGTGTCTGGTCATCTGGTGTATTATAGGATGTTTAGTCTGTGCTAAATAAATGTATTTTATCTGATGTATGTGTCTGGTCATCTGGTGTATTATAGGATGTTTAGTCTGTGCTAAATAAATGTATTTTATCTGATGTATGTGTCTGGTCATCTGGTGTATTATAGGATGTTTAGTCTGTGCTAAATAAATGTATTTTATCTGATGTATGTGTCTGGTCATCTGGTGTATTATAGGATGTTTAGTCTGTGCTAAATAAATGTATTTTATCTGATGTATGTGTCTGGTCATCTGGTGTATTATAGGATGTTTAGTCTGTGCTAAATAAATGTATTTTATCTGATGTATGTGTCTGGTCATCTGGTGTATTATAGGATGTTTAGTCTGTGCTAAATAAATGTATTTTATCTGATGTATGTGTCTGGTCATCTGGTGTATTATAGGATGTTTAGTCTGTGCTAAATAAATGTATTTTATCTGATGTATGTGTCTGGTCATCTGGTGTATTATAGGATGTTTAGTCTGTGCTAAATAAATGTATTTTATCTGATGTATGTGTCTGGTCATCTGGTGTATTATAGGATGTTTAGTCTGTGCTAAATAAATGTATTTTATCTGATGTATGTGTCTGGTCATCTGGTGTATTATAGGATGTTTAGTCTGTGCTAAATAAATGTATTTTATCTGATGTATGTGTCTGGTCATCTGGTGTATTATAGGATGTTTAGTCTGTGCTAAATAAATGTATTTTATCTGATGTATGTGTCTGGTCATCTGGTGTATTATAGGATGTTTAGTCTGTCCTAAATAAATGTATTTTATCTGATGTATGTGTCTGGTCATCTGGTGTATTATAGGATGTTTAGTCTGTGCTAAATAAATGTATTTTATCTGATGTATGTGTCTGGTCATCTGGTGTATTATAGGATGTTTAGTCTGTGCTAAATAAATGTATTTTATCTGATGTATGTGTCTGGTCATCTGGTGTATTATAGGATGTTTAGTCTGTGCTAAATAAATGTATTTTATCTGATGTATGTGTCTGGTCATCTGGTGTATTATAGGATGTTTAGTCTGTGCTAAATAAATGTATTTTATCTGATGTATGTGTCTGGTCATCTGGTGTATTATAGGATGTTTAGTCTGTGCTAAATAAATGTATTTTATCTGATGTATGTGTCTGGTCATCTGGTGTATTATAGGATGTTTAGTCTGTGCTAAATAAATGTATTTTATCTGATGTATGTGTCTGGTCATCTGGTGTATTATAGGATGTTTAGTCTGTGCTAAATAAATGTATTTTATCTGATGTATGTGTCTGGTCATCTGGTGTATTATAGGATGTTTAGTCTGTGCTAAATAAATGTATTTTATCTGATGTATGTGTCTGGTCATCTGGTGTATTATAGGATGTTTAGTCTGTGCTAAATAAATGTATTTTATCTGATGTATGTGTCTGGTCATCTGGTGTATTATAGGATGTTTAGTCTGTGCTAAATAAATGTATTTTATCTGATGTATGTGTCTGGTCATCTGGTGTATTATAGGATGTTTAGTCTGTGCTAAATAAATGTATTTTATCTGATGTATGTGTCTGGTCATCTGGTGTATTATAGGATGTTTAGTCTGTGCTAAATAAATGTATTTTATCTGATGTATGTGTCTGGTCATCTGGTGAATTATAGGATGTTTAGTCTGTGCTAAATAAATGTATTTTATCTGATGTATGTGTCTGGTCATCTGGTGTATTATAGGATGTTTAGTCTGTGCTAAATAAATGTATTTTATCTGATGTATGTGTCTGGTCATCTGGTGTATTATAGGATGTTTAGTCTGTGCTAAATAAATGTATTTTATCTGATGTATGTGTCTGGTCATCTGGTGTATTATAGGATGTTTAGTCTGTGCTAAATAAATGTATTTTATCTGATGTATGTGTCTGGTCATCTGGTGTATTATAGGATGTTTAGTCTGTGCTAAATAAATGTATTTTCTTTCTCTCTTTTACAGGATTGTCTGGTGGAGCTTCGATCTCGCCGAAATATAATATATCTATCACCTAATATCTTGTGATCAAACACAGTATCATTGAGCCACGACTCGGTTATAACTATTACGTCGAATTCTTCATTCACAACTTTTGTAAAGAAGTCCATTGTTTTAGTCTTCAGACCGCGTACGTTTTGGTAATGGATAGTGAGATTGAATTTTAAAAACAATAGAGGTATTTTAACACACTTGTTTAGTACCTACCAAAATAAATCGACAAAGACTACAAAACGTGGTTGTTTACAACAATAGAAAAAACGGTTATGATATTATCATTATTTGTGGGTGGGGCAAGTCATTTTAAAGGGTACAATGTATTGCAGAGTCAGTTGTCGTCGGATTGTGAAAGAGTACAGTTGTGCGATCAAATAACACCCCGTCGTTTTTGCGTCGGGGGTTAAGAAGTATTAGCAAGAAGAGTTTTTCGTTTTACCAGTAACCTGCCGTTATGCTAAATTTCGAGTTTCAATTTGACTTCGATTTAGGAGATGGTCAAAAGTGGCTCGGAATCGTTCGTGTAAAGTAATAAATTCACACACACACTCCTGTGCTTCTAGATAGCTCGGCCCGCGGGTGTGGGAGTATACGAATTAGGATCCAGAAATAATTGCAATAAGATATAAAATCGACAGCATTTTTACTTTTTGGCACAACTCAACAAGTACTCACTCGCAACACACACTCACCCCGAACAGACAGCCGGGAGCATCGGCCGCGTCACGCGACGAGCACTGCGACAGCTCCTCCGTGGAACTCTCCAGCGCGCCGCTCTGTAACACGACACGGCAGTGAGGGGCGGGCCGGGGCCGGGGGCGGGGGCCGGGGCCGGGGCCGGGGCCAGGGGTCGCACCTACCGCGCGCACGTGCACCACCAGCAGGTCGTCGGCGTAGGGCGACAGCGACAGGCGGTACACCGTGTGCGCCGGCACGCGCCGCTTGAGGCGCAGCGAGCGCGCCTCCAGCAGCAGCAGCGCGCCCGTGGACACCACGGCCAGGCAGCGCGCCACGCGGCCCGACGAGCGCGCCACCTTGCCCACCACGTCCGCGAACACCACGTAGCGGTCGCCGGCCGCGCCCAGGCCGCGCCGCCACGCCGCCGACGCGCGCAGGCGCACGTAGTCGCCCACGAACGGGTGCGCCACGCTCGCGCCGTAGTTGGCCTTGCGGTCCTTGAACAGGATGCTGGCCGTGACCTTCTCGCGCATGCGGTTGCGTGCCGTCTGGTCGAAGGCGTCGCGGTACAGGCGGCAGCGCCACGCGTGGTGCAGGCGGCGCAGCAGCGCGTCGGCGCGGCCCAGCAGGCGCGGCGCCGGGCACGCGGGCCACGCCGCGCACGCCGGCGACAGCTGGCGCGCGGGCAGGCGGCGCCACAGGCGCAGCAGGTAGCGGCGGCGCGCGCCCGCGCACCACGCGCGCCACAGCACGGCGGCGGCGGCGGCGCGGCCGGCGGGCGGCGCGGGGCGGCGCGCCGCGCGGGCCCGCCACGCGCGCGCCAGCACGTCGGCGGCGCGCGCCCGCACGCGCGCGCGGTGGCGGCGCCAGGCCCGCTGCGCGCGCACCACGAGCTCGGCCACGCGCGCGGCCCGCAGCGCCTCCAGCTCCCACACGGTGCGCGGGCTGCGCACGAACACGCGCGTGCGGCCGTACGCGAACTCGGCGCTGGGGATGGGCAGCGAGCGCAGCAGCGCGCGCGCGCGCCGCACGGGCTCGTCGCCGCGTGGGCCGGGCGAGGCGCAGGGCGAGGGCGCGGGCGCGCGCGCGCCGGCCAGCAGCCCGTAGCGCGCGAGGGCGGCGCGCGCGCACATGGACTCGCACCAGCCGCTGCGGCGCAACAGCGCCATGTCCATGATCCTGCGGGTGTGCGTGTGAGCTGTGCTGCGCGAGAGGCGAGCGCCGCCGCATCCTAAACGATGGTTCGTCGAGGTACTGTGGCTAAATGTGCATTTTTGTTGTTAACGTTCTATACATTTTGGTCATGGTGTTTTCTTACGGTTTTTGCGATTCGCAAGTCAGTGGCAGTTTGTAATACGGGTTAAAGTATGAAATTGCCGTTTTATTGTAATAGGTACTTCGAATTGACATAGAACCTTCATGGTTTGAGATTTTTTAGTGAAACTTTTTTCACATGGTACCTATGAAGTTCTTCTTTTAAAAAATGTGCAACATTTGATTATCGACTTTCAATTGTTTTTTTTATTCAGCTTAGACAAGAAAGATGGATACTTCGAATATTCGAGTTATTTTTCAATATGAGGTCCGACGCGGAACTAACGCGGCAGAAACAGCTCGCAATATCAATGTTGCGTTTGGAGAGGGGACTGCTAATGAACGCACCGTGCGATTTTGGTTTAAACGCTTTCGTGATGAAAACTTTGATTTGAAGAACGAACCACGTGGAAGACCGCCCACACAGGTGAATAACAATGAATTGAAAGAGATGGTGGAAGCTGATCCGAGCCAAACTACCCAGGAATTACCGGCATAGTTTACCGTGACCTTACCAACAATATTGACTCATTTGCGTCAAATCAATAAAATAAAAAAATATGAGAAATGGGTGCCTCATGATTTGACTGATCTGCAGAAAGAAACGCTTGTTGAAACTTGTGTTGCCTTGTTGAATCGATACAGAAATGAAGGAATATTGGATCGAATTGTGACATGTGATGAAAAGTGGATTCTTTACGATAACCGTAAGCGAAAAATGCAATGGCTGACCCCAGGTCAAACGCCGCAACAGTGTCCTAAAGCAAAGCTTACCAATAAAAAGGTAATGGTAACTGTTTGGTGGTCTCAGCATGGTGTTATTCACTATAGCTTTCTCCGATCTAGTCAAACAATAACGGCAGATGTCTACTGTGCCGAACTCCGAACAATGAAAGCAAAACTAGCAGTGAAACAGCCCCGACTCATGAATCGATCTTCACCATTATTGCTCCATGATAACGCGATAACTCTACAGGAACTGCAATTAGAAACCATTCGTCACCCTTCGTATTCGCTAGACCTTGCTCCAACGGACTACCATTTTTTTCGTGATTTGGACAATTTTCTACGTGACAAAAAGTTTTCTTCTCAGGAGGCAGTACAAGATGCTTTCACACAGTTTGTCGAATCTAGATCACGAGAGTTCTATCGCATAGGCATAAATGACCTTCCTATTAGATGGCAGCAATGTATAGATAATAATGGTAATTATTTTGATTAAATAAATATGTTAAATTAAAAAAAAAACGAAATTCAATTTTTCAGTAATCGGCAATTTCATACTTTAACCCCTAATATATTGATCGAAATAGTCTCGCCACTGTAGCAAATCTAATGTAATCAAAAAACGAATCATTCAATAGGGTAATTTGAATGAACTCAGAGAGTTGTAGCGATGATAAAAATCCCTAAAAAACATAAAAATGATAACTTTCAAGTGAACACTAGCCTCCCCGAAAGCTACGGAAACTACACGGCAAGATAACTTATACTCTGAGTCGACGCCAAACAAACGAAAAGGCGCCAAGTAGCCGCCTCACCCCTGCTCGCGGATCTGGTGGCGCAGCAGCGCGGCGTCGAAGCGGTGCGGGCGCAGCGCGGCGTCGGCGCGCAGGCAGCGCACCAGGCGCGGCGCGGCCGGCAGGCGCCGCACCAGCGCGCCCACCAGCGCGCGCTGCCGGCACGCCAGCGCGGCCGGGCGGCGCGGCGAGCCGGCCGGGCCCGCGCCCGCGCCCGCGAACAGCGCCGCCAGCAGCGGCGAGCGCGCAGCGCCCAGCACGGCGCAGCAGCGGCGGCACACGGCGTCGCGGTTCTTGTGCACGATGCCGCGCGCCGAGTACACCACCGCGCCGCCGAAGTGCACCACCCTGCGCGATGCCGTACGATGACCGTATGGGACCTGTTTGCTTTTTTTATTTACGGTCAGCGGCAATGGGCCATTACCATTGGCACTTTTATACAGAGAAGACCGTGAAAAATCGTGCATTTCTTCACACAGTTGGGCTTCAGTAGACTGCCCCAAAAAACCCAGCGTCGATTGAAAAGACATATTTGTAGGATAGTAGGTATCGAATATGAAATTAGTTTCTCTAATCACGAGACATTACGCCTCTCAGGCCAGAGACACGGAATCCCCTCAATCGCGCAAGTTGCGGCTCGCCATGATGAGATATTGTGCCTCTCAGGCCAGGGACGCGGAGTCTCCGCTTTCACGGGAGGTCAGATTACATAATATGAGACGTGTCTCTAGGCATGCTTATACTCGTCAAAGAGACTTGTTTACTTGATTCTCGTCAATTCCTTTGATGGTATTTCACAAGTAGCCGATCAAGTGTGCCACGTATGTCTAATGCTCAAATCACACCGGGATGCCAGCGGCCGGCAGCGAAGCGGCGAGCAGTTTCAGTGTCATATAATTTTAAACTTTATCTACATAATTAAAAAACCAGTATCGTTTGAAAAGGTCGCGCGGCCACGCGCATCCGCCCGCAGCCGCTCGCGGCGACACGAACATCATTATTTTATTTTATTAATTTTGAGAAAACTTACAGCTATGCAATTTTGCAACAGCAATACATTCGAGTAGTCCAAAGTAATATGTAGAAGAAAGCCAATTACAAGTTTCCACTTATAATAACTTATGTATAACATTGACAAAACGGTTTACACAGCGTCAGAGTTAAACACAAAAACTACTGAACAGAATAAACAAAAATAAAATACATCACTCAACAAGTTACACTTCAAAGAAAAAGTTACGCAACATTATTTTTATTTCTGGACACTATTTGTGAATAAATAAAGCTCAACATCCCGGCACACGATATTGAACATTCGACATGCTCTTAAAATATACCTATGTAATTTGCCTATATGTAGTTCTCACAATAGGTACATGAAGGAGATGAGGTCTCCGAAGAAACACAGACGGTACACGAAGCCCAATCTTGGCCACCAGCTCAGGGACGTTAGAAGACCCGTTCATTATACTAAATAGGAAAGCAAGATCTGTAATATTTCTTCGTTCGTGTAAAGGAAGAATATGAACGAGTATTTGAACGATATTGAGTGTACCTTAAAAATCGCCTTTGTATACTTTCAAGACGATTAATATAAACATTGTAATTTGGATTCCAAATTTGAGAAGCATATTCGAAATGGCTACGGACAAAAGCACAGTATATAATTTTCATGGTTTTGACATTCTTAAACTC